>CAXAJV010000011.1:14583087-15846087 GCA_963969225.1 Xylocopa violacea | reverse complement strand
TAATATTTTACAGAATCCCGTTCGTGTCGTCCCGTTCGTCTCGGTTGGGATATTATATACGTCTATAGCGTTATATATCCTAACCTAAGGCAGGCTATCATCTCAGATGCAGTATTTTACAACATTGCTGGCGTATCGGCCCCTACTTCTCGGTGGGAACATTATACACGTCTATAACGTAACATAACCTAACCTAACCCATCTAGCCCCACGCTGGTAATGTTTTACAGAATCCCGTTCCTGTCGTCCCGTACGTCTCGGTTGGGACAATGTATACGTCTACAGCTTTATATATCCTAACCTAAGGCAGGCTATCATCTCGGATTCAGTATTTTACAACATTCCTGGCGAGTGGCCTCTACTTCTCGGTGGGAACATTATGGTCGTCTATAATGTAACATAACCTAACCTAACCCATCTAGCCCCTCGCTGGTAATATTTTACAGAATCCCGTTCGTGTCGTTCCGTACGTCTCGATTGGGATATTATATACGTCTATAGCGTTATATATCCTAACCTAAGGCAGGCTATCATCTCGGATGAGGCATTTTACAACATTCCTGGTGTATCGGCCCTTACTTCTCGGTGGGAACATTATATAGGTCTATAACGTAACATAACCTAACCTAACCCTTCTAGCCCCTACCCGGTAATATTTCACAGAATCCCGTTCGCGTCGTCCCGTACGTCTCGGTTGGGATATTATATACGTCTATAGCGTGTTATATCCTAACCTAAGGCAGGCTATCATCTCGGATGAAGTATTTTACGCCATTCCTGGCGCATCGGCCTCTACTTCTCGGTGGGAACATTATATTCGTCTATAACGTAATATAACCTAACCTAACACATCTAGCACCTCGCTGGTAATATTTTACAGAATCCCGTTCGTGTCGTTCCGTACGTCTCGATTGGGATATTATATACGTCTATAGCGTTATATATCCTAACCTAAGGCAGGCTATCATCTCGGATGAGGCATTTTACAACATTCCTGGTGTATCGGCCCTTACTTCTCGGTGGGAACATTATATAGGTCTATAACGTAACATAACCTAACCTAACCCTTCTAGCCCCTACCCGGTAATATTTCACAGAATCCCGTTCGCGTCGTCCCGTACGTCTCGGTTGGGATATTATATACGTCTATAGCGTGTTATATCCTAACCTAAGGCAGGCTATCATCTCGGATGAAGTATTTTACGCCATTCCTGGCGCATCGGCCTCTACTTCTCGGTGGGAACATTATATTCGTCTATAACGTAATATAACCTAACCTAACACATCTAGCACCTCGCTGGTAATGTTTTACAGAATCCCGTTCGTGACGTCCCGTACATCTCGGTTGGGATATTATATACGTCTATAGCGTTATGTATCCTGACCTAAGGCAGGCTATCATCTCGGATGTAGTATTTTACAACGTTCCAGGCGTATCGGCGCCTACTTCTCGGTGATAACATTATATAGGTCTATAACGTAATATAACCTAACCTAACACATCTAGCCCCTCGCTGGTAACGTTTTACAGAATCCCGTTCCTGTCGTCCCGTACGTCTCGGATGGGACATTATAAACGTCTACAGCGATATATATCCTAACGTAAGGCAGGCTAACATCTCGGATGTAGTATTTTACAACATTCCTGGCGCATCGGCCTCTACTTCTCGGTGGGAACATTATATAGGTCTATAACGTAACATAATCTAACCTAACCCATCTAGCCCCTCGCTGGTAATATTTCACAGAATCCCGTTCGCGTCGTCCCGTACGTCTCGGTTGGGATATTATATACGTCTATAGGGTTATATATCCCAACCTAAGGCAGGCTATCATCTCGGATGCAGTATTTTACAACATTCCTGGCGTATCGGCCCCTACTTCACGGTGGGAACATTATATACGTCTATAACGTAACATAACCTAACCTAGCCCATCTAGCCCCTCGCTGGTAATATTTTACAGAATCCCGTTCGTGTCGTCCCGTTCGTCTCGGTTGGGATATTATATACGTCTATAGCGTTATATATCCTAACCTAAGGCAGGCTATCATCTCAGATGCAGTATTTTACAACATTGCTGGCGTATCGGCCCCTACTTCTCGGTGGGAACATTATACACGTCTATAACGTAACATAACCTAACCTAACCCATCTAGCCCCACGCTGGTAATGTTTTACAGAATTCCGTTCCTGTCGTCCCGTACGTCTCGGATGGGACATTATAAACGTCTACAGCGATATATATCCAAACGTAAGGCAGGCTAACATCTCGGATGTAGTATTTTACAACATTCCTGGCGCATCGGCCTCTACTTCTCGGTGGGAACATTATATATGTCTATAACGTAACATAATCTAACCTAACCCATCTAGCCCCTCGCTGGTAATATTTCACAGAATCCCGTTCGCGTCGTCCCGTACGTCTCGGTTGGGATATTATATACGTCTATAGCGTTATATATCCTAACCTAAGGCAGGCTATCATCTCGGATGAAGTATTTTACGCCATTCCTGGCGCATCGGCCTCTACTTCTCGGTGGGAACATTATATTCGTCTATAACGTAATATAACCTAACCTAACACATCTAGCACCTCGCTGGTAATGTTTTACAGAATCCCGTTCGTGACGTCCCGTACATCTCGGTTGGGATATTATATACGTCTATAGCGTTATGTATCCTGACCTAAGGCAGGCTATCATCTCGGATGTAGTATTTTACAACGTTCCAGGCGTATCGGCGCCTACTTCTCGATGATAACATTATATAGGTCTATAACGTAATATAACCTAACCTAACACATCTAGCCCCTCGCTGGTAACGTTTTACAGAATCCCGTTCCTGTCGTCCCGTACGTCTCGGATGGGACATTATAAACGTCTACAGCGATATATATCCTAACGTAAGGCAGGCTAACATCTCGGATGTTGTATTTTACAACATTCCTGGCGCATCGGCCTCTACTTCTCGGTGGGAACATTATATAGGTCTATAACGTAACATAATCTAACCTAACCCATCTAGCCCCTCGCTGGTAATATTTCACAGAATCCCGTTCGCGTCGTCCCGTACGTCTCGGTTGGGATATTATATACGTCTATAGGGTTATATATCCCAACCTAAGGCAGGCTATCATCTCGGATGCAGTATTTTACAACATTCCTGGCGTATCGGCCCCTACTTCACGGTGGGAACATTATACACGTCTATAACGTAACATAACCTAACCTAGCCCATCTAGCCCCTCGCTGGTAATATTTTACAGAATCCCGTTCGTGTCGTCCCGTTCGTCTCGGTTGGGATATTATATACGTCTATAGCGTTATATATCCTAACCTAAGGCAGGCTATCATCTCAGATGCAGTATTTTACAACATTGCTGGCGTATCGGCCCCCACTTCTCGGTGGGAACATTATACACGTCTATAACGTAACATAACCTAACCTAACCCATCTAGCCCCACGCTGGTAATGTTTTACAGAATCCCGTTCCTGTCGTCCCGTACGTCTCGGTTGGGATATTATATACGTCTATAGCGTGTTATATCCTAACCTAAGGCAGGCTATCATCTCGGATGAAGTATTTTACGCCATTCCTGGCGGATCGGCCTCTACTTCTCGGTGGGAACATTATATTCGTCTATAACGTAATATAACCTAACCTAACACATCTAGCACCTCGCTGGTAATGTTTTACAGAATCCCGTTCGTGACGTCCCGTACATCTCGGTTGGGATATTATATACGTCTATAGCGTTATGTATCCTGACCTAAGGTAGGCTATCATCTCGGATGTAGTATTTTACAACGTTCCAGGCGTATCGGCGCCTACTTCTCGGTGATAACATTATATAGGTCTATAACGTAATATAACCTAACCTAACACATCTAGCCCATCGCTGGTAACGTTTTACAGAATCCCGTTCCTGTCGTCCCGTACGTCTCGGATGGGACATTATAAACGTCTACAACGTTATATATCCTAACGTAAGGCAGGCTGACATCTCGGATGTAGTATTTTACAACATTCCTGGCGCATCGGCCTCTACTTCTCGGTGGGAACATTATATGGGTCTATAACGTAACATAACCTAACCTAACCCATCTAGCCCCTAGCCGGTAATATTTCACAGAATCCCGTTCTCGTCGTCCCGTACGTCTCGGTTGGGATATTATATACGTCTATAGCGTTATATATCCTAACCTAAGGCAGGCTATCATCTCGGATGTAGTATTTTACAACATTTCTGGCGTATCGGCCCCTACTTCTCGGTGGGAACATTATATAGGTCTATAACGTAACATAATCTAACCTAACCCATCTAGCACCTCGCTGGTAATATTTCACAGAATCCCGTTCGCGTCGTCCCGTACGTCTCGGTTGGGATATTACATACGTCTATAGCGTTATATATCCCAACCTAAGGCAGGCTATCATCACGGATGCAGTATTTTACAACATTCATGGCGTATCGGCTCCTACTTCTCGGTGGGAACATTATGTAGGTCTATAACTTAATATAACCTAACCTAACACATCTAGCACCTCGCTGGTAATGTTTTACAGAATCCCGTTCGCGTCTTCCCGTACGTCTCGGTTGGGATATTATATACTTCTATAGCGTTATATATCCTAACCTATGGCAGACTAACATCTCGGATGCAGTATTTTACGCCATTCCTGGCGTATCGGCCCCTACTTCACGGTGGGAACATTATACACGTCTATAACGTAACATAACCTAACCTAACCCATCTAGCCCCTAGCCGGTAATATTTCACAGAATCCCGTTCGCGTCGTCCCGTACGTCTCGGTTGGGATATTATATACGTCTATAGCGTGTTATATCCTAACCTAAGGCAGGCTATCATCTCGGATGAAGTATTTTACGCCATTCCTGGCGCATCGGCCTCTACTTCTCGGTGGGAACATTATATAGGTCTATAACGTAACATAATCTAACCTAACCAATCTAGCCCCTCGCTGGTAATATTTCACAGAATCCCGTTCGCGTCGTCCCGTACGTCTCGGTTGGGATATTATATACGTCTATAGAGTTATATATCCTAACCTAAGGCAGGCTATCATCTCGGATGAAGTATTTCACAACGTTCCAGGCGTATCGGCGCCTACTTCTCGATGATAACATTATATAGGTCTATAACGTAACATAATCTAACCTAACCCATCTAGCCCCTCGCTGGTAATATTTCACAGAATCAAGTTCGCGTCGTCCCGTACGTCTCGGCTGGGATATTATATACGTCTATAGGGTTATATATCCCAACCTAAGGCAGGCTATCATCTCGGATGCAGTATTTTACAACATTCCTGGCGTATCGGCCCCTACTTCACGGTGGGAACATTATACACGTCTATAACGTAACATAACCTAACCTAGCCCATCTAGCCCCTCGCTGGTAATATTTTACAGAATCCCGTTCGTGTCGTCCCGTTCGTCTCGGTTGGGATATTATATACGTGTGTAGCGTTATATATCCCAACCTAAGGCAGGCTATCATCTCGGATGCAGTATTTTACAACATTCCTGGTGTATCAGCCCCTACTTCTCGGTGGGAACATTATATAGGTCTATAACGTAACATAACCTAACCTAACCCATCTAGCCCCTAGCCGGTAATATTTCACAGAATCCCGTTCTCGTCGTCCCGTACGTCTCGGTTGGGATATTATATACGTCTATAGCGCTATATATCCTAACCTAAGGCAGGCTATCATCTCGGATGTAGTATTTTACAACATTCCTGGCGTATCGGCCCCTACTTCTCGGTGGGAACATTATATAGGTCTATAGCGTAACATAATCTAACCTAACCCATCTAGCCCCTCGCTGGTAATATTTCACAGAATCCCGTTCGCGTCGTCCCGTACGTCTCGGTTGGGACATTATAAACGTCTACAGCGATATATATCCTAACGTAAGGCAGGCTGACATCTCGGATGTAGTAGTTTACAACATTCCTGGTGTATCGGCCCCTACTTCTCGGTGGGAACATTATATAGGTCTATAACGTAACATAACCTAACCTAACACATCTAGCACATCGCTGGTAATGTTTTACAGAATCCCGTTCGCGTCTTCCCGTACGTCTCGGTTGGGATATTATATACGTCTATAGCGTTATATATCCTAACCTATGGCAGGCTAACATCTCGGATGCAGTATTTTACGCCATTCCTGGCGTATCTGCCCCTACTTCACGGTGGGAACATTATACACGTCTATAACGTAACATAACCTAACCTAACCCATCTAGCCCCTAGCCGGTAATATTTCACTGAATCCCGTTCGCGTCGTCCCGTACGTCTCGGTTGGGATATTATATACGTCTATAGCGTTATATATCCTAACCTAAGGCAGGCTATCATCTCGGATGAAGTATTTTACGCCATTCCTGGTGCATCGGCCTCTACTTCTCGGTGGGAACATTATAGTCGTCTATAAAGTAACATAACCTAACCTAACCCATCTAGCCCCTCGCTGGTAATATTTTACAGAATCCCGTTCGTGTCGTCCCGTACGTCTCGATTGGGATATTATATACGTCTATAGCGTTATATATCCTAACCTAAGGCAGGCTATCATCTCGGATGCAGTATTTTACAACATTCCTGGCATATCGGCCCCTACTTCTCGGTGGGTACATTATATCCATCTATTACATATCAGAATCTAACCTAACCCATCTAGCCCCTCGCTGGTAATGTTTTACAGAATCCCGTTCCTGTCGTCCCGTACGTCTCGGTTGGGACATTATAAACGTCTATAGCGTTATATATCCCAACCTAAGGCAGGCTATCATCTCGGATGCAGTATTTTAGAACATTCCTGGCGTATCGGCCCCTACTTCACGGTGGGAACATTATACACGTCTATAACGTAACATAACCTAACCTAACCCATCTAGCCCCACGCTGGTAATGTTTTACAGAATTCCGTTCCTGTCGTCCCGTACGTCTCGGATGGGACATTATAAACGTCTACAGCGATATATATCCAAACGTAAGGCAGGCTAACATCTCGGATGTAGTATTTTACAACATTCCTGGCGCATCGGCCTCTACTTCTCGGTGGGAACATTATATATGTCTATAACGTAACATAATCTAACCTAACCCATCTAGCCCCTCGCTGGTAATATTTCACAGAATCCCGTTCGCGTCGTCCCGTACGTCTCGGTTGGGATATTATATACGTCTATAGCGTTATATATCCTAACCTAAGGCAGGCTATCATCTCGGATGAAGTATTTTACGCCATTCCTGGCGCATCGGCCTCTACTTCTCGGTGGGAACATTATATTCGTCTATAACGTAATATAACCTAACCTAACACATCTAGCACCTCGCTGGTAATGTTTTACAGAATCCCGTTCGTGACGTCCCGTACATCTCGGTTGGGATATTATATACGTCTATAGCGTTATGTATCCTGACCTAAGGCAGGCTATCATCTCGGATGTAGTATTTTACAACGTTCCAGGCGTATCGGCGCCTACTTCTCGATGATAACATTATATAGGTCTATAACGTAATATAACCTAACCTAACACATCTAGCCCCTCGCTGGTAACGTTTTACAGAATCCCGTTCCTGTCGTCCCGTACGTCTCGGATGGGACATTATAAACGTCTACAGCGATATATATCCTAACGTAAGGCAGGCTAACATCTCGGATGTTGTATTTTACAACATTCCTGGCGCATCGGCCTCTACTTCTCGGTGGGAACATTATATAGGTCTATAACGTAACATAATCTAACCTAACCCATCTAGCCCCTCGCTGGTAATATTTCACAGAATCCCGTTCGCGTCGTCCCGTACGTCTCGGTTGGGATATTATATACGTCTATAGGGTTATATATCCCAACCTAAGGCAGGCTATCATCTCGGATGCAGTATTTTACAACATTCCTGGCGTATCGGCCCCTACTTCACGGTGGGAACATTATACACGTCTATAACGTAACATAACCTAACCTAGCCCATCTAGCCCCTCGCTGGTAATATTTTACAGAATCCCGTTCGTGTCGTCCCGTTCGTCTCGGTTGGGATATTATATACGTCTATAGCGTTATATATCCTAACCTAAGGCAGGCTATCATCTCAGATGCAGTATTTTACAACATTGCTGGCGTATCGGCCCCCACTTCTCGGTGGGAACATTATACACGTCTATAACGTAACATAACCTAACCTAACCCATCTAGCCCCACGCTGGTAATGTTTTACAGAATCCCGTTCCTGTCGTCCCGTACGTCTCGGTTGGGATATTATATACGTCTATAGCGTGTTATATCCTAACCTAAGGCAGGCTATCATCTCGGATGAAGTATTTTACGCCATTCCTGGCGGATCGGCCTCTACTTCTCGGTGGGAACATTATATTCGTCTATAACGTAATATAACCTAACCTAACACATCTAGCACCTCGCTGGTAATGTTTTACAGAATCCCGTTCGTGACGTCCCGTACATCTCGGTTGGGATATTATATACGTCTATAGCGTTATGTATCCTGACCTAAGGTAGGCTATCATCTCGGATGTAGTATTTTACAACGTTCCAGGCGTATCGGCGCCTACTTCTCGGTGATAACATTATATAGGTCTATAACGTAATATAACCTAACCTAACACATCTAGCCCATCGCTGGTAACGTTTTACAGAATCCCGTTCCTGTCGTCCCGTACGTCTCGGATGGGACATTATAAACGTCTACAACGTTATATATCCTAACGTAAGGCAGGCTGACATCTCGGATGTAGTATTTTACAACATTCCTGGCGCATCGGCCTCTACTTCTCGGTGGGAACATTATATGGGTCTATAACGTAACATAACCTAACCTAACCCATCTAGCCCCTAGCCGGTAATATTTCACAGAATCCCGTTCTCGTCGTCCCGTACGTCTCGGTTGGGATATTATATACGTCTATAGCGTTATATATCCTAACCTAAGGCAGGCTATCATCTCGGATGTAGTATTTTACAACATTTCTGGCGTATCGGCCCCTACTTCTCGGTGGGAACATTATATAGGTCTATAACGTAACATAATCTAACCTAACCCATCTAGCACCTCGCTGGTAATATTTCACAGAATCCCGTTCGCGTCGTCCCGTACGTCTCGGTTGGGATATTACATACGTCTATAGCGTTATATATCCCAACCTAAGGCAGGCTATCATCACGGATGCAGTATTTTACAACATTCATGGCGTATCGGCTCCTACTTCTCGGTGGGAACATTATGTAGGTCTATAACTTAATATAACCTAACCTAACACATCTAGCACCTCGCTGGTAATGTTTTACAGAATCCCGTTCGCGTCTTCCCGTACGTCTCGGTTGGGATATTATATACTTCTATAGCGTTATATATCCTAACCTATGGCAGACTAACATCTCGGATGCAGTATTTTACGCCATTCCTGGCGTATCGGCCCCTACTTCACGGTGGGAACATTATACACGTCTATAACGTAACATAACCTAACCTAACCCATCTAGCCCCTAGCCGGTAATATTTCACAGAATCCCGTTCGCGTCGTCCCGTACGTCTCGGTTGGGATATTATATACGTCTATAGCGTGTTATATCCTAACCTAAGGCAGGCTATCATCTCGGATGAAGTATTTTACGCCATTCCTGGCGCATCGGCCTCTACTTCTCGGTGGGAACATTATATAGGTCTATAACGTAACATAATCTAACCTAACCAATCTAGCCCCTCGCTGGTAATATTTCACAGAATCCCGTTCGCGTCGTCCCGTACGTCTCGGTTGGGATATTATATACGTCTATAGAGTTATATATCCTAACCTAAGGCAGGCTATCATCTCGGATGAAGTATTTCACAACGTTCCAGGCGTATCGGCGCCTACTTCTCGATGATAACATTATATAGGTCTATAACGTAACATAATCTAACCTAACCCATCTAGCCCCTCGCTGGTAATATTTCACAGAATCAAGTTCGCGTCGTCCCGTACGTCTCGGCTGGGATATTATATACGTCTATAGGGTTATATATCCCAACCTAAGGCAGGCTATCATCTCGGATGCAGTATTTTACAACATTCCTGGCGTATCGGCCCCTACTTCACGGTGGGAACATTATACACGTCTATAACGTAACATAACCTAACCTAGCCCATCTAGCCCCTCGCTGGTAATATTTTACAGAATCCCGTTCGTGTCGTCCCGTTCGTCTCGGTTGGGATATTATATACGTGTGTAGCGTTATATATCCCAACCTAAGGCAGGCTATCATCTCGGATGCAGTATTTTACAACATTCCTGGTGTATCAGCCCCTACTTCTCGGTGGGAACATTATATAGGTCTATAACGTAACATAACCTAACCTAACCCATCTAGCCCCTAGCCGGTAATATTTCACAGAATCCCGTTCTCGTCGTCCCGTACGTCTCGGTTGGGATATTATATACGTCTATAGCGCTATATATCCTAACCTAAGGCAGGCTATCATCTCGGATGTAGTATTTTACAACATTCCTGGCGTATCGGCCCCTACTTCTCGGTGGGAACATTATATAGGTCTATAGCGTAACATAATCTAACCTAACCCATCTAGCCCCTCGCTGGTAATATTTCACAGAATCCCGTTCGCGTCGTCCCGTACGTCTCGGTTGGGACATTATAAACGTCTACAGCGATATATATCCTAACGTAAGGCAGGCTGACATCTCGGATGTAGTAGTTTACAACATTCCTGGTGTATCGGCCCCTACTTCTCGGTGGGAACATTATATAGGTCTATAACGTAACATAACCTAACCTAACACATCTAGCACATCGCTGGTAATGTTTTACAGAATCCCGTTCGCGTCTTCCCGTACGTCTCGGTTGGGATATTATATACGTCTATAGCGTTATGTATCCTGACCTAAGGCAGGCTATCATCTCGGATGTAGTATTTTACAACGTTCCAGGCGTATCGGCGCCTACTTCTCGATGATAACATTATATAGGTCTATAACGTAATATAACCTAACCTAACACATCTAGCCCCTCGCTGGTAACGTTTTACAGAATCCCGTTCCTGTCGTCCCGTACGTCTCGGATGGGACATTATAAACGTCTACAGCGATATATATCCTAACGTAAGGCAGGCTAACATCTCGGATGTTGTATTTTACAACATTCCTGGCGCATCGGCCTCTACTTCTCGGTGGGAACATTATATAGGTCTATAACGTAACATAATCTAACCTAACCCATCTAGCCCCTCGCTGGTAATATTTCACAGAATCCCGTTCGCGTCGTCCCGTACGTCTCGGTTGGGATATTATATACGTCTATAGGGTTATATATCCCAACCTAAGGCAGGCTATCATCTCGGATGCAGTATTTTACAACATTCCTGGCGTATCGGCCACTACTTCACGGTGGGAACATTATACACGTCTATAACGTAACATAACCTAACCTAGCCCATCTAGCCCCTCGCTGGTAATATTTTACAGAATTCCGTTCGTGTCGTCCCGTTCGTCTCGGTTGGGATATTATATACGTCTATAGCGTTATATATCCTAACCTAAGGCAGGCTATCATCTCAGATGCAGTATTTTACAACATTGCTGGCGTATCGGCCCCCACTTCTCGGTGGGAACATTATACACGTCTATAACGTAACATAACCTAACCTAACCCATCTAGCCCCACGCTGGTAATGTTTTACAGAATCCCGTTCCTGTCGTCCCGTACGTCTCGGTTGGGATATTATATACGTCTATAGCGTGTTATATCCTAACCTAAGGCAGGCTATCATCTCGGATGAAGTATTTTACGCCATTCCTGGCGGATCGGCCTCTACTTCTCGGTGGGAACATTATATTCGTCTATAACGTAATATAACCTAACCTAACACATCTAGCACCTCGCTGGTAATGTTTTACAGAATCCCGTTCGTGACGTCCCGTACATCTCGGTTGGGATATTATATACGTCTATAGCGTTATGTATCCTGACCTAAGGTAGGCTATCATCTCGGATGTAGTATTTTACAACGTTCCAGGCGTATCGGCGCCTACTTCTCGGTGATAACATTATATAGGTCTATAACGTAATATAACCTAACCTAACACATCTAGCCCATCGCTGGTAACGTTTTACAGAATCCCGTTCCTGTCGTCCCGTACGTCTCGGATGGGACATTATAAACGTCTACAACGTTATATATCCTAACGTAAGGCAGGCTGACATCTCGGATGTAGTATTTTACAACATTCCTGGCGCATCGGCCTCTACTTCTCGGTGGGAACATTATATGGGTCTATAACGTAACATAACCTAACCTAACCCATCTAGCCCCTAGCCGGTAATATTTCACAGAATCCCGTTCTCGTCGTCCCGTACGTCTCGGTTGGGATATTATATACGTCTATAGCGTTATATATCCTAACCTAAGGCAGGCTATCATCTCGGATGTAGTATTTTACAACATTTCTGGCGTATCGGCCCCTACTTCTCGGTGGGAACATTATATAGGTCTATAACGTAACATAATCTAACCTAACCCATCTAGCACCTCGCTGGTAATATTTCACAGAATCCCGTTCGCGTCGTCCCGTACGTCTCGGTTGGGATATTACATACGTCTATAGCGTTATATATCCCAACCTAAGGCAGGCTATCATCACGGATGCAGTATTTTACAACATTCATGGCGTATCGGCTCCTACTTCTCGGTGGGAACATTATGTAGGTCTATAACTTAATATAACCTAACCTAACACATCTAGCACCTCGCTGGTAATGTTTTACAGAATCCCGTTCGCGTCTTCCCGTACGTCTCGGTTGGGATATTATATACTTCTATAGCGTTATATATCCTAACCTATGGCAGACTAACATCTCGGATGCAGTATTTTACGCCATTCCTGGCGTATCGGCCCCTACTTCACGGTGGGAACATTATACACGTCTATAACGTAACATAACCTAACCTAACCCATCTAGCCCCTAGCCGGTAATATTTCACAGAATCCCGTTCGCGTCGTCCCGTACGTCTCGGTTGGGATATTATATACGTCTATAGCGTGTTATATCCTAACCTAAGGCAGGCTATCATCTCGGATGAAGTATTTTACGCCATTCCTGGCGCATCGGCCTCTACTTCTCGGTGGGAACATTATATAGGTCTATAACGTAACATAATCTAACCTAACCAATCTAGCCCCTCGCTGGTAATATTTCACAGAATCCCGTTCGCGTCGTCCCGTACGTCTCGGTTGGGATATTATATACGTCTATAGAGTTATATATCCTAACCTAAGGCAGGCTATCATCTCGGATGAAGTATTTCACAACGTTCCAGGCGTATCGGCGCCTACTTCTCGATGATAACATTATATAGGTCTATAACGTAACATAATCTAACCTAACCCATCTAGCCCCTCGCTGGTAATATTTCACAGAATCAAGTTCGCGTCGTCCCGTACGTCTCGGCTGGGATATTATATACGTCTATAGCGCTATATATCCTAACCTAAGGCAGGCTATCATCTCGGATGTAGTATTTTACAACATTCCTGGCGTATCGGCCCCTACTTCTCGGTGGGAACATTATATAGGTCTATAGCGTAACATAATCTAACCTAACCCATCTAGCCCCTCGCTGGTAATATTTCACAGAATCCCGTTCGCGTCGTCCCGTACGTCTCGGTTGGGACATTATAAACGTCTACAGCGATATATATCCTAACGTAAGGCAGGCTGACATCTCGGATGTAGTAGTTTACAACATTCCTGGTGTATCGGCCCCTACTTCTCGGTGGGAACATTATATAGGTCTATAACGTAACATAACCTAACCTAACACATCTAGCACATCGCTGGTAATGTTTTACAGAATCCCGTTCGCGTCTTCCCGTACGTCTCGGTTGGGATATTATATACGTCTATAGCGTTATATATCCTAACCTATGGCAGGCTAACATCTCGGATGCAGTATTTTACGCCATTCCTGGCGTATCTGCCCCTACTTCACGGTGGGAACATTATACACGTCTATAACGTAACATAACCTAACCTAACCCATCTAGCCCCTAGCCGGTAATATTTCACTGAATCCCGTTCGCGTCGTCCCGTACGTCTCGGTTGGGATATTATATACGTCTATAGCGTTATATATCCTAACCTAAGGCAGGCTATCATCTCGGATGAAGTATTTTACGCCATTCCTGGTGCATCGGCCTCTACTTCTCGGTGGGAACATTATAGTCGTCTATAAAGTAACATAACCTAACCTAACCCATCTAGCCCCTCGCTGGTAATATTTTACAGAATCCCGTTCGTGTCGTCCCGTACGTCTCGATTGGGATATTATATACGTCTATAGCGTTATATATCCTAACCTAAGGCAGGCTATCATCTCGGATGCAGTATTTTACAACATTCCTGGCATATCGGCCCCTACTTCTCGGTGGGTACATTATATCCATCTATTACATATCAGAATCTAACCTAACCCATCTAGCCCCTCGCTGGTAATGTTTTACAGAATCCCGTTCCTGTCGTCCCGTACGTCTCGGTTTGGACATTATAAACGTCTATAGCGTTATATATCCCAACCTAAGGCAGGCTATCATCTCGGATGCAGTATTTTAGAACATTCCTGGCGTATCGGCCCCTACTTCACGGTGGGAACATTATACACGTCTATAACGTAACATAACCTAACCTAGCCCATCTAGCCCCTCGCTGGTAATATTTTACAGAATCCCGTTCGTGTCGTCCCGTTCGTCTCGGTTGGGATATTATATACGTCTATAGCGTTATATATCCTAACCTAAGGCAGGCTATCATCTCAGATGCAGTATTTTACAACATTGCTGGCGTATCGGCCCCTACTTCTCGGTGGGAACATTATACACGTCTATAACGTAACATAACCTAACCTAACCCATCTAGCCCCACGCTGGTAATGTTTTACAGAATCCCGTTCCTGTCGTCCCGTACGTCTCGGTTGGGACAATGTATACGTCTACAGCATTATATATCCTAACCTAAGGCAGGCTATCATCTCGGATTCAGTATTTTACAACATTCCTGGCGAGTGGCCTCTACTTCTCGGTGGGAACATTATGGTCGTCTATAATGTAACATAACCTAACCTAACCCATCTAGCCCCTCGCTGGTAATATTTTACAGAATCCCGTTCGTGTCGTTCCGTACGTCTCGATTGGGATATTATATACGTCTATAGCGTTATATATCCTAACCTAAGGCAGGCTATCATCTCGGATGAGGCATTTTACAACATTCCTGGTGTATCGGCCCTTACTTCTCGGTGGGAACATTATATAGGTCTATAACGTAACATAACCTAACCTAACCCTTCTAGCCCCTACCCGGTAATATTTCACAGAATCCCGTTCGCGTCGTCCCGTACGTCTCGGTTGGGATATTATATACGTCTATAGCGTGTTATATCCTAACCTAAGGCAGGCTATCATCTCGGATGAAGTATTTTACGCCATTCCTGGCGCATCGGCCTCTACTTCTCGGTGGGAACATTATATTCGTCTATAACGTAATATAACCTAACCTAACACATCTAGCACCTCGCTGGTAATGTTTTACAGAATCCCGTTCGTGACGTCCCGTACATCTCGGTTGGGATATTATATACGTCTATAGCGTTATGTATCCTGACCTAAGGCAGGCTATCATCTCGGATGTAGTATTTTACAACGTTCCAGGCGTATCGGCGCCTACTTCTCGGTGATAACATTATATAGGTCTATAACGTAATATAACCTAACCTAACACATCTAGCCCCTCGCTGGTAACGTTTTACAGAATCCCGTTCCTGTCGTCCCGTACGTCTCGGATGGGACATTATAAACGTCTACAGCGATATATATCCTAACGTAAGGCAGGCTAACATCTCGGATGTAGTATTTTACAACATTCCTGGGGCATCGGCCTCTACTTCTCGGTGGGAACATTATATAGGTCTATAACGTAACATAATCTAACCTAACCCATCTAGCCCCTCGCTGGTAATATTTCACAGAATCCCGTTCGCGTCGTCCCGTACGTCTCGGTTGGGATATTATATACGTCTATAGGGTTATATATCCCAACCTAAGGCAGGCTATCATCTCGGATGCAGTATTTTACAACATTCCTGGCGTATCGGCCCCTACTTCACGGTGGGAACATTATATACGTCTATAACGTAACATAACCTAACCTAGCCCATCTAGCCCCTCGCTGGTAATATTTTACAGAATCCCGTTCGTGTCGTCCCGTTCGTCTCGGTTGGGATATTATATACGTCTATAGCGTTATATATCCTAACCTAAGGCAGGCTATCATCTCAGATGCAGTATTTTACAACATTGCTGGCGTATCGGCCCCTACTTCTCGGTGGGAACATTATACACGTCTATAACGTAACATAACCTAACCTAACCCATCTAGCCCCACGCTGGTAATGTTTTACAGAATTCCGTTCCTGTCGTCCCGTACGTCTCGGATGGGACATTATAAACGTCTACAGCGATATATATCCAAACGTAAGGCAGGCTAACATCTCGGATGTAGTATTTTACAACATTCCTGGCGCATCGGCCTCTACTTCTCGGTGGGAACATTATATAGGTCTATAACGTAACATAATCTAACCTAACCCATCTAGCCCCTCGCTGGTAATATTTCACAGAATCCCGTTCGCGTCGTCCCGTACGTCTCGGTTGGGATATTATATACGTCTATAGCGTTATATATCCTAACCTAAGGCAGGCTATCATCTCGGATGAAGTATTTTACGCCATTCCTGGCGCATCGGCCTCTACTTCTCGGTGGGAACATTATATTCGTCTATAACGTAATATAACCTAACCTAACACATCTAGCACCTCGCTGGTAATGTTTTACAGAATCCCGTTCGTGACGTCCCGTACATCTCGGTTGGGATATTATATACGTCTATAGCGTTATGTATCCTGACCTAAGGCAGGCTATCATCTCGGATGTAGTATTTTACAACGTTCCAGGCGTATCGGCGCCTACTTCTCGATGATAACATTATATAGGTCTATAACGTAATATAACCTAACCTAACACATCTAGCCCCTCGCTGGTAACGTTTTACAGAATCCCGTTCCTGTCGTCCCGTACGTCTCGGATGGGACATTATAAACGTCTACAGCGATATATATCCTAACGTAAGGCAGGCTAACATCTCGGATGTAGTATTTTACAACATTCCTGGCGCATCGGCCTCTACTTCTCGGTGGGAACATTATATAGGTCTATAACGTAACATAATCTAACCTAACCCATCTAGCCCCTCGCTGGTAATATTTCACAGAATCCCGTTCGCGTCGTCCCGTACGTCTCGGTTGGGATATTATATACGTCTATAGGGTTATATATCCCAACCTAAGGCAGGCTATCATCTCGGATGCAGTATTTTACAACATTCCTGGCGTATCGGCCCCTACTTCACGGTGGGAACATTATATACGTCTATAACGTAACATAACCTAACCTAGCCCATCTAGCCCCTCGCTGGTAATATTTTACAGAATCCCGTTCGTGTCGTCCCGTTCGTCTCGGTTGGGATATTATATACGTCTATAGCGTTATATATCCTAACCTAAGGCAGGCTATCATCTCAGATGCAGTATTTTACAACATTGCTGGCGTATCGGCCCCTACTTCTCGGTGGGAACATTATACACGTCTATAACGTAACATAACCTAACCTAACCCATCTAGCCCCACGCTGGTAATGTTTTACAGAATTCCGTTCCTGTCGTCCCGTACGTCTCGGATGGGACATTATAAACGTCTACAGCGATATATATCCAAACGTAAGGCAGGCTAACATCTCGGATGTAGTATTTTACAACATTCCTGGCGCATCGGCCTCTACTTCTCGGTGGGAACATTATATAGGTCTATAACGTAACATAATCTAACCTAACCCATCTAGCCCCTCGCTGGTAATATTTCACAGAATCCCGTTCGCGTCGTCCCGTACGTCTCGGTTGGGATATTATATACGTCTATAGCGTTATATATCCTAACCTAAGGCAGGCTATCATCTCGGATGAAGTATTTTACGCCATTCCTGGCGCATCGGCCTCTACTTCTCGGTGGGAACATTATATTCGTCTATAACGTAATATAACCTAACCTAACACATCTAGCACCTCGCTGGTAATGTTTTACAGAATCCCGTTCGTGACGTCCCGTACATCTCGGTTGGGATATTATATACGTCTATAGCGTTATGTGTCCTGACCTAAGGCAGGCTATCATCTCGGATGTAGTATTTTACAACGTTCCAGGCGTATCGGCGCCTACTTCTCGATGATAACATTATATAGGTCTATAACGTAATATAACCTAACCTAACACATCTAGCCCCTCGCTGGTAACGTTTTACAGAATCCCGTTCCTGTCGTCCCGTACGTCTCGGATGGGACATTATAAACGTCTACAGCGATATATATCCTATCGTAAGGCAGGCTAACATCTCGGATGTAGTATTTTACAACATTCCTGGCGCATCGGCCTCTACTTCTCGGTGGGAACATTATATAGGTCTATAACGTAACATAATCTAACCTAACCCATCTAGCCCCTCGCTGGTAATATTTCACAGAATCCCGTTCGCGTCGTCCCGTACGTCTCGGTTGGGATATTATATACGTCTATAGGGTTATATATCCCAACCTAAGGCAGGCTATCATCTCGGATGCAGTATTTTTACAACATTCCTGGCGTATCGGCCCCTACTTCACGGTGGGAACATTATACACGTCTATAACGTAACATAACCTAACCTAGCCCATCTAGCCCCTCGCTGGTAATATTTTACAGAATCCCGTTCGTGTCGTCCCGTTCGTCTCGGTTGGGATATTATATACGTCTATAGCGTTATATATCCTAACCTAAGGCAGGCTATCATCTCAGATGCAGTATTTTACAACATTGCTGGCGTATCGGCCCCCACTTCTCGGTGGGAACATTATACACGTCTATAACGTAACATAACCTAACCTAACCCATCTAGCCCCACGCTGGTAATGTTTTACAGAATCCCGTTCCTGTCGTCCCGTACGTCTCGGTTGGGATATTATATACGTCTATAGCGTGTTATATCCTAACCTAAGGCAGGCTATCATCTCGGATGAAGTATTTTACGCCATTCCTGGCGGATCGGCCTCTACTTCTCGGTGGGAACATTATATTCGTCTATAACGTAATATAACCTAACCTAACACATCTAGCACCTCGCTGGTAATGTTTTACAGAATCCCGTTCGTGACGTCCCGTACATCTCGGTTGGGATATTATATACGTCTACAGCGTTATGTATCCTGACCTAAGGTAGGCTATCATCTCGGATGTAGTATTTTACAACGTTCCAGGCGTATCGGCGCCTACTTCTCGGTGATAACATTATATAGGTCTATAACGTAATATAACCTAACCTAACACATCTAGCCCATCGCTGGTAACGTTTTACAGAATCCCGTTCCTGTCGTCCCGTACGTCTCGGATGGGACATTATAAACGTCTACAACGTTATATATCCTAACGTAAGGCAGGCTGACATCTCGGATGTAGTATTTTACAACATTCCTGGCGCATCGGCCTCTACTTCTCGGTGGGAACATTATATGGGTCTATAACGTAACATAACCTAACCTAACCCATCTAGCCCCTAGCCGGTAATATTTCACAGAATCCCGTTCTCGTCGTCCCGTACGTCTCGGTTGGGATATTATATACGTCTATAGCGTTATATATCCTAACCTAAGGCAGGCTATCATCTCGGATGTAGTATTTTACAACATTCCTGGCGTATCGGCCCCTACTTCTCGGTGGGAACATTATATAGGTCTATAACGTAACATAATCTAACCTAACCCATCTAGCACCTCGCTGGTAATATTTCACAGAATCCCGTTCGCGTCGTCCCGTACGTCTCGGTTGGGATATTACATACGTCTATAGCGTTATATATCCCAACCTAAGGCAGGCTATCATCTCGGATGTAGTACTTTACAACATTCCTGGCGTATCGGCGCCTACTTCTCGGTGATAACATTATATAGGTCTATAACGTAACACAGCCTAACCTAACCCATCTAGCCCCTCGCTGGTAATATTTTACAGAATCCCGTTCGTGTCGTCCCGTACGTCTCGATTGGGATATTATATACGTCTATAGCGTTATATATCCTAACCTAAGGCAGGCTATCATCACGGATGCAGTATTTTACAACATTCATGGCGTATCGGCTCCTACTTCTCGGTGGGAACATTATGTAGGTCTATAACTTAATATAACCTAACCTAACACATCTAGCACCTCGCTGGTAATGTTTTACAGAATCCCGTTCGCGTCTTCCCGTACGTCTCGGTTGGGATATTATATACTTCTATAGCGTTATATATCCTAACCTATGGCAGACTAACATCTCGGATGCAGTATTTTACGCCATTCCTGGCGTATCGGCCCCTACTTCACGGTGGGAACATTATACACGTCTATAACGTAACATAACCTAACCTAACCCGTCTAGCCCCTAGCCGGTAATATTTCACAGAATCCCGTTCGCGTCGTCCCGTACGTCTCGGTTGGGATATTATATACGTCTATAGCGTGTTATATCCTAACCTAAGGCAGGCTATCATCTCGGATGAAGTATTTTACGCCATTCCTGGCGCATCGGCCTCTACTTCTCGGTGGGAACATTATATAGGTCTATAACGTAACATAATCTAACCTAACCAATCTAGCCCCTCGCTGGTAATATTTCACAGAATCCCGTTCGCGTCGTCCCGTACGTCTCGGTTGGGATATTATATACGTCTATAGAGTTATATATCCTAACCTAAGGCAGGCTATCATCTCGGATGAAGTATTTCACAACGTTCCAGGCGTATCGGCGCCTACTTCTCGATGATAACATTATATAGGTCTATAACGTAACATAATCTAACCTAACCCATCTAGCCCCTCGCTGGTAATATTTCACAGAATCAAGTTCGCGTCGTCCCGTACGTCTCGGTTGGGATATTATATACGTCTATAGGGTTATATATCCCAACCTAAGGCAGGCTATCATCTCGGATGCAGTATTTTACAACATTCCTGGCGTATCGGCCCCTACTTCACGGTGGGAACATTATACACGTCTATAACGTAACATAACCTAACCTAGCCCATCTAGCCCCTCGCTGGTAATATTTTACAGAATCCCGTTCGTGTCGTCCCGTTCGTGTCGGTTGGGATATTATATACGTGTGTAGCGTTATATATCCCAACCTAAGGCAGGCTATCATCTCGGATGCAGTATTTTACAACATTCCTGGCGTATCGGCCCCTACTTCACGGTGGGAACATTATACACGTCTATAACGTAACATAACCTAACCTAGCCCATCTAGCCCCTCGCTGGTAATATTTTACAGAATCCCGTTCGTGTCGTCCCGTTCGTCTCGGTTGGAATATTATATACGTCTATAGCGTTATATATCCTAACCTAAGGCAGGCTATCATCTCAGATGCAGTATTTTACAACATTGCTGGCGTATCGGCCCCTACTTCTCGGTGGGAACATTATACACGTCTATAACGTAACATAACCTAACCTAACCCATCTAGCCCCACGCTGGTAATGTTTTACAGAATCCCGTTCCTGTCGTCCCGTACGTCTCGGTTGGGACATTGTATACGTCTACAGCATTATATATCCTAACCTAAGGCAGGCTATCATCTCGGATGCAGTATTTTACAACATTCCTGGCGCATCGGCCTCTACTTCTCGGTGGGAACATTATGGTCGTCTATAATGTAACATAACCTAACCTAACCCATCTAGCCCCTCGCTGGTAATATTTTACAGAATCCCGTTCGTGTCGTTCCGTACGTCTCGATTGGGATATTATATACGTCTATAGCGTTATATATCCTAACCTAAGGCAGGCTATCATCTCGGATGAGGTATTTTACGACATTCATGGCGTATCGGCCCCTACTTCTCGGTGGGAACATTATGTAGGTCTATAACGTAATATAACCTAACCTAACACATCTAGCCACTCGCTGGTAATGTTATACAGAATCCCGTTCGTGTCGTCCCGTACGTCTCGTTAGGGACATTATATACGTCTACAACGTTATATATCCTAACGTAAGGCAGGCTGACATCTCGGATGTAGTAGTTTACAACATTCCTGGTGTATCGGCCCCTACTTCTCGGTGGGAACATTATATAGGTCTATAACGTAACATAACCTAACCTAACCCATCTAGCCCCTAGCCGGTAATATTTCACAGAATCCCGTTCGCGTCTTCCCGTACGTCTCGGTTGGGATATTATATACTTCTATAGCGTTATATATCCTAACCTATGGCAGACTAACATCTCGGATGCAGTATTTTACGCCATTCCTGGCGTATCGGCCCCTACTTCACGGTGGGAACATTATACACGTCTATAACGTAACATAACCTAACCTAACCCGTCTAGCCCCTAGCCGGTAATATTTCACAGAATCCCGTTCGCGTCGTCCCGTACGTCTCGGTTGGGATATTATATACGTCTATAGCGTGTTATATCCTAACCTAAGGCAGGCTATCATCTCGGATGAAGTATTTTACGCCATTCCTGGCGCATCGGCCTCTACTTCTCGGTGGGAACATTATATAGGTCTATAACGTAACATAATCTAACCTAACCAATCTAGCCCCTCGCTGGTAATATTTCACAGAATCCCGTTCGCGTCGTCCCGTACGTCTCGGTTGGGATATTATATACGTCTATAGAGTTATATATCCTAACCTAAGGCAGGCTATCATCTCGGATGAAGTATTTCACAACGTTCCAGGCGTATCGGCGCCTACTTCTCGATGATAACATTATATAGGTCTATAACGTAACATAATCTAACCTAACCCATCTAGCCCCTCGCTGGTAATATTTCACAGAATCAAGTTCGCGTCGTCCCGTACGTCTCGGTTGGGATATTATATACGTCTATAGGGTTATATATCCCAACCTAAGGCAGGCTATCATCTCGGATGCAGTATTTTACAACATTCCTGGCGTATCGGCCCCTACTTCACGGTGGGAACATTATACACGTCTATAACGTAACATAACCTAACCTAGCCCATCTAGCCCCTCGCTGGTAATATTTTACAGAATCCCGTTCGTGTCGTCCCGTTCGTGTCGGTTGGGATATTATATACGTGTGTAGCGTTATATATCCCAACCTAAGGCAGGCTATCATCTCGGATGCAGTATTTTACAACATTCCTGGCGTATCGGCCCCTACTTCACGGTGGGAACATTATACACGTCTATAACGTAACATAACCTAACCTAGCCCATCTAGCCCCTCGCTGGTAATATTTTACAGAATCCCGTTCGTGTCGTCCCGTTCGTCTCGGTTGGAATATTATATACGTCTATAGCGTTATATATCCTAACCTAAGGCAGGCTATCATCTCAGATGCAGTATTTTACAACATTGCTGGCGTATCGGCCCCTACTTCTCGGTGGGAACATTATACACGTCTATAACGTAACATAACCTAACCTAACCCATCTAGCCCCACGCTGGTAATGTTTTACAGAATCCCGTTCCTGTCGTCCCGTACGTCTCGGTTGGGACATTGTATACGTCTACAGCATTATATATCCTAACCTAAGGCAGGCTATCATCTCGGATGCAGTATTTTACAACATTCCTGGCGCATCGGCCTCTACTTCTCGGTGGGAACATTATGGTCGTCTATAATGTAACATAACCTAACCTAACCCATCTAGCCCCTCGCTGGTAATATTTTACAGAATCCCGTTCGTGTCGTTCCGTACGTCTCGATTGGGATATTATATACGTCTATAGCGTTATATATCCTAACCTAAGGCAGGCTATCATCTCGGATGAGGTATTTTACGACATTCATGGCGTATCGGCCCCTACTTCTCGGTGGGAACATTATGTAGGTCTATAACGTAATATAACCTAACCTAACACATCTAGCCACTCGCTGGTAATGTTATACAGAATCCCGTTCGTGTCGTCCCGTACGTCTCGTTAGGGACATTATATACGTCTACAACGTTATATATCCTAACGTAAGGCAGGCTGACATCTCGGATGTAGTAGTTTACAACATTCCTGGTGTATCGGCCCCTACTTCTCGGTGGGAACATTATATAGGTCTATAACGTAACATAACCTAACCTAACCCATCTAGCCCCTAGCCGGTAATATTTCACAGAATCCCGTTCGCGTCTTCCCGTACGTCTCGGTTGGGATATTATATACTTCTATAGCGTTATATATCCTAACCTATGGCAGACTAACATCTCGGATGCAGTATTTTACGCCATTCCTGGCGTATCGGCCCCTACTTCACGGTGGGAACATTATACACGTCTATAACGTAACATAACCTAACCTAACCCATCTAGCCCCTAGCCGGTAATATTTCACAGAATCCCGTTCGCGTCGTCCCGTACGTCTCGGTTGGGATATTATATACGTCTATAGCGTTATGTATCCTGACCTAAGGCAGGCTATCATCTCGGATGTAGTATTTTACAACGTTCCAGGCGTATCGGCGCCTACTTCTCGGTGATAACATTATATAGGTCTATAACGTAATATAACCTAACCTAACATATCTAGCCCCTCGCTGGTAACGTTTTACAGAATCCCGTTCCTGTCGTCCCGTACGTCTCGGATGGGACATTATAAACGTCTACAGCGATATATATCCAAACGTAAGGCAGGCTAACATCTCGGATGTAGTATTTTACAACATTCCTGGCGCATCGGCCTCTACTTCTCGGTGGGAACATTATATAGGTCTATAACGTAACATAATCTAACCTAACCCATCTAGCCCCTCGCTGGTAATATTTCACAGAATCCCGTTCGCGTCGTCCCGTACGTCTCGGTTGGGATATTATATACGTCTATAGCGTTATATATCCTAACCTAAGGCAGGCTATCATCTCGGATGAAGTATTTTACGCCATTCCTGGCGCATCGGCCTCTACTTCTCGGTGGGAACATTATATTCGTCTATAACGTAATATAACCTAACCTAACACATCTAGCACCTCGCTGGTAATGTTTTACAGAATCCCGTTCGTGACGTCCCGTACATCTCGGTTGGGATATTATATACGTCTATAGCGTTATGTATCCTGACCTAAGGTAGGCTATCATCTCGGATGTAGTATTTTACAACGTTCCAGGCGTATCGGCGCCTACTTCTCGGTGATAACATTATATAGGTCTATAACGTAATATAACCTAACCTAACACATCTAGCCCATCGCTGGTAACGTTTTACAGAATCCCGTTCCTGTCGTCCCGTACGTCTCGGATGGGACATTATAAACGTCTACAGCGATATATATCCAAACGTAAGGCAGGCTAACATCTCGGATGTAGTATTTTACAACATTCCTGGCGCATCGGCCTCTACTTCTCGGTGGGAACATTATATAGGTCTATAACGTAACATAATCTAACCTAACCCATCTAGCCCCTCGCTGGTAATATTTCATAGAATCCCGTTCGCGTCGTCCCGTACGTCTCGGTTGGGATATTATATACGTCTATAGAGTTATATATCCTAACCTAAGGCAGGCTATCATCTCGGATGAAGTATTTTACGCCATTCCTGGCGCATCGGCCTCTACTTCTCGGTGGGAACATTATATTCGTCTATAACGTAATATAACCTAACCTAACACATCTAGCACCTCGCTGGTAATGTTTTACAGAATCCCGTTCGTGACGTCCCGTACATCTCGGTTGGGATATTATATACGTCTATAGCGTTATGTATCCTGACCTAAGGCAGGCTATCATCTCGGATGTAGTATTTCACAACGCTCCAGGCGTATCGGCGCCTACTTCTCGGTGATAACATTATATAGGTCTATAACGTAATATAACCTAACCTAACACATCTAGCCCATCGCTGGTAACGTTTTACAGAATCCCGTTCCTGTCGTCCCGTACGTCTCGGATGGGACATTATAAACGTCTACAGCGATATATATCCAAACGTAAGGCAGGCTAACATCTCGGATGTAGTATTTTACAACATTCCTGGCGCATCGGCCTCTACTTCTCGGTGGGAACATTATATAGGTCTATAACGTAACATAATCTAACCTAACCCATCTAGCCCCTCGCTGGTAATATTTCACAGAATCCCGTTCGCGTCGTCCCGTACGTCTCGGTTGGGATATTATATACGTCTATAGAGTTATATATCCTAACCTAAGGCAGGCTATCATCTCGGATGAAGTATTTTACGCCATTCCTGGCGCATCGGCCTCTACTTCTCGGTGGGAACATTATATTCGTCTATAACGTAATATAACCTAACCTAACACATCTAGCACCTCGCTGGTAATGTTTTACAGAATCCCGTTCGTGACGTCCCGTACATCTCGGTTGGGATATTATATACGTCTATAGCGTTATGTATCCTGACCTAAGGCAGGCTATCATCTCGGATGTAGTATTTCACAACGCTCCAGGCGTATCGGCGCCTACTTCTCGATGATAACATTATATAGGTCTATAACGTAACATAATCTAACCTAACCTATCTAGCCCCTCGCTGGTAATATTTCACAGAATCAAGTTCGCGTCGTCCCGTACGTCTCGGTTGGGATATTATATACGTCTATAGGGTTATATATCCCAACCTAAGGCAGGCTATCATCTCGGATGCAGTATTTTACAACATTCCTGGCGTATCGGCCCCTACTTCACGGTGGGAACATTATACACGTCTATAACGTAACATAACCTAACCTAGCCCATCTAGCCCCTCGCTGGTAATATTTTACAGAATCCCGTTCGTGTCGTCCCGTTCGTCTCGGTTGGGATATTACATACGTCTATAGCGTTATATATCCTAACCTAAGGCAGGCTATCATCTCAGATGCAGTATTTTACAACATTGCTGGCGTATCGGCCCCTACTTCTCGGTGGGAACATTATACACGTCTATAACGTAACATAACCTAACCTAACCCATCTAGCCCCACGCTGGTAATGTTTTACAGAATCCCGTTCCTGTCGTCCCGTACGTCTCGATTGGGATATTATATACGTCTATAGCGTTATATATCCTAACCTAAGGCAGGCTATCATCACGGATGCAGTATTTTACAACATTCATGGCGTATCGGCTCCTACTTCTCGGTGGGAACATTATGTAGGTCTATAACTTAATATAACCTAACCTAACACATCTAGCACCTCGCTGGTAATGTTTTACAGAATCCCGTTCGGGTCTTCCCGTTCGTCTCGGTTGGGATATTATATACGTCTATAGCGTTATATATCCTAACCTAAGGCAGACTAACATCTCGGATGCAGTATTTTACGCCATTCCTGGCGCATCGGCCTCTACTTCTCGGTGGGAACATTATATAGGTCTATAACGTAACATAATCTAACCTAACCCATCTAGCCCCTCGCTGGTAATATTTCACAGAATCCCGTTCGCGTCGTCCCGTACGTCTCGGTTGGGATATTATATACGTGTATAGCGTTATATATCCCAACCTAAGGCAGGCTATCATCTCGGATGCAGTATTTTACAACATTCCTGGCGTATCGGCCCCTACTTCACGGTGGGAACATTATACACGTCTATAACGTAACATAACCTAACCTAGCCCATCTAGCCCCTCGCTGGTAATATTTTACAGAATCCCGTTCGTGTCGTCCCGTTCGTCTCGGTTGGAATATTATATACGTCTATAGCGTTATATATCCTAACCTAAGGCAGGCTATCATCTCAGATGCAGTATTTTACAACATTGCTGGCGTATCGGCCCCTACTTCTCGGTGGGAACATTATACACGTCTATAACGTAACATAACCTAACCTAACCCATCTAGCCCCACGCTGGTAATGTTTTACAGAATCCCGTTCCTGTCGTCCCGTACGTCTCGGTTGGGACATTGTATACGTCTACAGCATTATATATCCTAACCTAAGGCAGGCTATCATCTCGGATGCAGTATTTTACAACATTCCTGGCGCATCGGCCTCTACTTCTCGGTGGGAACATTATGGTCGTCTATAATGTAACATAACCTAACCTAACCCATCTAGCCCCTCGCTGGTAATATTTTACAGAATCCCGTTCGTGTCGTTCCGTACGTCTCGATTGGGATATTATATACGTCTATAGCGTTATATATCCTAACCTAAGGCAGGCTATCATCTCGGATGAGGTATTTTACGACATTCATGGCGTATCGGCCCCTACTTCTCGGTGGGAACATTATGTAGGTCTATAACGTAATATAACCTAACCTAACACATCTAGCCACTCGCTGGTAATGTTATACAGAATCCCGTTCGTGTCGTCCCGTACGTCTCGTTAGGGACATTATATACGTCTACAACGTTATATATCCTAACGTAAGGCAGGCTGACATCTCGGATGTAGTAGTTTACAACATTCCTGGTGTATCGGCCCCTACTTCTCGGTGGGAACATTATATAGGTCTATAACGTAACATAACCTAACCTAACCCATCTAGCCCCTAGCCGGTAATATTTCACAGAATCCCGTTCTCGTCGTCCCGTACGTCTCGGTTGGGATATTATATACGTCTATAGCGTTATATATCCTAACCTAAGGCAGGCTATCATCTCGGATGTAGTATTTTACAACATTCCTGGCGTATCGGCCCCTACTTCTCGGTGGGAACATTATATAGGTCTATAACGTAACATAATCTAACCTAACCCATCTAGCACCTCGCTGGTAATATTTCACAGAATCCCGTTCGCGTCGTCCCGTACGTCTCGGTTGGGATATTATATACGTCTATAGCGTTATATATCCCAACCTAAGGCAGGCTATCATCTCGGATGTAGTACTTTACAACATTCCTGGCGTATCGGCGCCTACTTCTCGGTGATAACATTATATAGGTCTATAACGTAACATAGCCTAACCTAACCCATCTAGCCCCTCGCTTGTAATATTTTACAGAATCCCGTTCGTGTCGTCCCGTACGTCTCGTTAGGGACATTATATACGTCTACAACGTTATATATCCTAACATAAGGCAGGCTAACATGTCGGATGCAGTATTTTACACCATTCCTGGCGTATCGGCCCCTACTTCTTGGTGGGAACATTTTACACGTCTATAACGTAACATAACCTAACCTAGCCCATCTAGCCCCTCGCTGGTAATATTTTAAAGAATCCCGTTCGTGTCGTCCCGTACGTCTCGATTGGGATATTATATGCGTCTATAGCGTTATATATCCTAACCTAAGGCAGGCTATCATCTTGGATGCAGTATTTTACAACATTCCTGGCGTATCGGCCCCTACTTCACGGTGGGAACATTATACACGTCTATAACGTAACATAACCCAACCTAACCCAGCTAGCCCCACGCTGGTAATGTTTTACAGAATCCCGTTCCTGTCGTCCCGTACGTCTCGATTGGGATATTATATACGTCTATAGCGTTATATATCCTAACCTAAGGCAGGCAATCATCACGGATGCAGTATTTTACAACATTCATGGCGTATCGGCCCCTACTTCACGGTGGGAACATTATACACGTCTATAACGTAACATAACCCAACCTAACCCATCTAGCCCCACGCTGGTAATGTTTTACAGAATCCCGTTCCTGTCGTCCCGTACGTCTCGATTGGGATATTATATACGTCTATAGCGTTATATATCCTAACCTAAGGCAGGCTATCATCACGGATGCAGTATTTTACAACATTCATGGCGTATCGGCCCCTACTTCTCGGTGGGAACATTATGTAGGTCTATAACGTAATATAACCTAACCTAACACATCTAGCCACTCGCTGGTAATGTTATACAGAATCCCGTTCGTGTCGTCCCGTACGTCTCGTTAGGGACATTATATACGTGTACAACGTTATATATCCTAACATAAGGCAGGCTAACATGTCGGATGCAGTATTTTACACCATTCCTGGCGTATCGGCCCCTACTTCTTGGTGGGAGCATTTTACACGTCTATAACGTAACATAACCTAACCTAGCCATTCTAGCCCCTCGCTGGTAATATTTTAAAGAATCCCGTTGGTGTCGTCCCGTACGTCTCGATTGGGATATTATATGCGTCTATAGCGTTATATATCCTAACCTAAGGCAGGCTATCATCTCGGATGCAGTATTTTACAACATTCCTTGCGCATCGGCCTCTACTTCTCGGTGGGAACATTATAGTCGTCTATAACGTAACATAACCTAACCTAACCCATCTAGCCCCTCGCTGGTAATATTTTACAGAATCCCGTTCGTGTCGTCCCGTACGTCTCGATTGGGATATTATATACGTCTATAGCGTTATATATCCTAACCTAAGGAAGGCTATCATCTCGGATGAGGTATTTTACAACATTCATGGCGTATCGGCCCCTACTTCTCGGTGATGACATTATATAGGTCTATAACGTAACATAGCCTAACCTAACCCATCTAGCCCCTCGCTGGTAATATTTTACAGAATCGCGTTCGTGTCGTCCCGTACGTCTCGATTGGGATATTATATGCGTCTATAGCGTTATATATCCTAACCTAAGGCAGGCTATCATCTTGGATGCAGTATTTTACAACATTCCTGGCGTATCGGCCCCTACTTCACGGTGGGAACATTATACACGTCTATAACGTAACATAACCTAACCTAACCCATCTAGCCCCTCGCTGGTATTATTTCACAGAATCCCGTTCCTGTCGTCCCGTACGTCTCGGTTGGGATATTATATACGTCTACAGCGTTATATATCCTAACCTAAGGCAGGCTATCATCTCGGATCAAGTATTTTACGCCATTCCTGGCGCATCGGCCTCTACTTCTCGGTGGGAACATTATATTCGTCTATAACGTAATATAACCTAACCTAACCCATCTAGCACCTCGCTGGTAATGTTTTACAAAATCCCGTTCGTGACGTCAGGTGCATCTCGGTTGGGATATTATATACGTCTATGGCGTTATATATCCTAACCTAAGGCAGGCTATCATCTCCGATGCAGTATTTTACAACATTCCTGGCATATCGGCCCCTACTTCTCGGTGGGTACATTATATCCATCTATTACATATCAGAATCTAACCTAACCCATCTAGCCCCTCGCTGGTAATGTTTTACAGAATCCCGTTCCTGTCGTCCCGTACGTCTCGGTTGGGACATTATAAACGTCTACAGCGATATATATCCTAACGTAAGGCAGGCTGACATCTCGGATGTAGTAGTTTACAACATTCCTGGTGTATCGGCCCCTACTTCACGGTGGGAACATTATACACGTCTATAACGTAACATAACCTAACCTAGCCCATCTAGCCCCTCGCTGGTAATATTTTAAAGAATCCCGTTCGTGTCGTCCCGTTCGTCTCGGTTGGGATATTATATACGTCTATAGCGTTATATATCCTAACCTAAGGCAGGCTATCATCTCAGATGCAGTATTTTACAACATTGCTGGCGTATCGGCCCCTACTTCTCGGTGGGAACATTATACACGTCTATAACGTAACATAACCTAACCTAACCCATCTAGCCCCACGCTGGTAATGTTTTACAGAATCCCGTTCCTGTCGTCCCGTACGTCTCGGTTGGGACATTGTATACGTCTACAGCATTATATATCCTAACCTAAGGCAGGCTATCATCTCGGATGCAGTATTTTACAACATTCCTGGCGCATCGGCCTCTACTTCTCGGTGGGAACATTATGGTCGTCTATAATGTAACATAACCTAACCTAACCCATCTAGCCCCTCGCTGGTAATATTTTACAGAATCCCGTTCGTGTCGTTCCGTACGTCTCGATTGGGATATTATATACGTCTATAGCGTTATATATCCTAACCTAAGGCAGGCTATCATCTCGGATGAGGTATTTTACGACATTCATGGCGTATCGGCCCCTACTTCTCGGTGGGAACATTATGTAGGTCTATAACGTAATATAACCTAACCTAACACATCTAGCCACTCGCTGGTAATGTTATACAGAATCCCGTTCGTGTCGTCCCGTACGTCTCGTTAGGGACATTATATACGTCTACAACGTTATATATCCTAACGTAAGGCAGGCTGACATCTCGGATGTAGTAGTTTACAACATTCCTGGTGTATCGGCCCCTACTTCTCGGTGGGAACATTATATAGGTCTATAACGTAACATAACCTAACCTAACCCATCTAGCCCCTAGCCGGTAATATTTCACAGAATCCCGTTCTCGTCGTCCCGTACGTCTCGGTTGGGATATTATATACGTCTATAGCGTTATATATCCTAACCTAAGGCAGGCTATCATCTCGGATGTAGTATTTTACAACATTCCTGGCGTATCGGCCCCTACTTCTCGGTGGGAACATTATATAGGTCTATAACGTAACATAATCTAACCTAACCCATCTAGCACCTCGCTGGTAATATTTCACAGAATCCCGTTCGCGTCGTCCCGTACGTCTCGGTTGGGATATTATATACGTCTATAGCGTTATATATCCCAACCTAAGGCAGGCTATCATCTCGGATGTAGTACTTTACAACATTCCTGGCGTATCGGCGCCTACTTCTCGGTGATAACATTATATAGGTCTATAACGTAACATAGCCTAACCTAACCCATCTAGCCCCTCGCTTGTAATATTTTACAGAATCCCGTTCGTGTCGTCCCGTACGTCTCGTTAGGGACATTATATACGTCTACAACGTTATATATCCTAACATAAGGCAGGCTAACATGTCGGATGCAGTATTTTACACCATTCCTGGCGTATCGGCCCCTACTTCTTGGTGGGAACATTTTACACGTCTATAACGTAACATAACCTAACCTAGCCCATCTAGCCCCTCGCTGGTAATGTTTTACAAAATCCCGTTCGTGACGTCAGGTGCATCTCGGTTGGGATATTATATACGTCTATGGCGTTATATATCCTAACCTAAGGCAGGCTATCATCTCCGATGCAGTATTTTACAACATTCCTGGCATATCGGCCCCTACTTCTCGGTGGGTACATTATATCCATCTATTACATATCAGAATCTAACCTAACCCATCTAGCCCCTCGCTGGTAATGTTTTACAGAATCCCGTTCCTGTCGTCCCGTACGTCTCGGTTGGGACATTATAAACGTCTACAGCGATATATATCCTAACGTAAGGCAGGCTGACATCTCGGATGTAGTAGTTTACAACATTCCTGGTGTATCGGCCCCTACTTCACGGTGGGAACATTATACACGTCTATAACGTAACATAACCTAACCTAGCCCATCTAGCCCCTCGCTGGTAATATTTTAAAGAATCCCGTTCGTGTCGTCCCGTTCGTCTCGGTTGGGATATTATATACGTCTATAGCGTTATATATCCTAACCTAAGGCAGGCTATCATCTCAGATGCAGTATTTTACAACATTGCTGGCGTATCGGCCCCTACTTCTCGGTGGGAACATTATACACGTCTATAACGTAACATAACCTAACCTAACCCATCTAGCCCCACGCTGGTAATGTTTTACAGAATCCCGTTCCTGTCGTCCTGTACGTCTCGGTTGGGACATTATATACGTCTACAGCATTATATATCCTAACCTAAGGCAGGCTATCATCTCGGATGCAGTATTTTACAACATTCCTGGCGCATCGGCCTCTACTTCTCGGTGGGAACATTATGGTCGTCTATAATGTAACATAACCTAACCTAACCCATCTAGCCCCTCGCTGGTAATATTTTACAGAATCCCGTTCGTGTCGTCCCGTACGTCTCGATTGGGATATTATATACGTCTATAGCGTTATATATCCTAACCTAAGGCAGGCTATCATCTCGGATGAGGTATTTTACAACATTCATGGCGTATCGGCCCCTACTTCTCGGTGGGAACATTATGTAGGTCTATAACGTAATATAACCTAACCTAACACATCTAGCCACTCGCTGGTAATGTTATACAGAATCCCGTTCGTGTCGTCCCGTACGTCTCGTTAGGGACATTATATACGTCTACAACGTTATATATCCTAACATAAGGCAGGCTAACATGTCGGATGCAGTATTTTACACCATTCCTGGCGTATCGGCCCCTACTTCTTGGTGGGAACATTTTACACGTCTATAACGTAACATAAACCTAACCTAGCCCATCTAGCCCCTCGCTGGTAATATTTTAAAGAATCCCGTTGGTGTCGTCCCGTACGTCTCGATTGGGATATTATATGCGTCTATAGCGTTATATATCCTAACCTAAGGCAGGCTATCATCTTGGATGCAGTATTTTACAACATTCCTGGCGTATCGGCCCCTACTTCACGGTGGGAACATTATACACGTCTATAACGTAACATAACCTAACCTAACCCATCTAGCCCCTCGCTGGTATTATTTCACAGAATCCCGTTCCTGTCGTCCCGTACGTCTCGGTTGGGATATTATATACGTCTACAGCGTTATATATCCTAACCTAAGGCAGGCTATCATCTCGGATCAAGTATTTTACGCCATTCCTGGCGCATCGGCCTCTACTTCTCGGTGGGAACATTATATTCGTCTATAACGTAATATAACCTAACCTAACCCATCTAGCACCTCGCTGGTAATGTTTTACAGAATCCCGTTCGTGACGTCAGGTGCATCTCGGTTGGGATATTATATACGTCTATGGCGTTATATATCCTAACCTAAGGCAGGCTATCATCTCGGATGTAGTATTTTACAACATTCCTGGCGTATCGGCGCCTACTTCTCGGTGATGACATTATATAGGTCTATAACGTAACATAGCCTAACCTAACCCATCTAGCCCCTCGCTGATAATATTTTACAGAATCCCGTTCGTGTCGTCCCGTACGTCTCGATTGGGATATTATATACGTCTATAGCGTTATATATCCTAACCTAAGGCAGGCTATCATCACGGATGCAGTATTTTACAACATTCATGGCGTATCGGCTCCTACTTCTCGGTGGGAACATTATATTCGTCTATAACGTAATATAACCTAACCTAACCCATCTAGCACCTCGCTGGTAATGTTTTACAGAATCCCGTTCGTGACGTCAGGTGCATCTCGGTTGGGATATTATATACGTCTATGGCGTTATATATCCTAACCTAAGGCAGGCTATCATCTCGGATGCAGTATTTTACGCCATTCCTGGCGCATCGGCCTCTACTTCTCGGTGGGAACATTATATAGGTCTATAACGTAACATAATCTAACCTAACCCATCTAGCCCCTCGCTGGTAATATTTCACAGAATCCCGTTCGCGTCGTCCCGTACGTCTCGGTTGGGATATTATATACGTGTATAGCGTTATATATCCCAACCTAAGGCAGGCTATCATCTCGGATGCAGTATTTTACAACATTCCTGGCGTATCGGCCCCTTCTTCACGGTGGGAACATTATACACGTCTATAACGTAACATAACCTAACCTAGCCCATCTAGCCCCTCGCTGGTAATATTTTACAGAATCCCGTTCGTGTCGTCCCGTTCGTCTCGGTTGGAATATTATATACGTCTATAGCGTTATATATCCTAACCTAAGGCAGGCTATCATCTCAGATGCAGTATTTTACAACATTGCTGGCGTATCGGCCCCTACTTCTCGGTGGGAACATTATACACGTCTATAACGTAACATAACCTAACCTAACCCATCTAGCCCCACGCTGGTAATGTTTTACAGAATCCCGTTCCTGTCGTCCCGTACGTCTCGGTTGGGACATTGTATACGTCTACAGCATTATATATCCTAACCTAAGGCAGGCTATCATCTCGGATGCAGTATTTTACAACATTCCTGGCGCATCGGCCTCTACTTCTCGGTGGGAACATTATGGTCGTCTATAATGTAACATAACCTAACCTAACCCATCTAGCCCCTCGCTGGTAATATTTTACAGAATCCCGTTCGTGTCGTTCCGTACGTCTCGATTGGGATATTATATACGTCTATAGCGTTATATATCCTAACCTATGGCAGGCTATCATCTCGGATGAGGTATTTTACGACATTCATGGTGTATCGGCCCCTACTTCTCGGTGGGAACATTATGTAGGTCTATAACGTAATATAACCTAACCTAACACATCTAGCCACTCGCTGGTAATGTTATACAGAATCCCGTTCGTGTCGTCCCGTACGTCTCGTTAGGGACATTATATACGTCTACAACGTTATATATCCTAACGTAAGGCAGGCTGACATCTCGGATGTAGTAGTTTACAACATTCCTGGTGTATCGGCCCCTACTTCTCGGTGGGAACATTATATAGGTCTATAACGTAACATAACCTAACCTAACCCATCTAGCCCCTAGCCGGTAATATTTCACAGAATCCCGTTCTCGTCGTCCCGTACGTCTCGGTTGGGATATTATATACGTCTATAGCGTTATATATCCTAACCTAAGGCAGGCTATCATCTCGGATGTAGTATTTTACAACATTCCTGGCGTATCGGCCCCTACTTCTCGGTGGGAACATTATATAGGTCTATAACGTAACATAATCTAACCTAACCCATCTAGCACCTCGCTGGTAATATTTCACAGAATCCCGTTCGCGTCGTCCCGTACGTCTCGGTTGGGATATTATATACGTCTATAGCGTTATATATCCCAACCTAAGGCAGGCTATCATCTCGGATGTAGTACTTTACAACATTCCTGGCGTATCGGCGCCTACTTCTCGGTGATAACATTATATAGGTCTATAACGTAACATAGCCTAACCTAACCCATCTAGCCCCTCGCTTGTAATATTTTACAGAATCCCGTTCGTGTCGTCCCGTACGTCTCGTTAGGGACATTATATACGTCTACAACGTTATATATCCTAACATAAGGCAGGCTAACATGTCGGATGCAGTATTTTACACCATTCCTGGCGTATCGGCCCCTACTTCTTGGTGGGAACATTTTACACGTCTATAACGTAACATAACCTAACCTAGCCCATCTAGCCCCTCGCTGGTAATATTTTAAAGAATTCCGTTCGTGTCGTCCCGTACGTCTCGATTGGGATATTATATGCGTCTATAGCGTTATATATCCTAACCTAAGGCAGGCTATCATCTTGGATGCAGTATTTTACAACATTCCTGGCGTATCGGCCCCTACTTCACGGTGGGAACATTATACACGTCTATAACGTAACATAACCCAACCTAACCCAGCTAGCCCCACGCTGGTAATGTTTTACAGAATCCCGTTCCTGTCGTCCCGTACGTCTCGATTGGGATATTATATACGTCTATAGCGTTATATATCCTAACCTAAGGCAGGCTATCATCACGGATGCAGTATTTTACAACATTCATGGCGTATCGGCCCCTACTTCACGGTGGGAACATTATACACGTCTATAACGTAACATAACCCAACCTAACCCATCTAGCCCCACGCTGGTAATGTTTTACAGAATCCCGTTCCTGTCGTCCCGTACGTCTCGATTGGGATATTATATACGTCTATAGCGTTATATATCCTAACCTAAGGCAGGCTATCATCACGGATGCAGTATTTTACAACATTCATGGCGTATCGGCCCCTACTTCTCGGTGGGAACATTATGTAGGTCTATAACGTAATATAACCTAACCTAACACATCTAGCCACTCGCTGGTAATGTTATACAGAATCCCGTTCGTGTCGTCCCGTACGTCTCGTTAGGGACATTATATACGTGTACAACGTTATATATCCTAACATAAGGCAGGCTAACATGTCGGATGCAGTATTTTACACCATTCCTGGCGTATCGGCCCCTACTTCTTGGTGGGAACATTTTACACGTCTATAACGTAACATAACCTAACCTAGCCATTCTAGCCCCTCGCTGGTAATATTTTAAAGAATCCCGTTGGTGTCGTCCCGTACGTCTCGATTGGGATATTATATGCGTCTATAGCGTTATATATCCTAACCTAAGGCAGGCTATCATCTCGGATGCAGTATTTTACAACATTCCTTGCGCATCGGCCTCTACTTCTCGGTGGGAACATTATAGTCGTCTATAACGTAACATAACCTAACCTAACCCATCTAGCCCCTCGCTGGTAATATTTTACAGAATCCCGTTCGTGTCGTCCCGTACGTCTCGATTGGGATATTATATACGTCTATAGCGTTATATATCCTAACCTAAGGAAGGCTATCATCTCGGATGAGGTATTTTACAACATTCATGGCGTATCGGCCCCTACTTCTCGGTGATGACATTATATAGGTCTATAACGTAACATAGCCTAACCTAACCCATCTAGCCCCTCGCTGGTAATATTTTACAGAATCCCGTTCGTGTCGTCCCGTACGTCTCGATTGGGATATTATATGCGTCTATAGCGTTATATATCCTAACCTAAGGCAGGCTATCATCTTGGATGCAGTATTTTACAACATTCCTGGCGTATCGGCCCCTACTTCACGGTGGGAACATTATACACGTCTATAACGTAACATAACCTAACCTAACCCATCTAGCCCCTCGCTGGTATTATTTCACAGAATCCCGTTCCTGTCGTCCCGTACGTCTCGGTTGGGATATTATATACGTCTACAGCGTTATATATCCTAACCTAAGGCAGGCTATCATCTCGGATCAAGTATTTTACGCCATTCCTGGCGCATCGGCCTCTACTTCTCGGTGGGAACATTATATTCGTCTATAACGTAATATAACCTAACCTAACCCATCTAGCACCTCGCTGGTAATGTTTTACAGAATCCCGTTCGTGACGTCAGGTGCATCTCGGTTGGGATATTATATACGTCTATGGCGTTATATATCCTAACCTAAGGCAGGCTATCATCTCCGATGCAGTATTTTACAACATTCCTGGCATATCGGCCCCTACTTCTCGGTGGGTACATTATATCCATCTATTACATATCAGAATCTAACCTAACCCATCTAGCCCCTCGCTGGTAATGTTTTACAGAATCCCGTTCCTGTCGTCCCGTACGTCTCGGTTGGGACATTATAAACGTCTACAGCGATATATATCCTAACGTAAGGCAGGCTGACATCTCGAATGTAGTAGTTTACAACATTCCTGGTGTATCGGCCCCTACTTCACGGTGGGAACATTATACACGTCTATAACGTAACATAACCTAACCTAGACCATCTAGCCCCTCGCTGGTAATATTTTAAAGAATCCCGTTCGTGTCGTCCCGTTCGTCTCGGTTGGGATATTATATACGTCTATAGCGTTATATATCCTAACCTAAGGCAGGCTATCATCTCAGATGCAGTATTTTACAACATTGCTGGCGTATCGGCCCCTACTTCTCGGTGGGAACATTATACACGTCTATAACGTAACATAACCTAACCTAACCCATCTAGCCCCACGCTGGTAATGTTTTACAGAATCCCGTTCCTGTCGTCCTGTACGTCTCGGTTGGGACATTATATACGTCTACAGCATTATATATCCTAACCTAAGGCAGGCTATCATCTTGGATGCAGTATTTTACAACATTCCTGGCGTATCGGCCCCTACTTCACGGTGGGAACATTATACACGTCTATAACGTAACATAACCTAACCTAACCCATCTAGCCCCTCGCTGGTATTATTTCACAGAATCCCGTTCCTGTCGTCCCGTACGTCTCGGTTGGGATATTATATACGTCTATAGCGTTATATATCCCAACCTAAGGCAGGCTATCATCTCGGATGTAGTACTTTACAACATTCCTGGCGTATCGGCGCCTACTTCTCGGTGATAACATTATATAGGTCTATAACGTAACATAGCCTAACCTAACCCATCTAGCCCCTCGCTTGTAATATTTTACAGAATCCCGTTCGTGTCGTCCCGTACGTCTCGTTAGGGACATTATATACGTCTACAACGTTATATATCCTAACATAAGGCAGGCTAACATGTCGGATGCAGTATTTTACACCATTCCTGGCGTATCGGCCCCTACTTCTTGGTGGGAACATTTTACACGTCTATAACGTAACATAACCTAACCTAGCCCATCTAGCCCCTCGCTGGTAATATTTTAAAGAATCCCGTTCGTGTCGTCCCGTACGTCTCGATTGGGATATTATATGCGTCTATAGCGTTATATATCCTAACCTAAGGCAGGCTATCATCTTGGATGCAGTATTTTACAACATTCCTGGCGTATCGGCCCCTACTTCACGGTGGGAACATTATACACGTCTATAACGTAACATAACCCAACCTAACCCAGCTAGCCCCACGCTGGTAATGTTTTACAGAATCCCGTTCCTGTCGTCCCGTACGTCTCGATTGGGATATTATATACGTCTATAGCGTTATATATCCTAACCTAAGGCAGGCTATCATCACGGATGCAGTATTTTACAACATTCATGGCGTATCGGCCCCTACTTCACGGTGGGAACATTATACACGTCTATAACGTAACATAACCCAACCTAACCCATCTAGCCCCACGCTGGTAATGTTTTACAGAATCCCGTTCCTGTCGTCCCGTACGTCTCGATTGGGATATTATATACGTCTATAGCGTTATATATCCTAACCTAAGGCAGGCTATCATCACGGATGCAGTATTTTACAACATTCATGGCGTATCGGCCCCTACTTCTCGGTGGGAACATTATGTAGGTCTATAACGTAATATAACCTAACCTAACACATCTAGCCACTCGCTGGTAATGTTTTACAGAATCCCGTTCCTGTCGTCCCGTACGTCTCGGTTGGGACATTGTATACGTCTACAGCATTATATATACTAACATAAGGCAGGCTATCATCTCGGATGCAGTATTTTACAACATTCCTGGCGCATCGGCCTCTACTTCTCGGTGGGAACATTATGGTCGTCTATAATGTAACATAACCTAACCTAACCCATCTAGCCCCTCGCTGGTAATATTTTACAGAATCCCGTTCGTGTCGTTCCGTACGTCTCGATTGGGATATTATATACGTCTATAGCGTTATATATCCTAACCTATGGCAGGCTATCATCTCGGATGAGGTATTTTACGACATTCATGGTGTATCGGCCCCTACTTCTCGGTGGGAACATTATGTAGGTCTATAACGTAATATAACCTAACCTAACACATCTAGCCACTCGCTGGTAATGTTATACAGAATCCCGTTCGTGTCGTCCCGTACGTCTCGTTAGGGACATTATATACGTCTACAACGTTATATATCCTAACGTAAGGCAGGCTGACATCTCGGATGTAGTAGTTTACAACATTCCTGGTGTATCGGCCCCTACTTCTCGGTGGGAACATTATATAGGTCTATAACGTAACATAACCTAACCTAACCCATCTAGCCCCTAGCCGGTAATATTTCACAGAATCCCGTTCTCGTCGTCCCGTACGTCTCGATTGGGATATTATATACGTCTATAGCGTTATATATCCTAACCTAAGGCAGGCTATCATCACGGATGCAGTATTTTACAACATTCATGGCGTATCGGCCCCTACTTCTCGGTGGGAACATTATGTAGGTCTATAACGTAATATAACCTAACCTAACACATCTAGCCACTCGCTGGTAATGTTATACAGAATCCCGTTCGTGTCGTCCCGTACGTCTCGTTAGGGACATTATATACGTGTACAACGTTATATATCCTAACATAAGGCAGGCTAACATGTCGGATGCAGTATTTTACACCATTCCTGGCGTATCGGCCCCTACTTCTTGGTGGGAACATTTTACACGTCTATAACGTAACATAACCTAACCTAGCCATTCTAGCCCCTCGCTGGTAATATTTTAAAGAATCCCGTTGGTGTCGTCCCGTACGTCTCGATTGGGATATTATATGCGTCTATAGCGTTATATATCCTAACCTAAGGCATGCTATCATCTCGGATGCAGTATTTTACAACATTCCTTGCGCATCGGCCTCTACTTCTCGGTGGGAACATTATAGTCGTCTATAACGTAACATAACCTAACCTAACCCATCTAGCCCCTCGCTGGTAATATTTTACAGAATCCCGTTCGTGTCGTCCCGTACGTCTCGATTGGGATATTATATACGTCTATAGCGTTATATATCCTAACCTAAGGAAGGCTATCATCTCGGATGAGGTATTTTACAACATTCATGGCGTATCGGCCCCTACTTCTCGGTGATGACATTATATAGGTCTATAACGTAACATAGCCTAACCTAACCCATCTAGCCCCTCGCTGGTAATATTTTACAGAATCCCGTTCGTGTCGTCCCGTACGTCTCGATTGGGATATTATATGCGTCTATAGCGTTATATATCCTAACCTAAGGCAGGCTATCATCTTGGATGCAGTATTTTACAACATTCCTGGCGTATCGGCCCCTACTTCACGGTGGGAACATTATACACGTCTATAACGTAACATAACCTAACCTAACCCATCTAGCCCCTCGCTGGTATTATTTCACAAAATCCCGTTCCTGTCGTCCCGTACGTCTCGGTTGGGACATTATATACGTCTACAGCATTATATATCCTAACCTAAGGCAGGCTATCATCTCGGATGCAGTATTTTACAACATTCCTGGCGCATCGGCCTCTACTTCTCGGTGGGAACATTATGGTCGTCTATAATGTAACATAACCTAACCTAACCCATCTAGCCCCTCGCTGGTAATATTTTACAGAATCCCGTTCGTGTCGTCCCGTACGTCTCGATTGGGATATTATATACGTCTATAGCGTTATATATCCTAACCTAAGGCAGGCTATCATCACGGATGCAGTATTTTACAACATTCATGGCGTATCGGCCCCTACTTCTCGGTGGGAACATTATGTAGGTCTATAACGTAATATAACCTAACCTAACACATCTAGCCACTCGCTGGTAATGTTATACAGAATCCCGTTCGTGTCGTCCCGTACGTCTCGTTAGGGACATTATATACGTGTACAACGTTATATATCCTAACATAAGGCAGGCTAACATGTCGGATGCAGTATTTTACACCATTCCTGGCGTATCGGCCCCTACTTCTTGGTGGGAACATTTTACACGTCTATAACGTAACATAACCTAACCTAGCCATTCTAGCCCCTCGCTGGTAATATTTTAAAGAATCCCGTTGGTGTCGTCCCGTACGTCTCGATTGGGATATTATATGCGTCTATAGCGTTATATATCCTAACCTAAGGCAGGCTATCATCTCGGATGCAGTATTTTACAACATTCCTTGCGCATCGGCCTCTACTTCTCGGTGGGAACATTATAGTCGTCTATAACGTAACATAACCTAACCTAACCCATCTAGCCCCTCGCTGGTAATATTTTACAGAATCCCGTTCGTGTCGTCCCGTACGTCTCGATTGGGATATTATATACGTCTATAGCGTTATATATCCTAACCTAAGGAAGGCTATCATCTCGGATGAGGTATTTTACAACATTCATGGCGTATCGGCCCCTACTTCTCGGTGATGACATTATATAGGTCTATAACGTAACATAGCCTAACCTAACCCATCTAGCCCCTCGCTGGTAATATTTTACAGAATCCCGTTCGTGTCGTCCCGTACGTCTCGATTGGGATATTATATGCGTCTATAGCGTTATATATCCTAACCTAAGGCAGGCTATCATCTTGGATGCAGTATTTTACAACATTCCTGGCGTATCGGCCCCTACTTCACGGTGGGAACATTATACACGTCTATAACGTAACATAACCTAACCTAACCCATCTAGCCCCTCGCTGGTATTATTTCACAGAATCCCGTTCCTGTCGTCCCGTACGTCTCGGTTGGGATATTATATACGTCTACAGCGTTATATATTCTAACCTAAGGCAGGCTATCATCTCGGATCAAGTATTTTACGCCATTCCTGGCGCATCGGCCTCTACTTCTCGGTGGGAACATTATATTCGTCTATAACGTAATATAACCTAACCTAACCCATCTAGCACCTCGCTGGTAATGTTTTACAGAATCCCGTTCGTGACGTCAGGTGCATCTCGGTTGGGATATTATATACGTCTATGGCGTTATATATCCTAACCTAAGGCAGGCTATCATCTCCGATGCAGTATTTTACAACATTCCTGGCATATCGGCCCCTACTTCTCGGTGGGTACATTATATCCATCTATTACATATCAGAATCTAACCTAACCCATCTAGCCCCTCGCTGGTAATGTTTTACAGAATCCCGTTCCTGTCGTCCCGTACGTCTCGGTTGGGACATTATAAACGTCTACAGCGATATATATCCTAACGTAAGGCAGGCTGACATCTCGGATGTAGTAGTTTACAACATTCCTGGTGTATCGGCCCCTACTTCACGGTGGGAACATTATACACGTCTATAACGTAACATAACCTAACCTAGCCCATCTAGCCCCTCGCTGGTAATATTTTAAAGAATCCCGTTCGTGTCGTCCCGTTCGTCTCGGTTGGGATATTATATACGTCTATAGCGTTATATATCCTAACCTAAGGCAGGCTATCATCTCAGATGCAGTATTTTACAACATTGCTGGCGTATCGGCCCCTACTTCTCGGTGGGAACATTATACACGTCTATAACGTAACATAACCTAACCTAACCCATCTAGCCCCACGCTGGTAATGTTTTACAGAATCCCGTTCCTGTCGTCCTGTACGTCTCGGTTGGGACATTATATACGTCTACAGCATTATATATCCTAACCTAAGGCAGGCTATCATCTCGGATGCAGTATTTTACAACATTCCTGGCGCATCGGCCTCTACTTCTCGGTGGGAACATTATGGTCGTCTATAATGTAACATAACCTAACCTAACCCATCTAGCCCCTCGCTGGTAATATTTTACAGAATCCCGTTCGTGTCGTCCCGTACGTCTCGATTGGGATATTATATACGTCTATAGCGTTATATATCCTAACCTAAGGCAGGCTATCATCTCCGATGAGGTATTTTACAACATTCATGGCGTATCGGCCCCTACTTCTCGGTGGGAACATTATGTAGGTCTATAACGTAATATAACCTAACCTAACACATCTAGCCACTCGCTGGTAATGTTATACAGAATCCCGTTCGTGTCGTCCCGTACGTCTCGTTAGGGACATTATATACGTCTACAACGTTATATATCCTAACATAAGGCAGGCTAACATGTCGGATGCAGTATTTTACACCATTCCTGGCGTATCGGCCCCTACTTCTTGGTGGGAACATTTTACACGTCTATAACGTAACATAAACCTAACCTAGCCCATCTAGCCCCTCGCTGGTAATATTTTAAAGAATCCCGTTGGTGTCGTCCCGTACGTCTCGATTGGGATATTATATGCGTCTATAGCGTTATATATCCTAACCTAAGGCAGGCTATCATCTTGGATGCAGTATTTTACAACATTCCTGGCGTATCGGCCCCTACTTCACGGTGGGAACATTATACACGTCTATAACGTAACATAACCTAACCTAACCCATCTAGCCCCTCGCTGGTATTATTTCACAGAATCCCGTTCCTGTCGTCCCGTACGTCTCGGTTGGGATATTATATACGTCTATAGCGTTATATATCCTAACCTAAGGCAGGCTATCATCACGGATGCAGTATTTTACAACATTCATGGCGTATCGGCTCCTACTTCTCGGTGGGAACATTATGTAGGTCTATAACTTAATATAACCTAACCTAACACATCTAGCACCTCGCTGGTAATGTTTTACAGAATCCCGTTCGCGTCTTCCCGTACGTCTCGGTTGGGATATTATATACGTCTATAGCGTTATATATCCTAACCTATGGCAGACTAACATCTCGGATGCAGTATTTTACGCCATTCCTGGCGTATCGGCCCCTACTTCACGGTGGGAACATTATACACGTCTATAACGTAACATAACCTAACCTAACCCATCTAGCCCCTAGCCGGTAATATTTCACAGAATCCCGTTCGCGTCGTCCCGTACGTCTCGGTTGGGATATTATATACGTCTATAGCGTTATATATCCTAACCTAAGGCAGGCTATCATCTCGGATGAAGTATTTTACGCCATTCCTGGCGCATCGGCCCCTACTTCTCGGTGGGAACATTATAGTCGTCTATAAAGTAATATAACCTAACCTAACCCATCTAGCCCCTCGCTGGTAATATTTTACAGAATCCCGTTCGTGTCGTCCCGTAGGTCTCGATTGGGATATTATATACGTCTATAGCGTTATATATCCTAACCTAAGGCAGGCTATCATCTCGGATGCAGTATTTTACAACATTCCTGGCATATCGGCCCCTACTTCTCGGTGGGTACATTATATCCATCTATTACATATCAGAATCTAACCTAACCCATCTAGCCCCTCGCTGGTAATGTTTTACAGAATCCCGTTCCTGTCGTCCCGTACGTCTCGGTTGGGACATTATAAACGTCTACAGCGATATATATCCTAACGTAAGGCAGGCTGACATCTCGGATGTAGTAGTTTACAACATTCCTGGTGTATCGGCCCCTACTTCTCGGTGGGAACATTATATAGGTCTATAACGTAACATAACCTAACCTAACCCATCTAGACCCTAGCCGGTAATATTTCACAGAATCCCGTTCTCGTCGTCCCGTACGTCTCGGTTGGGATATTATATACGTCTATAGCGTTATATATCCTAACCTAAGGCAGGCTATCATCTCGGATGTAGTATTTTACAACATTCCTGGCGTATCGGCCCCTACTTCTCGGTGGGAACATTATATAGGTCTATAACGTAACATAATCTAACCTAACCCATCTAGCACCTCGCTGGTAATATTTCACAGAATCCCGTTCGCGTCGTCCCGTACGTCTCGGTTGGGATATTATATACGTCTATAGCGTTATATATCCCAACCTAAGGCAGGCTATCATCTCGGATGCAGTATTTTACAACATTCCTGGCGTATCGGCCCCTACTTCACGGTGGGAACATTATACACGTCTATAACGTAACATAACCTAACCTAGCCCATCTAGCCCCTCGCTGGTAATATTTTAAAGAATCCCGTTCGTGTCGTTCCGTTCGTCTCGGTTGGGATATTATATACGTCTATAGCGTTATATATTCTAACCTAAGGCAGGCTATCATCTCAGATGCAGTATTTTACAACATTGCTGGCGTATCGGCCCCTACTTCTCGGTGGGAACATTATACACGTCTATAACGTAACATAACCTAACCTAACCCATCTAGCCCCACGCTGGTAATGTTTTACAGAATCCCGTTCCTGTCGTCCCGTACGTCTCGGTTGGGACATTATATACGTCTACAGCATTATATATCCTAACCTAAGGCAGGCTATCATCTCGGATGCAGTATTTTACAACATTCCTGGCGCATCGGCCTCTACTTCTCGGTGGGAACATTATGGTCGTCTATAATGTAACATAACCTAACCTAACCCATCTAGCCCCTCGCTGGTAATATTTTACAGAATCCCGTTCGTGTCGTCCCGTACGTCTCGATTGGGATATTATATACGTCTATAGCGTTATATATCCTAACCTAAGGCAGGCTATCATCTCAGATGCAGTATTTTACAACATTGCTGGCGTATCGGCCCCTACTTCTCGGTGGGAACATTATACACGTCTATAACGTAACATAACCTAACCTAACCCATCTAGCCCCACGCTGGTAATGTTTTACAGAATCCCGTTCCTGTCGTCCTGTACGTCTCGGTTGGGACATTATATACGTCTACAGCATTATATATCCTAACCTAAGGCAGGCTATCATCTTGGATGCAGTATTTTACAACATTCCTGGCGTATCGGCCCCTACTTCACGGTGGGAACATTATACACGTCTATAACGTAACATAACCTAACCTAACCCATCTAGCCCCTCGCTGGTATTATTTCACAGAATCCCGTTCCTGTCGTCCCGTACGTCTCGGTTGGGATATTATATACGTCTACAGCGTTATATATCCTAACCTAAGGCAGGCTATCATCTCGGATCAAGTATTTTACGCCATTCCTGGCGCATCGGCCTCTACTTCTCGGTGGGAACATTATATTCGTCTATAACGTAATATAACCTAACCTAACCCATCTAGCACCTCGCTGGTAATGTTTTACAGAATCCCGTTCGTGACGTCAGGTGCATCTCGGTTGGGATATTATATACGTCTATGGCGTTATATATCCTAACCTAAGGCAGGCTATCATCTCGGATGTAGTATTTTACAACATTCCTGGCGTATCGGCGCCTACTTCTCGGTGATGACATTATATAGGTCTATAACGTAACATAGCCTAACCTAACCCATCTAGCCCCTCGCTGATAATATTTTACAGAATCCCGTTCGTGTCGTCCCGTACGTCTCGATTGGGATATTATATACGTCTATAGCGTTATATATCCTAACCTAAGGCAGGCTATCATCACGGATGCAGTATTTTACAACATTCATGGCGTATCGGCTCCTACTTCTCGGTGGGAACATTATGTAGGTCTATAACTTAATATAACCTAACCTAACACATCCAGCACCTCGCTGGTAATGTTTTACAGAATCCCGTTCGCGTCTTCCCGTACGTCTCGGTTGGGATATTATATACGTCTATAGCGTTATATATCCTAACCTATGGCAGGCTAACATCTCGGATGCAGTATTTTACGCCATTCCTGGCGTATCGGCCCCTACTTCACGGTGGGAACATTATACACGTCTATAACGTAACATAACCTAACCTAACCCATCTAGCCCCTAGCCGGTAATATTTCACAGAATCCCGTTCGCGTCGTCCCGTACGTCTCGGTTGGGATATTATATACGTCTATAGCGTTATATATCCTAACCTAAGGCAGGCTATCATCTCGGATGAAGTATTTTACGCCATTCCTGGCGCATCGGCCTCTACTTCTCGGTGGGAACATTATAGTCGTCTATAAAGTAATATAACCTAACCTAACCCATCTAGCCCCTCGCTGGTAATATTTTACAGAATCCCGTTCGTGTCGTCCCGTAGGTCTCGATTGGGATATTATATACGTCTATAGCGTTATATATCCTAACCTAAGGCAGGCTATCATCTCGGATGCAGTATTTTACAACATTCCTGGCATATCGGCCCCTACTTCTCGGTGGGTACATTATATCCATCTATTGCATATCAGAATCTAACCTAACCCATCTAGCCCCTCGCTGGTAATGTTTTACAGAATCCCGTTCCTGTCGTCCCGTACGTCTCGGTTGGGACATTATAAACGTCTACAGCGATATATATCCTAACGTAAGGCAGGCTGACATCTCGGATGTAGTAGTTTACAACATTCCTGGTGTATCGGCCCCTACTTCTCGGTGGGAACATTATATAGGTCTATAACGTAACATAACCTAACCTAACCCATCTAGACCCTAGCCGGTAATATTTCACAGAATCCCGTTCTCGTCGTCCCGTACGTCTCGGTTGGGATATTATATACGTCTATAGCGTTATATATCCTAACCTAAGGCAGGCTATCATCTCGGATGTAGTATTTTACAACATTCCTGGCGTATCGGCCCCTACTTCTCGGTGGGAACATTATATAGGTCTATAACGTAACATAATCTAACCTAACCCATCTAGCACCTCGCTGGTAATATTTCACAGAATCCCGTTCGCGTCGTCCCGTACGTCTCGGTTGGGATATTATATACGTCTATAGCGTTATATATCCCAACCTAAGGCAGGCTATCATCTCGGATGCAGTATTTTACAACATTCCTGGCGTATCGGCCCCTACTTCACGGTGGGAACATTATACACGTCTATAACGTAACATAACCTAACCTAGCCCATCTAGCCCCTCGCTGGTAATATTTTAAAGAATCCCGTTCGTGTCGTTCCGTTCGTCTCGGTTGGGATATTATATACGTCTATAGCGTTATATATCCTAACCTAAGGCAGGCTATCATCTCAGATGCAGTATTTTACAACATTGCTGGCGTATCGGCCCCTACTTCTCGGTGGGAACATTATACACGTCTATAACGTAACATAACCTAACCTAACCCATCTAGCCCCACGCTGGTAATGTTTTACAGAATCCCGTTCCTGTCGTCCCGTACGTCTCGGTTGGGACATTATATACGTCTACAGCATTATATATCCTAACCTAAGGCAGGCTATCATCTCGGATGCAGTATTTTACAACATTCCTGGCGCATCGGCCTCTACTTCTCGGTGGGAACATTATGGTCGTCTATAATGTAACATAACCTAACCTAACCCATCTAGCCCCTCGCTGGTAATATTTTACAGAATCCCGTTCGTGTCGTCCCGTACGTCTCGATTGGGATATTATATACGTCTATAGCGTTATATATCCTAACCTAAGGCAGGCTATCATCTCGGATGAGGTATTTTACAACATTCATGGCGTATCGGCCCCTACTTCTCGGTGGGAACATTATGTAGGTCTATAACGTAATATAACCTAACCTAACACATCTAGCCACTCGCTGGTAATGTTATACAGAATCCCGTTCGTGTCGTCCCGTACGTCTCGTTAGGGACATTATATACGTCTACAACGTTATATATCCTAACACAAGGCAGGCTAACATGTCGGATGCAGTATTTTGCACCATTCCTGGCGTATCGGCCCCTACTTCTTGGTGGGAACATTTTACACGTCTATAACGTAACATAACCTAACCTAGACCATCTAGCCCCTCGCTGGTAATATTTTAAAGAATCCCGTTGGTGTCGTCCCGTACGTCTCGATTGGGATATTATATGCGTCTATAGCGTTATATATCCTAACCTAAGGCAGGCTATCATCTCGGATGCAGTATTTTACAACATTCCTTGCGCATCGGCCTCTACTTCTCGGTGGGAACATTATAGTCGTCTATAACGTAACATAACCTAACCTAACCCATCTAGCCCCTCGCTGGTAATATTTTACAGAATCCCGTTCGTGTCGTCCCGTACGTCTCGATTGGGATATTATATACGTCTATAGCGTTATATATCCTAACCTAAGGCAGGCTATCATCACGGATGCAGTATTTTACAACATTCATGGCGTATCGGCTCCTACTTCTCGGTGGGAACATTATGTAGGTCTATAACTTAATATAACCTGACCTAACACATCCAGCACCTCGCTGGTAATGTTTTACAGAATCCCGTTCGTGACGTCAGGTGCATCTCGGTTGGGATATTATATACGTCTATAGCGTTATATATCCTAACCTATGGCAGGCTAACATCTCGGATGCAGTATTTTACGCCATTCCTGGCGTATCGGCCCCTACTTCACGGTGGGAACATTATACACGTCTATAACGTAACATAACCTAACCTAACCCATCTAGCCCCTCGCTGGTAATATTTTACAGAATCCCGTTCGTGTCGTCCCGTACGTCTCGATTGGGATATTATATACGTCTATAGCGTTATATATCCTAACCTAAGGCAGGCTATCATCTCGGATGAGGTATTTTACAACATTCATGGCGTATCGGCCCCTACTTCTCGGTGGGAACATTATGTAGGTCAATAACGTAATATAACCTAACCTAACACATCTAGCCACTCGCTGGTAATGTTATACAGAATCCCGTTCGTGTCGTCCCGTACGTCTCGTTAGGGACATTATATACGTCTACAACTTTATATATCCTAACATAAGGCAGGCTAACATGTCGGATGCAGTATTTTACACCATTCCTGGCGTATCGGCCCCTACTTCTTGGTGGGAACATTTTACACGTCTATAACGTAACATAACCTAACCTAGCCCATCTAGCCCCTCGCTGGTAATATTTTAAAGAATCCCGTTGGTGTCGTCCCGTACGTCTCGATTGGGATATTATATGCGTCTATAGCGTTATATATCCTAACCTAAGGCAGGCTATCATCTCGGATGCAGTATTTTACAACATTCCTTGCGCATCGGCCTCTACTTCTCGGTGGGAACATTATAGTCGTCTATAACGTAACATAACCTGACCTAACCCATCTAGCCCCTCGCTGGTAATATTTTACAGAATCCCGTTCGTGTCGTCCCGTACGTCTCGATTGGGATATTATATACGTCTATAGCGTTATATATCCTAACCTAAGGCAGGCTATCATCACGGATGCAGTATTTTACAACATTCATGGCGTATCGGCTCCTACTTCTCGGTGGGAACATTATGTAGGTCTATAACTTAATATAACCTAACCTAACACATCCAGCACCTCGCTGGTAATGTTTTACAGAATCCCGTTCGTGACGTCAGGTGCATCTCGGTTGGGATATTATATACGTCTATAGCGTTATATATCCTAACCTATGGCAGGCTAACATCTCGGATGCAGTATTTTACGCCATTCCTGGCGTATCGGCCCCTACTTCACGGTGGGAACATTATACACGTCTATAACGTAACATAACCTAACCTAACCCATCTAGCCCCTAGCCGGTAATATTTCACAGAATCCCGTTCGCGTCGTCCCGTACGTCTCGGTTGGGATATTATATACGTCTATAGCGTTATATATCCTAACCTAAGGCAGGCTATCATCTCGGATGAAGTATTTTACGCCATTCCTGGCGCATCGGCCTCTACTTCTCGGTGGGAACATTATAGTCGTCTATAAAGTAATATAACCTAACCTAACCCATCTAGCCCCTCGCTGGTAATATTTTACAGAATCCCGTTCGTGTCGTCCCGTACGTCTCAGTTGGGATATTATATACGTCTATAGCGTTATATATCCTAACCTAAGGCAGGCTATCATCTCGGATGCAGTATTTTACAACATTCCTTGCGCATCGGCCTCTACTTCTCGGTGGGAACATTATAGTCGTCTATAACGTAACATAACCTAACCTAACCCATCTAGCCCCTCGCTGGTAATATTTTACAGAATCCCGTTCGTGTCGTCCCGTACGTCTCGATTGGGATATTATATACGTCTATAGCGTTATATATCCTAACCTAAGGAAGGCTATCATCTCGGATGAGGTATTTTACAACATTCATGGCGTATCGGCCCCTACTTCTCGGTGATGACATTATATAGGTCTATAACGTAACATAGCCTAACCTAACCCATCTAGCCCCTCGCTGGTAATATTTTACAGAATCCCGTTCGTGTCGTCCCGTACGTCTCGATTGGGATATTATATGCGTCTATAGCGTTATATATCCTAACCTAAGGCAGGCTATCATCTTGGATGCAGTATTTTACAACATTCCTGGCGTATCGGCCCCTACTTCACGGTGGGAACATTATACACGTCTATAACGTAACATAACCTAACCTAACCCATCTAGCCCCTCGCTGGTATTATTTCACAGAATCCCGTTCCTGTCGTCCCGTACGTCTCGGTTGGGATATTATATACGTCTACAGCGTTATATATTCTAACCTAAGGCAGGCTATCATCTCGGATCAAGTATTTTACGCCATTCCTGGCGCATCGGCCTCTACTTCTCGGTGGGAACATTATATTCGTCTATAACGTAATATAACCTAACCTAACCCATCTAGCACCTCGCTGGTAATGTTTTACAGAATCCCGTTCGTGACGTCAGGTGCATCTCGGTTGGGATATTATATACGTCTATGGCGTTATATATCCTAACCTAAGGCAGGCTATCATCTCCGATGCAGTATTTTACAACATTCCTGGTGTATCGGCCCCTACTTCACGGTGGGAACATTATACACGTCTATAACGTAACATAACCTAACCTAGCCCATCTAGCCCCTCGCTGGTAATATTTTAAAGAATCCCGTTCGTGTCGTCCCGTTCGTCTCGGTTGGGACATTATAAACGTCTACAGCGATATATATCCTAACGTAAGGCAGGCTGACATCTCGGATGTAGTAGTTTACAACATTCCTGGTGTATCGGCCCCTACTTCTCGGTGGGAACATTATATAGGTCTATAACGTAACATAACCTAACCTAACCCATCTAGACCCTAGCCGGTAATATTTCACAGAATCCCGTTCTCGTCGTCCCGTACGTCTCGGTTGGGATATTATATACGTCTATAGCGTTATATATCCTAACCTAAGGCAGGCTATCATCTCGGATGTAGTATTTTACAACATTCCTGGCGTATCGGCCCCTACTTCTCGGTGGGAACATTATATAGGTCTATAACGTAACATAATCTAACCTAACCCATCTAGCACCTCGCTGGTAATATTTTAAAGAATCCCGTTCGCGTCGTCCCGTACGTCTCGGTTGGGATATTATATACGTCTATAGCGTTATATATTCTAACCTAAGGCAGGCTATCATCTCGGATCAAGTATTTTACGCCATTCCTGGCGCATCGGCCTCTACTTCTCGGTGGGAACATTATATTCGTCTATAACGTAATATAACCTAACCTAACCCATCTAGCACCTCGCTGGTAATGTTTTACAGAATCCCGTTCGTGACGTCAGGTGCATCTCGGTTGGGATATTATATACGTCTATGGCGTTATATATCCTAACCTAAGGCAGGCTATCATCTCCGATGCAGTATTTTACAACATTCCTGGCATATCGGCCCCTACTTCTCGGTGGGTACATTATATCCATCTATTACATATCAGAATCTAACCTAACCCATCTAGCCCCTCGCTGGTAATGTTTTACAGAATCCCGTTCCTGTCGTCCCGTACGTCTCGGTTGGGACATTATAAACGTCTACAGCGATATATATCCTAACGTAAGGCAGGCTGACATCTCGGATGTAGTAGTTTACAACATTCCTGGTGTATCGGCCCCTACTTCACGGTGGGAACATTATACACGTCTATAACGTAACATAACCTAACCTAGCCCATCTAGCCCCTCGCTGGTAATATTTTAAAGAATCCCGTTCGTGTCGTCCCGTTCGTCTCGGTTGGGATATTATATACGTCTATAGCGTTATATATCCTAACCTAAGGCAGGCTATCATCTCAGATGCAGTATTTTACAACATTGCTGGCGTATCGGCCCCTACTTCTCGGTGGGAACATTATACACGTCTATAACGTAACATAACCTAACCTAACCCATCTAGCCCCACGCTGGTAATGTTTTACAGAATCCCGTTCCTGTCGTCCTGTACGTCTCGGTTGGGACATTATATACGTCTACAGCATTATATATCCTAACCTAAGGCAGGCTATCATCTCGGATGCAGTATTTTACAACATTCCTGGCGCATCGGCCTCTACTTCTCGGTGGGAACATTATGGTCGTCTATAATGTAACATAACCTAACCTAACCCATCTAGCCCCTCGCTGGTAATATTTTACAGAATCCCGTTCGTGTCGTCCCGTACGTCTCGATTGGGATATTATATACGTCTATAGCGTTATATATCCTAACCTAAGGCAGGCTATCATCTCCGATGAGGTATTTTACAACATTCATGGCGTATCGGCCCCTACTTCTCGGTGGGAACATTATGTAGGTCTATAACGTAATATAACCTAACCTAACACATCTAGCCACTCGCTGGTAATGTTATACAGAATCCCGTTCGTGTCGTCCCGTACGTCTCGTTAGGGACATTATATACGTCTACAACGTTATATATCCTAACATAAGGCAGGCTAACATGTCGGATGCAGTATTTTACACCATTCCTGGCGTATCGGCCCCTACTTCTTGGTGGGAACATTTTACACGTCTATAACGTAACATAAACCTAACCTAGCCCATCTAGCCCCTCGCTGGTAATATTTTAAAGAATCCCGTTGGTGTCGTCCCGTACGTCTCGATTGGGATATTATATGCGTCTATAGCGTTATATATCCTAACCTAAGGCAGGCTATCATCTTGGATGCAGTATTTTACAACATTCCTGGCGCATCGGCCTCTACTTCTCGGTGGGAACATTATATTCGTCTATAACGTAACATAACCTAACCTAACCCATCTAGCACCTCGCTGGTAATGTTTCACAGAATCCCGTTCCTGTCGTCCCGTACGTCTCGGTTGGGATATTATATACGTCTACAGCGTTATATATCCTAACCTAAGGCAGGCTATCATCTCGGATCAAGTATTTTACGCCATTCCTGGCGCATCGGCCTCTACTTCTCGGTGGGAACATTATATTCGTCTATAACGTAACATAACCTAACCTAACCCATCTAGCACCTCGCTGGTAATGTTTTACAGAATCCCGTTCGTGTCGTCCCGTACGTCTCGATTGGAATATTATATACGTCTATAGCGTTATATATCCTAACCTAAGGCAAGCTATCATCTCGGATGAGGTATTTTAAAACATCCATCGCGTATCGGCCCCTACTTCTCGGTGGGAACATTATATAGGTCTATAACGTAACATAATCTAACCTAACCCATCTAGCACCTCGCTGGTAATATTTCACAGAATCCCGTTCGCGTCGTCCCGTACGTCTCGGTTGGGATATTATATACGTCTATAGCGTTATATATCCTAACCTAAGGCAGGCTATCATCACGGATGCAGTATTTTACAACATTCATGGCGTATCGGCTCCTACTTCTCGGTGGGAACATTATGTAGGTCTATAACTTAATATAACCTAACCTAACACATCTAGCACCTCGCTGGTAATGTTTTACAGAATCCCGTTCGCGTCTTCCCGTACGTCTCGGTTGGGATATTATATACGTCTATAGCGTTATATATCCTAACCTATGGCAGACTAACATCTCGGATGCAGTATTTTACGCCATTCCTGGCGTATCGGCCCCTACTTCACGGTGGGAACATTATACACGTCTATAACGTAACATAACCTAACCTAACCCATCTAGCCCCTAGCCGGTAATATTTCACAGAATCCCGTTCGCGTCGTCCCGTACGTCTCGGTTGGGATATTATATACGTCTATAGCGTTATATATCCTAACCTAAGGCAGGCTATCATCTCGGATGAAGTATTTTACGCCATTCCTGGCGCATCGGCCCCTACTTCTCGGTGGGAACATTATAGTCGTCTATAAAGTAATATAACCTAACCTAACCCATCTAGCCCCTCGCTGGTAATATTTTACAGAATCCCGTTCGTGTCGTCCCGTAGGTCTCGATTGGGATATTATATACGTCTATAGCGTTATATATCCTAACCTAAGGCAGGCTATCATCTCGGATGCAGTATTTTACAACATTCCTGGCATATCGGCCCCTACTTCTCGGTGGGTACATTATATCCATCTATTACATATCAGAATCTAACCTAACCCATCTAGCCCCTCGCTGGTAATGTTTTACAGAATCCCGTTCCTGTCGTCCCGTACGTCTCGGTTGGGACATTATAAACGTCTACAGCGATATATATCCTAACGTAAGGCAGGCTGACATCTCGGATGTAGTAGTTTACAACATTCCTGGTGTATCGGCCCCTACTTCTCGGTGGGAACATTATATAGGTCTATAACGTAACATAACCTAACCTAACCCATCTAGACCCTAGCCGGTAATATTTCACAGAATCCCGTTCTCGTCGTCCCGTACGTCTCGGTTGGGATATTATATACGTCTATAGCGTTATATATCCTAACCTAAGGCAGGCTATCATCTCGGATGTAGTATTTTACAACATTCCTGGCGTATCGGCCCCTACTTCTCGGTGGGAACATTATATAGGTCTATAACGTAACATAATCTAACCTAACCCATCTAGCACCTCGCTGGTAATATTTCACAGAATCCCGTTCGCGTCGTCCCGTACGTCTCGGTTGGGATATTATATACGTCTATAGCGTTATATATCCCAACCTAAGGCAGGCTATCATCTCGGATGCAGTATTTTACAACATTCCTGGCGTATCGGCCCCTACTTCACGGTGGGAACATTATACACGTCTATAACGTAACATAACCTAACCTAGCCCATCTAGCCCCTCGCTGGTAATATTTTAAAGAATCCCGTTCGCGTCGTCCCGTACGTCTCGGTTGGGATATTATATACGTCTATAGCGTTATATATTCTAACCTAAGGCAGGCTATCATCTCGGATCAAGTATTTTACGCCATTCCTGGCGCATCGGCCTCTACTTCTCGGTGGGAACATTATATTCGTCTATAACGTAATATAACCTAACCTAACCCATCTAGCACCTCGCTGGTAATGTTTTACAGAATCCCGTTCGTGACGTCAGGTGCATCTCGGTTGGGATATTATATACGTCTATGGCGTTATATATCCTAACCTAAGGCAGGCTATCATCTCCGATGCAGTATTTTACAACATTCCTGGCATATCGGCCCCTACTTCTCGGTGGGTACATTATATCCATCTATTACATATCAGAATCTAACCTAACCCATCTAGCCCCTCGCTGGTAATGTTTTACAGAATCCCGTTCCTGTCGTCCCGTACGTCTCGGTTGGGACATTATAAACGTCTACAGCGATATATATCCTAACGTAAGGCAGGCTGACATCTCGGATGTAGTAGTTTACAACATTCCTGGTGTATCGGCCCCTACTTCACGGTGGGAACATTATACACGTCTATAACGTAACATAACCTAACCTAGCCCATCTAGCCCCTCGCTGGTAATATTTTAAAGAATCCCGTTCGTGTCGTCCCGTTCGTCTCGGTTGGGATATTATATACGTCTATAGCGTTATATATCCTAACCTAAGGCAGGCTATCATCTCAGATGCAGTATTTTACAACATTGCTGGCGTATCGGCCCCTACTTCTCGGTGGGAACATTATACACGTCTATAACGTAACATAACCTAACCTAACCCATCTAGCCCCACGCTGGTAATGTTTTACAGAATCCCGTTCCTGTCGTCCTGTACGTCTCGGTTGGGACATTATATACGTCTACAGCATTATATATCCTAACCTAAGGCAGGCTATCATCTCGGATGCAGTATTTTACAACATTCCTGGCGCATCGGCCTCTACTTCTCGGTGGGAACATTATGGTCGTCTATAATGTAACATAACCTAACCTAACCCATCTAGCCCCTCGCTGGTAATATTTTACAGAATCCCGTTCGTGTCGTCCCGTACGTCTCGATTGGGATATTATATACGTCTATAGCGTTATATATCCTAACCTAAGGCAGGCTATCATCTCCGATGAGGTATTTTACAACATTCATGGCGTATTGGCCCCTACTTCTCGGTGGGAACATTATGTAGGTCTATAACGTAATATAACCTAACCTAACACATCTAGCCACTCGCTGGTAATGTTATACAGAATCCCGTTCGTGTCGTCCCGTACGTCTCGTTAGGGACATTATATACGTCTACAACGTTATATATCCTAACATAAGGCAGGCTAACATGTCGGATGCAGTATTTTACACCATTCCTGGCGTATCGGCCCCTACTTCTTGGTGGGAACATTTTACACGTCTATAACGTAACATAAACCTAACCTAGCCCATCTAGCCCCTCGCTGGTAATATTTTAAAGAATCCCGTTGGTGTCGTCCCGTACGTCTCGATTGGGATATTATATGCGTCTATAGCGTTATATATCCTAACCTAAGGCAGGCTATCATCTCGGATCAAGTATTTTACGCCATTCCTGGCGCATCGGCCTCTACTTCTCGGTGGGAACATTATATTCGTCTATAACGTAACATAACCTAACCTAACCCATCTAGCACCTCGCTGGTAATGTTTCACAGAATCCCGTTCCTGTCGTCCCGTACGTCTCGGTTGGGATATTATATACGTCTATAGCGTTATATATCCTAACCTATGGCAGACTAACATCTCGGATGCAGTATTTTACGCCATTCCTGGCGTATCGGCCCCTACTTCACGGTGGGAACATTATACACGTCTATAACGTAACATAACCTAACCTAACCCATCTAGCCCCTAGCCGGTAATATTTCACAGAATCCCGTTCGCGTCGTCCCGTACGTCTCGGTTGGGATATTATATACGTCTATAGCGTTATATATCCTAACCTAAGGCAGGCTATCATCTCGGATGAAGTATTTTACGCCATTCCTGGCGCATCGGCCCCTACTTCTCGGTGGGAACATTATAGTCGTCTATAAAGTAATATAACCTAACCTAACCCATCTAGCCCCTCGCTGGTAATATTTTACAGAATCCCGTTCGTGTCGTCCCGTAGGTCTCGATTGGGATATTATATACGTCTATAGCGTTATATATCCTAACCTAAGGCAGGCTATCATCTCGGATGCAGTATTTTACAACATTCCTGGCATATCGGCCCCTACTTCTCGGTGGGTACATTATATCCATCTATTACATATCAGAATCTAACCTAACCCATCTAGCCCCTCGCTGGTAATGTTTTACAGAATCCCGTTCCTGTCGTCCCGTACGTCTCGGTTGGGACATTATAAACGTCTACAGCGATATATATCCTAACGTAAGGCAGGCTGACATCTCGGATGTAGTAGTTTACAACATTCCTGGTGTATCGGCCCCTACTTCTCGGTGGGAACATTATATAGGTCTATAACGTAACATAACCTAACCTAACCCATCTAGACCCTAGCCGGTAATATTTCACAGAATCCCGTTCTCGTCGTCCCGTACGTCTCGGTTGGGATATTATATACGTCTATAGCGTTATATATCCTAACCTAAGGCAGGCTATCATCTCGGATGTAGTATTTTACAACATTCCTGGCGTATCGGCCCCTACTTCTCGGTGGGAACATTATATAGGTCTATAACGTAACATAATCTAACCTAACCCATCTAGCACCTCGCTGGTAATATTTCACAGAATCCCGTTCGCGTCGTCCCGTACGTCTCGGTTGGGATATTATATACGTCTATAGCGTTATATATCCCAACCTAAGGCAGGCTATCATCTCGGATGCAGTATTTTACAACATTCCTGGCGTATCGGCCCCTACTTCACGGTGGGAACATTATACACGTCTATAACGTAACATAACCTAACCTAGCCCATCTAGCCCCTCGCTGGTAATATTTTAAAGAATCCCGTTCGCGTCGTCCCGTACGTCTCGGTTGGGATATTATATACGTCTATAGCGTTATATATTCTAACCTAAGGCAGGCTATCATCTCGGATCAAGTATTTTACGCCATTCCTGGCGCATCGGCCTCTACTTCTCGGTGGGAACATTATATTCGTCTATAACGTAATATAACCTAACCTAACCCATCTAGCACCTCGCTGGTAATGTTTTACAGAATCCCGTTCGTGACGTCAGGTGCATCTCGGTTGGGATATTATATACGTCTATGGCGTTATATATCCTAACCTAAGGCAGGCTATCATCTCCGATGCAGTATTTTACAACATTCCTGGCATATCGGCCCCTACTTCTCGGTGGGTACATTATATCCATCTATTACATATCAGAATCTAACCTAACCCATCTAGCCCCTCGCTGGTAATGTTTTACAGAATCCCGTTCCTGTCGTCCCGTACGTCTCGGTTGGGACATTATAAACGTCTACAGCGATATATATCCTAACGTAAGGCAGGCTGACATCTCGGATGTAGTAGTTTACAACATTCCTGGTGTATCGGCCCCTACTTCACGGTGGGAACATTATACACGTCTATAACGTAACATAACCTAACCTAGCCCATCTAGCCCCTCGCTGGTAATATTTTAAAGAATCCCGTTCGTGTCGTCCCGTTCGTCTCGGTTGGGATATTATATACGTCTATAGCGTTATATATCCTAACCTAAGGCAGGCTATCATCTCAGATGCAGTATTTTACAACATTGCTGGCGTATCGGCCCCTACTTCTCGGTGGGAACATTATACACGTCTATAACGTAACATAACCTAACCTAACCCATCTAGCCCCACGCTGGTAATGTTTTACAGAATCCCGTTCCTGTCGTCCTGTACGTCTCGGTTGGGACATTATATACGTCTACAGCATTATATATCCTAACCTAAGGCAGGCTATCATCTCGGATGCAGTATTTTACAACATTCCTGGCGCATCGGCCTCTACTTCTCGGTGGGAACATTATGGTCGTCTATAATGTAACATAACCTAACCTAACCCATCTAGCCCCTCGCTGGTAATATTTTACAGAATCCCGTTCGTGTCGTCCCGTACGTCTCGATTGGGATATTATATACGTCTATAGCGTTATATATCCTAACCTAAGGCAGGCTATCATCTCCGATGAGGTATTTTACAACATTCATGGCGTATCGGCCCCTACTTCTCGGTGGGAACATTATGTAGGTCTATAACGTAATATAACCTAACCTAACACATCTAGCCACTCGCTGGTAATGTTATACAGAATCCCGTTCGTGTCGTCCCGTACGTCTCGTTAGGGACATTATATACGTCTACAACGTTATATATCCTAACATAAGGCAGGCTAACATGTCGGATGCAGTATTTTACACCATTCCTGGCGTATCGGCCCCTACTTCTTGGTGGGAACATTTTACACGTCTATAACGTAACATAAACCTAACCTAGCCCATCTAGCCCCTCGCTGGTAATATTTTAAAGAATCCCGTTGGTGTCGTCCCGTACGTCTCGATTGGGATATTATATGCGTCTATAGCGTTATATATCCTAACCTAAGGCAGGCTATCATCTTGGATGCAGTATTTTACAACATTCCTGGCGCATCGGCCTCTACTTCTCGGTGGGAACATTATATTCGTCTATAACGTAACATAACCTAACCTAACCCATCTAGCACCTCGCTGGTAATGTTTCACAGAATCCCGTTCCTGTCGTCCCGTACGTCTCGGTTGGGATATTATATACGTCTACAGCGTTATATATCCTAACCTAAGGCAGGCTATCATCTCGGATCAAGTATTTTACGCCATTCCTGGCGCATCGGCCTCTACTTCTCGGTGGGAACATTATATTCGTCTATAACGTAACATAACCTAACCTAACCCATCTAGCACCTCGCTGGTAATGTTTTACAGAATCCCGTTCGTGTCGTCCCGTACGTCTCGATTGGAATATTATATACGTCTATAGCGTTATATATCCTAACCTAAGGCAAGCTATCATCTCGGATGAGGTATTTTAAAACATCCATCGCGTATCGGCCCCTACTTCTCGGTGGGAACATTATATAGGTCTATAACGTAACATAATCTAACCTAACCCATCTAGCACCTCGCTGGTAATATTTCACAGAATCCCGTTCGCGTCGTCCCGTACGTCTCGGTTGGGATATTATATACGTCTATAGCGTTATATATCCTAACCTAAGGCAGGCTATCATCACGGATGCAGTATTTTACAACATTCATGGCGTATCGGCTCCTACTTCTCGGTGGGAACATTATGTAGGTCTATAACTTAATATAACCTAACCTAACACATCTAGCACCTCGCTGGTAATGTTTTACAGAATCCCGTTCGCGTCTTCCCGTACGTCTCGGTTGGGATATTATATACGTCTATAGCGTTATATATCCTAACCTATGGCAGACTAACATCTCGGATGCAGTATTTTACGCCATTCCTGGCGTATCGGCCCCTACTTCACGGTGGGAACATTATACACGTCTATAACGTAACATAACCTAACCTAACCCATCTAGCCCCTAGCCGGTAATATTTCACAGAATCCCGTTCGCGTCGTCCCGTACGTCTCGGTTGGGATATTATATACGTCTATAGCGTTATATATCCTAACCTAAGGCAGGCTATCATCTCGGATGAAGTATTTTACGCCATTCCTGGCGCATCGGCCCCTACTTCTCGGTGGGAACATTATAGTCGTCTATAAAGTAATATAACCTAACCTAACCCATCTAGCCCCTCGCTGGTAATATTTTACAGAATCCCGTTCGTGTCGTCCCGTAGGTCTCGATTGGGATATTATATACGTCTATAGCGTTATATATCCTAACCTAAGGCAGGCTATCATCTCGGATGCAGTATTTTACAACATTCCTGGCATATCGGCCCCTACTTCTCGGTGGGTACATTATATCCATCTATTACATATCAGAATCTAACCTAACCCATCTAGCCCCTCGCTGGTAATGTTTTACAGAATCCCGTTCCTGTCGTCCCGTACGTCTCGGTTGGGACATTATAAACGTCTACAGCGATATATATCCTAACGTAAGGCAGGCTGACATCTCGGATGTAGTAGTTTACAACATTCCTGGTGTATCGGCCCCTACTTCTCGGTGGGAACATTATATAGGTCTATAACGTAACATAACCTAACCTAACCCATCTAGACCCTAGCCGGTAATATTTCACAGAATCCCGTTCTCGTCGTCCCGTACGTCTCGGTTGGGATATTATATACGTCTATAGCGTTATATATCCTAACCTAAGGCAGGCTATCATCTCGGATGTAGTATTTTACAACATTCCTGGCGTATCGGCCCCTACTTCTCGGTGGGAACATTATATAGGTCTATAACGTAACATAATCTAACCTAACCCATCTAGCACCTCGCTGGTAATATTTCACAGAATCCCGTTCGCGTCGTCCCGTACGTCTCGGTTGGGATATTATATACGTCTATAGCGTTATATATCCCAACCTAAGGCAGGCTATCATCTCGGATGCAGTATTTTACAACATTCCTGGCGTATCGGCCCCTACTTCACGGTGGGAACATTATACACGTCTATAACGTAACATAACCTAACCTAGCCCATCTAGCCCCTCGCTGGTAATATTTTAAAGAATCCCGTTCGCGTCGTCCCGTACGTCTCGGTTGGGATATTATATACGTCTATAGCGTTATATATTCTAACCTAAGGCAGGCTATCATCTCGGATCAAGTATTTTACGCCATTCCTGGCGCATCGGCCTCTACTTCTCGGTGGGAACATTATATTCGTCTATAACGTAATATAACCTAACCTAACCCATCTAGCACCTCGCTGGTAATGTTTTACAGAATCCCGTTCGTGACGTCAGGTGCATCTCGGTTGGGATATTATATACGTCTATGGCGTTATATATCCTAACCTAAGGCAGGCTATCATCTCCGATGCAGTATTTTACAACATTCCTGGCATATCGGCCCCTACTTCTCGGTGGGTACATTATATCCATCTATTACATATCAGAATCTAACCTAACCCATCTAGCCCCTCGCTGGTAATGTTTTACAGAATCCCGTTCCTGTCGTCCCGTACGTCTCGGTTGGGACATTATAAACGTCTACAGCGATATATATCCTAACGTAAGGCAGGCTGACATCTCGGATGTAGTAGTTTACAACATTCCTGGTGTATCGGCCCCTACTTCACGGTGGGAACATTATACACGTCTATAACGTAACATAACCTAACCTAGCCCATCTAGCCCCTCGCTGGTAATATTTTAAAGAATCCCGTTCGTGTCGTCCCGTTCGTCTCGGTTGGGATATTATATACGTCTATAGCGTTATATATCCTAACCTAAGGCAGGCTATCATCTCAGATGCAGTATTTTACAACATTGCTGGCGTATCGGCCCCTACTTCTCGGTGGGAACATTATACACGTCTATAACGTAACATAACCTAACCTAACCCATCTAGCCCCACGCTGGTAATGTTTTACAGAATCCCGTTCCTGTCGTCCTGTACGTCTCGGTTGGGACATTATATACGTCTACAGCATTATATATCCTAACCTAAGGCAGGCTATCATCTCGGATGCAGTATTTTACAACATTCCTGGCGCATCGGCCTCTACTTCTCGGTGGGAACATTATGGTCGTCTATAATGTAACATAACCTAACCTAACCCATCTAGCCCCTCGCTGGTAATATTTTACAGAATCCCGTTCGTGTCGTCCCGTACGTCTCGATTGGGATATTATATACGTCTATAGCGTTATATATCCTAACCTAAGGCAGGCTATCATCTCCGATGAGGTATTTTACAACATTCATGGCGTATCGGCCCCTACTTCTCGGTGGGAACATTATGTAGGTCTATAACGTAATATAACCTAACCTAACACATCTAGCCACTCGCTGGTAATGTTATACAGAATCCCGTTCGTGTCGTCCCGTACGTCTCGTTAGGGACATTATATACGTCTACAACGTTATATATCCTAACATAAGGCAGGCTAACATGTCGGATGCAGTATTTTACACCATTCCTGGCGTATCGGCCCCTACTTCTTGGTGGGAACATTTTACACGTCTATAACGTAACATAAACCTAACCTAGCCCATCTAGCCCCTCGCTGGTAATATTTTAAAGAATCCCGTTGGTGTCGTCCCGTACGTCTCGATTGGGATATTATATGCGTCTATAGCGTTATATATCCTAACCTAAGGCAGGCTATCATCTTGGATGCAGTATTTTACAACATTCCTGGCGTATCGGCCCCTACTTCACGGTGGGAACATTATACACGTCTATAACGTAACATAACCTAACCTAACCCATCTAGCCCCTCGCTGGTATTATTTCACAGAATCCCGTTCCTGTCGTCCCGTACGTCTCGGTTGGGATATTATATACGTCTACAGCGTTATATATCCTAACCTAAGGCAGGCTATCATCTCGGATCAAGTATTTTACGCCATTCCTGGCGCATCGGCCTCTACTTCTCGGTGGGAACATTATATTCGTCTATAACGTAACATAACCTAACCTAACCCATCTAGCACCTCGCTGGTAATGTTTTACAGAATCCCGTTCGTGTCGTCCCGTACGTCTCGATTGGAATATTATATACGTCTATAGCGTTATATATCCTAACCTAAGGCAAGCTATCATCTCGGATGAGGTATTTTAAAACATCCATCGCGTATCGGCCCCTACTTCTCGGTGGGAACATTATATAGGTCTATAACGTAACATAATCTAACCTAACCCATCTAGCACCTCGCTGGTAATATTTCACAGAATCCCGTTCGCGTCGTCCCGTACGTCTCGGTTGGGATATTATATACGTCTATAGCGTTATATATCCTAACCTAAGGCAGGCTATCATCACGGATGCAGTATTTTACAACATTCATGGCGTATCGGCTCCTACTTCTCGGTGGGAACATTATGTAGGTCTATAACTTAATATAACCTAACCTAACACATCTAGCACCTCGCTGGTAATGTTTTACAGAATCCCGTTCGCGTCTTCCCGTACGTCTCGGTTGGGATATTATATACGTCTATAGCGTTATATATCCTAACCTATGGCAGACTAACATCTCGGATGCAGTATTTTACGCCATTCCTGGCGTATCGGCCCCTACTTCACGGTGGGAACATTATACACGTCTATAACGTAACATAACCTAACCTAACCCATCTAGCCCCTAGCCGGTAATATTTCACAGAATCCCGTTCGCGTCGTCCCGTACGTCTCGGTTGGGATATTATATACGTCTATAGCGTTATATATCCTAACCTAAGGCAGGCTATCATCTCGGATGAAGTATTTTACGCCATTCCTGGCGCATCGGCCCCTACTTCTCGGTGGGAACATTATAGTCGTCTATAAAGTAATATAACCTAACCTAACCCATCTAGCCCCTCGCTGGTAATATTTTACAGAATCCCGTTCGTGTCGTCCCGTAGGTCTCGATTGGGATATTATATACGTCTATAGCGTTATATATCCTAACCTAAGGCAGGCTATCATCTCGGATGCAGTATTTTACAACATTCCTGGCATATCGGCCCCTACTTCTCGGTGGGTACATTATATCCATCTATTACATATCAGAATCTAACCTAACCCATCTAGCCCCTCGCTGGTAATGTTTTACAGAATCCCGTTCCTGTCGTCCCGTACGTCTCGGTTGGGACATTATAAACGTCTACAGCGATATATATCCTAACGTAAGGCAGGCTGACATCTCGGATGTAGTAGTTTACAACATTCCTGGTGTATCGGCCCCTACTTCTCGGTGGGAACATTATATAGGTCTATAACGTAACATAACCTAACCTAACCCATCTAGACCCTAGCCGGTAATATTTCACAGAATCCCGTTCTCGTCGTCCCGTACGTCTCGGTTGGGATATTATATACGTCTATAGCGTTATATATCCTAACCTAAGGCAGGCTATCATCTCGGATGTAGTATTTTACAACATTCCTGGCGTATCGGCCCCTACTTCTCGGTGGGAACATTATATAGGTCTATAACGTAACATAATCTAACCTAACCCATCTAGCACCTCGCTGGTAATATTTCACAGAATCCCGTTCGCGTCGTCCCGTACGTCTCGGTTGGGATATTATATACGTCTATAGCGTTATATATCCCAACCTAAGGCAGGCTATCATCTCGGATGCAGTATTTTACAACATTCCTGGCGTATCGGCCCCTACTTCACGGTGGGAACATTATACACGTCTATAACGTAACATAACCTAACCTAGCCCATCTAGCCCCTCGCTGGTAATATTTTAAAGAATCCCGTTCGCGTCGTCCCGTACGTCTCGGTTGGGATATTATATACGTCTATAGCGTTATATATTCTAACCTAAGGCAGGCTATCATCTCGGATCAAGTATTTTACGCCATTCCTGGCGCATCGGCCTCTACTTCTCGGTGGGAACATTATATTCGTCTATAACGTAATATAACCTAACCTAACCCATCTAGCACCTCGCTGGTAATGTTTTACAGAATCCCGTTCGTGACGTCAGGTGCATCTCGGTTGGGATATTATATACGTCTATGGCGTTATATATCCTAACCTAAGGCAGGCTATCATCTCCGATGCAGTATTTTACAACATTCCTGGCATATCGGCCCCTACTTCTCGGTGGGTACATTATATCCATCTATTACATATCAGAATCTAACCTAACCCATCTAGCCCCTCGCTGGTAATGTTTTACAGAATCCCGTTCCTGTCGTCCCGTACGTCTCGGTTGGGACATTATAAACGTCTACAGCGATATATATCCTAACGTAAGGCAGGCTGACATCTCGGATGTAGTAGTTTACAACATTCCTGGTGTATCGGCCCCTACTTCACGGTGGGAACATTATACACGTCTATAACGTAACATAACCTAACCTAACCCATCTAGCCCCACGCTGGTAATGTTTTACAGAATCCCGTTCCTGTCGTCCTGTACGTCTCGGTTGGGACATTATATACGTCTACAGCATTATATATCCTAACCTAAGGCAGGCTATCATCTCGGATGCAGTATTTTACAACATTCCTGGCGCATCGGCCTCTACTTCTCGGTGGGAACATTATGGTCGTCTATAATGTAACATAACCTAACCTAACCCATCTAGCCCCTCGCTGGTAATATTTTACAGAATCCCGTTCGTGTCGTCCCGTACGTCTCGATTGGGATATTATATACGTCTATAGCGTTATATATCCTAACCTAAGGCAGGCTATCATCTCCGATGAGGTATTTTACAACATTCATGGCGTATCGGCCCCTACTTCTCGGTGGGAACATTATGTAGGTCTATAACGTAATATAACCTAACCTAACACATCTAGCCACTCGCTGGTAATGTTATACAGAATCCCGTTCGTGTCGTCCCGTACGTCTCGTTAGGGACATTATATACGTCTACAACGTTATATATCCTAACATAAGGCAGGCTAACATGTCGGATGCAGTATTTTACACCATTCCTGGCGTATCGGCCCCTACTTCTTGGTGGGAACATTTTACACGTCTATAACGTAACATAAACCTAACCTAGCCCATCTAGCCCCTCGCTGGTAATATTTTAAAGAATCCCGTTGGTGTCGTCCCGTACGTCTCGATTGGGATATTATATGCGTCTATAGCGTTATATATCCTAACCTAAGGCAGGCTATCATCTTGGATGCAGTATTTTACAACATTCCTGGCGTATCGGCCCCTACTTCACGGTGGGAACATTATACACGTCTATAACGTAACATAACCTAACCTAACCCATCTAGCCCCTCGCTGGTATTATTTCACAGAATCCCGTTCCTGTCGTCCCGTACGTCTCGGTTGGGATATTATATACGTCTACAGCGTTATATATCCTAACCTAAGGCAGGCTATCATCTCGGATCAAGTATTTTACGCCATTCCTGGCGCATCGGCCTCTACTTCTCGGTGGGAACATTATATTCGTCTATAACGTAACATAACCTAACCTAACCCATCTAGCACCTCGCTGGTAATGTTTTACAGAATCCCGTTCGTGTCGTCCCGTACGTCTCGATTGGAATATTATATACGTCTATAGCGTTATATATCCTAACCTAAGGCAAGCTATCATCTCGGATGAGGTATTTTAAAACATCCATCGCGTATCGGCCCCTACTTCTCGGTGGGAACATTATATAGGTCTATAACGTAACATAATCTAACCTAACCCATCTAGCACCTCGCTGGTAATATTTCACAGAATCCCGTTCGCGTCGTCCCGTACGTCTCGGTTGGGATATTATATACGTCTATAGCGTTATATATCCTAACCTAAGGCAGGCTATCATCACGGATGCAGTATTTTACAACATTCATGGCGTATCGGCTCCTACTTCTCGGTGGGAACATTATGTAGGTCTATAACTTAATATAACCTAACCTAACACATCTAGCACCTCGCTGGTAATGTTTTACAGAATCCCGTTCGCGTCTTCCCGTACGTCTCGGTTGGGATATTATATACGTCTATAGCGTTATATATCCTAACCTATGGCAGACTAACATCTCGGATGCAGTATTTTACGCCATTCCTGGCGTATCGGCCCCTACTTCACGGTGGGAACATTATACACGTCTATAACGTAACATAACCTAACCTAACCCATCTAGCCCCTAGCCGGTAATATTTCACAGAATCCCGTTCGCGTCGTCCCGTACGTCTCGGTTGGGATATTATATACGTCTATAGCGTTATATATCCTAACCTAAGGCAGGCTATCATCTCGGATGAAGTATTTTACGCCATTCCTGGCGCATCGGCCCCTACTTCTCGGTGGGAACATTATAGTCGTCTATAAAGTAATATAACCTAACCTAACCCATCTAGCCCCTCGCTGGTAATATTTTACAGAATCCCGTTCGTGTCGTCCCGTAGGTCTCGATTGGGATATTATATACGTCTATAGCGTTATATATCCTAACCTAAGGCAGGCTATCATCTCGGATGCAGTATTTTACAACATTCCTGGCATATCGGCCCCTACTTCTCGGTGGGTACATTATATCCATCTATTACATATCAGAATCTAACCTAACCCATCTAGCCCCTCGCTGGTAATGTTTTACAGAATCCCGTTCCTGTCGTCCCGTACGTCTCGGTTGGGACATTATAAACGTCTACAGCGATATATATCCTAACGTAAGGCAGGCTGACATCTCGGATGTAGTAGTTTACAACATTCCTGGTGTATCGGCCCCTACTTCTCGGTGGGAACATTATATAGGTCTATAACGTAACATAACCTAACCTAACCCATCTAGACCCTAGCCGGTAATATTTCACAGAATCCCGTTCTCGTCGTCCCGTACGTCTCGGTTGGGATATTATATACGTCTATAGCGTTATATATCCTAACCTAAGGCAGGCTATCATCTCGGATGTAGTATTTTACAACATTCCTGGCGTATCGGCCCCTACTTCTCGGTGGGAACATTATATAGGTCTATAACGTAACATAATCTAACCTAACCCATCTAGCACCTCGCTGGTAATATTTCACAGAATCCCGTTCGCGTCGTCCCGTACGTCTCGGTTGGGATATTATATACGTCTATAGCGTTATATATCCCAACCTAAGGCAGGCTATCATCTCGGATGCAGTATTTTACAACATTCCTGGCGTATCGGCCCCTACTTCACGGTGGGAACATTATACACGTCTATAACGTAACATAACCTAACCTAGCCCATCTAGCCCCTCGCTGGTAATATTTTAAAGAATCCCGTTCGTGTCGTTCCGTTCGTCTCGGTTGGGATATTATATACGTCTATAGCGTTATATATTCTAACCTAAGGCAGGCTATCATCTCAGATGCAGTATTTTACAACATTGCTGGCGTATCGGCCCCTACTTCTCGGTGGGAACATTATACACGTCTATAACGTAACATAACCTAACCTAACCCATCTAGCCCCACGCTGGTAATGTTTTACAGAATCCCGTTCCTGTCGTCCCGTACGTCTCGGTTGGGACATTATATACGTCTACAGCATTATATATCCTAACCTAAGGCAGGCTATCATCTCGGATGCAGTATTTTACAACATTCCTGGCGCATCGGCCTCTACTTCTCGGTGGGAACATTATGGTCGTCTATAATGTAACATAACCTAACCTAACCCATCTAGCCCCTCGCTGGTAATATTTTACAGAATCCCGTTCGTGTCGTCCCGTACGTCTCGATTGGGATATTATATACGTCTATAGCGTTATATATCCTAACCTAAGGCAGGCTATCATCTCAGATGCAGTATTTTACAACATTGCTGGCGTATCGGCCCCTACTTCTCGGTGGGAACATTATACACGTCTATAACGTAACATAACCTAACCTAACCCATCTAGCCCCACGCTGGTAATGTTTTACAGAATCCCGTTCCTGTCGTCCTGTACGTCTCGGTTGGGACATTATATACGTCTACAGCATTATATATCCTAACCTAAGGCAGGCTATCATCTTGGATGCAGTATTTTACAACATTCCTGGCGTATCGGCCCCTACTTCACGGTGGGAACATTATACACGTCTATAACGTAACATAACCTAACCTAACCCATCTAGCCCCTCGCTGGTATTATTTCACAGAATCCCGTTCCTGTCGTCCCGTACGTCTCGGTTGGGATATTATATACGTCTACAGCGTTATATATCCTAACCTAAGGCAGGCTATCATCTCGGATCAAGTATTTTACGCCATTCCTGGCGCATCGGCCTCTACTTCTCGGTGGGAACATTATATTCGTCTATAACGTAATATAACCTAACCTAACCCATCTAGCACCTCGCTGGTAATGTTTTACAGAATCCCGTTCGTGACGTCAGGTGCATCTCGGTTGGGATATTATATACGTCTATGGCGTTATATATCCTAACCTAAGGCAGGCTATCATCTCGGATGTAGTATTTTACAACATTCCTGGCGTATCGGCGCCTACTTCTCGGTGATGACATTATATAGGTCTATAACGTAACATAGCCTAACCTAACCCATCTAGCCCCTCGCTGATAATATTTTACAGAATCCCGTTCGTGTCGTCCCGTACGTCTCGATTGGGATATTATATACGTCTATAGCGTTATATATCCTAACCTAAGGCAGGCTATCATCACGGATGCAGTATTTTACAACATTCATGGCGTATCGGCTCCTACTTCTCGGTGGGAACATTATGTAGGTCTATAACTTAATATAACCTAACCTAACACATCCAGCACCTCGCTGGTAATGTTTTACAGAATCCCGTTCGCGTCTTCCCGTACGTCTCGGTTGGGATATTATATACGTCTATAGCGTTATATATCCTAACCTATGGCAGGCTAACATCTCGGATGCAGTATTTTACGCCATTCCTGGCGTATCGGCCCCTACTTCACGGTGGGAACATTATACACGTCTATAACGTAACATAACCTAACCTAACCCATCTAGCCCCTAGCCGGTAATATTTCACAGAATCCCGTTCGCGTCGTCCCGTACGTCTCGGTTGGGATATTATATACGTCTATAGCGTTATATATCCTAACCTAAGGCAGGCTATCATCTCGGATGAAGTATTTTACGCCATTCCTGGCGCATCGGCCTCTACTTCTCGGTGGGAACATTATAGTCGTCTATAAAGTAATATAACCTAACCTAACCCATCTAGCCCCTCGCTGGTAATATTTTACAGAATCCCGTTCGTGTCGTCCCGTAGGTCTCGATTGGGATATTATATACGTCTATAGCGTTATATATCCTAACCTAAGGCAGGCTATCATCTCGGATGCAGTATTTTACAACATTCCTGGCATATCGGCCCCTACTTCTCGGTGGGTACATTATATCCATCTATTGCATATCAGAATCTAACCTAACCCATCTAGCCCCTCGCTGGTAATGTTTTACAGAATCCCGTTCCTGTCGTCCCGTACGTCTCGGTTGGGACATTATAAACGTCTACAGCGATATATATCCTAACGTAAGGCAGGCTGACATCTCGGATGTAGTAGTTTACAACATTCCTGGTGTATCGGCCCCTACTTCTCGGTGGGAACATTATATAGGTCTATAACGTAACATAACCTAACCTAACCCATCTAGACCCTAGCCGGTAATATTTCACAGAATCCCGTTCTCGTCGTCCCGTACGTCTCGGTTGGGATATTATATACGTCTATAGCGTTATATATCCTAACCTAAGGCAGGCTATCATCTCGGATGTAGTATTTTACAACATTCCTGGCGTATCGGCCCCTACTTCTCGGTGGGAACATTATATAGGTCTATAACGTAACATAATCTAACCTAACCCATCTAGCACCTCGCTGGTAATATTTCACAGAATCCCGTTCGCGTCGTCCCGTACGTCTCGGTTGGGATATTATATACGTCTATAGCGTTATATATCCCAACCTAAGGCAGGCTATCATCTCGGATGCAGTATTTTACAACATTCCTGGCGTATCGGCCCCTACTTCACGGTGGGAACATTATACACGTCTATAACGTAACATAACCTAACCTAGCCCATCTAGCCCCTCGCTGGTAATATTTTAAAGAATCCCGTTCGTGTCGTTCCGTTCGTCTCGGTTGGGATATTATATACGTCTATAGCGTTATATATCCTAACCTAAGGCAGGCTATCATCTCAGATGCAGTATTTTACAACATTGCTGGCGTATCGGCCCCTACTTCTCGGTGGGAACATTATACACGTCTATAACGTAACATAACCTAACCTAACCCATCTAGCCCCACGCTGGTAATGTTTTACAGAATCCCGTTCCTGTCGTCCCGTACGTCTCGGTTGGGACATTATATACGTCTACAGCATTATATATCCTAACCTAAGGCAGGCTATCATCTCGGATGCAGTATTTTACAACATTCCTGGCGCATCGGCCTCTACTTCTCGGTGGGAACATTATGGTCGTCTATAATGTAACATAACCTAACCTAACCCATCTAGCCCCTCGCTGGTAATATTTTACAGAATCCCGTTCGTGTCGTCCCGTACGTCTCGATTGGGATATTATATACGTCTATAGCGTTATATATCCTAACCTAAGGCAGGCTATCATCTCGGATGAGGTATTTTACAACATTCATGGCGTATCGGCCCCTACTTCTCGGTGGGAACATTATGTAGGTCTATAACGTAATATAACCTAACCTAACACATCTAGCCACTCGCTGGTAATGTTATACAGAATCCCGTTCGTGTCGTCCCGTACGTCTCGTTAGGGACATTATATACGTCTACAACGTTATATATCCTAACACAAGGCAGGCTAACATGTCGGATGCAGTATTTTACACCATTCCTGGCGTATCGGCCCCTACTTCTTGGTGCGAACATTTTACACGTCTATAACGTAACATAACCTAACCTAGACCATCTAGCCCCTCGCTGGTAATATTTTAAAGAATCCCGTTGGTGTCGTCCCGTACGTCTCGATTGGGATATTATATGCGTCTATAGCGTTATATATCCTAACCTAAGGCAGGCTATCATCTCGGATGCAGTATTTTACAACATTCCTTGCGCATCGGCCTCTACTTCTCGGTGGGAACATTATAGTCGTCTATAACGTAACATAACCTAACCTAACCCATCTAGCCCCTCGCTGGTAATATTTTACAGAATCCCGTTCGTGTCGTCCCGTACGTCTCGATTGGGATATTATATACGTCTATAGCGTTATATATCCTAACCTAAGGCAGGCTATCATCACGGATGCAGTATTTTACAACATTCATGGCGTATCGGCTCCTACTTCTCGGTGGGAACATTATGTAGGTCTATAACTTAATATAACCTAACCTAACACATCCAGCACCTCGCTGGTAATGTTTTACAGAATCCCGTTCGTGACGTCAGGTGCATCTCGGTTGGGATATTATATACGTCTATAGCGTTATATATCCTAACCTATGGCAGGCTAACATCTCGGATGCAGTATTTTACGCCATTCCTGGCGTATCGGCCCCTACTTCACGGTGGGAACATTATACACGTCTATAACGTAACATAACCTAACCTAACCCATCTAGCCCCTCGCTGGTAATATTTTACAGAATCCCGTTCGTGTCGTCCCGTACGTCTCGATTGGGATATTATATACGTCTATAGCGTTATATATCCTAACCTAAGGCAGGCTATCATCTCGGATGAGGTATTTTACAACATTCATGGCGTATCGGCCCCTACTTCTCGGTGGGAACATTATGTAGGTCTATAACGTAATATAACCTAACCTAACACATCTAGCCACTCGCTGGTAATGTTATACAGAATCCCGTTCGTGTCGTCCCGTACGTCTCGTTAGGGACATTATATACGTCTACAACTTTATATATCCTAACATAAGGCAGGCTAACATGTCGGATGCAGTATTTTACACCATTCCTGGCGTATCGGCCCCTACTTCTTGGTGGGAACATTTTACACGTCTATAACGTAACATAACCTAACCTAGCCCATCTAGCCCCTCGCTGGTAATATTTTAAAGAATCCCGTTGGTGTCGTCCCGTACGTCTCGATTGGGATATTATATGCGTCTATAGCGTTATATATCCTAACCTAAGGCAGGCTATCATCTCGGATGCAGTATTTTACAACATTCCTTGCGCATCGGCCTCTACTTCTCGGTGGGAACATTATAGTCGTCTATAACGTAACATAACCTAACCTAACCCATCTAGCCCCTCGCTGGTAATATTTTACAGAATCCCGTTCGTGTCGTCCCGTACGTCTCGATTGGGATATTATATACGTCTATAGCGTTATATATCCTAACCTAAGGCAGGCTATCATCACGGATGCAGTATTTTACAACATTCATGGCGTATCGGCTCCTACTTCTCGGTGGGAACATTATGTAGGTCTATAACTTAATATAACCTAACCTAACACATCCAGCACCTCGCTGGTAATGTTTTACAGAATCCCGTTCGTGACGTCAGGTGCATCTCGGTTGGGATATTATATACGTCTATAGCGTTATATATCCTAACCTATGGCAGGCTAACATCTCGGATGCAGTATTTTACGCCATTCCTGGCGTATCGGCCCCTACTTCACGGTGGGAACATTATACACGTCTATAACGTAACATAACCTAACCTAACCCATCTAGCCCCTAGCCGGTAATATTTCACAGAATCCCGTTCGCGTCGTCCCGTACGTCTCGGTTGGGATATTATATACGTCTATAGCGTTATATATCCTAACCTAAGGCAGGCTATCATCTCGGATGAAGTATTTTACGCCATTCCTGGCGCATCGGCCTCTACTTCTCGGTGGGAACATTATAGTCGTCTATAAAGTAATATAACCTAACCTAACCCATCTAGCCCCTCGCTGGTAATATTTTACAGAATCCCGTTCGTGTCGTCCCGTACGTCTCAGTTGGGATATTATATACGTCTATAGCGTTATATATCCTAACCTAAGGCAGGCTATCATCTCGGATGCAGTATTTTACAACATTCCTTGCGCATCGGCCTCTACTTCTCGGTGGGAACATTATAGTCGTCTATAACGTAACATAACCTAACCTAACCCATCTAGCCCCTCGCTGGTAATATTTTACAGAATCCCGTTCGTGTCGTCCCGTACGTCTCGATTGGGATATTATATACGTCTATAGCGTTATATATCCTAACCTAAGGAAGGCTATCATCTCGGATGTGGTATTTTACAACATTCATGGCGTATCGGCCCCTACTTCTCGGTGGGAACATTATGTAGGTCTATAACGTAATATAACCTAACCTAACACATCTAGCCACTCGCTGGTAATGTTATACAGAATCCCGTTCGTGTCGTAACGTACGTCTCGTTAGAGACATTATATACGTCTACAACGTTATATATCCTAACATAAGGCAGGCTAACATGTCGGATGCAGTATTTTACACCATTCCTGGCGTATCGGCCCCTACTTCTTGGTGGGAACATTTTACACGTCTATAACGTAACATAACCTAACCTAGCCCATCTAGCCCCACGCTGGTAATATTTTAAAGAATCCCGTTCGTGTCGTCCCGTACGTCTCGATTGGGATATTATATGCGTCTATAGCGTTATATATCCTAACCTAAGGCAAGCTATCATCTCGGATGAGGTATTTTAAAACATCCATCGCGTATCGGCCCCTACTTCTCGGTGGGAACATTATATAGGTCTATAACGTAACATAATCTAACCTAACCCATCTAGCACCTCGCTGGTAATATTTCACAGAATCCCGTTCGCGTCGTCCCGTACGTCTCGGTTGGGATATTATATACGTCTATAGCGTTATATATCCCAACCTAAGGCAGGCTATCATCTCGGATGTAGTACTTTACAACATTCCTGGCGTATCGGACCCTACTTCTCGGTGGGAACATTATATAGGTCTATAGCGTAACATAATCTAACCTAACCCATCTAGCCCCTAGCCGGTAATATTTCACAGAATCCCGTTCTCGTCGTCCCGTACGTCTCGGTTGGGATATTATATACGTCTATAGCGTTATATATCCTAACCTAAGGCAGGCTATCATCTCGGATGAAGTATTTTACGCCATTCCTGGCGCATCGGCCTCTACTTCTCGGTGGGAACATATTCGTCTATAACGTAATATAACCTAACCTAACACATCTAGCACCTCGCTGGTAATGTTTTACAGAATCCCGTTCGTGACGTCAGGTGCATCTCGGTTGGGATATTATATACGTTTATAGCGTTATATATCCTAATACCTAAGGCAGGCTATCATCTCGGATGTAGTATTTTACAACATTCCTGGCGTATCGGCGCCTACTTCTCGGTGATAACATTATATAGGTCTATAACGTAACATAGCCTAACCTAACCCATCTAGCCCCTCGCTGGTAATATTTTACAGAATCCCGTTCGTGTCGTCCCGTACGTCTCGATTGGGATATTATATACGTCTATAGCGTTATATATCCTAACCTAAGGCAGGCTATCATCACGGATGCAGTATTTTACAACATTCATGGCGTATCGGCTCCTACTTCTCGGTGGGAACATTATGTAGGTCTATAACTTAATATAACCTAACCTAACACATCTAGCACCTCGCTGGTAATGTTTTACAGAATCCCGTTCGCGTCTTCCCGTACGTCTCGGTTGGGATATTATATACGTCTATAGCGTTATATATCCTAACGTAAGGCAGGCTGACATCTCGGATGTAGTAGTTTACAACATTCCTGGTGTATCGGCCCCTACTTCTCGGTGGGAACATTATATAGGTCTATAACGTAACATAACCTAACCTAACCCATCTAGCCCCTAGCCGGTAATATTTCACAGAATCCCGTTCTCGTCGTCCCGTACGTCTCGGTTGGGATATTATATACGTCTATAGCGTTATATATCCTAACCTAAGGCAGGCTATCATCTCGGATGTAGTATTTTACAACATTCCTGGCGTATCGGCCCCTACTTCTCGGTGGGAACATTATATATGTCTATAACGTAACATAATCTAACCTAACCCATCTAGCACCTCGCTGGTAATATTTCACAGAATCCCGTTCGCGTCGTCCCGTACGTCTCGGTTGGGATATTATATACGTCTATAGCGTTATATATCCCAACCTAAGGCAGGCTATCATCTCGGATGTAGTACTTTACAACATTCCTGGCGTATCGGCCCCTACTTCTCGGTGGGAACATTATATAGGTCTTTAGCGTAACATAATCTAACCTAACCCATCTAGCCCCTCGCTGGTAATGTTTTACAGAATCCCGTTCCTGTCGTCCCGTACGTCTCGGTTGGGACATTATAAACGTCTACAGCGATATATATCCTAACCTAAGGCAGCCTATCATCTCGGATGTAGTATTTTACAACATCCATGGCGTATCGGCCCCTACTTCTCGGTGATAACATTATATAGGTCTATAACGTAACATAGCCTAACCTAACCCATCTAGCCCCTCGCTGGTAATATTTTACAGAATCCCGTTCGTGTCGTCCCGTACGTCTCGATTGGGATATTATATACGTCTATAGCGTTATATATCCTAACCTAAGGCAGGCTATCATCTCGGATGCAGTATTTTACAACATTCCTGGCATATCGGCCCCTACTTCTCGGTGGGTACATTATATCCATCTATTACATATCAGAATCTAACCTAACCCATCTAGCCCCTCGCTGGTAATGTTTTACAGAATCCCGTTCCTGTCGTCCCGTACGTCTCGGTTGGGACATTATAAACGTCTACAGCGATATATATCCTAACGTAAGGCAGGCTGACATCTCGGATGTAGTAGTTTACAACATTCCTGGTGTATCGGCCCCTACTTCTCGGTGGGAACATTATATAGGTCTATAACGTAACATAACCTAACCTAACCCATCTAGCCCCTAGCCGGTAATATTTCACAGAATCCCGTTCTCGTCGTCCCGTACGTCTCGGTTGGGATATTATATACGTCTATAGCGCTATATATCCTAACCTAAGGCAGGCTATCATCCCGGATGTAGTACTTTACAACATTCCTGGCGTATCGGCCCCTACTTCTCGGTGGGAACATTATATAGGTCTTTAGCGTAACATAATCTAACCTAAACCATCTAGCCCCTCGCTGGTAATATTTCACAGAATCCCGGTCGCGTCGTCCCGTACGCCTCGGTTGGGATATTATATACGTCTATAGCGTTATATATCCTAACCTAAGGCAGGCTAACATCTCGGATGCAGTATTTTACGCCATTCCTGGCGTATCGGACCCTAATTCACGGTGGGAACATTATACACGTCTATAACGTAACATAACCCAACCTAACCCATTTAGCCCCGCGCTGGTAATATTTCACAGAATCCCATTCGCGTCGTCCCGTACGTCTCGGTTGGGATATTATATACGTCTATAGCGTTATATATCCCAACCTAAGGCAGGCTATCATCTCGGATGCAGTATTTTACAACATTCCTGGCATATCGGCCCCTACTTCTCGGTGGGTACATTATATCCATCTATTACATATCAGAATCTAACCTAACCCATCTAGCCCCTCGCTGGTAACGTTTTACAGAATCCCGTTCCTGTCGTCCCGTACGCCTCGGTTGGGACATTATAAACGTCTACAGCGATATATATCCTAACGTAAGGCAGGCTGACATCTCCGATGTAGTAGTTTACCACATTCCTGGTGTATCGGCCCCTACTTCTCGGTGGGAACATTATGTAGGTCTATAACGTAATATAACCTAACCTAACACACCTAGCCACTCGCTGGTAATGTGTTACAGAATCCCGTTCGTGTCGCCCCGTACGTCTCGTTTGGGACATTATATACGTCTACAAAGTTATATATCCTACCATAAGTCAGGCTAACATCTCGGACGCAGTATTTTACGCCATTCCTGGTGTATTGCCCCTACTTCACGGTGGGAACATTACACACGTCTATAACGTAACATAACCTAACCTAACCCATCTAGCCCCTCGCTGGTATTATTTCACGGAATCCCGTTCGCGTCGTCCCGTACGTCTCGGTTGGGATATTATATACGTCTACAGCGTTATATATACTTACCTAAGGCAGGCTATCATCTCGGATCAAGTATTTTACGCCATTCCTGGCGCATCGGCCTCTACTTCTCGGTGGGAACATTATATTCGTCTATAACGTAATATAACCTAACCTAACCCATCTAGCACCACGCTGGTAATGTTTTACAGAATCCCGTTCGTGACGTCAGGTGCATCTCGGTTGGGATATTATATACGTTTATAGCGTTATATATCCCAACCTAAGGCAGGCTATCATCTCGGATGTAGTACTTTACAACATTCCTGGCGTATCGGCCCCTACTTCTCGGTGGGAACATTATATAGGTCTATAGCGTAACATAATCTAACCTAACCCATCTAGCCCCTAGCCGGTAATATTTCACAGAATCCCGTTCTCGTCGTCCCGTACGTCTCGGTTGGGATATTATATACGTCTATAGCGTTATATATCCTAACCTAAGGCAGGCTAGCATCTCGGATGAAGTATTTTACGCAATTCCTGGCGCATCGGCCTCTACTTCTCGGTGGGAACATTATATTCGTCTATAACGTAATATAACCTAACCTAACACATCTAGCACCTCGCTGGTAATGTTTTACAGAATCCCGTTCGTGACGTCAGGTGCATCTCGGTTGGGATATTATATACGTTTATAGCGTTATATATCCTAATACCTAAGGCAGGCTATCATCTCGGATGTAGTATTTTACAACATTCCTGGCGTATCGGCGCCTACTTCTCGGTGATAACATTATATAGGTCTATAACGTAACATAGCCTAACCTAACCCATCTAGCCCCTCGCTGGTAATATTTTACAGAATCCCGTTCGTGTCGTCCCGTACGTCTCGATTGGGATATTATATACGTCTATAGCGTTATATATCCTAACCTAAGGCAGGCTATCATCACGGATGCAGTATTTTACAACATTCATGGCGTATCGGCTCCTACTTCTCGGTGGGAACATTATGTAGGTCTATAACTTAATATAACCTAACCTAACACATCTAGCACCTCGCTGGTAATGTTTTACAGAATCCCGTTCGCGTCTTCCCGTACGTCTCGGTTGGGATCTTATATACGTCTATAGCGTTATATATCCTAACCTATGGCAGACTAACATCTCGGATGCAGTATTTTACGCCATTCCTGGCGTATCGGCCCCTACTTCACGGTGGGAACATTATACACGTCTATAACGTAACATAACCTAACCTAACCCATCTAGCCCCTAGCCGGTAATATTTCACAGAATCCCGTTCGCGTCGTCCCGTACGTCTCGGTTGGGATATTATATACGTCTATAGCGTTATATATCCTAACCTAAGGCAGGCTATCATCTCGGATGAAGTATTTTACGCCATTCCTGGCGCATCGGCCCCTACTTCTCGGTGGGTACATTATATCCATCTATTACATATCAGAATCTAACCTAACCCATCTAGCCCCTCGCTGGTAATGTTTTACAGAATCCCGTTCCTGTCGTCCCGTACGTCTCGGTTGGGACATTATAAACGTCTACAGCGATATATATCCTAACGTAAGGCAGGCTGACCTCTCGGATGTAGTAGTTTACAACATTCCTGGTGTATCGGCCCCTACTTCTCGGTGGGAACATTATATAGGTCTATAACGTAACATAACCTAACCTAACCCATCTAGCCCCTAGCCGGTAATATTTCACAGAATCCCGTTCTCGTCGTCCCGTACGTCTCGGTTGGGATATTATATACGTCTATAGCGTTATATATCCTAACCTAAGGCAGGCTATCATCTCGGATGTAGTATTTTACAACATTCCTGGCGTATCGGCCCCTACTTCTCGGTGGGAACATTATATATGTCTATAACGTAACATAATCTAACCTAACCCATCTAGCACCTCGCTGGTAATATTTCACAGAATCCCGTTCGCGTCGTCCCGTACGTCTCGGTTGGGATATTATATACGTCTATAGCGTTATATATCCCAACCTAAGGCAGGCTATCATCTCGGATGTAGTACTTTACAACATTCCTGGCGTATCGGCCCCTACTTCTCGGTGGGAACATTATATAGGTCTTTAGCGTAACATAATCTAACCTAACCCATCTAGCCCCTCGCTGGTAATATTTCACAGAATCCCGTTCGCGTCGTCCCGTAAGTATCGGTTGGGATATTATATACGTCTACAGCGTTATATATCCTAACCTAAGGCAGGCTAACATCTCGGATGCAGTATTTTACGCCAATCCTGGCGTATTGGCCCCTACTTCACGGTGGGAACATTATACACGTCTATAACGTAACATAACCCAACCTAGCCCATCTAGCCCCTCGCTGGTAATATTTTACAGAATCCCGTTCTTGTCGTCCCGTTCGTCTCGGTTGGGATATTATATAGGTCTATAGCGTTATATATCCTAACCTAAGGCAGGCTATCATCTCAGATGCAGTATTTTACAACATTGGTGGCATATCGGCCCCTACTTCTCGGTGGGTACATTATATCCATCTATTACATATCAGAATCTAACCTAACCCATCTAGCCCCTCGCTGGTAATGTTTTACAGAATCCCGTTCCTGTCGTCCCGTACGTCTCGGTTGGGACATTATAAACGTCTATAGCGTTATATATCCCAACCTAAGGCAGGCTATCATCTCGGATGTAGTACTTTACAACATTCCTGGCGTATCGGCCCCTACTTCTCGGTGGGAACATTATATAGGTCTATAGCGTAACATAATCTAACCTAACCCATCTAGCCCCTCGCTGGTAATATTTCACAGAATCCCGTTCGCGTCGTCCCGTACGTCTCGGTTGGGACATTATAAACGTCTACAGCGATATATATCCTAACGTAAGGCAGGCTATCATCTCGGATGTAGTACTTTACAACATTCCTGGCGTATCGGCCCCTACTTCTCGGTGGGAACATTATATAGGTCTATAACGTAACATAACCTAACCTAACCCATCTAGCCCCTAGCCGGTAATATTTCACAGAATCCCGTTCTCGTCGTCCCGTACGTCTCGGTTGGGATATTATATACGTCTATAGCGTTATATATCCTAACCTAAGGCAGGCTATCATCTCGGATGAAGTATTTTACGCCATCCTGGCGCATCGGCCGCTACTTCTCGGTGGGAACATTATATTCGTCTATAACGTAATATAACCTAACCTAACACATCTAGCACCTCGCTGGTAATGTTTTACAGAATCCCGTTCGTGACGTCCCGTACATCTTGGTTGGGATATTATATACGTCTATAGCGTTATGTATCCTGACCTAAGGCAGGCTATCATCTCGGATGTAGTATTTTACAACGTTCCAGGCGCATCGGCCTCTACTTCTCGGTGGGAACATTATAGTCGTCTATAAAGTAACATAACCTAACCTAACCCATCTAGCCCCTCGCTGGTAATATTTTACAGAATCCCGTTCGTGTCGTCCCGTACGTCTCGATTGGGATATTATATACGTCTATAGCGTTATATATCCTAACCTAAGGCAGGCTATCATCTCGGATGAGGTATTTTACAACATCCAGGGCGTATCGGCCCCTACTTCTCGGTGATAACATTATATAGGTCTATAACGTAACATAGCCTAACCTACCCATCTAGCCCCTCGCTGGTAATATTTTACAGAATCCCGTTCGCGTCGTCCCGTACGTCTCGATTGGGATATCATATACGTCTATAGCGTTATATATCCTAACCTAAGGCAGGCTATCATCTCGGATGCAGTATTTTACAACATTCCTGGCATATCGGCCCCTACTTCTCGGTGGGTACATTATATCCATCTATTACATATCAGAATCTAACCTAACCCATCTAGCCCCTCGCTGGTAATGTTTTACAGAATCCCGTTCCTGTCGTCCCGTACGTCTCGGTTGGGACATTATAAACGTCTACAGCGATATATATCCTAACGTAAGGCAGGCTATCATCTCGGATGTAGTATTTTACAACATTCCTGGTGTATCGGCCCCTACTTCTCGGTGGGAACATTATATAGGTCTATAAAGTAACATAATCTAACCTAACCCATCTAGCACCTCGCTGGTAATATTTCACAGAATCCCGTTCGCGTCGTCCCGTACGTCTCGGTTGGGATATTATATACGTCTATAGCGTTATATATCCCAACCTAAGGCAGGCTATCATCTCGGATGTAGTACTTTACAACATTCCTGGCGTATCGGCCCCTACTTCTCGGTGGGAACATTATATAGGTCTATAGCGTAACATAATCTAACCTAACCCATCTAGCCCCTCGCTGGTAATATTTCACAGAATCCCGTTCGTGTCGTCCCGTACGTCTCGATTGGGATATCATATACGTCTATAGCGTTATATATCCTAACCTAAGGCAGGCTATCATCTCGGATGCAGTATTTTACAACATTCCTGGCATATCGGCCCCTACTTCTCGGTGGGAACATTATATACGTCTATAACGTAACATAACCTAACCTAACACATCTAGCACCTCGCTGGTAATGTTTTACAGAATCCCGTTCTCGTCGTCCCGTACGTCTCGATTGGGATATTATATACGTCTATAGCGTTATATATCCTAACCTAAGGCAGGCTATCATCTCGGATGCAGTATTTTACAACATTCCTGGCATATCGGCCCCTACTTCTCGGTGGGTACATTATATCCATCTATTACATATCAGAATCTAACCTAACCCATCTAGCCCCTCGCTGGTAATATTTCACAGAATCCCGTTCGCGTCGTCCCGTAAGTATCGGTTGGGATATTATATACGTCTACAGCGTTATATATCCTAACCTAAGGCAGGCTAACATCTCGGATGCAGTACATTACGCCAATCCTGGCGTATTGGCCCCTACTTCACGGTGGGAACATTATACACGTCTATAACGTAACATAACCCAACCTAGCCCATCTAGCCCCTCGCTGGTAATATTTTACAGAATCCCGTTCGTGTCGTCCCGTTCGTCTCGGTTGGGATATTATATAGGTCTATAGCGTTATATATCCTAACCTAAGGCAGGCTATCATCTCGGATGCAGTATTTTACAACATTGCTGGCATATCGGCCCCTACTTCTCGGTGGGAACATTACATACGTCTGCAACGTATCACAACCTAACCTAACACACCTAGCCACTCGCTGGTAATGTTTTACAGAATCCCGTTCCTGTCGTCCCGTACGTCTCGGTTGGGACATTATATACGTCTACAGCGTTATATATCCTAACCTAAGGCAGGCTAACATCTCGGATGCAGTATTTTACGCCATTCCTGGCGTATTGGCACCTACTTCACGGTGGGAACATTACACACGTCTATAACGTAACATAACCTAACCTAACACATCTAGACCCTCGCTGGTAATATTTCACAGAATCCCGGTCGCGTCGTCCCGTACGCCTCGGTTGGGATATTATATACGTCTATAGCGTTATATATCCTAACCTAAGGCAGGCTAACATCTCGGATGCAGTATTTTACGCCATTCCTGGCGTATCGGACCCTAATTCACGGTGGGAACATTATACACGTCTATAACGTAACATAACCCAACCTAACCCTTCTAGCCCCTCGCTGGTAATATTTCACAGAATCCCGTTCGCGTCGTCCCGTACGTCTCGGTTGGGATATTATATACGTCTACAGCGTTATATATCCTTACCTAAGGCAGGCTATCATCTCGGATGTAGTATTTTACAACGTTCCAGGCGTATCGGCGCCTACTTCTCGGTGATAACATTATATAGGTCTATAACGTAACATAACCTAACCTAACCCATCTAGCCCCTAGCCGGTAATATTTCACAGAATCCCGTTCTCGTCGTCCCGTACGTCTCGGTTGGGATATTATATACGTCTATAGCGTTATATATCCTAACCTAAGGCAGGCTATCATCTCGGATGAAGTATTTTACGCCATTCCTGGCGCATCGGCCGCTACTTCTCGGTGGGAACATTATATTCGTCCATAACGTAATATAACCTAACCTAACACATCTAGCACCTCGCTGGTAATGTTTTACAGAATCCCGTTCGTGACGTTCCGTACATCTTGGTTGGGATATTATATACGTCTATAGCGTTATGTATCCTGACCTAAGGCAGGCTATGATCTCGGATGTAGTATTTTACAACATCCATGGCGTATCGGCCTCTACTTCTCGGTGATAACATTATATAGGTCTATAACGTAACATAGCCTAACCTAACCCATCTAGCCCCTCGCTGGTAATGTTTTACATAATCCCGTTCCTGTCGTCCCGTACGTCTCGGTTGGGACATTATAAACGTCTACAGCGATATATATCCTAACGTAAGGCAGGCTGACATCTCGGATGTAGTAGTTTACAACATTCCTGGTGTATCGGCCCCTACTTCTCGGTGGGAACATTATATAGGTCTATAACGTAACATAACCTAACCTAACCCATCTAGCCCCTAGCCGGTAATATTTCACAGAATCCCGTTCTCGTCGTCCCGTACGTCTCGGTTGGGATATTATATACGTCTATAGCGTTATATATCCTAACCTAAGGCAGGCTAACATCTCGGATGCAGTATTTTACGCCAATCCTGGCGTATTGGCCCCTACTTCACGGTGGGAACATTATACACGTCTATAACGTAACATAACCCAACCTAGCCCATCTAGCCCCTCGCTGGTAATATTTTACAGAATCCCGTTCGTGTCGTCCCGTTCGTCTCGGTTGGGATATTGTATAGGTCTATAGCGTTATATATCCTAACCTAAGGCAGGCTATCATCTCGGATGTAGTATTTTACAACATTGCTGGCATATCGGCCCCTACTTCTCGGTGGGAACATTACATACGTCTGCAACGTATCACAACCTAACCTAACACACCTAGCCACTCGCTGGTAATGTTTTACAGAATCCCGTTCCTGTCGTCCCGTACGTCTCGGTTGGGACATTATATACGTCTACAGCGTTATATATCCTAACCTAAGGCAGGCTAACATCTCGGATGCAGTATTTTACGCCATTCCTGGCGTATTGGCACCTACTTTACGGTGGGAACATTACACACGTCTATAACGTAACATAACCTAACCTAACACATCTAGACCCTCGCTGGTAATATTTCACAGAATCCCGGTCGCGTCGTCCCGTACTCCTCGGTTGGGATATTCTATACGTCTATAGCGTTATATATCCTAACCTAAGGCAGGCTAACATCTCGGATGCAGTATTTTACGCCATTCCTGGCGTATCGGACCCTAATTCACGGTGGGAACATTATACACGTCTATAACGTAACATAACCCAACCTAACCCATCTAGCACCTCGCTGGTAATATTTCACAGAATCCCGTTCGCGTCGTCCCGTACGTCTCGGTTGGGATATTATATACGTCTATAGCGATATATATCCTAACGTAAGGCAGGCTGACATCTCCGATGTAGTAGTTTACCACATTCCTGGTGTATCGGCCCCTACTTCTCGGTGGGAACATTATGTAGGTCTATAACGTAATATAACCTAACCTAACACACCTAGCCACTCGCTGGTAATGTGTTACAGAATCCCGTTCGTGTCGCCCCGTACGTCTCGTTTGGGACATTATATACGTCTACAAAGTTATATATCCTACCATAAGTCAGGCTGACATCTCGGACGCAGTATTTTACGCCATTCCTGGCGTATTGCTCCTACTTCACGGTGGGAACATCACACACGTCTATAACGTAACATAACCTAACCTAACCCATCTAGCCCCTCGCTGGTATTATTTCACGGAATCCCGTTCGCGTCGTCCCGTACGTCTCGGTTGGGATATTATATACGTCTACAGCGTTATATATCCTTACCTAAGGCAGGCTATCATCTCGGATCAAGTATTTTACGCCATTCCTGGCGCATCGGCCTCTACTTCTCGGTGGGAACATTATATTCGTCTATAACGTAATATAACCTAACCTAACCCATCTAGCACCTCGCTGGTAATGTTTTACAGAATCCCGTTCGTGTCGTCCCGTACGTCTCGGTTGGGATATTATATACGTCTACAGCGTTATATATCCTTACCTAAGGCAGGCTATCATCTCGGATCAAGTAGTTTACGCCATTCCTGGCACATCGGCCTCTACTTCTCGGTGGGAACATTATATTCGTCTATAACGTAATATAACCTAACCTAACCCATCTAGCACCTCGCTGGTAATGTTTTATAGAATCCTGTTCGTGTCGTCCCGTACGTCTCGTTAGGGACATTATATACGTCTACAGCGTTATATATCTTAACCTAAGGCAGGCTATCATCTCGGATCAAGTATTTTACGCCATTCCTGGCGCATCGGCCTCTACTTCTCGGTGGGAACATTATATTCGTCTATAACGTAATATAACCTAACCTAACCCATCTAGCACCTCGCTGGTAATGTTTTACAGAATCCCGTTCGTGACGTCACGTACATCTCGGTTGGGATATTATATACGTCTATAGCATTATATATCCTAACCTAAGGCAGGCTATCATCTCGGATGCAGTATTTTACAACATTCATGGTGTACCGGCCCCTACTTCTCGGTCGGAACATTATATACGTCTATTACGTATCAGAATCTAACCCAACCCATTTAGCCCCTCGCTGGTAATGTTTTACAGAATCCCGTTCCTGTCGTCCCGTACGTCTCGGTTGGGACATTATAAACGTCTACAGCGATATATATCCTAACCTAAGGCAGCCTATCATCTCGGATGAGGTATTTTACGCCATTCCTGGCGTATGGGCCGCCACTTCACGTTGGGAACATTATACACGTCTATAGCGTAGCATAACCTAACCTAACCCATCTAGCCCCTCGCTGGTAATATTTCACAGAATCCCGTTCGCGTCGTCCCGTACGTCTCGGTTGGGATATTATATACGTCTATAGCGTTATATATCCTAACCTAAGGGAGGCTAATATCTCGGATGCAGATTTTACGCCATTCCTGGCGTATCGGCCCCTACTTCTAGGTGAGAACATTATACACGTCTATAACGTAACATAACCTAACCTAACCCATCTAGCCCCTCGCTGGTATTATTTCACAGAATCCCGATCCTGTCGTCCCGTACGTCTCGGTTGGGATATTATATACGTCTACAGCGTTATATATCCTAACCTAAGGCAGGCTATCATCTCGGATCAAGTATTTTACGCCATTCCTGGCGCATCGGCCTCTACTTCTCGGTGGGAACATTATATTCGTCTATAACGTAATATAACCTAACCTGACCCATCTAGCACCTCGCTGGTAATGTTTTACAGAATCCCGTTCGTGACGTCAGGTGCATCTCGGTTGGGATATTATATACGTCTATAGCGTTATATATCCTAACCTAAGGCAGGCTATCATCTCGGATGTAGTATTTTACAACATTCCTGGCGTATCGGCGCCTACTTCTCGGTGATAACATTATATAGGTCTATAACGTAACATAGCCTAACTTAACCCATCTAGCCCCTCGCTGGTAATATTTTACAGAATCCCGTTCGTGTCGTCCCGTACGTCTCGATTGGGATATTATATACGTCTATAGCGTTATATATCCTAACCTAAGGCAGGCTATCATCACGGATGCAGTATTTTACAACATTCATGGCGTATCGGCTCCTACTTCTCGGTGGGAACATTATGTAGGTCTATAACTTAATATAACCTAACCTAACACATCCAGCACATCGCTGGTAATGTTTTACAGAATCCCGTTCGCGTCTTCCCGTACGTCTCGGTTGGGATATTATATACGTCTATAGCGTTATATATCCTAACCTATGGCAGGCTAACATCTCGGATGCAGTATTTTACGTCATTCCTGGCGTATCGGCCCCTACTTCTAGGTGAGAACATTATACACGTCTATAACGTAACATAACCTAACCTAACCCATCTAGCCCCTCGCTGGTAATGTTTTACAGAATCCCGTTCCTGTAGTCCCGTACGTCTCGGTTGGGACATTATATACGTCTACAGCTTTATATATCCTAACCTAAGGCAGGCTATCATCTCGGATGCAGTATTTCACAACATTCCTGGCATATCGGCCCCTACTTCTCGGTGGGACCATTATATACATCTATTACGTATCAGAATCTAACCTAACCCATCTAGCCCCTCGCAGGTAATATTTCACAGAATCCCGTTCGCGTCGTCTCGTACGTCTCGGTTGGGATATTATATACGTCTATAGCGTTATATATCCTAACCTAAGGCAGGCTATCATCTCGGATGCAGTATTTTACAACATTCCTGGCATATCGAACCCTACTTATCGGTGGGAACATTATATACGTCTATAACGTAACATAACCTAACCTAACCCATCTAGCCCCTCGCTGGTAATATTTCACAGAATCCCGTAAGCGTCGTCCCGTACGTCTCGGTTGGGATATTATATACGTCTATAGCGTTATATATCCTAACCTAAGGCAGGCTATCATCTCGGATGAAGTATTTTACGCCATTCCTGGCGCATCGGCCTCTACTTCTCGGGGGGTACATTATAGTCGTCTATAACGTAATATACCCTAACCTTACACATCTAGCACCTCGCTGGTGATGTTTTACAGAATCCCGTTCATGTCGTCCCGTACGTCTCGGTATGGACATTATATACGTCTACAGCGTTATATATCATAACCTAAGGCAGGCTAACATCTAGGATGCAGTATTTTACGTCATTCCTGTCGTAACGGCCCCTACTTCTCAGTGGGAGCACTATAAACGTCTATAACGTAACATAACCTAACCTAACCCATCTAGCCCCTCGCTAGTATTATTTTACAGAATCCCGTTCGTGTCGTCCCGTACGTCTCAGTTGGGATATTATATACGTCTATAGCGTTATATATCGTAAACTAAAGCAGGCTATCATCTCGGATGCAGTATTTTACAACATTCCTGGCGCATCGGCCTCTACTTCTCGGTGGAAACATTATATTCGTCTATAACGTAATATAACCTAACCTTACACATCTAGCACCTCGCTGGTATTGTTTTACAGAATCCCGTTCGTGACGTCCCGTACGTCTCGGTTGAGATATTATATACGTCTATAGCGTTATATATCCTAACGTAAGGTAGGCTAACATCTCGGATGTAGTACATTACAACATTCCTGGCGTATCTGCCCCTACTTCTCGGTGGGAACATTATATACGTCTGTAACGTATCACACCCTAACCTAACACATCTAGCCCCTCGCTGGTGATGTTTTACAGAATCCCGTTCATGTCGTCCCGTACGTCTCGGTTGGGACATTATAAACGTCTACAGCGATATATATCCTAACCTAAGGCAGCCTATCATCTCGGATGAGGTATTTTACGCCATTCCTGGCGTATCGGTCGCCACTTCACGTTGGGAACATTATACACGTCTATAGCGTAGCATAACCGAAGCTAACCCATCTAGCCCCTCGCTGGTAATATTTTACAGAATCCCGTTCGTGTCGTCCCGTACGTCTCGTTAGGGACATTATATACGTCTACAGCGTTATATATCCTAACCTGAGGCAGGCTAACATCTCGGATGCAGTATTTTACGCCATTCCTGGCGTATTGGCCACTACTTCATGGTGGGAACATTACACACGTTTATAACGTAACATAACCTAACCTAACCCATCTAGCCCCTCGCTGGTAATATTTCACAGAATCCCGTTCGCGTCGTCCCGTACGTCTCGGTTGGGATACTATATACGTCCATAGCGTTATATATCCTAACCTAAGGCAGGCTAACATCTCGGATGCAGTATTTTACGCCATTCCTGGCGTATCGGCCCCTACTTCACGGTGGGAACATTATACACGTCTATAACGTAACATAACCTAACCTAACCCATCTAGCCCCTCGCTGGTAATATTTCACAAAATCCCGTTCGCGTCGTCCCGTACATCTCGGTTGGGATATTATATAGGTCTATAGCGTTATATATCCTAACCTAAGGCAGGCTATCATCTCGGATGCAGTATTTTACAACATTCCTGGCATATCGGCCCCTACTTCTCGGTGGGAACATTATATACGTCTATTACGTATCAGAATCTAACCTAACCCATCTAGCCCCTCGCTGGTAATATTTCACAGAATCCCGTTCGCGTCGTCCCGTACGTCTCAGTTGGGACATTATATACGTCTACAGCGTTATATATCATAACCTAAGGCAGGCTAACATCTCGGATGCAGTATTTTACGTCATTCCTGGCGTATCGGCCCCTACTTCTCGGTGGGAACATTATACACGTCTGTAACGTATCACAACCTAACCTAACACACCTAGCCACTCGCTGGTAATGTTTTACAGAATCCCGTTCGTGTCGTCCCGTACGTCTCGGTTGGGACATTATATACGTCTACAGCGTTATATATCCTAACCTAAGGCAGGCTAACATCTCGGATGCAGTATTTTACGTCATTCCTGGCGTATCGGCCCCTACTTCTCGGTGGGAACATTATATACTTCTATTACGTATCATAACCTAACCTAACCCATCTAGCCCCTCGCTAGTAATATTTTACAGAATCCCGTTTTTGTCATCCCGTACGTCTCGGTTTTGATATTATATACGTCTATAGCGTTATATATCGTAACCTAAGGCAGGCTAACATCTCGGATGCAGTATTTTACGCCATTCCTGGCGTATCGGCCCCTACTTCTCGGTGGGAACATTATACACGTCTGTAACGTATCACAACCTAACCTAACACACCTAGCCACTCGCTGGTAATGTTTTACAGAATCCCGTTCGTGTCGTCCCGTACGTCTCGGATGGGTCATTATAAACGTCTACAGCGGTATATATCCTAACGTAAGGCAGGCTATCATCTCGGATGCAGTATTTTACAACATTCCTGGCATATCGGCCCCTACTTCTCGGTGGGAACATTATATACGTCTATTACGTATCAGAATATAACCTAACCCATCTAGCCCACCGCTGGTAACGTTTTACAGAATCCCGTTCCTGTCGTCCCGTTCGTCTCGGTTGGGACATTATAAACGTCTACAGCGATATATATCCTAACGTAAGGCAGGCTAACATCTCGGATGTAGTACTTTACAACATTCCTGGCGTATCGGCCCCTACTTCTCGGTGGGAACATTATATACGTCTGTAACGTATCACAACACAACCTAACACACCTAGCCACTCGCTGGTAATGTTTTACAGAATCCCGTTCGTGTCGTCCCGTACGTCTCGGTTGGGACATTATATACGTCTACAGCGTTATATATCATAACCTAAGGCAGGCTAACATCTCGGATGCAGTATTTTACGCCATTCCTCGCGTATCGGCCCCTACTTCTCGGTGGGAACATTATACACGTCTATAACGTAACATAACCTAACCTAACCCATCTAGCCCCTCGCTGGTAATGTTTTACAGAATCCCGTTCGTGTCGTCCCGTACGTCTCGGTTGGGACATTATATACGTCTACAGCGTTATATATCGTAACCTAAGGCAGGCTTACATCTCGGATGCAGTATTTTACGCCATTCCTCGCGTATCGGCCCCTACTTCTCGGTGGGAACATTACACACGTTTATAACGTAACATAACCTAACCTAACCCATCTAGCCCCTCGCTGGTAATATTTCACAGAATCCCGTTCGCGTCGTCCCGTACGTCTCGGTTGGGACATTATAAACGTCTACAGCGATATATATCCTAACGTAAGGCAGGCTAACATCTCGGATGTAGTACTTTACAACATTCCTGGCGTATCGGCCCCTACTTCTCGGTGGGAACATTATATACGTCTGTAACGTATCACAACACAACCTAACACACCTAGCCACTCGCTGGTAATGTTTTACAGAATCCCGTTCGTGTCGTCCCGTACGTCTCGGTTGGGACATTATATACGTCTACAGCGTTATATATCATAACCTAAGGCAGGCTAACATCTCGGATGCAGTATTTTACGCCATTCCTCGCGTATCGGCCCCTACTTCTCGGTGGGAACATTATACACGTCTATAACGTAACATAACCTAACCTAACCCATCTAGCCCCTCGCTGGTAATGTTTTACAGAATCCCGTTCGTGTCGTCCCGTACGTCTCGGTTGGGACATTATATACGTCTACAGCGTTATATATCGTAACCTAAGGCAGGCTTACATCTCGGATGCAGTATTTTACGCCATTCCTCGCGTATCGGCCCCTACTTCTCGGTGGGAACATTACACACGTTTATAACGTAACATAACCTAACCTAACCCATCTAGCCCCTCGCTGGTAATATTTCACAGAATCCCGTTCGCGTCGTCCCGTACGTCTCGGTTGGGATACTATATACGTCCATAGCGTTATATATCCTAACCTAAGGCAGGCTAACATCTCGGATGCAGTATTTTACGCCATTCCTGGCGTATCGGCCCCTACTTCACGGTGGGAACATTATACACGTCTATAACGTAACATAACCTAACCTAACCCATCTAGCCCCTCGCTGGTAATATTTCACAAAATCCCGTTCGCGTCGTCCCGTACATCTCGGTTGGGATATTATATAGGTCTATAGCGTTATATATCCTAACCTAAGGCAGGCTATCATCTCGGATGCAGTATTTTACAACATTCCTGGCATATCGGCCCCTACTTCTCGGTGGGAACATTATATACGTCTATTACGTATCAGAATCTAACCTAACCCATCTAGCCCCTCGCTGGTAATATTTCACAGAATCCCGTTCGCGTCGTCCCGTACGTCTCAGTTGGGACATTATATACGTCTACAGCGTTATATATCATAACCTAAGGCAGGCTAACATCTCGGATGCAGTATTTTACGTCATTCCTGGCGTATCGGCCCCTACTTCTCGGTGGGAACATTATACACGTCTGTAACGTATCACAACCTAACCTAACACACCTAGCCACTCGCTGGTAATGTTTTACAGAATCCCGTTCGTGTCGTCCCGTACGTCTCGGTTGGGACATTATATACGTCTACAGCGTTATATATCCTAACCTAAGGCAGGCTATCATCTCGGATCAAGTATTTTACGCCATTCCTGGCGCATCGGCCTCTACTTCTCGGTGGGAACATTATATTCGTCTATAACGTAATATAACCTAACCTGACCCATCTAGCACCTCGCTGGTAATGTTTTACAGAATCCCGTTCGTGACGTCAGGTGCATCTCGGTTGGGATATTATATACGTCTATAGCGTTATATATCCTAACCTAAGGCAGGCTATCATCTCGGATGTAGTATTTTACAACATTCCTGGCGTATCGGCGCCTACTTCTCGGTGATAACATTATATAGGTCTATAACGTAACATAGCCTAACTTAACCCATCTAGCCCCTCGCTGGTAATATTTTACAGAATCCCGTTCGTGTCGTCCCGTACGTCTCGATTGGGATATTATATACGTCTATAGCGTTATATATCCTAACCTAAGGCAGGCTATCATCACGGATGCAGTATTTTACAACATTCATGGCGTATCGGCTCCTACTTCTCGGTGGGAACATTATGTAGGTCTATAACTTAATATAACCTAACCTAACACATCCAGCACATCGCTGGTAATGTTTTACAGAATCCCGTTCGCGTCTTCCCGTACGTCTCGGTTGGGATATTATATACGTCTATAGCGTTATATATCCTAACCTATGGCAGGCTAACATCTCGGATGCAGTATTTTACGTCATTCCTGGCGTATCGGCCCCTACTTCTAGGTGAGAACATTATACACGTCTATAACGTAACATAACCTAACCTAACCCATCTAGCCCCTCGCTGGTAATGTTTTACAGAATCCCGTTCCTGTAGTCCCGTACGTCTCGGTTGGGACATTATATACGTCTACAGCTTTATATATCCTAACCTAAGGCAGGCTATCATCTCGGATGCAGTATTTCACAACATTCCTGGCATATCGGCCCCTACTTCTCGGTGGGACCATTATATACATCTATTACGTATCAGAATCTAACCTAACCCATCTAGCCCCTCGCAGGTAATATTTCACAGAATCCCGTTCGCGTCGTCTCGTACGTCTCGGTTGGGATATTATATACGTCTATAGCGTTATATATCCTAACCTAAGGCAGGCTATCATCTCGGATGCAGTATTTTACAACATTCCTGGCATATCGAACCCTACTTATCGGTGGGAACATTATATACGTCTATAACGTAACATAACCTAACCTAACCCATCTAGCCCCTCGCTGGTAATATTTCACAGAATCCCGTAAGCGTCGTCCCGTACGTCTCGGTTGGGATATTATATACGTCTATAGCGTTATATATCCTAACCTAAGGCAGGCTATCATCTCGGATGAAGTATTTTACGCCATTCCTGGCGCATCGGCCTCTACTTCTCGGGGGGTACATTATAGTCGTCTATAACGTAATATACCCTAACCTTACACATCTAGCACCTCGCTGGTGATGTTTTACAGAATCCCGTTCATGTCGTCCCGTACGTCTCGGTATGGACATTATATACGTCTACAGCGTTATATATCATAACCTAAGGCAGGCTAACATCTAGGATGCAGTATTTTACGTCATTCCTGTCGTAACGGCCCCTACTTCTCAGTGGGAGCACTATAAACGTCTATAACGTAACATAACCTAACCTAACCCATCTAGCCCCTCGCTAGTATTATTTTACAGAATCCCGTTCGTGTCGTCCCGTACGTCTCAGTTGGGATATTATATACGTCTATAGCGTTATATATCGTAAACTAAAGCAGGCTATCATCTCGGATGCAGTATTTTACAACATTCCTGGCGCATCGGCCTCTACTTCTCGGTGGAAACATTATATTCGTCTATAACGTAATATACCCTAACCTTACACATCTAGCACCTCGCTGGTATTGTTTTACAGAATCCCGTTCGTGACGTCCCGTACGTCTCGGTTGAGATATTATATACGTCTATAGCGTTATATATCCTAACGTAAGGTAGGCTAACATCTCGGATGTAGTACTTTACAACATTCCTGGCGTATCTGCCCCTACTTCTCGGTGGGAACATTATATACGTCTGTAACGTATCACACCCTAACCTAACACATCTAGCCCCTCGCTGGTGATGTTTTACAGAATCCCGTTCATGTCGTCCCGTACGTCTCGGTTGGGACATTATAAACGTCTACAGCGATATATATCCTAACCTAAGGCAGCCTATCATCTCGGATGAGGTATTTTACGCCATTCCTGGCGTATCGGTCGCCACTTCACGTTGGGAACATTATACACGTCTATAGCGTAGCATAACCGAAGCTAACCCATCTAGCCCCTCGCTGGTAATATTTTACAGAATCCCGTTCGTGTCGTCCCGTACGTCTCGTTAGGGACATTATATACGTCTACAGCGTTATATATCCTAACCTGAGGCAGGCTAACATCTCGGATGCAGTATTTTACGCCATTCCTGGCGTATTGGCCACTACTTCATGGTGGGAACATTACACACGTTTATAACGTAACATAACCTAACCTAACCCATCTAGCCCCTCGCTGGTAATATTTCACAGAATCCCGTTCGCGTCGTCCCGTACGTCTCGGTTGGGATACTATATACGTCCATAGCGTTATATATCCTAACCTAAGGCAGGCTAACATCTCGGATGCAGTATTTTACGCCATTCCTGGCGTATCGGCCCCTACTTCACGGTGGGAACATTATACACGTCTATAACGTAACATAACCTAACCTAACCCATCTAGCCCCTCGCTGGTAATATTTCACAAAATCCCGTTCGCGTCGTCCCGTACGTCTCAGTTGGGACATTATATACGTCTACAGCGTTATATATCATAACCTAAGGCAGGCTAACATCTCGGATGCAGTATTTTACGTCATTCCTGGCGTATCGGCCCCTACTTCTCGGTGGGAACATTATACACGTCTGTAACGTATCACAACCTAACCTAACACACCTAGCCACTCGCTGGTAATGTTTTACAGAATCCCGTTCGTGTCGTCCCGTACGTCTCGGTTGGGACATTATATACGTCTACAGCGTTATATATCCTAACCTAAGGCAGGCTAACATCTCGGATGCAGTATTTTACGTCATTCCTGGCGTATCGGCCCCTACTTCTCGGTGGGAACATTATATACTTCTATTACGTATCATAACCTAACCTAACCCATCTAGCCCCTCGCTAGTAATATTTTACAGAATCCCGTTTTTGTCATCCCGTACGTCTCGGTTTTGATATTATATACGTCTATAGCGTTATATATCGTAACCTAAGGCAGGCTAACATCTCGGATGCAGTATTTTACGCCATTCCTGGCGTATCGGCCCCTACTTCTCGGTGGGAACATTATACACGTCTGTAACGTATCACAACCTAACCTAACACACCTAGCCACTCGCTGGTAATGTTTTACAGAATCCCGTTCGTGTCGTCCCGTACGTCTCGGATGGGTCATTATAAACGTCTACAGCGGTATATATCCTAACGTAAGGCAGGCTATCATCTCGGATGCAGTATTTTACAACATTCCTGGCATATCGGCCCCTACTTCTCGGTGGGAACATTATATACGTCTATTACGTATCAGAATATAACCTAACCCATCTAGCCCACCGCTGGTAACGTTTTACAGAATCCCGTTCCTGTCGTCCCGTTCGTCTCGGTTGGGACATTATAAACGTCTACAGCGATATATATCCTAACGTAAGGCAGGCTAACATCTCGGATGTAGTACTTTACAACATTCCTGGCGTATCGGCCCCTACTTCTCGGTGGGAACATTATATACGTCTGTAACGTATCACAACACAACCTAACACACCTAGCCACTCGCTGGTAATGTTTTACAGAATCCCGTTCGTGTCGTCCCGTACGTCTCGGTTGGGACATTATATACGTCTACAGCGTTATATATCATAACCTAAGGCAGGCTAACATCTCGGATGCAGTATTTTACGCCATTCCTCGCGTATCGGCCCCTACTTCTCGGTGGGAACATTATACACGTCTATAACGTAACATAACCTAACCTAACCCATCTAGCCCCTCGCTGGTAATGTTTTACAGAATCCCGTTCGTGTCGTCCCGTACGTCTCGGTTGGGACATTATATACGTCTACAGCGTTATATATCGTAACCTAAGGCAGGCTTACATCTCGGATGCAGTATTTTACGCCATTCCTCGCGTATCGGCCCCTACTTCTCGGTGGGAACATTACACACGTTTATAACGTAACATAACCTAACCTAACCCATCTAGCCCCTCGCTGGTAATATTTCACAGAATCCCGTTCGCGTCGTCCCGTACGTCTCGGTTGGGACATTATAAACGTCTACAGCGATATATATCCTAACGTAAGGCAGGCTAACATCTCGGATGTAGTACTTTACAACATTCCTGGCGTATCGGCCCCTACTTCTCGGTGGGAACATTATATACGTCTGTAACGTATCACAACACAACCTAACACACCTAGCCACTCGCTGGTAATGTTTTACAGAATCCCGTTCGTGTCGTCCCGTACGTCTCGGTTGGGACATTATATACGTCTACAGCGTTATATATCATAACCTAAGGCAGGCTAACATCTCGGATGCAGTATTTTACGCCATTCCTCGCGTATCGGCCCCTACTTCTCGGTGGGAACATTATACACGTCTATAACGTAACATAACCTAACCTAACCCATCTAGCCCCTCGCTGGTAATGTTTTACAGAATCCCGTTCGTGTCGTCCCGTACGTCTCGGTTGGGACATTATATACGTCTACAGCGTTATATATCGTAACCTAAGGCAGGCTTACATCTCGGATGCAGTATTTTACGCCATTCCTCGCGTATCGGCCCCTACTTCTCGGTGGGAACATTACACACGTTTATAACGTAACATAACCTAACCTAACCCATCTAGCCCCTCGCTGGTAATATTTCACAGAATCCCGTTCGCGTCGTCCCGTACGTCTCGGTTGGGATACTATATACGTCCATAGCGTTATATATCCTAACCTAAGGCAGGCTAACATCTCGGATGCAGTATTTTACGCCATTCCTGGCGTATCGGCCCCTACTTCACGGTGGGAACATTATACACGTCTATAACGTAACATAACCTAACCTAACCCATCTAGCCCCTCGCTGGTAATATTTCACAAAATCCCGTTCGCGTCGTCCCGTACATCTCGGTTGGGATATTATATAGGTCTATAGCGTTATATATCCTAACCTAAGGCAGGCTATCATCTCGGATGCAGTATTTTACAACATTCCTGGCATATCGGCCCCTACTTCTCGGTGGGAACATTATATACGTCTATTACGTATCAGAATCTAACCTAACCCATCTAGCCCCTCGCTGGTAATATTTCACAGAATCCCGTTCGCGTCGTCCCGTACGTCTCAGTTGGGACATTATATACGTCTACAGCGTTATATATCATAACCTAAGGCAGGCTAACATCTCGGATGCAGTATTTTACGTCATTCCTGGCGTATCGGCCCCTACTTCTCGGTGGGAACATTATACACGTCTGTAACGTATCACAACCTAACCTAACACACCTAGCCACTCGCTGGTAATGTTTTACAGAATCCCGTTCGTGTCGTCCCGTACGTCTCGGTTGGGACATTATATACGTCTACAGCGTTATATATCCTAACCTAAGGCAGGCTATCATCTCGGATGAAGTATTTTACGCCATTCCTGGCGCATCGGCCTCTACTTCTCGGTGGGAACATTATATTCGTCTATAACGTAATATAACCTAACCTAACCCATCTAGCCCCTCGCTAGTAATATTTTACAGAATCCCGTTTTTGTCATCCCGTACGTCTCGGTTTTGATATTATATACGTCTATAGCGTTATATATCGTAACCTAAGGCAGGCTAACATCTCGGATGCAGTATTTTACGCCATTCCTGGCGTATCGGCCCCTACTTCTCGGTGGGAACATTATACACGTCTGTAACGTATCACAACCTAACCTAACACACCTAGCCACTCGCTGGTAATGTTTTACAGAATCCCGTTCGTGTCGTCCCGTACGTCTCGGATGGGTCATTATAAACGTCTACAGCGGTATATATCCTAACGTAAGGCAGGCTATCATCTCGGATGCAGTATTTTACAACATTCCTGGCATATCGGCCCCTACTTCTCGGTGGGAACATTATATACGTCTATTACGTATCAGAATATAACCTAACCCATCTAGCACACCGCTGGTAACGTTTTACAGAATCCCGTTCCTGTCGTCCCGTTCGTCTCGGTTGGGACATTATAAACGTCTACAGCGATATATATCCTAACGTAAGGCAGGCTAACATCTCGGATGTAGTACTTTACAACATTCCTGGCGTATCGGCCCCTACTTCTCGGTGGGAACATTATATACGTCTGTAACGTATCACAACACAACCTAACACATCTAGCCCCTCGCTGGTGATGTTTTACAGAATCCCGTTCATGTCGTCCCGTACGTCTCGGTTGGGACATTATATACGTCTACAGCGTTATATATCATAACCTAAGGCAGGCTAACATCTAGGATGCAGTATTTTACGTCATTCCTGTCGTAACGGCCCCTACTTCTCAGTGGGAGCACTATAAACGTCTATAACGTAACATAACCTAACCTAACCCATCTAGCCCCTCGCTAGTATTATTTTACAGAATCCCGTTCGTGTCGTCCCGTACGTCTCAGTTGGGATATTATATACGTCTATAGCGTTATATATCGTAAACTAAAGCAGGCTATCATCTCGGATGCAGTATTTTACAACATTCCTGGCGCATCGGCCTCTACTTCTCGGTGGAAACATTATATTCGTCTATAACGTAATATACCCTAACCTTACACATCTAGCACCTCGCTGGTATTGTTTTACAGAATCCCGTTCGTGACGTCCCGTACGTCTCGGTTGAGATATTATATACGTCTATAGCGTTATATATCCTAACGTAAGGTAGGCTAACATCTCGGATGTAGTACTTTACAACATTCCTGGCGTATCTGCCCCTACTTCTCGGTGGGAACATTATATACGTCTGTAACGTATCACACCCTAACCTAACACATCTAGCCCCTCGCTGGTGATGTTTTACAGAATCCCGTTCATGTCGTCCCGTACGTCTCGGTTGGGACATTATAAACGTCTACAGCGATATATATCCTAACCTAAGGCAGCCTATCATCTCGGATGAGGTATTTTACGCCATTCCTGGCGTATCGGTCGCCACTTCACGTTGGGAACATTATACACGTCTATAGCGTAGCATAACCGAAGCTAACCCATCTAGCCCCTCGCTGGTAATATTTTACAGAATCCCGTTCGTGTCGTCCCGTACGTCTCGTTAGGGACATTATATACGTCTACAGCGTTATATATCCTAACCTGAGGCAGGCTAACATCTCGGATGCAGTATTTTACGCCATTCCTGGCGTATTGGCCACTACTTCATGGTGGGAACATTACACACGTTTATAACGTAACATAACCTAACCTAACCCATCTAGCCCCTCGCTGGTAATATTTCACAGAATCCCGTTCGCGTCGTCCCGTACGTCTCGGTTGGGATACTATATACGTCCATAGCGTTATATATCCTAACCTAAGGCAGGCTAACATCTCGGATGCAGTATTTTACGCCATTCCTGGCGTATCGGCCCCTACTTCACGGTGGGAACATTATACACGTCTATAACGTAACATAACCTAACCTAACCCATCTAGCCCCTCGCTGGTAATATTTCACAAAATCCCGTTCGCGTCGTCCCGTACATCTCGGTTGGGATATTATATAGGTCTATAGCGTTATATATCCTAACCTAAGGCAGGCTATCATCTCGGATGCAGTATTTTACAACATTCCTGGCATATCGGCCCCTACTTCTCGGTGGGAACATTATATACGTCTATTACGTATCAGAATCTAACCTAACCCATCTAGCCCCTCGCTGGTAATATTTCACAGAATCCCGTTCGCGTCGTCCCGTACGTCTCAGTTGGGACATTATATACGTCTACAGCGTTATATATCATAACCTAAGGCAGGCTAACATCTCGGATGCAGTATTTTACGTCATTCCTGGCGTATCGGCCCCTACTTCTCGGTGGGAACATTATACACGTCTGTAACGTATCACAACCTAACCTAACACACCTAGCCACTCGCTGGTAATGTTTTACAGAATCCCGTTCGTGTCGTCCCGTACGTCTCGGTTGGGACATTATATACGTCTACAGCGTTATATATCCTAACCTAAGGCAGGCTAACATCTCGGATGCAGTATTTTACGTCATTCCTGGCGTATCGGCCCCTACTTCTCGGTGGGAACATTATATACTTCTATTACGTATCATAACCTAACCTAACCCATCTAGCCCCTCGCTAGTAATATTTTACAGAATCCCGTTTTTGTCATCCCGTACGTCTCGGTTTTGATATTATATACGTCTATAGCGTTATATATCGTAACCTAAGGCAGGCTAACATCTCGGATGCAGTATTTTACGCCATTCCTGGCGTATCGGCCCCTACTTCTCGGTGGGAACATTATACACGTCTGTAACGTATCACAACCTAACCTAACACACCTAGCCACTCGCTGGTAATGTTTTACAGAATCCCGTTCGTGTCGTCCCGTACGTCTCGGATGGGTCATTATAAACGTCTACAGCGGTATATATCCTAACGTAAGGCAGGCTATCATCTCGGATGCAGTATTTTACAACATTCCTGGCATATCGGCCCCTACTTCTCGGTGGGAACATTATATACGTCTATTACGTATCAGAATATAACCTAACCCATCTAGCCCACCGCTGGTAACGTTTTACAGAATCCCGTTCCTGTCGTCCCGTTCGTCTCGGTTGGGACATTATAAACGTCTACAGCGATATATATCCTAACGTAAGGCAGGCTAACATCTCGGATGTAGTACTTTACAACATTCCTGGCGTATCGGCCCCTACTTCTCGGTGGGAACATTATATACGTCTGTAACGTATCACAACACAACCTAACACACCTAGCCACTCGCTGGTAATGTTTTACAGAATCCCGTTCGTGTCGTCCCGTACGTCTCGGTTGGGACATTATATACGTCTACAGCGTTATATATCATAACCTAAGGCAGGCTAACATCTCGGATGCAGTATTTTACGCCATTCCTCGCGTATCGGCCCCTACTTCTCGGTGGGAACATTATACACGTCTATAACGTAACATAACCTAACCTAACCCATCTAGCCCCTCGCTGGTAATGTTTTACAGAATCCCGTTCGTGTCGTCCCGTACGTCTCGGTTGGGACATTATATACGTCTACAGCGTTATATATCGTAACCTAAGGCAGGCTTACATCTCGGATGCAGTATTTTACGCCATTCCTCGCGTATCGGCCCCTACTTCTCGGTGGGAACATTACACACGTTTATAACGTAACATAACCTAACCTAACCCATCTAGCCCCTCGCTGGTAATATTTCACAGAATCCCGTTCGCGTCGTCCCGTACGTCTCGGTTGGGACATTATAAACGTCTACAGCGATATATATCCTAACGTAAGGCAGGCTAACATCTCGGATGTAGTACTTTACAACATTCCTGGCGTATCGGCCCCTACTTCTCGGTGGGAACATTATATACGTCTGTAACGTATCACAACACAACCTAACACACCTAGCCACTCGCTGGTAATGTTTTACAGAATCCCGTTCGTGTCGTCCCGTACGTCTCGGTTGGGACATTATATACGTCTACAGCGTTATATATCATAACCTAAGGCAGGCTAACATCTCGGATGCAGTATTTTACGCCATTCCTCGCGTATCGGCCCCTACTTCTCGGTGGGAACATTATACACGTCTATAACGTAACATAACCTAACCTAACCCATCTAGCCCCTCGCTGGTAATGTTTTACAGAATCCCGTTCGTGTCGTCCCGTACGTCTCGGTTGGGACATTATATACGTCTACAGCGTTATATATCGTAACCTAAGGCAGGCTTACATCTCGGATGCAGTATTTTACGCCATTCCTCGCGTATCGGCCCCTACTTCTCGGTGGGAACATTACACACGTTTATAACGTAACATAACCTAACCTAACCCATCTAGCCCCTCGCTGGTAATATTTCACAGAATCCCGTTCGCGTCGTCCCGTACGTCTCGGTTGGGATACTATATACGTCCATAGCGTTATATATCCTAACCTAAGGCAGGCTAACATCTCGGATGCAGTATTTTACGCCATTCCTGGCGTATCGGCCCCTACTTCACGGTGGGAACATTATACACGTCTATAACGTAACATAACCTAACCTAACCCATCTAGCCCCTCGCTGGTAATATTTCACAAAATCCCGTTCGCGTCGTCCCGTACATCTCGGTTGGGATATTATATAGGTCTATAGCGTTATATATCCTAACCTAAGGCAGGCTATCATCTCGGATGCAGTATTTTACAACATTCCTGGCATATCGGCCCCTACTTCTCGGTGGGAACATTATATACGTCTATTACGTATCAGAATCTAACCTAACCCATCTAGCCCCTCGCTGGTAATATTTCACAGAATCCCGTTCGCGTCGTCCCGTACGTCTCAGTTGGGACATTATATACGTCTACAGCGTTATATATCATAACCTAAGGCAGGCTAACATCTCGGATGCAGTATTTTACGTCATTCCTGGCGTATCGGCCCCTACTTCTCGGTGGGAACATTATACACGTCTGTAACGTATCACAACCTAACCTAACACACCTAGCCACTCGCTGGTAATGTTTTACAGAATCCCGTTCGTGTCGTCCCGTACGTCTCGGTTGGGACATTATATACGTCTACAGCGTTATATATCCTAACCTAAGGCAGGCTATCATCTCGGATGAAGTATTTTACGCCATTCCTGGCGCATCGGCCTCTACTTCTCGGTGGGAACATTATATTCGTCTATAACGTAATATAACCTAACCTAACCCATCTAGCCCCTCGCTAGTAATATTTTACAGAATCCCGTTTTTGTCATCCCGTACGTCTCGGTTTTGATATTATATACGTCTATAGCGTTATATATCGTAACCTAAGGCAGGCTAACATCTCGGATGCAGTATTTTACGCCATTCCTGGCGTATCGGCCCCTACTTCTCGGTGGGAACATTATACACGTCTGTAACGTATCACAACCTAACCTAACACACCTAGCCACTCGCTGGTAATGTTTTACAGAATCCCGTTCGTGTCGTCCCGTACGTCTCGGATGGGTCATTATAAACGTCTACAGCGGTATATATCCTAACGTAAGGCAGGCTATCATCTCGGATGCAGTATTTTACAACATTCCTGGCATATCGGCCCCTACTTCTCGGTGGGAACATTATATACGTCTATTACGTATCAGAATATAACCTAACCCATCTAGCACACCGCTGGTAACGTTTTACAGAATCCCGTTCCTGTCGTCCCGTTCGTCTCGGTTGGGACATTATAAACGTCTACAGCGATATATATCCTAACGTAAGGCAGGCTAACATCTCGGATGTAGTACTTTACAACATTCCTGGCGTATCGGCCCCTACTTCTCGGTGGGAACATTATATACGTCTGTAACGTATCACAACACAACCTAACACATCTAGCCCCTCGCTGGTGATGTTTTACAGAATCCCGTTCATGTCGTCCCGTACGTCTCGGTTGGGACATTATATACGTCTACAGCGTTATATATCATAACCTAAGGCAGGCTAACATCTAGGATGCGGTATTTTACAACATTCCTGACGCATCGGCCTCTACTTCACGGTGGGAACATTATAGTCGTCTATAACGTAACATAACCTAACCTAACCACTCTAGCCCCTCGCTGGTAATGTTTTACAGAATCCCGTTCGTGTCGTCCTGTACGTCTCGGTTGGGACATTATATACGTCTATAGCGTTATATATCCTAACCTAAGGCAGGCTATCATCTCGGATGCAGTATTTTACAACATTCATGGCGTATCGGCCCGTACTTCTCGGTGGGAACATAATGTAGGTCTATAACGTAATATAACCTAACCTAGCACATCTAGCCCCTCGCTGGTAATGTTTTACAGAATCCCGTTCCTGTCGTCCCGTACGTCTCGGATGGGACATTATAAACGTCTACAGCGATATATATCCTAACGTAAGGCAGGCTAACATCTCGGATGCAGTATTTTACGCCATTCCTGGCGTATCGGCCCCCACTTCACGTTGGGAACATTATACACGTCTATAACGTAACATAACCTAACCTAACCCATCTAACCCCTCGCTGGTAATATATTACAGAGTCCCGTTCGTGTCGTCCCGTACGTCTCGGTTTTGATATTATATACGTCTATAGCGTTATATATCGTAACCTAAGGCAGGCTACCATGTCGGATGCAGTATTTTACACCATTCCTGGCGTATCGGCCCCTACTTCTTGGTGGGAACATTATACACGTCTATAACGTAACATAACCTAACCTAGCCCATCTAGCCCCTCGCTGGTAATATTTTACAGAATCCCGTTCGTGTCGTCCCGTACGTCTCGGATGGGACATTATAAACGTCTACAGCGATATATATCCTAACGTAAGGCAGGCTAACATCTCGGATGTAGTACTTTACAACATTCCTGGCGTATCTGCCCCTACTTCTCGGTGGGAACATTATATACGTCTGTAACGTATCACACCCTAACCTAACAAATCTAGCCCCTCGCTGGTGATGTTTTACAGAATCCCGTTCATGTCGTCCCGTACGTCTCGGTTGGGACATTATAAACGTCTACAGCGATATATATCCTAACCTAAGGCAGCCTATCATCTCGGATGAGGTATTTTACGCCATTCCTGGCGTATCGGTCGCCACTTCACGTTGGGAACATTATACACGTCTATAGCGTAGCATAACCGAAGCTAACCCATCTAGCCCCTCGCTGGTAATATTTTACAGAATCCCGTTCGTGTCGTCCCGTACGTCTCGTTAGGGACATTATATACGTCTACAGCGTTATATATCCTAACCTGAGGCAGGCTAACATCTCGGATGCAGTATTTTACGCCATTCCTGGCGTATTGGCCACTACTTCATGGTGGGAACATTACACACGTCTATAACGTAACATAACCTAACCTAACCCATCTAGCCCCTCGCTGGTAATATTTCACAGAATCCCGTTCGCGTCGTCCCGTACGTCTCGGTTGGGATACTATATACGTCCATAGCGTTATATATCCTAACCTAAGGCAGGCTAACATCTCGGATGCAGTATTTTACGCCATTCCTGGCGTATCGGCCCCTACTTCACGGTGGGAACATTATACACGTCTATAACGTAACATTACCTAACCTAACCCATCTAGCCCCTCGCTGGTAATATTTCACAAAATCCCGTTCGCGTCGTCCCGTACATCTCGGTTGGGATATTATATAGGTCTATAGCGTTATATATCCTAACCTAAGGCAGGCTATCATCTCGGATGCAGTATTTTACAACATTCCTGGCATATCGGCTCCTACTTCTCGGTGGGAACATTATATACGTCTATTACGTATCAGAATCTAACCTAACCCATCTAGCCCCTCGCTGGTAATATTTCACAGAATCCCGTTCGCGTCGTCCCGTACGTCTCAGTTGGGACATTATATACGTCTACAGCGTTATATATCATAACCTAAGGCAGGCTAACATCTCGGATGCAGTATTTTACGTCATTCCTGGCGTATCGGCCCCTACTTCTCGGTGGGAACATTATACACGTCTGTAACGTATCACAACCTAACCTAACACACCTAGCCACTCGCTGGTAATGTTTTACAGAATCCCGTTCGTGTCGTCCCGTACGTCTCGGTTGGGACATTATATACGTCTACAGCGTTATATATCCTAACCTAAGGCAGGCTAACATCTCGGATGCAGTATTTTACGTCATTCCTGGCGTATCGGCCCCTACTTCTCGGTGGGAACATTATATACGTCTATTACGTATCATAACCTAACCTAACCCATCTAGCCCCTCGCTAGTAATATTTTACAGAATCCCGTTCGTGTCATCCCGTACGTCTCGGTTTTGATATTATATACGTCTATAGCGTTATATATCGTAACCTAAGGCAGGCTAACATCTCGGATGCAGTATTTTACGCCATTCCTGGCGTATCGGCCCCTACTTCTCGGTGGGAACATTATACACGTCTGTAACGTATCACAACCTAACCTAACACACCTAGCTACTCGCTGGTAATGTTTTACAGAATCCCGTTCGTGTCGTCCCGTACGTCTCGGATGGGTCATTATAAACGTCAACAGCGGTATATATCCTAACGTAAGGCAGGCTATCATCTCGGATGCAGTATTTTACAACATTCCTGGCATATCGGCCCCTACTTCTCGGTGGGAACATTATATACGTCTATTACGTATCAGAATATAACCTAACCCATCTAGCCCACCGCTGGTAACGTTTTACAGAATCCCGTTCCTGTCGTCCCGTTCGTCTCGGTTGGGACATTATAAACGTCTACAGCGATATATATCCTAACGTAAGGCAGGCTAACATCTCGGATGTAGTACTTTACAACATTCCTGGCGTATCGGCCCCTACTTCTCGGTGGGAACATTATATACGTCTGTAACGTATCACAACACAACCTAACACACCTAGCCACTCGCTGGTAATGTTTTACAGAATCCCGTTCGTGTCGTCCCGTACGTCTCGGTTGGGACATTATATACGTCTACAGCGTTATATATCATAACCTAAGGCAGGCTAACATCTCGGATGCAGTATTTTACGCCATTCCTCGCGTATCGGCCCCTACTTCTCGGTGGGAACATTATACACGTCTATAACGTAACATAACCTAACCTAACCCATCTAGCCCCTCGCTGGTAATATTTCACAGAATCCCGTTCGCGTCGTCCCGTACGTCTCGGTTGGGACATTATATACGTCTATAGCGTTATATATCCTAACCTAAGGCAGGCTATCATCTCGGATGCAGTATTTTACAACATCCCTGGCATATCAGCCCCTACTTCTCGGTGGGAACATTATATACGTCTATTACGTATCAGAATATAACCTAACCCATCTAGCCCCTCGCTGGTAATGTTTTACAGAATCCCGTTTCTGTCGTCCCGTTCGTCTCGGTTGGGACATTATAAACGTCTACAGCGATATATATCCTAACGTAAGGCAGGCTAACATCTCGGATGTAGTACTTTACAACATTCCTGGCGTATCGGCCCCTACTTCTCGGTGGGAACATTATATAGGTCTATAACGTAAGATAACCTAACCTAGTCCATCTAGCCCTTCGCTGGTAATATATTACAGAATCCCGTTTGTGTCGTACCGTACGTCTCGGTTGGGACATTATATACGTCTACAGCGTTATATATCCTAACCTAAGGCAGGCTTACATCTCGGATGCAGTATTTTACGCCATTCCTCGCGTATCGGCCCCTACTTCTCGGTGGGAACATTGTACACGTCTATAACGTAACATAACCTAACCTAACCCATCTAGCCCCTCGCTGGTAATATTTCACAGAATCCCGTTCGCGTCGTCCCGTACGTCTCGGTTGGGATATTATATACGTCTATAGCGTTATATATCCTAACCTAAGGCAGGCTATCATCTCGGATGCAGTATTTTACAACATCCCTGGCATATCGGCCCCTGCTTCTCGGTGGGAACATTATATACGTCTATTACGTATCACAATATAACCTAACCCATCTAGCCCCTCGCTGGTAATGTTTTACAGAATCCCGTTCCTGTCGTCCCGTTCGTCTCGGTTGGGACATCATAAACGTCTACAGCGATATATATCCAAACGTAAGGCAGGCTAACATCTCGGATGTAGTACTTTACAACATTCCTGGCGTATCTGCCCCTACTTCTCGGTGGGAACATTATATACGTCTGTAACGTATCACACCCTAACCTAACACATCTAGCCCCTCGCTGGTGATATTTTACAGAATCCCGTTCATGTCGTCCCGTACGTCTCGGTTGGGACATTATAAACGTCTACAGCGATATATATCCTAACCTAAGGCAGCCTATCATCTCGGATGAGGTATTTTACGTCATTCCTGGCGTATCGGTCGCCACTTCACGTTGGGAACATTATACACGTCTATAGCGTAGCATAACCGAAGCTAACCCATCTAGCCCCTCGCTGGTAATATTTTACAGAATCCCGTTCGTGTCGTCCCGTACGTCTCGTTAGGGACATTATATACGTCTACAGCGTTATATATCCTAACCTGAGGCAGGCTAACATCTCGGATGCAGTATTTTACGCCATTCCTGGCGTATTGGCCACTACTTCATGGTGGGAACATTACACACGTCTATAACGTAACATAACCTAACCTAACCCATCTAGCCCCTCGCTGGTAATATTTCACAGAATCCCGTTCGCGTCGTCCCGTACGTCTCGGTTGGGATACTATATACGTCCATAGCGTTATATATCCTAACCTAAGGCAGGCTAACATCTCGGATGCAGTATTTTACGCCATTGCTGGCGTATCGGCCCCTACTTCACGGTGGGAACATTATACACGTCTATAACGTAACATAACCTAACCTAACCCATCTAGCCCCTCGCTGGTAATATTTCACAAAATCCCGTTCGCGTCGTCCCGTACATCTCGGTTGGGATATTATATAGGTCTATAGCGTTATATATCCTAACCTAAGGCAGGCTATCATCTCGGATGCAGTATTTTACAACATTCCTGGCATATCGGCCCCTACTTCTCGGTGGGAACATTATATACGTCTATTACGTATCAGAATCTAACCTAACCCATCTAGCCCCTCGCTGGTAATATTTCACAGAATCCCGTTCGCGTCGTCCCGTACGTCTCAGTTGGGACATTATATACGTCTACAGCGTTATATATCATAACCTAAGGCAGGCTAACATCTCGGATGCAGTATTTTACGTCATTCCTGGCGTATCGGCCCCTACTTCTCGGTGGGAACATTATACACGTCTGTAACGTATCACAACCTAACCTAACACACCTAGCCACTCGCTGGTAATGTTTTACAGAATCCCGTTCGTGTCGTCCCGTACGTCTCGGTTGGGACATTATATACGTCTACAGCGTTATATATCCTAACCTAAGGCAGGCTAACATCTCGGATGCAGTATTTTACGTCATTCCTGGCGTATCGGCCCCTACTTCTCGGTGGGAACATTATATACGTCTATTACGTATCATAACCTAACCTAACCCATCTAGCCCCTCGCTAGTAATATTTTACAGAATCCCGTTCGAGTCATCCCGTACGTCTCGGTTTTGATATTATATACGTCTATAGCGTTATATATCGTAACCTAAGGCAGGCTAACATCTCGGATGCAGTATTTTACGCCATTCCTGGCGTATCGGCCCCTACTTCTCGGTGGGAACATTATACACGTCTGTAACGTATCACAACCTAACCTAACACACCTAGCCACTCGCTGGTAATGTTTTACAGAATCCCGTTCGTGTCGTCCCGTACGTCTCGGATGGGTCATTATAAACGTCTACAGCGGTATATATCCTAACGTAAGGCAGGCTATCATCTCGGATGCAGTATTTTACAACATTCCTGGCATATCGGCCCCTACTTCTCGGTGGGAACATTATATACGTCTATTACGTATCAGAATATAACCTAACCCATCTAGCCCACCGCTGGTAACGTTTTACAGAATCCCGTTCCTGTCGTCCCGTTCGTCTCGGTTGGGACATTATAAACGTCTACAGCGATATATATCCTAACGTAAGGCAGGCTAACATCTCGGATGTAGTACTTTACAACATTCCTGGCGTATCGGCCCCTACTTCTCGGTGGGAACATTATATACGTCTGTAACGTATCACAACACAACCTAACACACCTAGCCACTCGCTGGTAATGTTTTACAGAATCCCGTTCGTGTCGTCCCGTACGTCTCGGTTGGGACATTATATACGTCTACAGCGTTATATATCATAACCTAAGGCAGGCTAACATCTCGGATGCAGTATTTTACGCCATTCCTCGCGTATCGGCCCCTACTTCTCGGTGGGAACATTATACACGTCTATAACGTAGCATAACCTAACCTAACCCATCTAGCCCCTCGCTGGTAATGTTTTACAGAATCCCGTTTCTGTCGTCCCGTTCGTCTCGGTTGGGACATTATAAACGTCTACAGCGATATATATCCTAACGTAAGGCAGGCTAACATCTCGGATGTAGTACTTTACAACATTCCTGGCGTATCGGCCCCTACTTCTCGGTGGGAACATTATATAGGTCTATAACGTAAGATAACCTAACCTAGTCCATCTAGCCCTTCGCTGGTAATATATTACAGAATCCCGTTTGTGTCGTACCGTACGTCTCGGTTGGGATATTATATACGTCTATAGCGTTATATATCCTAACCTAAGCAGGCTATCATCTCAGATGCAGTATTTTACAACAATCCTGGCATATCGGCCCCTACTTCTCGGTGGGAACATTATACACGTCTGTAACGTATCACAACATAACCTAACACACCTAGCCACTCGCTGGTAATGTTTTAGAGAATCCCGTTCGTGTCGTCCCGTACGTCTCGGTTGGGACATTATATACGTCTACAGCGTTATATATCCTAACCTAAGGCAGGCTTACATCTCGGATGCAGTATTTTACGCCATTCCTCGCGTATCGGCCCCTACTTCTCGGTGGGAACATTGTACACGTCTATAACGTAACATAACCTAACCTAACCCATCTAGCCCCTCGCTGGTAATATTTCACAGAATCCCGTTCGCGTCGTCCCGTACGTCTCGGTTGGGATATTATATACGTCTATAGCGTTATATATCCTAACCTAAGGCAGGCTATCATCTCGGATGCAGTATTTTACAACATCCCTGGCATATCGGCCCCTACTTCTCGGTGGGAACATTATATACGTCTATTACGTATCACAATATAACCTAACCCATCTAGAGCCTCGCTGGTAATGTTTTACAGAATCCCGTTCCTGTCGTCCCGTTCGTCTCGGTTGGGACATCATAAACGTCTACAGCGATATATATCCAAACGTAAGGCAGGCTAACATCTCGGATGTAGTACTTTACCACATTCGTGGTGTATCTGCCCCTACTTCTCGGTGGGAACATTATATACGTCTGTAAGGTATCACACCCTAACCTAACACATCTAGCCCCTCGCTGGTGATGTTTTACAGAATCCCGTTCATGTCGTCCCGTACGTCTCGGTTGGGACATTATATACGTCTACAGCGTTATATATCATAACCTAAGGCAGGATAACATCTAGGATGCAGTATTTTACGTCATTCCTGTCGTAACGGCCCCTACTTCTCAGTGGGAGCACTATAAACGTCTATAACGTAACATAACCTAACCTAACCCATCTAGCCCCCCGCTAGTAACATTTTACAGAATCCCGTTCGTGTCGTCCCGTACGTCTCAGTTGGGATATTATATACGTCTATAGCGTTATATATCGTAAACTAAAGCAGGCTATCATCTCGGATGCAGTATTTTACAACATTCCTGGCGCATCGGCCTCTACTTCTCGTTGGAAACATTATATTCGTCTATAACGTAATATACCCTAACCTTACACATCTAGCACCTCGCTGGTATTGTTTTACAGAATCCCGTTCGTGACGTCCCGTACGTCTCGGTTGAGATATTATATACGTCTATAGCGTTATATATCCTAACATAAGGCAGGCTAACATCTCGGATGCAGTATTTTACGCCATTCCTGGCGTATCGGCCCCTACTTCTCGGTGGGAACATTATACACGTCTATAACGTAACATAACCTAACCTAGCCCATCTAGCCCCTCGCTGGTAATATTTTACAGAATCCCGTTCGTGTCGTCCCGTACGTCTCGGATGGGACATTATAAACGTCTACAGCGATATATATCCTAACGTAAGGCAGGCTAACATCTCGGATGCAGTATTTTACGCCATTCCTGGCGTATCGGCCCCCACTTCACGTTGGGAACATTATACACGTCTATAACGTAACATAACCTAACCTAAACCATCTAACCCATCGCTGGTAATGTTTCACAGAATCCCGCTCGCGTCGTCCCGTACGTCTCGGCTGGGATATTATATACGTCTGTAGCGTTATATATCCTAACCTAAGGCAGGCTATCATCTCGGATGCAGTATTTTACAACATTCCTGGCATATCGGCCCCTACTTCTCGGTGGGAACATTATATACGTCTATAACGTAACATAACCTAACCTAGCCCATCTAGTCCCTCGCTGGTAATATTTTACAGAATCCCGTTCCTGTCGTCCCGTACGTCCCGGATGGGACAATATAAACGTCTACAGCGATATATATCCAAACGTAAGGCAGGTTAACATCTCGGATGTAGTACTTTACAACATTCCTGGCGTATCGGCCCCTACTCCACGTTGGGAACATTATACACGTCTATAACGTAACGTAACCTAACCTAACCCATCTAGCCCCTCGCTGGTAATATTTCACAGAATCCCGTTCGCGTCGTCCCGTACGTCTCGGTTTTGATATTATATACGTCTATAGCGTTATATATCGTAACCGAAGGCAGGCTATCATCTCGGATGCAGTATTTTATAACATTCCTGGCGCATCGGCCTCTACTTCTCGGTGGGAACATTATAGTCGTCTATAACGTAACATAACCCAACCTAAACCATGTAAGCCCTCGCTGGTAATGTTTTACTGAATCCCGTTCCTGTCGTCCCGTAAGTCTCGGTTGGTACATTATATACGTCTACAGCGTTATATATCCTAACCTAAGGCAGGCTAACATCTCGGATGCAGTATTTTATGTCATTCTTGGCGTATCGGCCCCTACTTCACGGTGGGAACATTATATAGGTCTATAACGTAACATAACCTAACCTAACCCATCTAGCCCCTCGCTGGTAATATTTTACAGAATCACGTTCGTGTCGTCCCGTACTTCTCGGTTGGGATATTATATACGTCTATAGCGTTATATATCGTAATCTAAAGCAGGCTATCATCTCGGATGCAGTATTTTATAACATTACTGGCGCATCGGCCTCTACTTCTCGGTGGGAACATTATAGGCGTCTATAACGTAACATAACCTAACCTAAACCATGTAACCCCTCGCTGGTAATGTTTTACAGAATCCCGTTCCTGTTGTCCCGTACGTCTCGGTTGTGATATTATATACGTCTACAGCGTTATATATCCTAACCTAAGGCAGGCTAACATATCGGATGCAGTATTTTACGTCATTCCTGGCGTATCGGCCCCTACTTCACGGTGGGAACATTATATATGTCTATAACGTAACATAACCTAACCTAACCCATCTTGCCCCTCGCTGGTAATATTTCACAGAATCCCGTTCGCGTCGTCCCGTACGTCTCGGTTGGGACATTATATACGTCAACAGCGTTATATATCGTAACCTAAGGCAGGCTAACATCTCGGATGCAGTATTTTATATCATTCCTGGCGTATCGGCCCCTACTTCACGGTGGGAACATTATACACGTATATAACGTAACATAACCTAACCTAACCCATCTAGCCCCTCGCTGGTAACATTTCACAGAATACCGTTCGTGTCGTCCCGTACGTCTCGGATGGGACATTATAAACGTCGACAGCGATATATATCCTAACGTAAGGCAGGCTAACATCTCGGATGCAGTATTTTACGCCATTCCTGGTGTATCGGCCCCTACTTCACGGTGCGAACATTATACACGTCTATAACGTAACATGACCTAACCTAACCCATCTAGCCCCTCGCTGGAAATATTTCACAGAATCCCGTTCGCGTCGTCCCGTACGTCTCGGTTGGGACATTATATACGTCAACAGCGTTATATATCGTAACCTAAGGCAAGCTAACATCTCGAATGCAGTATTTTACGCCATTCCTGGCGTATCGGCCCCTACTACTCTGTGGGAACATTATACACGTCTATAACGTAACATAACCTAACCTAATCCATCTAGCCCCTCGCTGGTAATATTTCACAGAATCCCGTTAGCGTCGTCCCGTACGTCTCGGTTGGGACATTATATACGTCAAAAGCGTTATATATCGTAACCTAAGGCAAGCTACCATCTCGGATGCAGTATTTTACGCCATTCCTGGCGTATCGGCCCCTACTACTCGGTGGGAACATTATACACGTCTATAACGTAACATAATCTAACCTAACCCATCTAGCACCTCGCTGGTAATATTTCACAGAATCCCGTTCGCGTCGTCCCGTACGTCTCGGTTGGGACATTATATACGTCTACAGCGTTATATATCATAACCTAAGGCAGGCTAACATCTCGGATGCAGTATTTTACGCCATTCCTGGCGTATCGGCCCCTACTTCTCGGTGGGAACATTATACACGTCTATAACGTAACATAACCTAACCTAACCCATCTAGCCCCTCGCTGGTAATATTTTACAGAATCCCGTTCGTGTCGTCCCGTACGTCTCCGTTGGGATATTATATAGGTCTATAGCGTTATATATCGTAACCTAAGGCAGGCTATCATCTCGGATGCAGTATTTTATAACATTCCTGGCGCATCGGCCTCTACTTCTCGGTGGGAACGTTATAGTCGTCTATAACGTAACATAACCTAACCTAAACCATCTAACCCCTCGCTGATAATGTTTTACAGAATCCCGTTCCTGTCGTCCCGTACGTCCCGGATGGGACATTATATACGTCTACAGCGATATATATCCAAACGTAAGGCAGGTTAACATCTCGGATGTAGTACTTTACAACATTCCTGGCGTATCGGCCCCTACTTCACGTTGGGAACATTATACACGTCTATAACGTAACATAACCTAACCTAACCCATCTAGCCCCTCGCTAGTAATATTTTACAGAATCCCGTTCGTGTCGTCCCGTACGTCTCGGTTTTGATATTATATACGTCTATAGCGTTATATATCGTAACCTAAGGTAGGCTAACATCTCGGATGCAGTATTTTATAACATTCCTGGCGTATCGGCCCCTACTTCTCGGTGGGAACATTATACACGTCTATAACCTAACATAACCTAACCTAACCCATCTAGCCCCTCGCTGGTAATGTTTTACAGAATCCCGTTCCTGTCGTCCCGTAAGTCTCGGTTGGTACATTATATACGTCTACAGCGTTATATATCCTAACCTAAGGCAGGCTAACATCTCGGATGCAGTATTTTATGTCATTCCTGGCGTATCGGCCCCTACTTCACGGTGGGAACATTATACACGTCTATAACGTAACATAACCTAACCTAACCCATCTAGCCCCTCGCTAGTAATATTTTACAGAATCCCGTTCGTGTCGTCCCGTACGTCTCGGTTTTGATATTATATACGTCTACAGCGTTATATATCCTAACCTAAGGCAGGCTAACATCTCGGATGCAGTATTTTACGTCATTCCTGGCGTATCGGCCCCTACTTCTCGGTGGGAACATTATATACGTCTATTACGTATCATAACCTGACCTAACCCATCTAGCCCCTCGCTAGTAATATTTTACAGAATCCCGTTCGAGTCATCCCGTACGTCTCGGTTTTGATATTATATACGTCTATAGCGTTATATATCGTAACCTAAGGCAGGCTAACATCTCGGATGCAGTATTTTACGCCATTCCTGGCGTATCGGCCCCTACTTCTCGGTGGGAACATTATACACGTCTGTAACGTATCACAACCTAACCTAACACACCTAGCCACTCGCTGGTAATGTTTTACAGAATCCCGTTCGTGTCGTCCCGTACGTCTCGGATGGGTCATTATAAACGTCTACAGCGGTATATATCCTAACGTAAGGCAGGCTATCATCTCGGATGCAGTATTTTACAACATTCCTGGCATATCGGCCCCTACTTCTCGGTGGGAACATTATATACGTCTATTACGTATCAGAATATAACCTAACCCATCTAGCCCACCGCTGGTAACGTTTTACAGAATCCCGTTCCTGTCGTCCCGTTCGTCTCGGTTGGGACATTATAAACGTCTACAGCGATATATATCCTAACGTAAGGCAGGCTAACATCTCGGATGTAGTACTTTACAACATTCCTGGCGTATCGGCCCCTACTTCTCGGTGGGAACATTATATACGTCTGTAACGTATCACAACACAACCTAACACACCTAGCCACTCGCTGGTAATGTTTTACAGAATCCCGTTCGTGTCGTCCCGTACGTCTCGGTTGGGACATTATATACGTCTACAGCGTTATATATCATAACCTAAGGCAGGCTAACATCTCGGATGCAGTATTTTACGCCATTCCTCGCGTATCGGCCCCTACTTCTCGGTGGGAACATTATACACGTCTATAACGTAACATAACCTAACCTAACCCATCTAGCCCCTCGCTGGTAATGTTTTACAGAATCCCGTTTCTGTCGTCCCGTTCGTCTCGGTTGGGACATTATAAACGTCTACAGCGATATATATCCTAACGTAAGGCAGGCTAACATCTCGGATGTAGTACTTTACAACATTCCTGGCGTATCGGCCCCTACTTCTCGGTGGGAACATTATATAGGTCTATAACGTAAGATAACCTAACCTAGTCCATCTAGCCCTTCGCTGGTAATATATTACAGAATCCCGTTTGTGTCGTACCGTACGTCTCGGTTGGGATATTATATACGTCTATAGCGTTATATATCCTAACCTAAGCAGGCTATCATCTCAGATGCAGTATTTTACAACAATCCTGGCATATCGGCCCCTACTTCTCGGTGGGAACATTATACACGTCTGTAACGTATCACAACATAACCTAACACACCTAGCCACTCGCTGGTAATGTTTTACAGAATCCCGTTCATGTCGTCCCGTACGTCTCGGTTGGGACATTATATACGTCTACAGCGTTATATATCATAACCTAAGGCAGGCTAACATCTAGGATGCAGTATTTTACGTCATTCCTGTCGTAACGGCCCCTACTTCTCAGTGGGAGCACTATAAACGTCTATAACGTAACATAACCTAACCTAACCCATCTAGCCCCCCGCTAGTAACATTTTACAGAATCCCGTTCGTGTCGTCCCGTACGTCTCCGTTGGGATATTATATACGTCTATAGCGTTATATATCGTAACCTAAGGCAGGCTATCATCTCGGATGCAGTATTTTATAACATTCCTGGCGCATCGGCCTCTAATTCTCGGTGGGAACGTTATAGTCGTCTATAACGTAACATAACCTAACCTAAACCATCTAACCCCTCGCTGATAATGTTTTACAGAATCCCGTTCCTGTCGTCCCGTACGTCCCGGATGGGACATTATATACGTCTACAGCGATATATATCCAAACGTAAGGCAGGTTAACATCTCGGATGTAGTACTTTACAACATTCCTGGCGTATCGGCCCCTACTTCACGTTGGGAACATTATACACGTCTATAACGTAACATAACCTAACCTAACCCATCTAGCCCCTCGCTAGTAATATTTTACAGAATCCCGTTCGTGTCGTCCCGTACGTCTCGGTTTTGATATTATATACGTCTATAGCGTTATATATCGTAACCTAAGGTAGGCTAACATCTCGGATGCAGTATTTTATAACATTCCTGGCGTATCGGCCCCTACTTCTCGGTGGGAACATTATACACGTCTATAACCTAACATAACCTAACCTAACCCATCTAGCCCCTCGCTGGTAATGTTTTACAGAATCCCGTTCCTGTCGTCCCGTAAGTCTCGGTTGGTACATTATATACGTCTACAGCGTTATATATCCTAACCTAAGGCAGGCTAACATCTCGGATGCAGTATTTTATGTCATTCCTGGCGTATCGGCCCCTACTTCACGGTGGGAACATTATACACGTCTATAACGTAACATAACCTAACCTAACCCATCTAGCCCCTCGCTAGTAATATTTTACAGACTCCCGTTCGTGTCGTCCCGTACGTCCCGGTTTTGATATTATATACGTCTATAGCGTTATATATCCTAACCTAAGGGAGGCTAACATCTCGGATGCAGTATTTTACGCCATTCCTGGCGTATCGGCCCCTACTTCACGGTGGGAACATTATACACGTCTATAACGTAACATAACCTAACCTAACCCATCTTGCCCCTCGCTGGTAATATTTCACAGAATCCCGTTCGCGTCGTCCCGTACGTCTCGGCTGGGACATTATATACGTCTACAGCGTTATATATCATAACCTAAGGCAGGCTAACATCTCGGATGCAGTATTTTACGCCATTCCTGGCGTATCGGCCCCTACTTCTCGGTGGGAACATTATACACGTCTATAACGTAACATAACCTAACCTAACCCATCTAGCCCCTTGCTGGTAATATTTTACAGAATCACGTTCGTGTCGTCCCGTACGTCTCCGTTGGGATATTATATACGTCTACAGCGTTATATATCATAACCTAAGGCAGGCTAACATCACGGATGCAGTATTTTACGCCATTCCTGGCGTATCGGCCCCTACTTCTCGGTGGGAACATTATACACGTCTATAACGTAACATAACCTAACCTAACCCATCTAGCCCCTCGCTGGTAATATTTTACAGAATCACGTTCGTGTCGTCCCGTACGTCTTGGTTGGGATATTATATACGTCTATAGCGTTATATATCGTAATCTAAAGCAGGCTATCATCTCGGATGCAGTATTTTACTAACATTCCTGGCGCATCGGCCTCTACTTCTCGGTGGGAACATTATATTCGTCTATAACGTAATATACCCTAACCTTACACATCTAGGACCTCGCTGGTATTGTTTTACAGTATCTCGTTCGTGACGTCCCGTACGTCTCGGTTGGGACATTATATACGTCAACAGCGTTATATATCGTAACCTAAGGCAGGCTAACATCTCGGATGCAGTATTTTATATCATTCCTGGCGTATCGGCCCCTACTTCACGGTGGGAACATTATACACGTATATAACGTAACATAACCTAACCTAACCCATCTAGCCCCTCGCTGGTAACATTTCACAGAATACCGTTCGTGTCGTCCCGTACGTCTCGGATGGGACATTATAAACGTCGACAGCGATATATATCCTAACGTAAGGCAGGCTAACATCTCGGATGCAGTATTTTACGCCATTCCTGGTGTATCGGCCCCTACTTCACGGTGCGAACATTATACACGTCTATAACGTAACATGACCTAACCTAACCCATCTAGCCCCTCGCTGGTAATATTTCACAGAATCCCGTTCGCGTCGTCCCGTACGTCTCGGTTGGGACATTATATACGTCAACAGCGTTATATATCGTAACCTAAGGCAAGCTAACATCTCGAATGCAGTATTTTACGCCATTCCTGGCGTATCGGCCCCTACTACTCTGTGGGAACATTATACACGTCTATAACGTAACATAACCTAACCTAATCCATCTAGCCCCTCGCTGGTAATATTTCACAGAATCCCGTTAGCGTCGTCCCGTACGTCTCGGTTGGGACATTATATACGTCAAAAGCGTTATATATCGTAACCTAAGGCAAGCTACCATCTCGGATGCAGTATTTTACGCCATTCCTGGCGTATCGGCCCCTACTACTCGGTGGGAACATTATACACGTCTATAACGTAACATAATCTAACCTAACCCATCTAGCACCTCGCTGGTAATATTTCACAGAATCCCGTTCGCGTCGTCCCGTACGTCTCGGTTGGGACATTATATACGTCTACAGCGTTATATATCATAACCTAAGGCAGGCTAACATCTCGGATGCAGTATTTTACGCCATTCCTGGCGTATCGGCCCCTACTTCTCGGTGGGAACATTATACACGTCTATAACGTAACATAACCTAACCTAACCCATCTAGCCCCTCGCTGGTAATATTTTACAGAATCCCGTTCGTGTCGTCCCGTACGTCTCCGTTGGGATATTATATAGGTCTATAGCGTTATATATCGTAACCTAAGGCAGGCTATCATCTCGGATGCAGTATTTTATAACATTCCTGGCGCATCGGCCTCTACTTCTCGGTGGGAACGTTATAGTCGTCTATAACGTAACATAACCTAACCTAAACCATCTAACCCCTCGCTGATAATGTTTTACAGAATCCCGTTCCTGTCGTCCCGTACGTCCCGGATGGGACATTATATACGTCTACAGCGATATATATCCAAACGTAAGGCAGGTTAACATCTCGGATGTAGTACTTTACAACATTCCTGGCGTATCGGCCCCTACTTCACGTTGGGAACATTATACACGTCTATAACGTAACATAACCTAACCTAACCCATCTAGCCCCTCGCTAGTAATATTTTACAGAATCCCGTTCGTGTCGTCCCGTACGTCTCGGTTTTGATATTATATACGTCTATAGCGTTATATATCGTAACCTAAGGTAGGCTAACATCTCGGATGCAGTATTTTATAACATTCCTGGCGTATCGGCCCCTACTTCTCGGTGGGAACATTATACACGTCTATAACCTAACATAACCTAACCTAACCCATCTAGCCCCTCGCTGGTAATGTTTTACAGAATCCCGTTCCTGTCGTCCCGTAAGTCTCGGTTGGTACATTATATACGTCTACAGCGTTATATATCCTAACCTAAGGCAGGCTAACATCTCGGATGCAGTATTTTATGTCATCCTGGCGTATCGGCCCCTACTTCACGGTGGGAACATTATACACGTCTATAACGTAACATAACCTAACCTAACCCATCTAGCCCCTCGCTAGTAATATTTCACAGAATCCCGTTAGCGTCGTCCCGTACGTCTCGGTTGGGACATTATATACGTCAAAAGCGTTATATATCGTAACCTAAGGCAAGCTACCATCTCGGATGCAGTATTTTACGCCATTCCTGGCGTATCGGCCCCTACTACTCGGTGGGAACATTATACACGTCTATAACGTAACATAATCTAACCTAACCCATCTAGCACCTCGCTGGTAATATTTCACAGAATCCCGTTCGCGTCGTCCCGTACGTCTCGGTTGGGACATTATATACGTCTACAGCGTTATATATCATAACCTAAGGCAGGCTAACATCTCGGATGCAGTATTTTACGCCATTCCTGGCGTATCGGCCCCTACTTCTCGGTGGGAACATTATACACGTCTATAACGTAACATAACCTAACCTAACCCATCTAGCCCCTCGCTGGTAATATTTTACAGAATCCCGTTCGTGTCGTCCCGTACGTCTCCGTTGGGATATTATATAGGTCTATAGCGTTATATATCGTAACCTAAGGCAGGCTATCATCTCGGATGCAGTATTTTATAACATTCCTGGCGCATCGGCCTCTACTTCACGTTGGGAACATTATACACGTCTATAACGTAACATAACCTAACCTAACCCATCTAGCCCCTCGCTAGTAATATTTTACAGAATCCCGTTCGTGTCGTCCCGTACGTCTCGGTTTTGATATTATATACGTCTATAGCGTTATATATCGTAACCTAAGGTAGGCTAACATCTCGGATGCAGTATTTTATAACATTCCTGGCGTATCGGCCCCTACTTCTCGGTGGGAACATTATACACGTCTATAACCTAACATAACCTAACCTAACCCATCTAGCCCCTCGCTGGTAATGTTTTACAGAATCCCGTTCCTGTCGTCCCGTAAGTCTCGGTTGGTACATTATATACGTCTACAGCGTTATATATCCTAACCTAAGGCAGGCTAACATCTCGGATGCAGTATTTTATGTCATTCCTGGCGTATCGGCCCCTACTTCACGGTGGGAACATTATACACGTCTATAACGTAACATAACCTAACCTAACCCATCTAGCCCCTCGCTAGTAATATTTTACAGAATCCCGTTCGTGTCGTCCCGTACGTCTCGGTTTTGATATTATATACGTCTACAGCGTTATATATCCTAACCTAAGGCAGGCTAACATCTCGGATGCAGTATTTTACGTCATTCCTGGCGTATCGGCCCCTACTTCTCGGTGGGAACATTATATACGTCTATTACGTATCATAACCTAACCTAACCCATCTAGCCCCTCGCTAGTAATATTTTACAGAATCCCGTTCGAGTCATCCCGTACGTCTCGGTTTTGATATTATATACGTCTATAGCGTTATATATCGTAACCTAAGGCAGGCTAACATCTCGGATGCAGTATTTTACGCCATTCCTGGCGTATCGGCCCCTACTTCTCGGTGGGAACATTATACACGTCTGTAACGTATCACAACCTAACCTAACACACCTAGCCACTCGCTGGTAATGTTTTACAGAATCCCGTTCGTGTCGTCCCGTACGTCTCGGATGGGTCATTAGAAACGTCTACAGCGGTATATATCCTAACGTAAGGCAGGCTATCATCTCGGATGCAGTATTTTACAACATTCCTGGCATATCGGCCCCTACTTCTCGGTGGGAACATTATATACGTCTATTACGTATCAGAATATAACCTAACCCATCTAGCCCACCGCTGGTAACGTTTTACAGAATCCCGTTCCTGTCGTCCCGTTCGTCTCGGTTGGGACATTATAAACGTCTACAGCGATATATATCCTAACGTAAGGCAGGCTAACATCTCGGATGTAGTACTTTACAACATTCCTGGCGTATCGGCCCCTACTTCTCGGTGGGAACATTATATACGTCTGTAACGTATCACAACACAACCTAACACACCTAGCCACTCGCTGGTAATGTTTTACAGAATCCCGATCGTGTCGTCCCGTACGTCTCGGTTGGGACATTATATACGTCTACAGCGTTATATATCATAACCTAAGGCAGGCTAACATCTCGGATGCAGTATTTTACGCCATTCCTCGCGTATCGGCCCCTACTTCTCGGTGGGAACATTATACACGTCTATAACGTAACATAACCTAACCTAACCCATCTAGCCCCTCGCTGGTAATGTTTTACAGAATCCCGTTTCTGTCGTCCCGTTCGTCTCGGTTGGGACATTATAAACGTCTACAGCGATATATATCCTAACGTAAGGCAGGCTAACATCTCGGATGTAGTACTTTACAACATTCCTGGCGTATCGGCCCCTACTTCTCGGTGGGAACATTATATAGGTCTATAACGTAAGATAACCTAACCTAGTCCATCTAGCCCTTCGCTGGTAATATATTACAGAATCCAGTTTGTGTCGTACCGTACGTCTCGGTTGGGATATTATATACGTCTATAGCGTTATATATCCTAACCTAAGCAGGCTATCATCTCAGATGCAGTATTTTACAACAATCCTGGCATATCGGCCCCTACTTCTCGGTGGGAACATTATACACGTCTGTAACGTATCACAACATAACCTAACACACCTAGCCACTCGCTGGTAATGTTTTACAGAATCCCGTTCGTGTCGTCCCGTACGTCTCGGTTGGGACATTATATACGTCTACAGCGTTATATATCCTAACCTAAGGCAGGCTTACATCTCGGATGCAGTATTTTACGCCATTCCTCGCGTATCGGCCCCTACTTCTCGGTGGGAACATTGTACACGTCTATAACGTAACATAACCTAACCTAACCCATCTAGCCCCTCGCTGGTAATATTTCACAGAATCCCGTTCGCGTCGTCCCGTACGTCTCGGTTGGGATATTATATACGTCTATAGCGTTATATATCCTAACCTAAGGCAGGCTATCATCTCGGATGCAGTATTTTACAACATCCCTGGCATATCGGCCCCTACTTCTCGGTGGGAACATTATATACGTCTATTACGTATCACAATATAACCTAACCCATCTAGAGCCTCGCTGGTAATGTTTTACAGAATCCCGTTCCTGTCGTCCCGTTCGTCTCGGTTGGGACATCATAAACGTCTACAGCGATATATATCCAAACGTAAGGCAGGCTAACATCTCGGATGTAGTACTTTACCACATTCGTGGTGTATCTGCCCCTACTTCTCGGTGGGAACATTATATACGTCTGTAAAGTATCACACCCTAACCTAACACATCTAGCCCCTCGCTGGTGATGTTTTACAGAATCCCGTTCATGTCGTCCCGTACGTCTCGGTTGGGACATTATATACGTCTACAGCGTTATATATCATAACCTAAGGCAGGCTAACATCTAGGATGCAGTATTTTACGTCATTCCTGTCGTAACGGCCCCTACTTCTCAGTGGGAGCACTATAAACGTCTATAACGTAACATAACCTAACCTAACCCATCTAGCCCCCCGCTAGTAACATTTTACAGAATCCCGTTCGTGTCGTCCCGTACGTCTCAGTTGGGATATTATATACGTCTATAGCGTTATATATCGTAAACTAAAGCAGGCTATCATCTCGGATGCAGTATTTTACAACATTCCTGGCGCATCGGCCTCTACTTCTCGGTGGAAACATTATATTCGTCTATAACGTAATATACCCTAACCTTACACATCTAGCACCTCGCTGGTATTGTTTTACAGAATCCCGTTCGTGACGTCCCGTACGTCTCGGTTGAGATATTATATACGTCTATAGCGTTATATATCCTAACATAAGGCAGGCTAACATCTCGGATGCAGTATTTTACGCCATTCCTGGCGTATCGGCCCCTACTTCTCGGTGGGAACATTATACACGTCTATAACGTAACATAACCTAACCTAGCCCATCTAGCCCCTCGCTGGTAATATTTTACAGAATCCCGTTCGTGTCGTCCCGTACGTCTCGGATGGGACATTATAAACGTCTACAGCGATATATATCCTAACGTAAGGCAGGCTAACATCTCGGATGCAGTATTTTACGCCATTCCTGGCGTATCGGCCCCCACTTCACGTTGGGAACATTATACACGTCTATAACGTAACATAACCTAACCTAAACCATCTAACCCATCGCTGGTAATGTTTCACAGAATCCCGCTCGCGTCGTCCCGTACGTCTCGGCTGGGATATTATATACGTCTGTAGCGTTATATATCCTAACCTAAGGCAGGCTATCATCTCGGATGCAGTATTTTACAACATTCCTGGCATATCGGCCCCTACTTCTCGGTGGGAACATTATATACGTCTATAACGTAACATAACCTAACCTAGCCCATCTAGTCCCTCGCTGGTAATATTTTACAGAATCCCGTTCCTGTCGTCCCGTACGTCCCGGATGGGACATTATAAACGTCTACAGCGATATATATCCAAACGTAAGGCAGGTTAACATCTCGGATGTAGTACTTTACAACATTCCTGGCGTATCGGCCCCTACTCCACGTTGGGAACATTATACACGTCTATAACGTAACGTAACCTAACCTAACCCATCTAGCCCCTCGCTGGTAATATTTCACAGAATCCCGTTCGCGTCGTCCCGTACGTCTCGGTTTTGATATTATATACGTCTATAGCGTTATATATCGTAACCGAAGGCAGGCTATCATCTCGGATGCAGTATTTTATAACATTCCTGGCGCATCGGCCTCTACTTCTCGGTGGGAACATTATAGTCGTCTATAACGTAACATAACCCAACCTAAACCATGTAAGCCCTCGCTGGTAATGTTTTACTGAATCCCGTTCCTGTCGTCCCGTAAGTCTCGGTTGGTACATTATATACGTCTACAGCGTTATATATCCTAACCTAAGGCAGGCTAACATCTCGGATGCAGTATTTTATGTCATTCTTGGCGTATCGGCCCCTACTTCACGGTGGGAACATTATATAGGTCTATAACGTAACATAACCTAACCTAACCCATCTAGCCCCTCGCTGGTAATATTTTACAGAATCACGTTCGTGTCGTCCCGTACTTCTCGGTTGGGATATTATATACGTCTATAGCGTTATATATCGTAATCTAAAGCAGGCTATCATCTCGGATGCAGTATTTTATAACATTCCTGGCGCATCGGCCTCTACTTCTCGGTGGGAACATTATAGGCGTCTATAACGTAACATAACCTAACCTAAACCATGTAACCCCTCGCTGGTAATGTTTTACAGAATCCCGTTCCTGTTGTCCCGTACGTCTCGGTTGTGATATTATATACGTCTACAGCGTTATATATCCTAACCTAAGGCAGGCTAACATATCGGATGCAGTATTTTACGTCATTCCTGGCGTATCGGCCCCTACTTCACGGTGGGAACATTATATATGTCTATAACGTAACATAACCTAACCTAACCCATCTTGCCCCTCGCTGGTAATATTTCACAGAATCCCGTTCGCGTCGTCCCGTACGTCTCGGTTGGGACATTATATACGTCTACAGCGTTATATATCATAACCTAAGGCAGGCTAACATCTCGGATGCAGTATTTTACGCCATTCCTGGCGTATCGGCCCCTACTTCTCGGTGGGAACATTATACACGTCTATAACGTAACATAACCTAACCTAACCCATCTAGCCCCTCGCTGGTAATATTTTACAGAATCACGTTCGTGTCGTCCCGTACGTCTCCGTTGGGATATTATATACGTCTATAGCGTTATATATCGTAACCTAAGGCAGGCTATCATCTCGGATGCAGTATTTTATAACATTCCTGGCGCATCGGCCTCTAATTCTCGGTGGGAACGTTATAGTCGTCTATAACGTAACATAACCTAACCTAAACCATCTAACCCCTCGCTGATAATGTTTTACAGAATCCCGTTCCTGTCGTCCCGTACGTCCCGGATGGGACATTATATACGTCTACAGCGATATATATCCAAACGTAAGGCAGGTTAACATCTCGGATGTAGTACTTTACAACATTCCTGGCGTATCGGCCCCTACTTCACGTTGGGAACATTATACACGTCTATAACGTAACATAACCTAACCTAACCCATCTAGCCCCTCGCTAGTAATATTTTACAGAATCCCGTTCGTGTCGTCCCGTACGTCTCGGTTTTGATATTATATACGTCTATAGCGTTATATATCGTAACCTAAGGTAGGCTAACATCTCGGATGCAGTATTTTATAACATTCCTGGCGTATCGGCCCCTACTTCTCGGTGGGAACATTATACACGTCTATAACCTAACATAACCTAACCTAACCCATCTAGCCCCTCGCTGGTAATGTTTTACAGAATCCCGTTCCTGTCGTCCCGTAAGTCTCGGTTGGTACATTATATACGTCTACAGCGTTATATATCCTAACCTAAGGCAGGCTAACATCTCGGATGCAGTATTTTATGTCATTCCTGGCGTATCGGCCCCTACTTCACGGTGGGAACATTATACACGTCTATAACGTAACATAACCTAACCTAACCCATCTAGACCCTCGCTAGTAATATTTTACAGACTCCCGTTCGTGTCGTCCCGTACGTCCCGGTTTTGATATTATATACGTCTATAGCGTTATATATCCTAACCTAAGGGAGGCTAACATCTCGGATGCAGTATTTTACGCCATTCCTGGCGTATCGGCCCCTACTTCACGGTGGGAACATTATACACGTCTATAACGTAACATAACCTAACCTAACCCATCTAGCCCCTTGCTGGTAATATTTTACAGAATCACGTTCGTGTCGTCCCGTACGTCTCCGTTGGGATATTATATACGTCTACAGCGTTATATATCATAACCTAAGGCAGGCTAACATCACGGATGCAGTATTTTACGCCATTCCTGGCGTATCGGCCCCTACTTCTCGGTGGGAACATTATACACGTCTATAACGTAACATAACCTAACCTAACCCATCTAGCCCCTCGCTGGTAATATTTCACAGAATCCCGTTCGCGTCGTCCCGTACGTCTCGGTTGGGACATTATATACGTCTACAGCGTTATATATCATAACCTAAGGCAGGCTAACATCTCGGATGCAGTATTTTACGCCATTCCTGGCGTATCGGCCCCTACTTCTCGGTGGGAACATTATACACGTCTATAACGTAACATAACCTAACCTAACCCATCTAGCCCCTCGCTGGTAATATTTTACAGAATCCCGTTCGTGTCGTCCCGTACGTCTCCGTTGGGATATTATATAGGTCTATAGCGTTATATATCGTAACCTAAGGCAGGCTATCATCTCGGATGCAGTATTTTATAACATTCCTGGCGCATCGGCCTCTACTTCACGTTGGGAACATTATACACGTCTATAACGTAACATAACCTAACCTAACCCATCTAGCCCCTCGCTAGTAATATTTTACAGAATCCCGTTCGTGTCGTCCCGTACGTCTCGGTTTTGATATTATATACGTCTATAGCGTTATATATCGTAACCTAAGGTAGGCTAACATCTCGGATGCAGTATTTTATAACATTCCTGGCGTATCGGCCCCTACTTCTCGGTGGGAACATTATACACGTCTATAACCTAACATAACCTAACCTAACCCATCTAGCCCCTCGCTGGTAATGTTTTACAGAATCCCGTTCCTGTCGTCCCGTAAGTCTCGGTTGGTACATTATATACGTCTACAGCGTTATATATCCTAACCTAAGGCAGGCTAACATCTCGGATGCAGTATTTTATGTCATTCCTGGCGTATCGGCCCCTACTTCACGGTGGGAACATTATACACGTCTATAACGTAACATAACCTAACCTAACCCATCTAGCCCCTCGCTAGTAATATTTTACAGAATCCCGTTCGTGTCGTCCCGTACGTCTCGGTTTTGATATTATATACGTCTACAGCGTTATATATCCTAACCTAAGGCAGGCTAACATCTCGGATGCAGTATTTTACGTCATTCCTGGCGTATCGGCCCCTACTTCTCGGTGGGAACATTATATACGTCTATTACGTATCATAACCTAACCTAACCCATCTAGCCCCTCGCTAGTAATATTTTACAGAATCCCGTTCGAGTCATCCCGTACGTCTCGGTTTTGATATTATATACGTCTATAGCGTTATATATCGTAACCTAAGGCAGGCTAACATCTCGGATGCAGTATTTTACGCCATTCCTGGCGTATCGGCCCCTACTTCTCGGTGGGAACATTATACACGTCTGTAACGTATCACAACCTAACCTAACACACCTAGCCACTCGCTGGTAATGTTTTACAGAATCCCGTTCGTGTCGTCCCGTACGTCTCGGATGGGTCATTAGAAACGTCTACAGCGGTATATATCCTAACGTAAGGCAGGCTATCATCTCGGATGCAGTATTTTACAACATTCCTGGCATATCGGCCCCTACTTCTCGGTGGGAACATTATATACGTCTATTACGTATCAGAATATAACCTAACCCATCTAGCCCACCGCTGGTAACGTTTTACAGAATCCCGTTCCTGTCGTCCCGTTCGTCTCGGTTGGGACATTATAAACGTCTACAGCGATATATATCCTAACGTAAGGCAGGCTAACATCTCGGATGTAGTACTTTACAACATTCCTGGCGTATCGGCCCCTACTTCTCGGTGGGAACATTATATACGTCTGTAACGTATCACAACACAACCTAACACACCTAGCCACTCGCTGGTAATGTTTTACAGAATCCCGATCGTGTCGTCCCGTACGTCTCGGTTGGGACATTATATACGTCTACAGCGTTATATATCATAACCTAAGGCAGGCTAACATCTCGGATGCAGTATTTTACGCCATTCCTCGCGTATCGGCCCCTACTTCTCGGTGGGAACATTATACACGTCTATAACGTAACATAACCTAACCTAACCCATCTAGCCCCTCGCTGGTAATGTTTTACAGAATCCCGTTTCTGTCGTCCCGTTCGTCTCGGTTGGGACATTATAAACGTCTACAGCGATATATATCCTAACGTAAGGCAGGCTAACATCTCGGATGTAGTACTTTACAACATTCCTGGCGTATCGGCCCCTACTTCTCGGTGGGAACATTATATAGGTCTATAACGTAAGATAACCTAACCTAGTCCATCTAGCCCTTCGCTGGTAATATATTACAGAATCCAGTTTGTGTCGTACCGTACGTCTCGGTTGGGATATTATATACGTCTATAGCGTTATATATCCTAACCTAAGCAGGCTATCATCTCAGATGCAGTATTTTACAACAATCCTGGCATATCGGCCCCTACTTCTCGGTGGGAACATTATACACGTCTGTAACGTATCACAACATAACCTAACACACCTAGCCACTCGCTGGTAATGTTTTACAGAATCCCGTTCGTGTCGTCCCGTACGTCTCGGTTGGGACATTATATACGTCTACAGCGTTATATATCCTAACCTAAGGCAGGCTTACATCTCGGATGCAGTATTTTACGCCATTCCTCGCGTATCGGCCCCTACTTCTCGGTGGGAACATTGTACACGTCTATAACGTAACATAACCTAACCTAACCCATCTAGCCCCTCGCTGGTAATATTTCACAGAATCCCGTTCGCGTCGTCCCGTACGTCTCGGTTGGGATATTATATACGTCTATAGCGTTATATATCCTAACCTAAGGCAGGCTATCATCTCGGATGCAGTATTTTACAACATCCCTGGCATATCGGCCCCTACTTCTCGGTGGGAACATTATATACGTCTATTACGTATCACAATATAACCTAACCCATCTAGAGCCTCGCTGGTAATGTTTTACAGAATCCCGTTCCTGTCGTCCCGTTCGTCTCGGTTGGGACATCATAAACGTCTACAGCGATATATATCCAAACGTAAGGCAGGCTAACATCTCGGATGTAGTACTTTACCACATTCGTGGTGTATCTGCCCCTACTTCTCGGTGGGAACATTATATACGTCTGTAAAGTATCACACCCTAACCTAACACATCTAGCCCCTCGCTGGTGATGTTTTACAGAATCCCGTTCATGTCGTCCCGTACGTCTCGGTTGGGACATTATATACGTCTACAGCGTTATATATCATAACCTAAGGCAGGCTAACATCTAGGATGCAGTATTTTACGTCATTCCTGTCGTAACGGCCCCTACTTCTCAGTGGGAGCACTATAAACGTCTATAACGTAACATAACCTAACCTAACCCATCTAGCCCCCCGCTAGTAACATTTTACAGAATCCCGTTCGTGTCGTCCCGTACGTCTCAGTTGGGATATTATATACGTCTATAGCGTTATATATCGTAAACTAAAGCAGGCTATCATCTCGGATGCAGTATTTTACAACATTCCTGGCGCATCGGCCTCTACTTCTCGGTGGAAACATTATATTCGTCTATAACGTAATATACCCTAACCTTACACATCTAGCACCTCGCTGGTATTGTTTTACAGAATCCCGTTCGTGACGTCCCGTACGTCTCGGTTGAGATATTATATACGTCTATAGCGTTATATATCCTAACATAAGGCAGGCTAACATCTCGGATGCAGTATTTTACGCCATTCCTGGCGTATCGGCCCCTACTTCTCGGTGGGAACATTATACACGTCTATAACGTAACATAACCTAACCTAGCCCATCTAGCCCCTCGCTGGTAATATTTTACAGAATCCCGTTCGTGTCGTCCCGTACGTCTCGGATGGGACATTATAAACGTCTACAGCGATATATATCCTAACGTAAGGCAGGCTAACATCTCGGATGCAGTATTTTACGCCATTCCTGGCGTATCGGCCCCCACTTCACGTTGGGAACATTATACACGTCTATAACGTAACATAACCTAACCTAAACCATCTAACCCATCGCTGGTAATGTTTCACAGAATCCCGCTCGCGTCGTCCCGTACGTCTCGGCTGGGATATTATATACGTCTGTAGCGTTATATATCCTAACCTAAGGCAGGCTATCATCTCGGATGCAGTATTTTACAACATTCCTGGCATATCGGCCCCTACTTCTCGGTGGGAACATTATATACGTCTATAACGTAACATAACCTAACCTAGCCCATCTAGTCCCTCGCTGGTAATATTTTACAGAATCCCGTTCCTGTCGTCCCGTACGTCCCGGATGGGACATTATAAACGTCTACAGCGATATATATCCAAACGTAAGGCAGGTTAACATCTCGGATGTAGTACTTTACAACATTCCTGGCGTATCGGCCCCTACTCCACGTTGGGAACATTATACACGTCTATAACGTAACGTAACCTAACCTAACCCATCTAGCCCCTCGCTGGTAATATTTCACAGAATCCCGTTCGCGTCGTCCCGTACGTCTCGGTTTTGATATTATATACGTCTATAGCGTTATATATCGTAACCGAAGGCAGGCTATCATCTCGGATGCAGTATTTTATAACATTCCTGGCGCATCGGCCTCTACTTCTCGGTGGGAACATTATAGTCGTCTATAACGTAACATAACCCAACCTAAACCATGTAAGCCCTCGCTGGTAATGTTTTACTGAATCCCGTTCCTGTCGTCCCGTAAGTCTCGGTTGGTACATTATATACGTCTACAGCGTTATATATCCTAACCTAAGGCAGGCTAACATCTCGGATGCAGTATTTTATGTCATTCTTGGCGTATCGGCCCCTACTTCACGGTGGGAACATTATATAGGTCTATAACGTAACATAACCTAACCTAACCCATCTAGCCCCTCGCTGGTAATATTTTACAGAATCACGTTCGTGTCGTCCCGTACTTCTCGGTTGGGATATTATATACGTCTATAGCGTTATATATCGTAATCTAAAGCAGGCTATCATCTCGGATGCAGTATTTTATAACATTCCTGGCGCATCGGCCTCTACTTCTCGGTGGGAACATTATAGGCGTCTATAACGTAACATAACCTAACCTAAACCATGTAACCCCTCGCTGGTAATGTTTTACAGAATCCCGTTCCTGTTGTCCCGTACGTCTCGGTTGTGATATTATATACGTCTACAGCGTTATATATCCTAACCTAAGGCAGGCTAACATATCGGATGCAGTATTTTACGTCATTCCTGGCGTATCGGCCCCTACTTCACGGTGGGAACATTATATATGTCTATAACGTAACATAACCTAACCTAACCCATCTTGCCCCTCGCTGGTAATATTTCACAGAATCCCGTTCGCGTCGTCCCGTACGTCTCGGTTGGGACATTATATACGTCTACAGCGTTATATATCATAACCTAAGGCAGGCTAACATCTCGGATGCAGTATTTTACGCCATTCCTGGCGTATCGGCCCCTACTTCTCGGTGGGAACATTATACACGTCTATAACGTAACATAACCTAACCTAACCCATCTAGCCCCTCGCTGGTAATATTTTACAGAATCACGTTCGTGTCGTCCCGTACGTCTCCGTTGGGATATTATATACGTCTATAGCGTTATATATCGTAACCTAAGGCAGGCTATCATCTCGGATGCAGTATTTTATAACATTCCTGGCGCATCGGCCTCTAATTCTCGGTGGGAACGTTATAGTCGTCTATAACGTAACATAACCTAACCTAAACCATCTAACCCCTCGCTGATAATGTTTTACAGAATCCCGTTCCTGTCGTCCCGTACGTCCCGGATGGGACATTATATACGTCTACAGCGATATATATCCAAACGTAAGGCAGGTTAACATCTCGGATGTAGTACTTTACAACATTCCTGGCGTATCGGCCCCTACTTCACGTTGGGAACATTATACACGTCTATAACGTAACATAACCTAACCTAACCCATCTAGCCCCTCGCTAGTAATATTTTACAGAATCCCGTTCGTGTCGTCCCGTACGTCTCGGTTTTGATATTATATACGTCTATAGCGTTATATATCGTAACCTAAGGTAGGCTAACATCTCGGATGCAGTATTTTATAACATTCCTGGCGTATCGGCCCCTACTTCTCGGTGGGAACATTATACACGTCTATAACCTAACATAACCTAACCTAACCCATCTAGCCCCTCGCTGGTAATGTTTTACAGAATCCCGTTCCTGTCGTCCCGTAAGTCTCGGTTGGTACATTATATACGTCTACAGCGTTATATATCCTAACCTAAGGCAGGCTAACATCTCGGATGCAGTATTTTATGTCATTCCTGGCGTATCGGCCCCTACTTCACGGTGGGAACATTATACACGTCTATAACGTAACATAACCTAACCTAACCCATCTAGACCCTCGCTAGTAATATTTTACAGACTCCCGTTCGTGTCGTCCCGTACGTCCCGGTTTTGATATTATATACGTCTATAGCGTTATATATCCTAACCTAAGGGAGGCTAACATCTCGGATGCAGTATTTTACGCCATTCCTGGCGTATCGGCCCCTACTTCACGGTGGGAACATTATACACGTCTATAACGTAACATAACCTAACCTAACCCATCTTGCCCCTCGCTGGTAATATTTCACAGAATCCCGTTCGCGTCGTCCCGTACGTCTCGGCTGGGACATTATATACGTCTACAGCGTTATATATCATAACCTAAGGCAGGCTAACATCTCGGATGCAGTATTTTACGCCATTCCTGGCGTATCGGCCCCTACTTCTCGGTGGGAACATTATACACGTCTATAACGTAACATAACCTAACCTAACCCATCTAGCCCCTTGCTGGTAATATTTTACAGAATCACGTTCGTGTCGTCCCGTACGTCTCCGTTGGGATATTATATACGTCTACAGCGTTATATATCATAACCTAAGGCAGGCTAACATCACGGATGCAGTATTTTACGCCATTCCTGGCGTATCGGCCCCTACTTCTCGGTGGGAACATTATACACGTCTATAACGTAACATAACCTAACCTAACCCATCTAGCCCCTCGCTGGTAATATTTTACAGAATCACGTTCGTGTCGTCCCGTACGTCTTGGTTGGGATATTATATACGTCTATAGCGTTATATATCGTAATCTAAAGCAGGCTATCATCTCGGATGCAGTATTTTACTAACATTCCTGGCGCATCGGCCTCTACTTCTCGGTGGGAACATTATATTCGTCTATAACGTAATATACCCTAACCTTACACATCTAGGACCTCGCTGGTATTGTTTTACAGTATCTCGTTCGTGACGTCCCGTACGTCTCGGTTGGGACATTATATACGTCAACAGCGTTATATATCGTAACCTAAGGCAGGCTAACATCTCGGATGCAGTATTTTATATCATTCCTGGCGTATCGGCCCCTACTTCACGGTGGGAACATTATACACGTATATAACGTAACATAACCTAACCTAACCCATCTAGCCCCTCGCTGGTAACATTTCACAGAATACCGTTCGTGTCGTCCCGTACGTCTCGGATGGGACATTATAAACGTCGACAGCGATATATATCCTAACGTAAGGCAGGCTAACATCTCGGATGCAGTATTTTACGCCATTCCTGGTGTATCGGCCCCTACTTCACGGTGCGAACATTATACACGTCTATAACGTAACATGACCTAACCTAACCCATCTAGCCCCTCGCTGGTAATATTTCACAGAATCCCGTTCGCGTCGTCCCGTACGTCTCGGTTGGGACATTATATACGTCAACAGCGTTATATATCGTAACCTAAGGCAAGCTAACATCTCGAATGCAGTATTTTACGCCATTCCTGGCGTATCGGCCCCTACTACTCTGTGGGAACATTATACACGTCTATAACGTAACATAACCTAACCTAATCCATCTAGCCCCTCGCTGGTAATATTTCACAGAATCCCGTTAGCGTCGTCCCGTACGTCTCGGTTGGGACATTATATACGTCAAAAGCGTTATATATCGTAACCTAAGGCAAGCTACCATCTCGGATGCAGTATTTTACGCCATTCCTGGCGTATCGGCCCCTACTACTCGGTGGGAACATTATACACGTCTATAACGTAACATAATCTAACCTAACCCATCTAGCACCTCGCTGGTAATATTTCACAGAATCCCGTTCGCGTCGTCCCGTACGTCTCGGTTGGGACATTATATACGTCTACAGCGTTATATATCATAACCTAAGGCAGGCTAACATCTCGGATGCAGTATTTTACGCCATTCCTGGCGTATCGGCCCCTACTTCTCGGTGGGAACATTATACACGTCTATAACGTAACATAACCTAACCTAACCCATCTAGCCCCTCGCTGGTAATATTTTACAGAATCCCGTTCGTGTCGTCCCGTACGTCTCCGTTGGGATATTATATAGGTCTATAGCGTTATATATCGTAACCTAAGGCAGGCTATCATCTCGGATGCAGTATTTTATAACATTCCTGGCGCATCGGCCTCTACTTCTCGGTGGGAACGTTATAGTCGTCTATAACGTAACATAACCTAACCTAAACCATCTAACCCCTCGCTGATAATGTTTTACAGAATCCCGTTCCTGTCGTCCCGTACGTCCCGGATGGGACATTATATACGTCTACAGCGATATATATCCAAACGTAAGGCAGGTTAACATCTCGGATGTAGTACTTTACAACATTCCTGGCGTATCGGCCCCTACTTCACGTTGGGAACATTATACACGTCTATAACGTAACATAACCTAACCTAACCCATCTCGCCCCTCGCTAGTAATATTTTACAGAATCCCGTTCGTGTCGTCCCGTACGTCTCGGTTTTGATATTATATACGTCTATAGCGTTATATATCGTAACCTAAGGTAGGCTAACATCTCGGATGCAGTATTTTATAACATTCCTGGCGTATCGGCCCCTACTTCTCGGTGGGAACATTATACACGTCTATAACCTAACATAACCTAACCTAACCCATCTAGCCCCTCGCTGGTAATGTTTTACAGAATCCCGTTCCTGTCGTCCCGTAAGTCTCGGTTGGTACATTATATACGTCTACAGCGTTATATATCCTAACCTAAGGCAGGCTAACATCTCGGATGCAGTATTTTATGTCATTCCTGGCGTATCGGCCCCTACTTCACGGTGGGAACATTATACACGTCTATAACGTAACATAACCTAACCTAACCCATCTAGCCCCTCGCTAGTAATATTTTACAGACTCCCGTTCGTGTCGTCCCGTACGTCCCGGTTTTGATATTATATACGTCTATAGCGTTATATATCCTAACCTAAGGGAGGCTAACATCTCGGATGCAGTATTTTACGCCATTCCTGGCGTATCGGCCCCTACTTCACGGTGGGAACATTATACACGTCTATAACGTAACATAACCTAACCTAACCCATCTTGCCCCTCGCTGGTAATATTTCACAGAATCCCGTTCGCGTCGTCCCGTACGTCTCGGCTGGGACATTATATACGTCTACAGCGTTATATATCATAACCTAAGGCAGGCTAACATCTCGGATGCAGTATTTTACGCCATTCCTGGCGTATCGGCCCCTACTTCTCGGTGGGAACATTATACACGTCTATAACGTAACATAACCTAACCTAACCCATCTAGCCCCTTGCTGGTAATATTTTACAGAATCACGTTCGTGTCGTCCCGTACGTCTCCGTTGGGATATTATATACGTCTACAGCGTTATATATCATAACCTAAGGCAGGCTAACATCTCGGATGCAGTATTTTACGCCATTCCTGGCGTATCGGCCCCTACTTCTCGGTGGGAACATTATACACGTCTATAACGTAACATAACCTAACCTAACCCATCTAGCCCCTCGCTGGTAATATTTTACGGAATCACGTTCGTGTCGTCCCGTACGTCTTGGTTGGGATATTATATACGTCTATAGCGTTATATATCGTAATCTAAAGCAGGCTATCATCTCGGATGCAGTATTTTACTAACATTCCTGGCGCATCGGCCTCTACTTCTCGGTGGGAACATTATATTCGTCTATAACGTAATATACCCTAACCTTACACATCTAGGACCTCGCTGGTATTGTTTTACAGTATCTCGTTCGTGACGTCCCGTACGTCTCGGTTGGGACATTATATACGTCAACAGCGTTATATATCGTAACCTAAGGCAGGCTAACATCTCGGATGCAGTATTTTATATCATTCCTGGCGTATCGGCCCCTACTTCACGGTGGGAACATTATACACGTATATAACGTAACATAACCTAACCTAACCCATCTAGCCCCTTGCTGGTAATATTTTACAGAATCCTGTTCGTGTCGTCCCGCACGTCTCGGTTGGAATATTATATAGGTCTATATCGTTATATATCCTAACCTAAGGCAGGCTATCATCTCGGATGCAGTATTTTACAACATTCCTGGCATATCGGCCCCTACTTCTCGGTGGGAACGTTATAGTCGTCTATAACGTAACATAACCTAACCTAAACCATCTAACCCCTCGCTGGTAATGTTTTACAGAATCCCGTTCCTGTCGTACCGTACGTCTCGGTTGGGACATTATATACGTCTACAGCCTTATGTATCCTAACCTAAGGTAGGCTAACATCTCGGATGCAGTATTTTATATCATTCCTGGCGTATCGGCCCCTACTTCACGGTGGGAACATTATACACGTCTATAACGTAACATAACCTAACCTAACCCATCTAGCCCCTCGCTAGTAATATTTTACAGACTCCCGTTCGTGTCGTCCCGTACGTCCCGGTTTTGATATTATATACGTCTATAGCGTTATATATCCTAACCTAAGGGAGGCTAACATCTCGGATGCAGTATTTTACGCCATTCCTGGCGTATCGGCCCCTACTTCACGGTGGGAACATTATAAACGTCTATAACGTAACATAACCTAACCTAACCCATCTTGCCCCTCGCTGGTAATATTTCACAGAATCCCGTTCGCGTCGTCCCGTACGTCTCGGTTGGGACATTATATACGTCTACAGCGTTATATATCGTAACCTAAGGCAAGCTACCATCTCGGATGCAGTATTTTACGCCATTCCTGGCGTATCGGCCCCTACTACTCGGTGGGAACATTATACACGTCTATAACGTAACATAATCTAACGTAACCCATCTAGCACCTCGCTGGTAATATTTCACAGAATCCCGTTCGCGTCGTCCCGTACGTCTCGGATGGGACATTATAAACGTCTACAGCGATATATATCCTAACGTAAGGCAGGCTAACATCTCGGATGCAGTATTTTACGCCATTCCTGGTGTATCGGCCCCTACTTCACGGTGCGAACATTATACACGTCTATAACGTAACATGACCTAACCTAACCCATCTAGCCCCACGCTGATAATGTTTTACAGAATCCCGTTCCTGTCGTCCCGTACGTCCCGGATGGGACATTATAAACGTCTACAGCGATATATATCCAAACGTAAGGCAGGTTAACATCTCGGATGTAGTACTTTACAACATTCCTGGCGTATCGGCCCCTACTTCACGTTGGGAACATTATACACGTCTATAACGTAACATAACCTAACCTAACCCGTCTAGCCCCTCGCTAGTAATATTTTACAGAATCCCGTTCGTGTCGTCCCGTACGTCTCGGTTTTGATATTATATACGTCTATAGCGTTATATATCGTAACCTAAGGCAGGCTAACATCTCGGATGCAGTATTTTACGCCATTCCTGGCGTATCGGCCCCTACTTCACGGTGGGAACATTATACACGTCTATAACGTAACATAACCTAACCTAACCCATCTTGCCCCTCGCTGGTAATATTTCACAGAATCCCGTTCGCGTCGTCCCGTACGTCTCGGTTGGGACATTATATACGTCTACAGCGTTATATATCCTAACCTAAGGCAGGCTAACATCTCGGATGCAGTATTTTACGTCATTCCTTGCGTATCCGCCCCTACTTCACGGTGGGAACATTATATAGGTCTATAACGTAACATAATCTAACCTAACCCATCTAGCCCCTCGCTGGTAATATTTCACAGAATCCCGTTCGCGTCGTCCCGTACGTCTCGGTTGGGACATTATATACGTCTACAGCCATATATATCCAAACGTAAGGCAGGCTAACATCTCGGATGTAGTACTGTACAACATTCCTGGCGTATCGGCCCCTACTTCTCGGTGGGAACATTATATAGGTCTATAACGTAACATAATCTAACCTAACCCATCTAGCTCCTCGCTGGTAATATTTCACAGAATCCTGTTCGCGTCGTCCCGTACGTCTCGGTGGGGATATTATATACGTCTACAGCGTTATATATCATAACCTAAGGCAGGCTAACATCTCGGATGCAGTATTTAACGCCATTCCTGGCGTATCGGCCCCTACTTCTCGGTGGGAACATTATACACGTCTATAACGTAACATAACCTAACCTAACCCATCTAGCCCCTCGCTGGTAATATTTTACAGAATCACGTTCGTGTCGTCCCGTACGTCTTGGTTTGGATATTATATACGTCTATAGCGTTATATATCGTAATCTAAAGCAGGCTATCATCTCGGATGCAGTATTTTACTAACATTCCTGGCGCATCGGCCTCTACTTCTCGGTGGGAACATTATATTCGTCTATAACGTAATATACCCTAACCTTACACATCTAGGACCTCGCTGGTATTGTTTTACAGTATCTCGTTCGTGACGTCCCGTACGTCTCGGTTGGGACATTATATACGTCAACAGCGTTATATATCGTAACCTAAGGCAGGCTAACATCTCGGATGCAGTATTTTATATCATTCCTGGCGTATCGGCCCCTACTTCACGGTGGGAACATTATACACGTATATAACGTAACATAACCTAACCTAACCCATCTTGCCCCTCGCTGGTAATATTTCACAGAATCCCGTTCGCGTCGTCCCGTACGTCTCGGTTGGGACATTATATACGTCTACAGCGTTATATATCATAACCTAAGGCAGGCTAACATCTCGGATGCAGTATTTTACGCCATTCCTGGCGTATCGGCCTCTACTTCTCGGTGGGAACATTATACACGTCTATAACGTAACATAACCTAACCTAACCCATCTAGCCCCTTGCTGGTAATATTTTACAGAATCACGTTCGTGTCGTCCCGTACGTCTTGGTTTGGATATTATATACGTCTATAGCGTTATATATCGTAATCTAAAGCAGGCTATCATCTCGGATGCAGTATTTTATAACATTCCTGGCGCATCGGCCTCTACTTCTCGGTGGGAACGTTATAGTCGTCTATAAGGTAACATAACCTAACCTAAACCATCTAACCCCACGCTGATAATGTTTTACAGAATCCCGTTCCTGTCGTCCCGTATGTCCCGGATGGGACATTATAAAGGTCTACAGCGATATATATCCAAACGTAAGGCAGGTTAACATCTCGGATGTAGTACTTTACAACATTCCTGGCGTATCGGCCCCTACTTCACGTTGGGAACATTATACACGTCTATAACGTAACATAACCTAACCTAACCCATCTAGCCCCTCGCTAGTAATATTTTACAGAATCCCGTTCGTGTCGTCCCGTACGTCTCGGTTTTGATATTATATACGTCTATAGCGTTATATATCGTAACCTAAGGCAGGCTAACATCTCGGATGCAGTATTTTACGCCATTCCTGGCGTATCGGCCCCTACTTCACGGTGGGAACATTATACACGTCTATAACGTAACATAACCTAACCTAACCCATCTTGCCCCTCGCTGGTAATATTTCACAGAATCCCGTTCGCGTCGTCCCGTACGTCTCGGTTGGGACATTATATACGTCTACAGCGTTATATATCCTAACCTAAGGCAGGCTAACATCTCGGATGCAGTATTTTACGTCATTCCTGGCGTATCCGCCCCTACTTCACGGTGGGAACATTATATAGGTCTATAACGTAACATAATCTAACCTAACCCATCTAGCCCCTCGCTGGTAATATTTCACAGAATCCCGTTCGCGTCGTCCCGTACGTCTCGGTTGGGACATTATATACGTCTACAGCCATATATATCCAAACGTAAGGCAGGCTAACATCTCGGATGTAGTACTGTACAACATTCCTGGCGTATCGGCCCCTACTTCTCGGTGGGAACATTATATAGGTCTATAACGTAACATAATCTAACCTAACCCATCTAGCCCCTCGCTGGTAATATTTCACAGAATCCTGTTCGCGTCGTCCCGTACGTCTCGGTTGGGATATTATATACGTCTACAGCGTTATATATCATAACCTAAGGCAGGCTAACATCTCGGATGCAGTATTTAACGCCATTACTGGCGTATCGGCCCCTACTTCTCGGTGGGAACATTATACACGTCTATAACGTAACATAACCTAACCTAACCCATCTAGCCCCTCGCTGGTAATATTTTACAGAATCACGTTCGTGTCGTCCCGTACGTCTTGGTTTGGATATTATATACGTCTATAGCGTTATATATCGTAATCTAAAGCAGGCTATCATCTCGGATGCAGTATTTTACTAACATTCCTGGCGTATCGGCCCCTACTTCACGGTGGGAACATTATACACGTATATAACGTAACATAACCTAACCTAACCCATCTAGCCCCTCGCTGGTAACATTTCACAGAATACCGTTCGTGTCGTCCCGTACGTCTCGGATGGGACATTATAAACGTCTACAGCGATATATATCCTAACGTAAGGCAGGCTAACATCTCGGATGCAGTATTTTACGCCATTCCTGGTGTATCGGCCCCTACTTCACGGTGCGAACATTATACACGTCTATAACGTAACATGACCTAACCTAACCCATCTAGCCCTTCGCTGGTAATATTTCACAGAATCCCGTTCGCGTCGTCCCGTACGTCTCGGTTGGGACATTATATACGTCAACAGCGTTATATATCGTAACCTAAGGCAAGCTAACATCTCGGATGCAGTATTTTACGCCATTCCTGGCGTATCGGCCCCTACTACTCGGTGGGAACATTATACACGTCTATAACGTAACATAACCTAACCTAATCCATCTAGCCCCTCGCTGGTAATATTTCACAGAATCCCGTTAGCGTCGTCCCGTACGTCTCGGTTGGGACATTATATACGTCAAAAGCGTTATATATCGTAACCTAAGGCAAGCTACCATCTCGGATGCAGTATTTTACGCCATTCCTGGCGTATCGGCCCCTACTTCTCGGTGGGAACATTATACACGTCTATAACGTAACATAACCTAACCTAACCCATCTAGCCCCTCGCTGGTAATATTTTACAGAATCACGTTCGTGTCGTCCCGTACGTCTTGGTTTGGATATTATATACGTCTATAGCGTTATATATCGTAATCTAAAGCAGGCTATCATCTCGGATGCAGTATTTTACTAACATTCCTGGCGCATCGGCCTCTACTTCTCGGTGGGAACATTATATTCGTCTATAACCTAATATACCCTAACCTTACACATCTAGGACCTCGCTGGTATTGTTTTACAGTATCTCGTTCGTGACGCCCCGTACGTCTCGGTTGGGACATTATATACGTCAACAGCGTTATATATCGTAACCTAAGGCAGGCTAACATCTCGGATGCAGTATTTTATATCATTCCTGGCGTATCGGCCCCTACTTCACGGTGGGAACATTATACACGTATATAACGTAACATAACCTAACCTAACCCATCTAGCCCCTCGCTGGTAACATTTCACAGAATACCGTTCGTGTCGTCCCGTACGTCTCGGATGGGACATTATAAACGTCTACAGCGATATATATCCTAACGTAAGGCAGGCTAACATCTCGGATGCAGTATTTTACGCCATTCCTGGTGTATCGGCCCCTACTTCACGGTGCGAACATTATACACGTCTATAACGTAACATGACCTAACCTAACCCATCTAGCCCTTCGCTGGTAATATTTCACAGAATCCCGTTCGCGTCGTCCCGTACGTCTCGGTTGGGACATTATATACGTCAACAGCGTTATATATCGTAACCTAAGGCAAGCTAACATCTCGGATGCAGTATTTTACGCCATTCCTGGCGTATCGGCCCCTACTACTCGGTGGGAACATTATACACGTCTATAACGTAACATAACCTAACCTAATCCATCTAGCCCCTCGCTGGTAATATTTCACAGAATCCCGTTAGCGTCGTCCCGTACGTCTCGGTTGGGACATTATATACGTCAAAAGCGTTATATATCGTAACCTAAGGCAAGCTACCATCTCGGATGCAGTATTTTACGCCATTCCTGGCGTATCGGCCCCTACTACTCGGTGGGAACATTATACACGTCTATAACGTAACATAATCTAACCTAACCCATCTAGCACCCCGCTGGTAATATTTCACAGAATCCCGTTCGCGTCGTCCCGTACGTCTCGGATGGGACATTATAAACGTCTACAGCGATATATATCCTAACGTAAGGCAGGCTAACATCTCGGATGCAGTATTTTACGCCATTCCTGGTGTATCGGCCCCTACTTCACCGTGCGAACATTATACACGTCTATAACGTAACATGACCTAACCTAACCCATCTAGCCCCTCGCTGGTAATATTTCACAGAATCCCGTTCGCGTCGTCCCGTACGTCTCGGTTGGGACATTATATACGTCAACAGCGTTATATATCGTAACCTAAGGCAAGCTAACATCTCGGGTGCAGTATTTTACGCCATTCCTGGCGTATCGGCCCCTACTACTCGGTGGGAACATTATACACGTCTATAACGTAACATAACCTAACCTAATCCATCTAGCCCCTCGCTGGTAATATTTCACAGAATCCCGTTAGCGTCGTCCCGTACGTCTCGGTTGGGACATTATATACGTCAAAAGCGTTATATATCGTAACCTAAGGCAAGCTACCATCTCGGATGCAGTATTTTACGCCATTCCTGGCGTATCGGCCCCTACTACTCGGTGGGAACATTATACACGTCTATAACGTAACATAATCTAACCTAACCCATCTAGCACCTCGCTGGTAATATTTCACAGAATCCCGTTCGCGTCGTCCCGTACGTCTCGGTTGGGACATTATATACGTCCACAGCGTTATATATCCTAACATAAGGCAGGCTAACATCTCGGATGCAGTATTTTACGCCATTCCTGGCGTATCGGCCCCTACTTCTCGGTGGGAACATTATACACGTCTATAACGTAACATAACCTAACCTAGCCCATCTAGCCCCTCGCTGGTAATATTTTACAGAATCCTGTTCGTGTCGTCCCGCACGTCTCGGTTGGAATATTATATAGGTCTATAGCGTTATATATCCTAACCTAAGGCAGGCTATCATCTCGGATGCAGTATTTTACAACATTCCTGGCATATCGGCCCCTACTTCTCGGTGGGAACGTTATAGTCGTCTATAACGTAACATAACCTAACCTAAACCATCTAACCCCTCGCTGGTAATGTTTTACAGAATCCCGTTCCTGTCGTACCGTACGTCTCGGTTGGGACATTATATACGTCTACAGCCTTATGTATCCTAACCTAAGGTAGGCTAACATCTCGGATGCAGTATTTTATATCATTCCTGGCGTATCGGCCCCTACTTCACGGTGGGAACATTATACACGTCTATAACGTAACATAACCTAACCTAACCCATCTAGCCCCTCGCTAGTAATATTTTACAGACTCCCGTTCGTGTCGTCCCGTACGTCCCGGTTTTGATATTATATACGTCTATAGCGTTATATATCCTAACCTATGGGAGGCTAACATCTCGGATGCAGTATTTTACGCCATTCCTGGCGTATCGGCCCCTACTTCACGGTGGGAACATTATACACGTCTATAACGTAACATAACCTAACCTAACCCATCTTGCCCCTCGCTGGTAATATTTCACAGAATCCCGTTCGCGTCGTCCCGTACGTCTCGGTTGGGACATTATATACGTCTACAGCGTTATATATCGTAACCTAAGGCAGGCTAACATCTCGGATGCAGTATTTTACGCCATTCCTGGCGTATCGGCCTCTACTTCTCGGTGGGAACATTATACACGTCTATAACGTAACATAACCTAACCTAACCCATCTAGCCCCTTGCTGGTAATATTTTACAGAATCACGTTCGTGTCGTCCCGTACGTCTCCGTTGGGATATTATATGCGTCTATAGCGTTATATATCGTAACCTAAGGCAGGCTATCATCTCGGATGCAGTATTTTATAACATTCCTGGCGCATCGGCCTCTACTTCTCGGTGGGAACGTTATAGTCGTCTATAAGGTAACATAACCTAACCTAAACCATCTAACCCCACGCTGATAATGTTTTACAGAATCCCGTTCCTGTCGTCCCGTACGTCCCGGATGGGACATTATAAACGTCTACAGCGATATATATCCAAACGTGAGGCAGGTTAACATCTCGGATGTAGTACTTTACAACATTCCTGGCGTATCGGCCCCTACTTCACGTTGGGAACATTATACACGTCTATAACGTAACATAACCTAACCTAACCCATCTAGCCCCTCGCTAGTAATATTTTACAGAATCCCGTTCGTGTCGTCCCGTACGTCTCGGTTTTGATATTATATACGTCTATAGCGTTATATATCGTAACCTAAGGCAGGCTAACATCTCGGATGCAGTATTTTACGCCATTCCTGGCGTATCGGCCCCTACTTCACGGTGGGAACATTATACACGTCTATAACGTAACATAACCTAACCTAACCCATCTTGCCCCTCGCTGGTAATATTTCACAGAATCCCGTTCGCGTCGTCCCGTACGTCTCGGTTGGGACATTATATACGTCTACAGCGTTATATATCCTAACCTAAGGCAGGCTAACATCTCGGATGCAGTATTTTATGTCATTCCTGGCGTATCCGCCCTTACTTCACGGTGGGAACATTATATAGGTCTATAACGTAACATAATCTAACCTAACCCATCTAGCCCCTCGCTGGTAATATTTCACAGAATCCCGTTCGCGTCGTCCCGTACGTCTCGGTTGGGACATTATATACGTCTACAGCCATATATATCCAAACGTAAGGCAGGCTAACATCTCGGATGTAGTACTGTACAACATTCCTGGCGTATCGGCCCCTACTTCTCCGTGGGAACATTATATAGGTCTATAACGTAACATAATCTAACCTAACCCATCTAGCCCCTCGCTGGTAATATTTCACAGAATCCTGTTCGCGTCGTCCCGTACGTCTCGGTGGGGATATTATATACGTCTACAGCGTTATATATCATAACCTAAGGCAGGCTAACATCTCGGATGCAGTATTTAACGCCATTCCTGGCGTATCGGCCCCTACTTCTCGGTGGGAACATTATACACGTCTATAACGTAACATAACCTAACCTAACCCATCTAGCCCCTCGCTGGTAATATTTTACAGAATCACGTTCGTGTCGTCCCGTACGTCTTGGTTTGGATATTATATACGTCTATAGCGTTATATATCGTAATCTAAAGCAGGCTATCATCTCGGATGCAGTATTTTACTAACATTCCTGGCGCATCGGCCTCTACTTCTCGGTGGGAACATTATATTCGTCTATAACGTAATATACCCTAACCTTACACATCTAGGACCTCGCTGGTATTGTTTTACAGAATCCCGTTCGTGACGTCCCGTACGTCTCGGTTGAGATATTATATACGTCTATAGCGTCATATATCCTAACATAAGGCAGGCTAACATCTCAGATGCAGTATTTTACGCTATTCCTGGCGTATCGGCCACTACTTCTCGGTGGGAACATTATACACGTCTATAACGTAACGCAACCTAACCTAGCCCATCTAGCCCCTCGCTGGTAATATTTTACAGAATCCTGTTCGTGTCGTCCCGCACGTCTCGGTTGGGATATTATATAGGTCTATAGCGTTATATATCCTAGCCTAAGGAAGGCTATCATCTCGGATTCAGTATTTTACAACATTCCTGGCATATCGGCCCCTACTTCTCGGTGGGAACATTATATACGTCTATTACGTATCAGAATCTAACCTAACCCATCTAGCCCCTCGCTGGTAATGTTTTACAGAATCCCGTTCCTGTCGTCCCGTACGTCTCGGTTGGGGCATTATAAACGTCTACAGCGTTATATATCCTAACCTAAGGCAGGCTAACATCTCGGATGCAGTATTTTATATCATTCCTGGCGTATCGGCCCCTACTTCACGGTGGGAACATTATACACGTCTATAACGTAACATAATCTAACCTAACCCATCTAGCCCCTCGCTGGTAATGTTTTACAGAATCCCGTTCCTGTCGTCCCGTAAGTCTCGGTTGGTACATTATATACGTCTACAGCGTTATATATCCTAACCTAAGGCAGGCTAACATCTCGGATGTAGTACTTTACAACATTCCTGGCGTATCGGCCCCTACTTCTCGGTGGGAACATTATATAGGTCTATAACGTAACATAATCTAACGCAACCCATCTAGCCCATCGCTGGTAATATTTCACAGAATCCCGTTCGCGTCGTCCCGTACGTCTCGGTTGGGACATTATTTACGTCAACAGCGTTATATATCGTAACCTAAGGCAAGCTAACATACCGGATGCAGTATTTTACGCCATTCCTGGCGTATCGGCCCCTACTACTCGGTGGGAACATTATACACGTCTATAACGTAACATAACCTAACCTAACCCATCTAGCCCCTCGCTGGTAATATTTTACAGAATCACGTTCGTGTCGTCCCGTACGTCTTGGTTTGGATATTATATACGTCTATAGCGTTATATATCGTAATCTAAAGCAGGCTATCATCTCGGATGCAGTATTTTACTAACATTCCTGGCGCATCGGCCTCTACTTCTCGGTGGGAACATTATATTCGTCTATAACGTAATATACCCTAACCCTACACATCTAGGACCTCGCTGGTATTGTTTTACAGAATCCCGTTCGTGACGTCCCGTACGTCTCGGTTGAGATATTATATACGTCTATAGCGTCATATATCCTAACATAAGGCAGGCTAACATCTCAGATGCAGTATTTTACGCTATTCCTGGCGTATCGGCCACTACTTCTCGGTGGGAACATTATACACGTCTATAACGTAACGCAACCTAACCTAGCCCATCTAGCCCCTCGCTGGTAATATTTTACAGAATCCTGTTCGTGTCGTCCCGCACGTCTCGGTTGGGATATTATATAGGTCTATAGCGTTATATATCCTAGCCTAAGGAAGGCTATCATCTCGGATTCAGTATTTTACAACATTCCTGGCATATCGGCCCCTACTTCTCGGTGGGAACATTATATACGTCTATTACGTATCAGAATCTAACCTAACCCATCTAGCCCCTCGCTGGTAATGTTTTACAGAATCCCGTTCCTGTCGTCCCGTACGTCTCGGTTGGGGCATTATAAACGTCTACAGCGTTATATATCCTAACCTAAGGCAGGCTAACATCTCGGATGCAGTATTTTATATCATTCCTGGCGTATCGGCCCCTACTTCACGGTGGGAACATTATACACGTCTATAACGTAACATAATCTAACCTAACCCATCTAGCCCCTCGCTGGTAATGTTTTACAGAATCCCGTTCCTGTCGTCCCGTAAGTCTCGGTTGGTACATTATATACGTCTACAGCGTTATATATCCTAACCTAAGGCAGGCTAACATCTCGGATGTAGTACTTTACAACATTCCTGGCGTATCGGCCCCTACTTCTCGGTGGGAACATTATATAGGTCTATAACGTAACATAATCTAACGCAACCCATCTAGCCCCTCGCTGGTAATATTTCACAGAATCCCGTTCGCGTCGTCCCGTACGTCTCGGTTGGGACATTATTTACGTCAACAGCGTTATATATCGTAACCTAAGGCAAGCTAACATACCGGATGCAGTATTTTACGCCATTCCTGGCGTATCGGCCCCTACTACTCGGTGGGAACATTATACACGTCTATAACGTAACATAATCTAACCTAACCCATCTAGCACCTCGCTGGTAATATTTCACAGAATCCCGTTCGCGTCGTCCCGTACGTCTCGGTTGGGACATTATATACGTCAACAGCGTTATATATCCTAACCTAAGGGGGGCTAACATCTAGGATGCAGTATTTTACGCCATTCCTGGCGTATCGGCCCCTACTTCTCGGTGGGAACATTATACACGTCTATAACGTAACATAACCTAACCTAACCCATCTAGCCCCGCGCTGGTAATGTTTTACAGAATCCCGTTCCTGCCGTCCGGTACGTCTCGGATGGGACATTATAAACGTCTACTGCGATATATATCCTAACCTAAGGCAGGCTAACATCTCGGATGCAGTATTTTATATCATTCCTGGCGTATCGGCCCCTACATCACGGTGGGAACATTATACACGTATATAACGTAACATAACCTAACCTAACCCATCTAGCCCCTCGCTGGTACTAATTCACAGAATACCGTTCGTGTCGTCCCGTACGTCTCGGATGGGACATTATAAACGTCTACAGCGATATATATCCTAACGTAAGGCAGGCTAACATCTCGGATGCAGTATTTTACCCCATTCCTGGTGTATCGGCCCCTACTTCACGGTGCGAACATTATACACGTCTATAACGTAACATAACCTAACCTAACCCATCTAGCCCCTCGCTGGTAATATTTCACAGAATCCCGTTCGCGTCGTCCCGTACGTCTCGGTTGGGACATTATATACGTCAACAGCGTTATATATCGTAACCTAAGGCAAGCTAGCATCTCGGATGCAGTATTTTACGCCATTCCTGGCGTATCGGCCCCTACTTCTCGTTGGGAACATTATACACGTCTATAACGTAACATAACCTAACCTAACCCATCTAGCCCCTCGCTGGTAATATTTTACAGAATCACGTTCGTGTCGTCCCGTACGTCTTGGTTTGGATATTATATACGTCTATAGCGTTATATATCGTAATCTAAAGCAGGCTATCATCTCGGATGCAGTATTTTACTAACATTCCTGGCGCATCGGCCTCTACTTCTCGGTGGGAACATTATATTCGTCTATAACGTAATATACCCTAACCTTACACATCTAGGACCTCGCTGGTATTGTTTTACAGTATCTCGTTCGTGACGTCCCGTACGTCTCGGTTGGGACATTATATACGTCAACAGCGTTATATATCGTAACCTAAGGCAGGCTAACATCTCGGATGCAGTATTTTATATCATTCCTGGCGTATCGGCCCCTACTTCACGGTGGGAACATTATACACGTCTATAACGTAACATAATCTAACCTAACCCATCTAGCCCCTCGCTGGTAATATTTCACAGAATCCCGTTCGCGTCGTCCCGTACGTCTCGGTTGGGACATTATATACGTCTACAGCGTTATATATCGTAACCTAAGGCAGGCTAACATCTCGGATGCAGTATTTTACGCCATTCCTGGCGTATCGGCCTCTACTTCTCGGTGGGAACATTATACACGTCTATAACGTAACATAACCTAACCTAACCCATCTAGCCCCTTGCTGGTAATATTTTACAGAATCACGTTCGTGTCGTCCCGTACGTCTCCGTTGGGATATTATATGCGTCTATAGCGTTATATATCGTAACCTAAGGCAGGCTATCATCTCGGATGCAGTATTTTATAACATTCCTGGCGCATCGGCCTCTACTTCTCGGTGGGAACGTTATAGTCGTCTATAAGGTAACATAACCTAACCTAAACCATCTAACCCCACGCTGATAATGTTTTACAGAATCCCGTTCCTGTCGTCCCGTACGTCCCGGATGGGACATTATAAACGTCTACAGCGATATATATCCAAACGTGAGGCAGGTTAACATCTCGGATGTAGTACTTTACAACATTCCTGGCGTATCGGCCCCTACTTCACGTTGGGAACATTATACACGTCTATAACGTAACATAACCTAACCTAACCCATCTAGCCCCTCGCTAGTAATATTTTACAGAATCCCGTTCGTGTCGTCCCGTACGTCTCGGTTTTGATATTATATACGTCTATAGCGTTATATATCGTAACCTAAGGCAGGCTAACATCTCGGATGCAGTATTTTACGCCATTCCTGGCGTATCGGCCCCTACTTCACGGTGGGAACATTATACACGTCTATAACGTAACATAACCTAACCTAACCCATCTTGCCCCTCGCTGGTAATATTTCACAGAATCCCGTTCGCGTCGTCCCGTACGTCTCGGTTGGGACATTATATACGTCTACAGCGTTATATATCCTAACCTAAGGCAGGCTAACATCTCGGATGCAGTATTTTATGTCATTCCTGGCGTATCCGCCCTTACTTCACGGTGGGAACATTATATAGGTCTATAACGTAACATAATCTAACCTAACCCATCTAGCCCCTCGCTGGTAATATTTCACAGAATCCCGTTCGCGTCGTCCCGTACGTCTCGGTTGGGACATTATATACGTCTACAGCCATATATATCCAAACGTAAGGCAGGCTAACATCTCGGATGTAGTACTGTACAACATTCCTGGCGTATCGGCCCCTACTTCTCCGTGGGAACATTATATAGGTCTATAACGTAACATAATCTAACCTAACCCATCTAGCCCCTCGCTGGTAATATTTCACAGAATCCTGTTCGCGTCGTCCCGTACGTCTCGGTGGGGATATTATATACGTCTACAGCGTTATATATCATAACCTAAGGCAGGCTAACATCTCGGATGCAGTATTTAACGCCATTCCTGGCGTATCGGCCCCTACTTCTCGGTGGGAACATTATACACGTCTATAACGTAACATAACCTAACCTAACCCATCTAGCCCCTCGCTGGTAATATTTTACAGAATCACGTTCGTGTCGTCCCGTACGTCTTGGTTTGGATATTATATACGTCTATAGCGTTATATATCGTAATCTAAAGCAGGCTATCATCTCGGATGCAGTATTTTACTAACATTCCTGGCGCATCGGCCTCTACTTCTCGGTGGGAACATTATATTCGTCTATAACGTAATATACCCTAACCTTACACATCTAGGACCTCGCTGGTATTGTTTTACAGAATCCCGTTCGTGACGTCCCGTACGTCTCGGTTGAGATATTATATACGTCTATAGCGTCATATATCCTAACATAAGGCAGGCTAACATCTCAGATGCAGTATTTTACGCTATTCCTGGCGTATCGGCCACTACTTCTCGGTGGGAACATTATACACGTCTATAACGTAACGCAACCTAACCTAGCCCATCTAGCCCCTCGCTGGTAATATTTTACAGAATCCTGTTCGTGTCGTCCCGCACGTCTCGGTTGGGATATTATATAGGTCTATAGCGTTATATATCCTAGCCTAAGGAAGGCTATCATCTCGGATTCAGTATTTTACAACATTCCTGGCATATCGGCCCCTACTTCTCGGTGGGAACATTATATACGTCTATTACGTATCAGAATCTAACCTAACCCATCTAGCCCCTCGCTGGTAATGTTTTACAGAATCCCGTTCCTGTCGTCCCGTACGTCTCGGTTGGGGCATTATAAACGTCTACAGCGTTATATATCCTAACCTAAGGCAGGCTAACATCTCGGATGCAGTATTTTATATCATTCCTGGCGTATCGGCCCCTACTTCACGGTGGGAACATTATACACGTCTATAACGTAACATAATCTAACCTAACCCATCTAGCCCCTCGCTGGTAATGTTTTACAGAATCCCGTTCCTGTCGTCCCGTAAGTCTCGGTTGGTACATTATATACGTCTACAGCGTTATATATCCTAACCTAAGGCAGGCTAACATTTCGGATGTAGTACTTTACAACATTCCTGGCGTATCGGCCCCTACTTCTCGGTGGGAACATTATATAGGTCTATAACGTAACATAATCTAACGCAACCCATCTAGCCCCTCGCTGGTAATATTTCACAGAATCCCGTTCGCGTCGTCCCGTACGTCTCGGTTGGGACATTATTTACGTCAACAGCGTTATATATCGTAACCTAAGGCAAGCTAACATACCGGATGCAGTATTTTACGCCATTCCTGGCGTATCGGCCCCTACTACTCGGTGGGAACATTATACACGTCTATAACGTAACATAATCTAACCTAACCCATCTAGCACCTCGCTGGTAATATTTCACAGAATCCCGTTCGCGTCGTCCCGTACGTCTCGGTTGGGACATTATATACGTCAACAGCGTTATATATCCTAACCTAAGGGGGGCTAACATCTAGGATGCAGTATTTTACGCCATTCCTGGCGTATCGGCCCCTACTTCTCGGTGGGAACATTATACACGTCTATAACGTAACATAACCTAACCTAACCCATCTAGCCCCGCGCTGGTAATGTTTTACAGAATCCCGTTCCTGCCGTCCGGTACGTCTCGGATGGGACATTATAAACGTCTACTGCGATATATATCCTAACCTAAGGCAGGCTAACATCTCGGATGCAGTATTTTATATCATTCCTGGCGTATCGGCCCCTACATCACGGTGGGAACATTATACACGTATATAACGTAACATAACCTAACCTAACCCATCTAGCCCCTCGCTGGTACTAATTCACAGAATACCGTTCGTGTCGTCCCGTACGTCTCGGATGGGACATTATAAACGTCTACAGCGATATATATCCTAACGTAAGGCAGGCTAACATCTCGGATGCAGTATTTTACCCCATTCCTGGTGTATCGGCCCCTACTTCACGGTGCGAACATTATACACGTCTATAACGTAACATAACCTAACCTAACCCATCTAGCCCCTCGCTGGTAATATTTCACAGAATCCCGTTCGCGTCGTCCCGTACGTCTCGGTTGGGACATTATATACGTCAACAGCGTTATATATCGTAACCTAAGGCAAGCTAGCATCTCGGATGCAGTATTTTACGCCATTCCTGGCGTATCGGCCCCTACTTCTCGTTGGGAACATTATACACGTCTATAACGTAACATAACCTAACCTAACCCATCTAGCCCCTCGCTGGTAATATTTTACAGAATCACGTTCGTGTCGTCCCGTACGTCTTGGTTTGGATATTATATACGTCTATAGCGTTATATATCGTAATCTAAAGCAGGCTATCATCTCGGATGCAGTATTTTACTAACATTCCTGGCGCATCGGCCTCTACTTCTCGGTGGGAACATTATATTCGTCTATAACGTAATATACCCTAACCTTACACATCTAGGACCTCGCTGGTATTGTTTTACAGTATCTCGTTCGTGACGTCCCGTACGTCTCGGTTGGGACATTATATACGTCAACAGCGTTATATATCGTAACCTAAGGCAGGCTAACATCTCGGATGCAGTATTTTATATCATTCCTGGCGTATCGGCCCCTACTTCACGGTGGGAACATTATACACGTCTATAACGTAACATAATCTAACCTAACCCATCTAGCCCCTCGCTGGTAATATTTCACAGAATCCCGTTCGCGTCGTCCGGTACGTCTCGGTTGGGACATTATATACGTCAACAGCGTTATATATCGTAACCTAAGGCAAGCTAACATACCGGATGCAGTATTTTACGCCATTCCTGGCGTATCGGCCCCTACTACTCGGTGGGAACATTATACACGTCTATAACGTAACATAATCTAACCTAACCCATCTAGCTCCTCGCTGGTAATATTTCACAGAATCCTGTTCGCGTCGTCCCGTACGTCTCGGTTGGGATATTATATACGTCTATAGCGTTATATATCGTAATCTAAAGCAGGCTATCATCTCGGATGCAGTATTTTACAACATTCCTGGCGCATCGGCCTCTACTTCTCGGTAGGAACATTATATTCGTCTATAACGTAATATACCCTAACCTTACACATCTAGCACCTCGCTGGTATTGTTTTACAGAATCCCGTTCCTGTCGTCCCGTACGTCTCGGTTGGGGCATTATAAACGTCTACAGCGATATATATCCAAACGTAAGGCAGGCTAACATCTCGGATGTAGTACTTTACAACATTCCTGGCGTATCTGCCCCTACTTCTGGGTGGGAACATTATATAGGTCTATAACGTAACATAATCTAACCTAACCCATCTAGCCCCTCGCTGGTAATATTTCACAGAATCCCGTTCGCGTCGTCCCGTACGTCTCGGTTGGGACATTATATACGTCAACAGCGTTATATATCGTAACCTAAGGCAAGCTAACATCTAGGATGCAGTATTTTACGCCATTCCTGGCGTATCGGCCCCTACTTCTCGGTGGGAACATTATACACGTCTATAACCTAACATAACCTAACCTAACCCATCTAGCCCCTCGCTGGTAATGTTTTACAGAATCCCGTTCCTCTCGTCCCGTAAGTCTCGGTTGGTACATTATATACGTCTACAGCGTTATATATCCTAACCTAAGGCAGGCTAACATCTCGGATGCAGTATTTTATGTCATTCCTGGCGTATCGGCCCCTACTTCACGGTGGGAACATTATACACGTCTATAACGTAACATAACCTAACCTAACCCATCTAGCCCCTCGCTAGTAATATTTTACAGACTCCCGTTCGTGTCGTCCCGTACGTCCCGGTTTTGATATTATATACGTCTATAGCGTTATAAATCGTAACCTAAGGCAGGCTATCATCTCGGATGCAGTATTTTATAACATTCCTGGCGCATCGGACTCTACTTCTCGGTGGGAACATTATAGTCGTCTATAACGTAACATAACCTAACCTAAACCATCTAGCCCCTCGCTGGTAATATTTCACAGGATCCCGTTTGTGTCGTCCCGTACGTCTCGGATGGGACATTATAAACGTCTACTGCGATATATATCCTAACGTAAGGCAGGCTAACATCTCGGATGCAGTATTTTACCCCATTCCTGGTGTATCGGCCCCTACTTCACGGTGCGAACATTATACACGTCTATAACGTAACATAACCTAACCTAACCCATCTAGCCCCTCGCTGGTAATATTTCACAGAATCCCGTTCGCGTCGTCCCGCACGTCTCGGTTGGGACATTATATACGTCAAAAGCGTTATATATCGTAACCTAAGGCAAGCTAACATCTCGGATGCAGTATTTTACGCCATTCCTGGCGTATCGGCCCCTACTACTCGGTGGGAACATTATACACGTCTATAACGTAACATAACCTAACCTAACCCATCTAGCCCCTCGCTGGTAATATTTCACAGAATCCCGTTCGCGTCGTCCCGTACGTCTCGGTTGGGACATTATATACGTCAACAGCATTATATATCGTAACCTAAGGCAAGCTAACATCTCGGATGCAGTATTTTACGCCATTCCTGGCGTATCGGCCCCTACTTCACGGTGGGAACATTATACACGTCTATAGCGTAACATAACGTAACCTAACCCATCTAGCCCCTCGCTGGTAATATTTCACAGAATCCCGTTCGCGTCGTCCCGTACGTCTCGGTTGGAATATTATATACGTCTATAGCGTTATATATCCTAACCTAAGGGGGGCTAACATCTAGGATGCAGTATTTTACGCCATTCCTGGCTTATCGGCCCCTACTTCTCGGTGGGAACATTATACACGTCTATAACCTAACATAACCTAACCTAACCCATCTAGCCCCTCGCTGGTAATATTTTACAGAATCACGTTCGTGTCGTCCCGTACGTCTCGGTTGGGATATTATATACGTCTATAGCGTTATATATCGTAATCTAAAGCAGGCTATCATCTCGGATGCAGTATTTTACGCCATACCTGGTGTATCGGCCCCTAACCTAACCTAACCCATCTAGCCCCTCGCTGGTAATATTTCACAGAATCCCGTTCGCGTCGTCCCGTACGTCTCGGTTGGGACATTATATACGTCAACAGCGTTATATATCGTAACCTAAGGCAGGCTATCATCTAGGATGCAGTATTTTACAACATTCCTGGCATATCGGCCCCTACTTCTCGGTGGGAACATTATACACGTCTATAACGTAACATAACCTAACCTAACCCATCTAGCCCCTCGCTAGTAATATTTTACAGAATCCCGTTCGTGTCATCCCGTACGTCTCGGTTTTGATATTATATACGTCTATAGCGTTATATATCGTAACCTAAGGCAGGCTATCATCTCGGATGCAGTATTTTAAGCCATTCCTGGCGTATCGGCCTCTACTTCTCGGTGGGAACATTATATTCGTCTATAACGTAATATACCCTAACCTTACACATCTAGCACCTCGCTGGTATTGTTTTACAGAATCCCGTTCGTGACGTCCCGTACGTCTCGGTTGAGATATTATATACGTCTATAGCGTTATATATCCTAACATAAGGCAGGCTAACATCTCAGATGCAGTATTTTACGCCATTCCTGGCGTATCGGCCACTACTTCTCGGTGGGTACATTATACACGTCTATAACGTAACGCAACCTAACCTAGCCCATCTAGCCCCTCGCTGGTAATATTTTACAGAATCCGGTTCGTGTCGTCCCGGACGTCTCGGTTGGGATATTATATACGTCTATAGCGTTATATATCCTAACCTAAGGCAGGCTATCATCTAGGATGCAGTATTTTACAACATTCCTGGCATATCGGCCCCTACTTCTCGGTGGGAACATTATATACGTCTATTACGTATCAGAATCTAACCTAACCCATCTAGCCCCTCGCTGGTAATGTTTTACACAATCCCGTTCCTGTCGTCCCGTACGTCTCGGTTGGGATATTATATAGGTCTATAGCGTTGTATATCCTAACCTAAGGCAGGCTATCATCTAGGATGCAGTATTTTACAACATTCCTGGCATATCGGCCCCTACTTCTCGGTGGGAACATTATATACGTCTATTACGTATCAGAATCTAACCTAACCCATCTAGCCCCTCGCTGGTAATGTTTTACACAATCCCGTTCCTGTCGTCCCGTACGTCTCGGTTGGGGCATTATAAACGTCTACAGCGATATATATCCAAACGTAAGGCAGGCTAACATCTCGGATGTAGTACTTTACAACATTCCTGGCGTATCTGCCCCTACTTCTCGGTGGGAACATTATATAGGTCTATAACGTAACATAATCTAACCTAACCCATCTAGCCCCTCGCTGGTAATATTTCACAGAATCCCGTTCGCGTCGTCCCGTACGTCTCGGTTGGAATATTATATACGTCTATAGCGTTATATATCGTAACCTAAGGCAGGCTATCATCTCGGATGCAGTATTTTAAGCCATTCCTGGCGTATCGGCCTCTACTTCTCGGTGGGAACATTATATTCGTCTATAACGTAATATACCCTAACCTTACACATCTAGCACCTCGCTGGTATTGTTTTACAGAATCCCGTTCGTGACGTCCCGTACGTCTCGGTTGAGATATTATATACGTCTATAGCGTTATATATCCTAACATAAGGCAGGCTAACATCTCAGATGCAGTATTTTACGCCATTCCTGGCGTATCGGCCACTACTTCTCGGTGGGTACATTATACACGTCTATAACGTAACGCAACCTAACCTAGCCCATCTAGCCCCTCGCTGGTAATATTTTACAGTATCTCGTTCATGACGTCCCGTACGTCTCGGTTGAGATATTATATACGTCTATAGCGTTATATATCCTAACATAAGGCAGGCTAACATCTCGGATGCAGTATTTTACGCCATTCCTGGCGTATCGGCCCCTACTTCACGGTGGGAACATTATACACGTCTATAACGTAACATAATCTTACCTAACCCATCTAGCCCCTCGCTGGTAATATTTCACAGAATCCCGTTCGCGTCGTCCCGTACGTCTCGGTTGGAATATTATATACGTCTATAGCGTTATATATCGTAACCTAAGGGAGGCTAACATCTCGGATGCAGTATTTTACGCCATTCCTGGCGTATCGGCCCCTACTTCACGTTGGGAACATCATACACGTCTATAACGTAACATAACCTAACCTAACCCATCTAGCACCTCGCTGGTAATATTTCACAGAATCCCGTTCGCGTCGTCCCGTACGTCTCGGTTGGGACATTATATACGTCAACAGCGTTATATATCCTAACCTAAGGGGGGCTAACATCTAGGATGCAGTATTTTACGCCATTCCTGGCGTATCGGCCCCTACTTCTCGGTGGGAACATTATACACGTCTATAACGTAACATAACCTAACCTAACCCATCTAGCCCCTCGCTGGTAATGTTTTACAGAATCCCGTTCCTGTCGTCCCGTAAGTCTCGGTTGGTACATTATATACGTCTACAGCGTTATATATCCTATCGTAAGGTAGGCTAACATCTCGGATGCAGTATTTTATGTCATTCCTGGCGTATCGGCCCCTACTTCACGGTGGGAACATTATACACGTCTATAACGTAACATAACATAACCTAACCCATCTAGCCCCTCGCTAGTAATATTTTACAGACTCCCGTTCGTGTCGTCCCGTACGTCTCGATTTTGTTATTATATACGTCTATAGCGTTATATATCGTAACCTAAGGCAGGCTATCATCTCGGATGCAGTATTTTATAACATTCCTGGCGCATCGGACTCTACTTCCCGGTGGGAACATTATAGTCGTCTATAACGTAACATAACCTAACCTAAACCATCTAGCCCCTCGGTGGTAATATTTCACAGGATCCCGTTTGTGTCGTCCCGTACGTCTCGGATGGGACATTATAAACGTCTACTGCGATATATATCCTAACGTAAGGCAGGCTAACATCTCGGATGCAGTATTTTACGCCATTCCTGGCGTATCGGCCCCTACTTCTCGGTGGGAACATTATATAGGTCTATAACGTAACATAATCTAACCTAACCCATCTAGCCCCTCGCTGGTAATATTTCACAGAATCCTGTTCGCGTCGTCCCGTACGTCTCGGTTGGGATATTATATACGTCTATAGCGTTATATATCCTAACCTAAGGCAGGCTAACATCTCGGATGCAGTATTTTACGCCATTCCTGGCGTATCGGCCCATACTTCACGTTGGGAACATCATACACGTCTATAACGTAACATAACCTAACCTAACCCATCTAGCACCTCGCTGGTAATATTTCACAGAATCCCGTTCGCGTCGTCCCGTACGTCTCGGTTGGGACATTATATACGTCAACAGCGTTATATATCCTAACCTAAGGGGGGCTAACATCTAGGATGCAGTATTTTACGCCATTCCTGGCGTATCGGCCCCTACTTCTCGGTGGGAACATTATACACGTCTATAACGTAACATAACCAAACCTAGCCCATCTAGCCCCACGCTGGTAATATTTTACGGAATCCTGTTCGTGTCGTCCCGCACGTCTCGGTTGGGATATTATATACGTCTATAGCGTTATATATCGTAACTAAAGCAGGCTATCATCTCGGATGCAGTATTTTACAACATTCCTGGCGCATCGGCCTCTACTTCTCGGTGGGAACATTATATTCGTCTATAACGTAATATACCCTAACCTTACACATCTAGGACCTCGCTGGTATTGTTTTACAGTATCTCGTTCATGACGTCCCGTACGTCTCGGTTGAGATATTATATACGTCTATAGCGTTATATATCCTAACATAAGGCAGGCTAACATCTCGGATGCAGTATTTTACGCCATTCCTGGCGTATCGGCCCCTACTTCACGGTGGGAACATTATACACGTCTATAACGTAACATAATCTTACCTAACCCATCTAGCCCCTCGCTGGTAATATTTCACAGAATCCCGTTCGCGTCGTCCCGTACGTCTCGGTTGGAATATTATATACGTCTATAGCGTTATATATCGTAACCTAAGGGAGGCTAACATCTCGGATGCAGTATTTCACGCCATTCCTGGCGTATCGGCCCCTACTTCGCGGTGGGAACATTATACACGTCTATAACGTAACATAACCTAACCCAACCCATCTAGCCCCTCGCTGGTAATATTTCACAGAATCCCGTTCGCGTCGTCCCGTACGTCTCGGTTGGGACATTATATACGTCTACAGCGATATACATCCAAACGTAAGGCAGGCTAACATCTCGGATGTAGTACTTTACAACATTCCTGGCGTATCGGCCCCTACTTCTCGGTGGGAACATTATATAGGTCTATAACGTAACATAATCTAACCTAACCCATCTAGCCCCTCGCTGGTAATATTTCACTGGATCCCGTTTGTGTCGTCCCGTACGTCTCGGATGGGACATTATAAACGTCTACTGTGATATATATCCAAATGTAAGGCAGGCTAACATCTCGGATGTAGTACTTTACAACATTCCTGGCGTATCTGCCCCTTCTTCTCGGTGGGAACATTATATAGGTCTATAACGTAACATAATCTAACCTAACCCATCTAGCCCCTCGCTGGTAATATTTCACAGAATCCCGTTCGCGTCGTCCCGTACGTCTCGGTTGGAATATTATATACGTCTATAGCGTTATATATCGTAACCTAAGGGAGGTTAACATCTCGGATGCAGTATTTTACGCCATTCCTGGCGTATCGGCCCCTACTTCACGGTGGGAACATTATACACGTGTATAACGTAACATAATCTTACCTAACCCATCTAGCCCCTCGCTGGTAATATTTCACAGAATCCCGTTCGCGTCGTCCCGTACGTCTCGGTTGGAATATTATATACGTCTATAGCGTTATATATCGTAACCTAAGGGAGGCTAACATCTCGGATGCAGTATTTCACGCCATTCCTGGCGTATCGGCCCCTACTTCGCGGTGGGAACATTATACACGTCTATAACGTAACATAACCTAACCCAACCCATCTAGCCCCTCGCTGGTAATATTTCACAGAATCCCGTTCGCGTCGTCCCGTACGTCTCGGTTGGGACATTATATACGTCTACAGCGATATACATCCAAACGTAAGGCAGGCTAACATCTCGGATGTAGTACTTTACAACATTCCTGGCGTATCGGCCCCTACTTCTCGGTGGGAACATTATATAGGTCTATAACGTAACATAATCTAACCTAACCCATCTAGCCCCTCGCTGGTAATATTTCACTGGATCCCGTTTGTGTCGTCCCGTACGTCTCGGATGGGACATTATAAACGTCTACTGTGATATATATCCAAATGTAAGGCAGGCTAACATCTCGGATGTAGTACTTTACAACATTCCTGGCGTATCTGCCCCTTCTTCTCGGTGGGAACATTATATAGGTCTATAACGTAACATAATCTAACCTAACCCATCTAGCCCCTCGCTGGTAATATTTCACAGAATCCCGTTCGCGTCGTCCCGTACGTCTCGGTTGGAATATTATATACGTCTATAGCGTTATATATCGTAACCTAAGGGAGGTTAACATCTCGGATGCAGTATTTTACGCCATTCCTGGCGTATCGGCCCCTACTTCACGGTGCGAACATTATACAAGTCTATAACGTAACATATTCTAACCCAACCCATCTAGCCCCTCGCTGGTAATATTTCACAGAATCCCGTTCGCGTCGTCCCGTACGTCTCGGTTGGGACACTATATACGTCTACAGCGATATACATCCAAACGTAAGGCAGGCTAACATCTCGGATGTAGTACTTTACAACATTCCTCGCGTATCGGCCCCTACTTCTCGGTGGGAACATTATATAGGTCTATAACGTAACATAATCTAACCTAACCCATCTAGCCCCTCGCTGGTAATATTTCACAGAATCCCGTTCGCGTCGTCCCGTACGTCTCGGTTGGAATATTATATACGTCTATAGCGTTATATATCGTAACCTAAGGGAGGTTAACATCTCGGATGCAGTATTTTACGCCATTCCTGGCGTATCGGCCCCTACTTCACGGTGCGAACATTATACAAGTCTATAACGTAACATATTCTAACCCAACCCATCTAGCCCCTCGCTGGTAATATTTCACAGAATCCCGTTCGCGTCGTCCCGTACGTCTCGGTTGGGACACTATATACGTCTACAGCGATATACATCCAAACGTAAGGCAGGCTAACATCTCGGATGTAGTACTTTACAACATTCCTCGCGTATCGGCCCCTACTTCTCGGTGGGAACATTATATAGGTCTATAACGTAACATAATCTAACCTAACCCATCTAGCCCCTCGCTGGTAATATTTCACAGAATCCTGTTCGCGTCGTCCCGTACGTCTCGGTTGGGATATTATATACGTCTATAGCGTTATATATCCTAACCTAAGGCAGGCTAACATCTCGGATGCAGTATTTTACGCCATTCCTGGCGTATCGGCCCCTACTTCACGTTGGGAACATCATACACGTCTATAACGTAACATAACCTAACCTAACCCATCTAGCACCTCGCTGGTAATATTTCACAGAATCCCGTTCGCGTCGTCCCGTACGCCTCGGTTGGGACATTATATACGTCAACAGCGTTATATATCCTAACCTAAGGGGGGCTAACATCTAGGATGCAGTATTTTACGCCATTCCTGGCGTATCGGCCCCTACTTCTCGGTGGGAACATTATACACGTCTATAACGTAACATAACCTAACCTAACCCATCTAGCCCCTCGCTGGTAATGTTTTACAGAATCCCGTTCCTGTCGTCCCGTAAGTCTCGGTTGGTACATTATATACGTCTACAGCGTTATATATCCTATCGTAAGGTAGGCTAACATCTCGGATGCAGTATTTTATGTCATTCCTGGCGTATCGGCCCCTACTTCACGGTGGGAACAATATACACGTCTATAACGTAACATAACATAACCTAACCCATCTAGCCCCTCGCTAGTAATATTTTACAGACTCCCGTTCGTGTCGTCCCGTACGTCTCGATTTTGTTATTATATACGTCTATAGCGTTATATATCGTAACCTAAGGCAGGCTATCATCTCGGATGCAGTATTTTATAACATTCCTGGCGCATCGGACTCTACTTCCCGGTGGGAACATTATAGTCGTCTATAACGTAACATAACCTAACCTAAACCATCTAGCCCCTCGGTGGTAATATTTCACAGGATCCCGTTTGTGTCGTCCCGTACGTCTCGGATGGGACATTATAAACGTCTACTGCGATATATATCCTAACGTAAGGCAGGCTAACATCTCGGATGCAGTATTTTACGCCATTCCTGGCGTATCGGCCCCTACTTCTCGGTGGGAACATTATATAGGTCTATAACGTAACATAATCTAACCTAACCCATCTAGCCCCTCGCTGGTAATATTTCACAGAATCCTGTTCGCGTCGTCCCGTACGTCTCGGTTGGGATATTATATACGTCTATAGCGTTATATATCCTAACCTAAGGCAGGCTAACATCTCGGATGCAGTATTTTACGCCATTCCTGGCGTATCGGCCCCTACTTCACGTTGGGAACATCATACACGTCTATAACGTAACATAACCTAACCTAACCCATCTAGCACCTCGCTGGTAATATTTCACAGAATCCCGTTCGCGTCGTCCCGTACGTCTCGGTTGGGACATTATATACGTCAACAGCGTTATATATCCTAACCTAAGGGGGGCTAACATCTAGGATGCAGTATTTTACGCCATTCCTGGCGTATCGGCCCCTACTTCTCGGTGGGAACATTATACACGTCTATAACGTAACATAACCTAACCTAACCCATCTAGCCCCTCGCTGGTAATGTTTTACAGAATCCCGTTCCTGTCGTCCCGTAAGTCTCGGTTGGTACATTATATACGTCTACAGCGTTATATATCCTAACGTAAGGTAGGCTAACATCTCGGATGCAGTATTTTATGTCATTCCTGGCGTATCGGCCCCTACTTCACGGTGGGAACATTATACACGTCTATAACGTAACATAACCTAACCTAACCCATCTAGCCCCTCGCTAGTAATATTTTACAGACTCCCGTTCGTGTCGTCCCGTACGTCTCGATTTTGTTATTATATACGTCTATAGCGTTATATATCGTAACCTAAGGCAGGCTATCATCTCGGATGCAGTATTTTATAACATTCCTGGCGCATCGGACTCTACTTCTCGGTGGGAACATTATAGTCGTCTATAACGTAACATAACCTAACCTAAACCATCTAGCCCCTCGCTGGTAATATTTCACAGAATCCCGTTCGCGTCCTCCCGTACGTCTCGGTTGGGACATTATATACGTCTACAGCGACATACATCCAAACGTAAGGCAGGCTAACATCTCGGATGTAGTACTTTACAACATACCTGGCGTATCCGCCCCTACTTCTCGGTGGGAACATTATATAGGTCTATAACGTAACATAATCTAACCTAACCCATCTAGCCCCTCGCTGGTAATATTTCACAGAATCCTGTTCGCGTCGTCCCGTACGTCTCGGTTGGGATATTATATACGTCTATAGCGTTATATATCCTAACCTAAGGCAGGCTAACATCTCGGATGCAGTATTTTACGCCATTCTTGGCGTATCGGCCCCTACTTCTCGGTGGGAACATTTTACACGTCTATAACGTAACATAACCTAACCTAGCCCATCTAGCCCCTCGCTGGTAATATTTTACAGAATCCTGTTCGTGTCGTCCCGCACGTCTCGGTTGGGATATTATATACGTCTATAGCGTTATATATCGTAACTAAAGCAGGCTATCATCTCGGATGCAGTATTTTACGCCATTCCTGGCGTATCGGCCCCTACTTCTCGGTGGGAACATTATACACGTCTATAACGTAACATAACCTAACCTAACCCATCTAGCCCCTCGCTGGTAATGTTTTACAGAATCCCGTTCCTGTCGTCCCGTAAGTCTCGGTTGGTACATTATATACGTCTACAGCGTTATATATCCTAACGTAAGGTAGGCTAACATCTCGGATGCAGTATTTTACAACATTCCTGGCGCATCGGCCTCTACTTCTCGGTGGGAACATTATATTCGTCTATAACGTAATATACCCTAACCTTACACATCTAGGACCTCGCTGGTATTGTTTTACAGTATCTCGTTCATGACGTCCCGTACGTCTCGGTTGAGATATTATATACGTCTATAGCGTTATATATCCTAACATAAGGCAGGCTAACATCTCGGATGCAGTATTTTACGCCATTCCTGGCGTATCGGCCCCTACTTCACGGTGCGAACATTATACACGTCTATAACGTAACATAATCTAACCTAACCCATCTAGCCCCTCGCTGGTAATATTTCACAGAGTCCCGTTCGCGTCGTCCCGTACGTCTCGGTTGGGACATTATATACGTCTACAGCGATATACATACAAACGTAAGGCAGGCTAACATCTCGGATGTAGTACTTTACAACATTCCTGGCGTATCGGCCCCTACTTCTCGGTGGGAACATTATACACGTCTATAACCTAACATAACCTAACCTAACCCATCTAGCCCCTCGCTGGTAATATTTCACAGAATCCCGTTCGCGTCGTCCCGTACGTCTCGGTTGGGACATTATATACGTCAACAGCGTTATATATCGTAACCTAAGGCAAGCTAACATCTCGGATGCAGTATTTTACGCCATTCCTGGCGTATCGGCCCCTACTTCACGGTGGGAACATTATACACGTCTATAGCGTAACATAACGTAACCTAACCCATCTAGCCCCTCGCTGGTAATATTTCACAGAATCCCGTTCGCGTCGTCCCGTACGTCTCGGTTGGAATATTATATACGTCTATAGCGTTATATATCCTAACCTAAGGGGGGCTAACATCTAGGATGCAGTATTTTACGCCATTCCTGGCGTATCGGCCCCTACTTCTCGGTGGGAACATTATACACGTCTATAACCTAACATAACCTAACCTAACCCATCTAGCCCCTCGCTGGTAATGTTTTACAGAATCCCGTTCCTCTCGTCCCGTAAGTCTCGGTTGGTACATTATATACGTCAACAGCGTTATATAGCGTAACCTAAGGCAAGCTAACATGTCGGATGCAGTATTTTACGCCATTCCTGGCGTATCGGCCCCTACTTCTCGGTGGGAACATTATACACGTCTATAACGTAACATAACCTAACATAACCCATCTAGCCCCTCGCTGGTAATATTTTACAGAATCACGTTCGTGTCGTCCCGTACGTCTCGGTTGGGATATTATATACGTCTATAGCGTTATATATCGTAATCTAAAGCAGGCTATCATCTCGGATGCAGTATTTTACGCCATACCTGGTGTATCGGCCCCTACTTCACGGTGCGAACATTATACACGTCTATAACGTAACATAACCTAACCTAACCCATCTAGCCCCTCGCTGGTAATATTTCACAGAATCCCGTTCGCGTCGTCCCGTACGTCTCGGTTGGGACATTATATACGTCAACAGCGTTATATATCGTAACCTAAGGCCAGCTAACATGTCGGATGCAGTATTTTACGCCATTCCTGGCGTATCGGCCCCTACTACTCGGTGGGAACATTATACACGTCTATAACGTAACATAACCTAACCTAACCCATCTAGCCCCTCGCTAGTAATATTTGACAGAATCCCGTTCGTGTCATCCCGTACGTCTCGGTTTTGATATTATATACGTCTATAGCGTTATATATCGTAACCTAAGGCAGGCTATCATCTCGGATGCAGTATTTTAAGCCATTCCTGGCGTATCGGCCTCTACTTCTCGGTGGGAACATTATATTCGTCTATAACGTAATATACCCTAACCTTACACATCTAGCACCTCGCTGGTATTGTTTTACAGAATCCCGTTCGTGACGTCCCGGACGTCTCGGTTGAGATATTATATACGTCTATAGCGTTATATATCCTAACCTAAGGCAGGCTATCATCTAGGATGCAGTATTTTACAACATTCCTGGCATATCGGCCCCTACTTCTCGGTGGGAACATTATATACGTCTATTACGTATCAGAATCTAACCTAACCCATCTAGCCCCTCGCTGGTAATGTTTTACACAATCCCGTTCCTGTCGTCCCGTACGTCTCGGTTGGGGCATTATAAACGTCTACAGCGATATATATCCAAACGTAAGGCAGGCTAACATCTCGGATGTAGTACTTTACAACATTCCTGGCGTATCTGCCCCTACATCTCGGTGGGAACATTATATAGGTCTATAACGTAACATAATCTAACCTAACCCATCTAGCCCCTCGCTGGTAATATTTCACAGAATCCCGTTCGCGTCGTCCCGTACGTCTCGGTTGGAATATTATATACGTCTATAGCGTTATATATCGTAACCTAAGGGAGGCTAACATCTCGGATGCAGTATTTTACGCCATTCCTGGCGTATCGGCCCCTACTTCACGGTGCGAACATTATACACGTCTATAACGTAACATAATCTAACCCAACCCATCTAGCCCCTCGCTGGTAATATTTCACAGAATCCCGTTCGCGTCGTCCCGTACGTCTCGGTTGGGACATTATATACGTCTACAGCGATATACATCCAAACGTAAGGCAGGCTAACATCTCGGATGTAGTACTTTACAACATTCCTGGCGTATCGGCCCCTACTTCTCGGTGGGAACATTATATAGGTCTATAACGTAACATAATCTAACCTAACCCATCTAGCCCCTCGCTGGTAATATTTCACAGAATCCTGTTCGCGTCGTCCCGTACGTCTCGGATGGGACATTATAAACGTCTACTGTGATATATATCCAAATGTAAGGCAGGCTAACATCTCGGATGTAGTACTTTACAACATTCCTGGCGTATCTGCCCCTTCTTCTCGGTGGGAACATTATATAGGTCTATAACGTAACATAATCTAACCTAACCCATCTAGCCCCTCGCTGGTAATATTTCACAGAATCCCGTTCGCGTCGTCCCGTACGTCTCGGTTGGAATATTATATACGTCTATAGCGTTATATATCGTAACCTAAGGGAGGTTAACATCTCGGATGCAGTATTTTACGCCATTCCTGGCGTATCGGCCCCTACTTCACGGTGCGAACATTATACAAGTCTATAACGTAACATATTCTAACCCAACCCATCTAGCCCCTCGCTGGTAATATTTCACAGAATCCCGTTCGCGTCGTCCCGTACGTCTCGGTTGGGACACTATATACGTCTACAGCGATATACATCCAAACGTAAGGCAGGCTAACATCTCGGATGTAGTACTTTACAACATTCCTGGCGTATCGGCCCCTACTTCTCGGTGGGAACATTATATAGGTCTATAACGTAACATAATCTAACCTAACCCATCTAGCCCCTCGCTGGTAATATTTCACAGAATCCTGTTCGCGTCGTCCCGTACGTCTCGGTTGGGATATTATATACGTCTATAGCGTTATATATCCTAACCTAAGGCAGGCTAACATCTCGGATGCAGTATTTTACGCCATTCCTGGCGTATCGGCCCCTACTTCACGTTGGGAACATCATACACGTCTATAACGTAACATAACCTAACCTAACCCATCTAGCACCTCGCTGGTAATATTTCACAGAATCCCGTTCGCGTCATCCCGTACGTCTCGGTTGGGACATTATATACGTCAACAGCGTTATATATCCTAACCTAAGGGGGGCTAACATCTAGGATGCAGTATTTTACGCCACTCCTGGCGTATCGGCCCCTACTTCTCGGTGGGAACATTATACACGTCTATAACGTAACATAACCTAACCTAACCCATCTAGCCCCTCGCTGGTAATGTTTTACAGAATCCCGTTCCTGTCGTCCCGTAAGTCTCGGTTGGTACATTATATACGTCTACAGCGTTATATATCCTATCGTAAGGTAGGCTAACATCTCGGATGCAGTATTTTATGTCATTCCTGGCGTATCGGCCCCTACTTCACGGTGGGAACATTATACACGTCTATAACGTAACATAACATAACCTAACCCATCTAGCCCCTCGCTAGTAATATTTTACAGACTCCCGTTCGTGTCGTCCCGTACCTTCTCGGTTGGAATATTATATACGTCTATAGCGTTATATATCCTAACCTAAGGGGGGCTAACATCTAGGATGCAGTATTTTACGCCATTCCTGGCGTATCGGCCCCTACTTCTCGGTGGGAACATTATACACGTCTATAACCTAACATAACCTAACCTAACCCATCTAGCCCCTCGCTGGTAATGTTTTACAGAATCCCGTTCCTCTCGTCCCGTAAGTCTCGGTTGGTACATTATATACGTCAACAGCGTTATATATCGTAACCTAAGGCAAGCTAACATGTCGGATGCAGTATTTTACGCCATTCCTGGCGTATCGGCCCCTACTTCTCGGTGGGAACATTATACACGTCTATAACGTAACATAACCTAACATAACCCATCTAGCCCCTCGCTGGTAATATTTTACAGAATCACGTTCGTGTCGTCCCGTACGTCTCGGTTGGGATATTATATACGTCTATAGCGTTATATATCGTAATCTAAAGCAGGCTATCATCTCGGATGCAGTATTTTACGCCATACCTGGTGTATCGGCCCCTACTTCACGGTGCGAACATTATACACGTCTATAACGTAACATAACCTAACCTAACCCATCTAGCCCCTCGCTAGTAATATTTGACAGAATCCCGTTCGTGTCATCCCGTACGTCTCGGTTTTGATATTATATACGTCTATAGCGTTATATATCGTAACCTAAGGCAGGCTATCATCTCGGATGCAGTATTTTAAGCCATTCCTGGCGTATCGGCCTCTACTTCTCGGTGGGAACATTATATTCGTCTATAACGTAATATACCCTAACCTTACACATCTAGCACCTCGCTGGTATTGTTTTACAGAATCCCGTTCGTGACGTCCCGTACGTCTCGGTTGAGATATTATATACGTCTATAGCGTTATATATCCTAACATAAGGCAGGCTAACATCTCAGATGCAGTATTTTACGCCATTCCTGGCGTATCGGCCACTACTTCTCGGTGGGTACATTATACACGTCTATAATGTAACGCAACCTAACCTAGCCCATCTAGCCCCTCGCTGGTAATATTTTACAGAATCCGGTTCGTGTCGTCCCGGACGTCTCGGTTGGGATATTATATACGTCTACAGCCATATATATCCAAACGTAAGGCAGGCTAACATCTCGGATGTAGTACTGTACAACATTCCTGGCGTATCGGCCCCTACTTCTCCGTGGGAACATTATATAGGTCTATAACGTAACATAATCTAACCTAACCCATCTAGCCCCTCGCTGGTAATATTTCACAGAATCCTGTTCGCGTCGTCCCGTACGTCTCGGTGGGGATATTATATACGTCTACAGCGTTATATATCATAACCTAAGGCAGGCTAACATCTCGGATGCAGTATTTAACGCCATTCCTGGCGTATCGGCCCCTACTTCTCGGTGGGAACATTATACACGTCTATAACGTAACATAACCTAACCTAACCCATCTAGCCCCTCGCTGGTAATATTTCACAGAATCCCGTTCGCGTCGTCCCGTACGTCTCGGTTGGAATATTATATACGTCTATAGCGTTATATATCGTAACCTAAGGGAGGCTAACATCTCGGATGCAGTATTTTACGCCATTCCTGGCGTATCGGCCCCTACTTCACGGTGCGAACATTATACACGTCTATAACGTAACATAATCTAACCCAACCCATCTAGCCCCTCGCTGGTAATATTTCACAGAATCCCGTTCGCGTCGTCCCGTACGTCTCGGTTGGGACATTATATACGTCTACAGCGATATACATCCAAACGTAAGGCAGGCTAACATCTCGGATGTAGTACTTTACAACATTCCTGGCGTATCGGCCCCTACTTCTCGGTGGGAACATTATATAGGTCTATAACGTAACATAATCTAACCTAACCCATCTAGCCCCTCGCTGGTAATATTTCACAGAATCCTGTTCGCGTCGTCCCGTACGTCTCGGTTGGGATATTATATACGTCTATAGCGTTATATATCCTAACCTAAGGCAGGCTAACATCTCGGATGCAGTATTTTACGCCATTCCTGGCGTATCGGCCCCTACTTCTCGGTGGGAACATTATACACGTCTATAACGTAACATAACCAAACCTAGCCCATCTAGCCCCTCGCTGGTAATATTTTACGGAATCCTGTTCGTGTCGTCCCGCACGTCTCGGTTGGGATATTATATACGTCTATAGCGTTATATATCGTAACTAAAGCAGGCTATCATCTCGGATGCAGTATTTTACAACATTCCTGGCGCATCGGCCTCTACTTCTCGGTGGGAACATTATATTCGTCTATAACGTAATATACCCTAACCTTACACATCTAGCACCTCGCTGGTATTGTTTTACAGAATCCCGTTCGTGACGTCCCGTACGTCTCGGTTGAGATATTATATACGTCTATAGCGTTATATATCCTAACATAAGGCAGGCTAACATCTCAGATGCAGTATTTTACGCCATTCCTGGCGTATCGGCCCCTACTACTCGGTGGGAACATTATACACGTCTATAACGTAACATAACCTAACCTAACCCATCTAGCCCCTCGCTGGTAATATTTCACAGAATCCCGTTCGCGTCGTCCCGTACGTCTCGGTTGGGACATTATATACGTCAACAGCGTTATATATCGTAACCTAAGGCAAGCTAACATCTCGGATGCAGTATTTTACGCCATTCCTGGCGTATCGGCCCCTACTTCACGGTGGGAACATTATACACGTCTATAGCGTAACATAACGTAACCTAACCCATCTAGCCCCTCGCTGGTAATATTTCACAGAATCCCGTTCGCGTCGTCCCGTACGTCTCGGTTGGAATATTATATACGTCTATAGCGTTATATATCCTAACCTAAGGGGGGCTAACATCTAGGATGCAGTATTTTACGCCATTCCTGGCGTATCGGCCCCTACTTCTCGGTGGGAACATTATACACGTCTATAACCTAACATAACCTAACCTAACCCATCTAGCCCCTCGCTGGTAATGTTTTACAGAATCCCGTTCCTCTCGTCCCGTAAGTCTCGGTTGGTACATTATATACGTCAACAGCGTTATATATCGTAACCTAAGGCAAGCTAACATGTCGGATGCAGTATTTTACGCCATTCCTGGCGTATCGGCCCCTACTTCTCGGTGGGAACATTATACACGTCTATAACGTAACATAACCTAACATAACCCATCTAGCCCCTCGCTGGTAATATTTTACAGAATCACGTTCGTGTCGTCCCGTACGTCTCGGTTGGGATATTATATACGTCTATAGCGTTATATATCGTAATCTAAAGCAGGCTATCATCTCGGATGCAGTATTTTACGCCATACCTGGTGTATCGGCCCCTACTTCACGGTGCGAACATTATACACGTCTATAACGTAACATAACCTAACCTAACCCATCTAGCCCCTCGCTGGTAATATTTCACAGAATCCCGTTCGCGTCGTCCCGTACGTCTCGGTTGGGACATTATATACGTCAACAGCGTTATATATCGTAACCTAAGGCCAGCTAACATGTCGGATGCAGTATTTTACGCCATTCCTGGCGTATCGGCCCCTACTACTCGGTGGGAACATTATACACGTCTATAACGTAACATAACCTAACCTAACCCATCTAGCCCCTCGCTAGTAATATTTTACAGAATCCCGTTCGTGTCATGCCGTACGTCTCGGTTTTGATATTATATACGTCTATAGCGTTATATATCGTAACCTAAGGCAGGCTATCATCTCGGATGCAGTATTTTAAGCCATTCCTGGCGTATCGGCCTCTACTTCTCGGTGGGAACATTATATTCGTCTATAACGTAATATACCCTAACCTTACACATCTAGCACCTCGCTGGTATTGTTTTACAGAATCCCGTTCGTGACGTCCCGTACGTCTCGGTTGAGATATTATATACGTCTATAGCGTTATATATCCTAACATAAGGCAGGCTAACATCTCAGATGCAGTATTTTACGCCATTCCTGGCGTATCGGCCACTACTTCTCGGTGGGTACATTATACACGTCTATAACGTAACGCAACCTAACCTAGCCCATCTAGCCCCTCGCTGGTAATATTTTACAGAATCCGGTTCGTGTCGTCCCGGACGTCTCGGTTGGGATATTATATACGTCTATAGCGTTATATATCCTAACCTAAGGCAGGCTATCATCTAGGATGCAGTATTTTACAACATTCCTGGCATATCGGCCCCTACTTCTCGGTGGGAACATTATATACGTCTATTACGTATCAGAATCTAACCTAACCCATCTAGCCCCTCGCTGGTAATGTTTTACACAATCCCGTTCCTGTCGTCCCGTACGTCTCGGTTGGGGCATTATAAACGTCTACAGCGATATATATCCAAACGTAAGGCAGGCTAACATCTCGGATGTAGTACTTTACAACATTCCTGGCGTATCGGCCCCTACTTCTCGGTGGGAACATTATATAGGTCTATAACGTAACATAATCTAACCTAACCCATCTAGCCCCTCGCTGGTAATATTTCACAGAATCCTGTTCGCGTCGTCCCGTACGTCTCGGTTGGGATATTATATACGTCTATAGCGTTATATATCCTAACCTAAGGCAGGCTAACATCTCGGATGCAGTATTTTACGCCATTCCTGGCGTATCGGCCCCTACTTCTCGGTGGGAACATTATACACGTCTATAACGTAACATAACCAAACCTAGCCCATCTAGCCCCTCGCTGGTAATATTTTACGGAATCCTGTTCGTGTCGTCCCGCACGTCTCGGTTGGGATATTATATACGTCTATAGCGTTATATATCGTAACTAAAGCAGGCTATCATCTCGGATGCAGTATTTTACAACATTCCTGGCGCATCGGCCTCTACTTCTCGGTGGGAACATTATATTCGTCTATAACGTAATATACCCTAACCTTACACATCTAGGACCTCGCTGGTATTGTTTTACAGTATCTCGTTCATGACGTCCCGTATGTCTCGGTTGAGATATTATATACGTCTATAGCGTTATATATCCTAACATAAGGCAGGCTAACATCTCGGATGCAGTATTTTACGCCATTCCTGGCGTATCGGCCCCTACTTCACGGTGGGAACATTATACACGTCTATAACGTAACATAATCTTACCTAACCCATCTAGCCCCTCGCTGGTAATATTTCACAGAATCCCGTTCGCGTCGTCCCGTACGTCTCGGTTGGAATATTATATACGTCTATAGCGTTATATATCGTAACCTAAGGGAGGCTAACATCTCGGATGCAGTATTTCACGCCATTCCTGGCGTATCGGCCCCTACTTCGCGGTGGGAACATTATACACGTCTATAACGTAACATAACCTAACCTAACCCATCTAGCCCCTCGCTGGTAATATTTCACAGAATCCCGTTCTCGTCGTCCCGTACGTCTCGGATGGGACATTATAAACGTCTACTGTGATATATATCCAAACGTAAGGCAGGCTAACATCTCGGATGTAGTACTTTACAACATTCCTGGCGTATCTGCCCCTTCTTCTCGGTGGGAACATTATATAGGTCTATAACGTAACATAATCTAACCTAACCCATCTAGCCCCTCGCTGGTAATATTTCACAGAATCCCGTTCGCGTCGTCCCGTACGTCTAGGTTGGGACATTATATACGTCTACAGCGATATACATCCAAACGTAAGGCAGGCTAACATCTCGGATGTAGTACTTTACAACATTCCTGGCGTATCGGACCCTACTTCTCGGTGGGAACATTATACACGTCTATAGCGTAACATAACGTAACCTAACCCATCTAGCACTTCGCTGGTAATATTTCACAGAATCCCGTTCGCGTCGTCCCGTACATCTCGGTTGGGATATTATATACGTCTATAGCCTTATATATCCTGACCTAAGGCAGGCTATCATCTCGGATGCAGTATTTTACAACATTCCTGGCGTATCGGTCCATACTTCTCGGTGGGAACATTATATACGTCTATAACGTAACTTAACCTAACCTAACCCATTTAGCCCCTCGCTGGTAATGTTTTACAAAATCCCGTTCGTGTCGTCCCGTACGTCTCGGTTGGGACATTATATACGTCTACAGCGTTATATATCCTAGCCTAAGGCAGGCTAACATCTCGGTTGCAGTATTTTACAACATTCCTGGCGTATCCGCCCCTACTTCTCGGAGGGAAAATTATACACGTCTATAACGCAACATAACCTAACCTAACGCATCTAGCCCCTCGCTGGAAATATTTTACAGAATCCCGTTCGTGTCGTCCCGTACATCTCGGTTGGGACATTATGTACGTCTACAGCGTTATATATCCTAACCTAAGGCAGGCTAACATCTCGGATGTAGTATTTTACAACATTCCTGGCGCATCGGCCTCTACTTCTCGGTGGGAACATTATATTCATCTATAACGTAATATAACCTAACCTAACACATCTAGCGCCTCGCTGGTAATGTTTTACAAAATCCCGTTCGTGTCGTCCCGTACGTCTCGGTTGCGACATTATATACGTCTACAGCGTTATATATCCTAACCTAAGGCAGGCTAACATCTCTGTTGCAGTATTTTACAACATTCCTGGCGTATCGGCCCATACTTCTCGGTGGGAACATTATATACGTCTATAACGTAACTTAACCTAACCTAACCCATTTAGCCCCTCGCTGGTAATATTTTACAGAATCCCGTTAGTGTCGTCCTGTACGTCTCGGTTGGGATATTATATACGTCTATAGCGTTATATATCCTAACCTAAGGCAGGCTAACATCTCGGATATAGTATTTTACAACATTCCTGGCGCATCGCCCACTACTTCTCGGTGGGAACATTATATTCGTCTATAACGTAAAATAACCTAACCTAACACATCTAGCCCCTCGCTGGTAATGTTTTACACAATCCCGTTCGTGACGTCCCGTACATCTCGGTTGGGATATTATATACGTCTATAGCCATATATATCCTGACCTAAGGCAGGCTATCATCTCGGATGCAGCATTTTACAACATTCCTGGCGCATCGGCCTCTACTTCTCGGTGGGAACATTATATTCATCTATAACGTAATATAACCTAACCTAACACATCTAGCGCCTCGCTGGTAATGTTTTACAAAATCTCGTTCGTGTCGTCCCGTACGTCTCGGTTGCGACATTATATACGTCTACAGCGTTATATATCCTAACCTAAGGCAGGCTAACATCTCTGTTGCAGTATTTTACAACATTCCTGGCGTATCGGCCCATACTTCTCGGTGGGAACATTATATACGTCTATAACGTAACTTAACCTAACCTAACCCATTTAGCCCCTCGCTGGTAATATTTTACAGAATCCCGTTAGTGTCGTCCCGTACGTCTCGGTTGGGATATTATATACGTCTATAGCGTTATATATCCTAACCTAAGGCAGGCTAACATCTCGGATATAGTATTTTACAACATTCCTGGCGCATCGCCCACTACTTCTCGGTGGGAACATTATATTCGTCTATAATGTAATATAACCTAACCTAACACATCTAGCCCCTCGCTGGTAATGTTTTACACAATTCCGTTCGTGACGTCCCGTACATCTCGGTTGGGATATTATATACGTCTATAGCCTTATATATCCTGACCTAAGGCAGGCTATCATCTCGGATGCAGTATTTTACAACATTCCTGGCATATCGGACCCTACTTCTCAGTGGGAACATTATATACGTCTATAACGTAATATAACCTAACCTAACACATCTAGCTAATTCCTGGTAATGTTTTACAAAATCCCGTTCGTGTCGTCCCGCACGTCTCGGATGGGACATTATGTACGTCTACAGCGTTATATATCCTAACCTAAGGCAGGCTAACATCTCGGATGTAGTATTTTACAACATTCCTGACGTATCGGCCCCTACTTCTCGGTGGGAACATTATATACGTCTATAACGTAATATAACCTAACCTAACACATCTAGCTAATTCCTGGTAATGTTTTACAAAATCCCGTTCGTGTCGTCCCGCACGTCTCGGATGGGACATTATATACGTCTGCAGCGTTATATATCATAACCTAAGGCAGGCTAACATCTCGAATATAGTATTTTACAACATTCCTGGCGCATCGGCCTCTACTTCTCGGTGGGAACATCTTATTCGTCTATAACGTAATATAACCTAACCTAACACATCTAGCCCCTCGCTGGTAATGTTTTACAAAATCCCGTTCGTGTCGTCCCGTATGTCTCGGTTGGGACATTATATACGTCTACAGCGTTATATATCCTAACCTAAGGCAGGCTAACATTTCGGTTGCAGTATTTTACAACATTCCTGGCGTATCCGCCCCTACTTCTCGGTGGGAAAATTATACACGTCTATAACGTAACATAACCTGACCTAACGCATCTAGCCCCTCGATGGTAATATTTTACAGAATCCCGTTCGTGACGTCCCGTACCCCTCGGTTGGGATATTATATACGTCTATAGCGTTATATATCCTAACCTAAGGCAGGCTATCATCTCGGATGTAGTATTTTACAACATTCCTGACGTATCGGCCCCTACTTCACGTTGGGAACATCATACACGTCTATAACGTAACATAACCTAACCTAACCCATCTAGCCCCTCGCTGGTAATATTTGACAGAATCCCGCTCGCGTCGTCCCGTCCGTCTCGGCTGGCATATTATATACGTCTATAGCGTTATATATCCTAACCTAAGGCAGGCTAACATCTCGGATGTAGTACTTTACAACATTCCTGGCGTATCTGCCCCTTCTTCTCGGTGGGAACATTATATAGGTCTATAACGTAACATAATCTAACCTAACCCATCTAGCCCCTCGCTGGTAATATTTCACAGAATCCCGTTCGCGTCGTCCCGTACGTCTCGGTTGGGACATTATATACGTCTACAGCGATATACATCCAAACGTAAGGCAGGCTAACATCTCGGATGTAGTACTTTACAACATTCCTGGCGTATCGGACCCTACTTCTCGGTGGGAACATTATATAGGTCTATAACGTAACATAATCTAACCTAACCCATCTAGCCCCTCGCTGGTAATATTTCACAGAATCCCATTCGCGTCGTCCCGTACGTCTCGGTTGGGATATTATATACGTCTATAGCGTTATATATCCTAACCTAAGGCAGGCTATCATCTCGGATGTAGTATTTTACAACATGCCTGGCGTATCGGACCCTACTTCTCGGTGGGAACATTATACACGTCTATAACGTAACATAACCTAACCTAAACCATCTAACACCTCGCTGGTAATGTTTTACAGAATCCCGTTCCTGTCGTCCCGTACGTCTCGGCTGGGACATTGTATACGTCTACAGCGTTATATATCCTAACCTAAGGCAGGCTAACATCTCGGATGCAGTATTTTACGCCATTCCTGGAGTATCGGCCCCTACTTCACGGTGGGAACATTATACACGTCTATAACGTAACATAACCTAACCTAACCCATCTAGCCCCTCGCTGGTAACATTTCACAGAATCCTGTTCGCGTCGTCCCGTACGTCTCGGTTGGGACATTATAAACGTGTACAGCGATATATATCCAAACGTAAGGCAGGCTAACATCTCGGATGTAGTACTTTAGAACATTCCTGGCGTATCTGCCCCTACTTCTCGGTGGGAACATTATATAGGTCTATAACGTAACATAACCTAACCTAACCCATCTAGCCCCTCGCTAGTAATATTTCACAGAATCCCGTTCGCGTCGTCCCGTACGTCTCGGTTGGGACATTATATACGTCTAAAGCGATATATATCCAAACGTAAGGCAGGCTAACATCTGGGATGTAGTACTTTACAACATTCCTGGCGCATCGCCCACTACTTCTCGGTGGGAACATTATATTCGTCTATAACGTAATGTAACCTAACCTAACACATCTAGCCCCTCGCTGGTAATGTTTTACTGAATCCCGTTCGTGACGTCCCGTACATCTCGGTTGGGATATTATATACGTCTATAGCCTTATATATCCTGACCTAAGGCAGGCTATCATCTCGGATGCAGTATTTTACAACATTCCTGGCATATCGGATCCTACTTCTCAGTGGGAACATTATATATGTCTATAACGTAATATAACCTAACCTAACACATCTAGCTAATTCCTGGTAATGTTTTACAAAATCCCGTTCGTGTCGTCCCGCACGTCTCGGATGGGACATTATATAAGTCTGCAGCGTTATATATCATAACCTAAGGCAGGCTAACATCTCGAATATAGTATTTTACAACATTCCTGGCGCATCGGCCTCTACTTCTCGGTGGGAACATCTTATTCTTCTATAACGTAATATAACCTAACCTAACACATCTAGCCCCTCGCTGGTAATGTTTTACAAAATCCCGTTCGTGTCGTCCCGTACGTCTCGGTTGGGACATTATATACGTCTACAGCGTTATATATCCTAGCCTAAGGCAGGCTAACATCTCGGTTGCAGTATTTTACAACATTCCTGGCGTATCCGCCCCTACTTCTCGGAGGGAAAATTATACACGTCTATAACGCAACATAACCTAACCTAACGCATCTAGCCCCTCGCTGGAAATATTTTACAGAATCCCGTTCGTGTCGTCCCGTACATCTCGGTTGGGACATTATGTACGTCTACAGCGTTATATATCCTAACCTAAGGCAGGCTAACATCTCGGATGTAGTATTTTACAACATTCCTGGCGCATCGGCCTCTACTTCTCGGTGGGAACATTATATTCATCTATAACATAATATAACCTAACCTAACACATCTAGCGCCTCGCTGGTAATGTTTTACAAAATCCCGTTCGTGACGTCCCGTACATCTCGGTTGGGATATTATATACGTCTATAGCCTTATATATCCTGACCTAAGGCAGGCTATCATCTCGGATGCAGTATTTTACAACATTCCTGGCATATCGGACCCTACTTCTCAGTGGGAACATTATATACGTCTATAACGTAATATAACCTAACCTAACACATCTAGCTAATTCCTGGTAATGTTTTACAAAATCCCGTTCGTGTCGTCCCGCACGTCTCGGATGGGACATTATGTACGTCTACAGCGTTATATATCCTAACCTAAGGCAGGCTAACATCTCGGATGTAGTATTTTACAACATTCCTGACGTATCGGCCCCTACTTCTCGGTGGGAACATTATATACGTCTATAACGTAATATAACCTAACCTAACACATCTAGCTAATTCCTGGTAATGTTTTACAAAATCCCGTTCGTGTCGTCCCGCACGTCTCGGATGGGACATTATATACGTCTGCAGCGTTATATATCATAACCTAAGGCAGGCTAACATCTCGAATATAGTATTTTACAACATTCCTGGCGCATCGGCCTCTACTTCTCGGTGGGAACATCTTATTCGTCTATAACGTAATATAACCTAACCTAACACATCTAGCCCCTCGCTGGTAATGTTTTACAAAATCCCGTTCGTGTCGTCCCGTATGTCTCGGTTGGGACATTATATACGTCTACAGCGTTATATATCCTAACCTAAGGCAGGCTATCATCTCGGATGTAGTATTTTACAACATTCCTGACGTATCGGCCCCTACTTCACGTTGGGAACATCATACACGTCTATAACGTAACATAACCTAACCTAACCCATCTAGCCCCTCGCTGGTAATATTTCACAGCATCCCGCTCGCGTCGTCCCGTCCGTCTCGGCTGGCATATTATATACGTCTATAGCGTTATATATCCTAACCTAAGGCAGGCTATCATCTCGGATGCAGTATTTTATAACATTCCTGGCGCATCGGCCTCTACTTCTCGGTGGGAACATTATAGTCGTCTATAACGTAACATAACCTAACCTAACCCATCTAGCCCCTCGCTGGTAATATTTCACAGAATCCTGTTCGCGTCGTCCCGTACGTCTCGGTTGGGACATTATAAACGTGTACAGCGATATATATCCAAACGTAAGGCAGGCTAACATCTCGGATGTAGTACTTTACAACATTCCTGGCGTATCTGCCCCTACTTCTCGGTGGGAACATTATATAGGTCTATAACGTAACATAACCTAACCTAACCCATCTAGCCCCTCGCTAGTAATATTTCACAGAATCCCGTTCGCGTCGTCCCGTACGTCTCGGTTGGGACATTATATACGTCTAAAGCGATATATATCCAAACGTAAGGCAGGCTAACATCTCGGATGTAGTACTTTACGTCATTCCTGGCGTATCGGCCCCTACTTCTCGGTGGGAACATTATATAGGTCTATAACGTAACATAATCTATCCTAACCCATCTAGCACCTCGCTGGTAATATTTCACAGAATCCCGTTCGCGTCGTCCCGTACATCTCGGTTGGGATATTATATACGTCTATAGCCTTATATATCCTGACCTAAGGCAGGCTATCATCTCGGATGCAGTATTTTACAACATTCCTGGCGTATCGGTCCATACTTCTCGGTGGGAACATTATATACGTCTATAACGTAACTTAACCTAACCTAACCCATTTAGCCCCTCGCTGGTAATGTTTTACAAAATCCCGTTCGTGTCGTCCCGTACGTCTCGGTTGGGACATTATATACGTCTACAGCGTTATATATCCTAGCCTAAGGCAGGCTAACATCTCGGTTGCAGTATTTTACAACATTCCTGGCGTATCCGCCCCTACTTCTCGGAGGGAAAATTATACACGTCTATAACGCAACATAACCTAACCTAACGCATCTAGCCCCTCGCTGGAAATATTTTACAGAATCCCGTTCGTGTCGTCCCGTACATCTCGGTTGGGACATTATGTACGTCTACAGCGTTATATATCCTAACCTAAGGCAGGCTAACATCTCGGATGTAGTATTTTACAACATTCCTGGCGCATCGGCCTCTACTTCTCGGTGGGAACATTATATTCATCTATAACGTAATATAACCTAACCTAACACATCTAGCGCCTCGCTGGTAATGTTTTACAAAATCCCGTTCGTGTCGTCCCGTACGTCTCGGTTGCGACATTATATACGTCTACAGCGTTATATATCCTAACCTAAGGCAGGCTAACATCTCTGTTGCAGTATTTTACAACATTCCTGGCGTATCGGCCCATACTTCTCGGTGGGAACATTATATACGTCTATAACGTAACTTAACCTAACCTAACCCATTTAGCCCCTCGCTGGTAATATTTTACAGAATCCCGTTAGTGTCGTCCTGTACGTCTCGGTTGGGATATTATATACGTCTATAGCGTTATATATCCTAACCTAAGGCAGGCTAACATCTCGGATATAGTATTTTACAACATTCCTGGCGCATCGCCCACTACTTCTCGGTGGGAACATTATATTCGTCTATAACGTAAAATAACCTAACCTAACACATCTAGCCCCTCGCTGGTAATGTTTTACACAATCCCGTTCGTGACGTCCCGTACATCTCGGTTGGGATATTATATACGTCTATAGCCATATATATCCTGACCTAAGGCAGGCTATCATCTCGGATGCAGCATTTTACAACATTCCTGGCGCATCGGCCTCTACTTCTCGGTGGGAACATTATATTCATCTATAACGTAATATAACCTAACCTAACACATCTAGCGCCTCGCTGGTAATGTTTTACAAAATCTCGTTCGTGTCGTCCCGTACGTCTCGGTTGCGACATTATATACGTCTACAGCGTTATATATCCTAACCTAAGGCAGGCTAACATCTCTGTTGCAGTATTTTACAACATTCCTGGCGTATCGGCCCATACTTCTCGGTGGGAACATTATATACGTCTATAACGTAACTTAACCTAACCTAACCCATTTAGCCCCTCGCTGGTAATGTTTTACAAAATCCCGTTCGTGTCGTCCCGTACGTCTCGGTTGGGACATTATATACGTCTACAGCGTTATATATCCTAACCTAAGGCAGGCTAACATCTCGGATATAGTATTTTACAACATTCCTGGCGCATCGCCCACTACTTCTCGGTGGGAACATTATATTCGTCTATAATGTAATATAACCTAACCTAACACATCTAGCCCCTCGCTGGTAATGTTTTACACAATTCCGTTCGTGACGTCCCGTACATCTCGGTTGGGATATTATATACGTCTATAGCCTTATATATCCTGACCTAAGGCAGGCTATCATCTCGGATGCAGTATTTTACAACATTCCTGGCATATCGGACCCTACTTCTCAGTGGGAACATTATATACGTCTATAACGTAATATAACCTAACCTAACACATCTAGCTAATTCCTGGTAATGTTTTACAAAATCCCGTTCGTGTCGTCCCGCACGTCTCGGATGGGACATTATGTACGTCTACAGCGTTATATATCCTAACCTAAGGCAGGCTAACATCTCGGATGTAGTATTTTACAACATTCCTGACGTATCGGCCCCTACTTCTCGGTGGGAACATTATATACGTCTATAACGTAATATAACCTAACCTAACACATCTAGCTAATTCCTGGTAATGTTTTACAAAATCCCGTTCGTGTCGTCCCGCACGTCTCGGATGGGACATTATATACGTCTGCAGCGTTATATATCATAACCTAAGGCAGGCTAACATCTCGAATATAGTATTTTACAACATTCCTGGCGCATCGGCCTCTACTTCTCGGTGGGAACATCTTATTCGTCTATAACGTAATATAACCTAACCTAACACATCTAGCCCCTCGCTGGTAATGTTTTACAAAATCCCGTTCGTGTCGTCCCGTATGTCTCGGTTGGGACATTATATACGTCTACAGCGTTATATATCCTAACCTAAGGCAGGCTAACATTTCGGTTGCAGTATTTTACAACATTCCTGGCGTATCCGCCCCTACTTCTCGGTGGGAAAATTATACACGTCTATAACGTAACATAACCTGACCTAACGCATCTAGCCCCTCGATGGTAATATTTTACAGAATCCCGTTCGTGACGTCCCGTACCCCTCGGTTGGGATATTATATACGTCTATAGCGTTATATATCCTAACCTAAGGCAGGCTATCATCTCGGATGTAGTATTTTACAACATTCCTGACGTATCGGCCCCTACTTCACGTTGGGAACATCATACACGTCTATAACGTAACATAACCTAACCTAACCCATCTAGCCCCTCGCTGGTAATATTTGACAGAATCCCGCTCGCGTCGTCCCGTCCGTCTCGGCTGGCATATTATATACGTCTATAGCGTTATATATCCTAACCTAAGGCAGGCTATCATCTCGGATGCAGTATTTTATAACATTCCTGGCGCATCGGCCTCTACTTCTCGGTGGGAACATTATAGTCGTCTATAACGTAACATAACCTAACCTAACCCATCTAGCCCCTCGCTGGTAATATTTCACAGAATCCTGTTCGCGTCGTCCCGTACGTCTCGGTTGGGACATTATATACGTCTAAAGCGATATATATCCAAACGTAAGGCAGGCTAACATCTCGGATGTAGTACTTTACATCATTCCTGGCGTATCGGTCCCTACTTCTCGGTGGGAACATTATATAGGTCTATAACGTAACATAATCTATCCTAACCCATCTAGCACCCCGCTGGTAATATTTCACAGAATCCCGTTCGCGTCGTCCCGTACATCTCGGTTGGGATATTATATACGTCTATAGCCTTATATATCCTGACCTAAGGCAGGCTATCATCTCGGATGCAGTATTTTACAACATTCCTGGCGTATCGGCCCATACTTCTCGGTGGGAACATTATATACGTCTATAACGTAACTTAACCTAACCTAACCCATTTAGCCCCTCGCTGGTAATGTTTTACAAAATCCCGTTCGTGTCGTCCCGTACGTCTCGGTTGCGACATTATATACGTCTACAGCGTTATATATCCTAACCTAAGGCAGGCTAACATCTCTGTTGCAGTATTTTACAACATTCCTGGCGTATCGGCCCATACTTCTCGGTGGGAACATTATATACGTCTATAACGTAACTTAACCTAACCTAACCCATTTAGCCCCTCGCTGGTAATATTTTACAGAATCCCGTTAGTGTCGTCCCGTACGTCTCGGTTGGGATATTATATACGTCTATAGCGTTATATATCCTAACCTAAGGCAGGCTAACATCTCGGATATAGTATTTTACAACATTCCTGTCGCATCGCCCACTACTTCTCGGTGGGAACATTATATTCGTCTATAACGTGATATAACCTAACCTAACACATCTAGCCCCTCGCTGGTAATGTTTTACACAATCCCGTTCGTGACGTCCCGTACATCTCGGTTGGGATATTATATACGTCTATAGCCTTATATATCCTGACCTAAGGCAGGCTATCATCTCGGATGCAGTATTTTACAACATTCCTGGCATATCGGACCCTACTTCTCAGTGGGAACATTATATACGTCTATAACGTAATATAACCTAACCTAACACATCTAGCTAATTCCTGGTAATGTTTTACAAAATCCCGTTCGTGTCGTCCCGCACGTCTCGGATGGGACATTATATACGTCTGCAGCGTTATATATCATAACCTAAGGCAGGCTAACATCTCGAATATAGTATTTTACAACATTCCTGGCGCATCGGCCTCTACTTCTCGGTGGGAACGTCTTATTCGTCTATAACGTAATATAACCTAACCTAACACATCTAGCGCCTCGCTGGTAATGTTTTAAAAAATCCCGTTCGTGTCGTCCCGTACGTCTCGGTTGCGACATTATATACGTCTACAGCGTTATATATCCTAACCTAAGGCAGGCTAACATCTCTGTTGCAGTATTTTACAACATTCCTGGCGTATCGGCCCATACTTCTCGGTGGGAACATTATATACGTCTATAACGTAACTTAACCTAACCTAACCCATTTAGCCCCTCGCTGGTAATATTTTACAGAATCCCGTTAGTGTCGTCCTGTACGTCTCGGTTGGGATATTATATACGTCTATAGCGTTATATATCCTAACCTAAGGCAGGCTAACATCTCGGATATAGTATTTTACAACATTCCTGGCGCATCGCCCACTACTTCTCGGTGGGAACATTATATTCGTCTATAACGTAAAATAACCTAACCTAACACATCTAGCCCCTCGCTGGTAATGTTTTACACAATCCCGTTCGTGACGTCCCGTACATCTCGGTTGGGATATTATATACGTCTATAGCCATATATATCCTGACCTAAGGCAGGCTATCATCTCGGATGCAGCATTTTACAACATTCCTGGCGCATCGGCCTCTACTTCTCGGTGGGAACATTATATTCATCTATAACGTAATATAACCTAACCTAACACATCTAGCGCCTCGCTGGTAATGTTTTACAAAATCTCGTTCGTGTCGTCCCGTACGTCTCGGTTGCGACATTATATACGTCTACAGCGTTATATATCCTAACCTAAGGCAGGCTAACATCTCTGTTGCAGTATTTTACAACATTCCTGGCGTATCGGCCCATACTTCTCGGTGGGAACATTATATACGTCTATAACGTAACTTAACCTAACCTAACCCATTTAGCCCCTCGCTGGTAATATTTTACAGAATCCCGTTAGTGTCGTCCCGTACGTCTCGGTTGGGATATTATATACGTCTATAGCGTTATATATCCTAACCTAAGGCAGGCTAACATCTCGGATATAGTATTTTACAACATTCCTGGCGCATCGCCCACTACTTCTCGGTGGGAACATTATATTCGTCTATAATGTAATATAACCTAACCTAACACATCTAGCCCCTCGCTGGTAATGTTTTACACAATTCCGTTCGTGACGTCCCGTACATCTCGGTTGGGATATTATATACGTCTATAGCCTTATATATCCTGACCTAAGGCAGGCTATCATCTCGGATGCAGTATTTTACAACATTCCTGGCATATCGGACCCTACTTCTCAGTGGGAACATTATATACGTCTATAACGTAATATAACCTAACCTAACACATCTAGCTAATTCCTGGTAATGTTTTACAAAATCCCGTTCGTGTCGTCCCGCACGTCTCGGATGGGACATTATGTACGTCTACAGCGTTATATATCCTAACCTAAGGCAGGCTAACATCTCGGATGTAGTATTTTACAACATTCCTGACGTATCGGCCCCTACTTCTCGGTGGGAACATTATATACGTCTATAACGTAATATAACCTAACCTAACACATCTAGCTAATTCCTGGTAATGTTTTACAAAATCCCGTTCGTGTCGTCCCGCACGTCTCGGATGGGACATTATATACGTCTGCAGCGTTATATATCATAACCTAAGGCAGGCTAACATCTCGAATATAGTATTTTACAACATTCCTGGCGCATCGGCCTCTACTTCTCGGTGGGAACATCTTATTCGTCTATAACGTAATATAACCTAACCTAACACATCTAGCCCCTCGCTGGTAATGTTTTACAAAATCCCGTTCGTGTCGTCCCGTATGTCTCGGTTGGGACATTATATACGTCTACAGCGTTATATATCCTAACCTAAGGCAGGCTAACATTTCGGTTGCAGTATTTTACAACATTCCTGGCGTATCCGCCCCTACTTCTCGGTGGGAAAATTATACACGTCTATAACGTAACATAACCTGACCTAACGCATCTAGCCCCTCGATGGTAATATTTTACAGAATCCCGTTCGTGACGTCCCGTACCCCTCGGTTGGGATATTATATACGTCTATAGCGTTATATATCCTAACCTAAGGCAGGCTATCATCTCGGATGTAGTATTTTACAACATTCCTGACGTATCGGCCCCTACTTCACGTTGGGAACATCATACACGTCTATAACGTAACATAACCTAACCTAACCCATCTAGCCCCTCGCTGGTAATATTTGACAGAATCCCGCTCGCGTCGTCCCGTCCGTCTCGGCTGGCATATTATATACGTCTATAGCGTTATATATCCTAACCTAAGGCAGGCTATCATCTCGGATGCAGTATTTTATAACATTCCTGGCGCATCGGCCTCTACTTCTCGGTGGGAACATTATAGTCGTCTATAACGTAACATAACCTAACCTAACCCATCTAGCCCCTCGCTGGTAATATTTCACAGAATCCTGTTCGCGTCGTCCCGTACGTCTCGGTTGGGACATTATATACGTCTAAAGCGATATATATCCAAACGTAAGGCAGGCTAACATCTCGGATGTAGTACTTTACATCATTCCTGGCGTATCGGTCCCTACTTCTCGGTGGGAACATTATATAGGTCTATAACGTAACATAATCTATCCTAACCCATCTAGCACCCCGCTGGTAATATTTCACAGAATCCCGTTCGCGTCGTCCCGTACATCTCGGTTGGGATATTATATACGTCTATAGCCTTATATATCCTGACCTAAGGCAGGCTATCATCTCGGATGCAGTATTTTACAACATTCCTGGCGTATCGGCCCATACTTCTCGGTGGGAACATTATATACGTCTATAACGTAACTTAACCTAACCTAACCCATTTAGCCCCTCGCTGGTAATGTTTTACAAAATCCCGTTCGTGTCGTCCCGTACGTCTCGGTTGCGACATTATATACGTCTACAGCGTTATATATCCTAACCTAAGGCAGGCTAACATCTCTGTTGCAGTATTTTACAACATTCCTGGCGTATCGGCCCATACTTCTCGGTGGGAACATTATATACGTCTATAACGTAACTTAACCTAACCTAACCCATTTAGCCCCTCGCTGGTAATATTTTACAGAATCCCGTTAGTGTCGTCCCGTACGTCTCGGTTGGGATATTATATACGTCTATAGCGTTATATATCCTAACCTAAGGCAGGCTAACATCTCGGATATAGTATTTTACAACATTCCTGTCGCATCGCCCACTACTTCTCGGTGGGAACATTATATTCGTCTATAACGTGATATAACCTAACCTAACACATCTAGCCCCTCGCTGGTAATGTTTTACACAATCCCGTTCGTGACGTCCCGTACATCTCGGTTGGGATATTATATACGTCTATAGCCTTATATATCCTGACCTAAGGCAGGCTATCATCTCGGATGCAGTATTTTACAACATTCCTGGCATATCGGACCCTACTTCTCAGTGGGAACATTATATACGTCTATAACGTAATATAACCTAACCTAACACATCTAGCTAATTCCTGGTAATGTTTTACAAAATCCCGTTCGTGTCGTCCCGCACGTCTCGGATGGGACATTATGTACGTCTACAGCGTTATATATCCTAACCTAAGGCAGGCTAACATCTCGGATGTAGTATTTTACAACATTCCTGACGTATCGGCCCCTACTTCTCGGTGGGAACATTATATACGTCTATAACGTAATATAACCTAACCTAACACATCTAGCTAATTCCTGGTAATGTTTTACAAAATCCCGTTCGTGTCGTCCCGCACGTCTCGGATGGGACATTATATACGTCCGCAGCGTTATACATCATAACCTAAGGCAGGCTAACATCTCGAATATAGTATTTTACAACATTCCTGGCGCATCGGCCTCTACTTCTCGGTGGGAACATCTTATTCGTCTATAACGTAATATAACCTAACCTAACACATCTAGCCCCTCGCTGGTAATGTTTTACAAAATCCCGTTCGTGTCGTCCCGTATGTCTCGGTTGGGACATTATATACGTCTACAGCGTTATATATCCTAACCTAAGGCAGGCTAACATTTCGGTTGCAGTATTTTACAACATTCCTGGCGTATCCGCCCCTACTTCTCGGTGGGAAAATTATACACGTCTATAACGTAACATAACCTAACCTAACCCATCTAGCCCCTCGCTGGTAATATTTCACAGAATCCCGCTCGCGTCGTCCCGTCCGTCTCGGCTGGCATATTATATACGTCTATAGCGTTATATATCCTAACCTAAGGCAGGCTATCATCTCGGATGCAGTATTTTATAACATTCCTGGCGCATCGGCCTCTACTTCTCGGTGGGAACATTATAGTCGTCTATAACGTAACATAACCTAACCTAAACCATCTAGCCCCTCGCTGGTATTGTTTTACAGAATCCCGTTCGTGTCGTCCCGTACGTCTCGGTTGGGACATTATATACGTCTACAGGGTTATATATCCTAACCTAAGGCAGGCTATCACCTCGGATGTAGTATTTTACAACATTCCTGGCGCATCGGCCCCTACTTCTCGGTGGAAACATTATATAGGTCTATAACGTAATATAACCTAAAATAACACATCTAGCCCCTCGCTGGTAATGTTTTACAGGATCCCGTTCGTGTCGTCCCATACGTCTCGGTTGGGATATTATATACGTCTATAGCGTTATATATCCTAACCTAAGGCAGGCTAACATCTCGGATGTAGTATTTTACAACATTCCTGGCGCATCGGCCTCTACTAAGCGGTGGGAACATTATATACATCTATAACGTAATATAACCTAACCTAACACATCTAGCCCCTCGCTGGCAATGTTTTACAGAATCCCGTTCGTGACGTCCCGTACATCTAGGTTGGGATATTATATACGTCTATAGCCTTATGTATCCTGACCTAAGGCGGGCTATCATCTCGGATGCAGTATTTTACAACATTCCTGGCATATCGGACCCTACTTCTCAGTGGGAACATTATATACGTCTATAACGTAATATAACCTAACCTAACACATCTAGCTAATTCCTGGTAATGTTTTACAAAATCCCGTTCGTGTCGTCCCGCACGTCTCGGATGGGACATTATATACGTCTGCAGCGTTATATATCATAACCTAAGGCAGGCTAACATCTCGAATATAGTATTTTACAACATTCCTGGCGCATCGGCCTCTACTTCTCGGTGGGAACATCTTATTCTTCTATAACGTAATATAACCTAACCTAACACATCTAGCCCCTCGCTGGTAATGTTTTACAAAATCCCTTTCGTGTCGTCCCGTATGTCTCGGTTGGGACATTATATACGTCTACAGCGTTATATATCCTAACCTAAGGCAGGCTAACATTTCGGTTGCAGTATTTTACAACATTCCTGGCGTATCCGCCCCTACTTCTCGGTGGGAAAATTATACACGTCTATAACGTAACATGACCTGACCTAACGCATCTAGCCCCTCGATGGTAATATTTTACAGAATCCCGTTCGTGACGTCCCGTACCCCTCGGTTGGGATATTATATACGTCTATAGCCTTATATATCCTGACCTAAGGCAGGCTATCATCTCGGATGCAGTATTTTACAACATTCCTGGCATATCGGACCCTACTTCTCAGTGGGAACATTATATTCATCTATAACGTAATATAACCTAACCTAACACATCTAGCCCCTCGCTGGTAATGTTTTACAAAATCCCGTTCGTGTCGTCCCGTACGTCTCGATTGGGACATTATATACGTCTATAGCGTTATATATCCTAACCTAAGGCAGGCTAACATCTCGGATATAGTATTTTACAACATTCCTGACGCATCGCCCACTACTTCTCGGTGGGAACATTATATTCGTCTATAACGTAATATAACCTAACCTAACACATCTAGCCCCTCGCTGGTAATGTTTTACACAATCCCGTTCGTGACGTCCCGTACATCTCGGTTGGGATATTATATACGTCTATAGCGTTATATATCCTAACCTAAGGCAGGCTATCATCTCGGATGCAGTATTTTACAACATTCCTGGCATATCGGACCCTACTTCTCGGTGGGAACCTTATATTCATCTATAACGTAATATAACGTAACCTAACACATCTAGCCCCTCGCTGGTAATGTTTCACAGAATCCCGTACATCTCGGTTGGGATATTATATACGTCTATAGCGTTATATATCCTAACCTAAGGCAGGCTATCATCCCGGATGTAGTATTTTACAGCATTCCTGGCGTATCGGCCCCTACTTCACGGTGGGAACATTATACACGTCTATAACGTAACATAACCTAACCTAACCCATCTAGCCCCTCGCTGGTATAATTTTACAGAATCCCGTTCGTGTCGTCCCGTACGTCTCGGTTGGGATATTATATACGTCTATAGCATTATATATCCTGACCTAAGGCAGGCTAACATCTCGGTTGCAGTATTTTACAACATTCCTGGCGTATCGGCCCATACATCTCGTTGGGAACATTATATACGTCTATAACGTAACATAACCTAACCTAATCCATTTAGCCCCTCGATGGTAATATTTTACAGAATCCCGTTCGTGACGTCCCGTAACCCTCGGTTGGGATATTATATACGTCCATAGCATTATATATCCTGACCTAAGGCAGGCTATCATCTCGGATGCAGTATTTTACAACATTCCTGGCATATCGGACCCTACTTCTCAGTGGGAACATTATATACGTCTATAACGTAATATAACCTAACCTAACACATCTAGCTAATTCCTGGTAATGTTTTACAAAATCCCGTTCGTGTCGTCCCGCACGTCTCGGATGGGACATTATATACGTCTGCAGCGTTATATATCATAACCTAAGGCAGGCTAACATCTCGAATATAGTATTTTACAACATTCCTGGCGCATCGGCCTCTACTTCTCGGTGGGAACGTCTTATTCGTCTATAACGTAATATAACCTAACCTAACACATCTAGCCCCTCGCTGGTAATGTTTTAAAAAATCCGGTTCGTGTCGTCCCGTATGTCTCGGTTGGGACATTATATACGTCTACAGCGTTATATATCCTAACCTAAGGCAGGCTAACATTTCGGTTGCAGTAGTTTACAACATTCCTGGCGTATCCGCCCCTACTTCTCGGTGGGAAAATTATACACGTCTATAACGCAACATAACCTAACCTAACGCATCTAGCCCCTCGCTGGAAATATTTTACAGAATCCCGTTCGTGACGTCCCGTACCCCTCGGTTGGGATATTATATACGTCTATAGCGTTATATATCCTAACCTAAGGCAGGCTATCATCTCGGATGTAGTATTTTACAACATTCCTGACGTATCGGCCCCTACTTCTCGGTGGGAACATTATATAGGTCTATAACGTAATATAACCTAAAATAACACATCTAGCCCCTCGCTGGTAATGTTTTACATAATCCCGTTCGTGACGTCCCGTACTCCTCGGTTGGGATATTATATACGTCTATAGCGTTATATATCCTAACCTAAGGCAGGCTAACATCTCGGATGTAGTATTTTACAACATTCCTGGCGCATCGGCCTCTACTTCTCGGTGGGAACATTATATTCATCTATAACGTAATATAACCTAACCTAACACATCTAGTCCCTCGCTGGTAATATTTTACAAAATCCCGTTCGTGTCGTCCCGTACGTCTCGGTTGGGACATTATATACGTCTACAGCGTTATATATCCTAACCTAAGGCAGGCTATCATCTCGGATGCAGTATTTTACAACATTCCTGGCATATCGGACCCTACTTCTCAGTGGGAACATTATATACGTCTATAACGTAATATAACCTAACCTAACACATCTAGCTAATTCCTGGTAATGTTTTACAAAATCCTATTCGTGTCGTCCCGCACGTATCGGATGGGACATTATATACGTCTGCAGCGTTATATATCATAACCTAAGGCAGGCTAACATCTCGAATATAGTATTTTACAACATTCCTGGCGCATCGGCCTCTACTTCTCGGTGGGAACATCTTATTCGTCTATAACGTAATATAACCTAACCTAACACATCTAGCCCCTCGCTGGTAATGTTTTACAAAATCCCGTTCGTGTCGTCCCGTATGTCTCGGTTGGGACATTATATACGTCTACAGCGTTATATATCCTAACCTAAGGCAGGCTAACATTTCGGTTGCAGTATTTTACAACATTCCTGGCGTATCCGCCCCTACTTCTCGGTGGGAAAATTATACACGTCTATAACGTAACATAACCTGACCTAACGCATCTAGCCCCTCGATGGTAATATTTTACAGAATCCCGTTCGTGACGTCCCGTACCCCTCGGTTGGGATATTATATACGTCCATAGCGTTATATATCCTAACCTAAGGCAGGCTATCATCTCGGATGTAGTATTTTACAACATTCCTGGCGTATCGGCCCCTACTTCTCGATGGGCACATTATATACGTCTATAACGTAATATAACCTAACCTAACACATCTAGCCCCTCGCTGGTAATGTTTTACAAAATCCGGTTCGTGTCGTCCCGTACATCTCGGTTGGGATATTATATACGTCTATAGCGTTATATATCCTGACCTAAGGCAGGCTAACATCTCGGTTGCAGTATTTTACAACATTCCTGGCGTATCGGCCCATACTTCTCTGTGGGAACATTATAAACGTCTATAACGTAACATAACCTAACCTAACCCATCTAGCCCCTCGCTGGTAATATTTTACAGAATCCCGTTCGTGACGTCCCGTACGTCGCGGTTGGGACATTATGTACGTCTACAGCGTTATATATCATAACCTAAGGCAGGCTAACATCTCGGATGCAGTATTTTACGCCATTCCTGACGTATCGGCCCCTACTTCTCGGTGGGAACATTATACACGTCTATAACGTAACATAACCTAACCTAACCCATCTAGCCCCTCGCTGGTAATATGTTACAGAATCCCGTTCGTGACGTCCCGTACGTCTCGGTTGGGATATTATATACGTCTATAGCGTTATATATCCTGACCTATGGCAGGCTATCATCTCGGATGCAGTATTTTACAACATTCCTGGCATATCGGACCCTACTTCTCAGTGGGAACATTATATACGCCTATAACGTAATATAACCTAACCTAACACATCTAGCTAATCCCTGGTAATGTTTTACAAAATCCCGTTCGTGTCGCCCCGTACGTCTCGGATGGGACATTATATACGTCTGCAGCGTTATATATCATAACCTAAGGCAGGATAACATCTCGAATATTGTATTTTACAACATTCCTGGCGCATCGGCCTCTACTTTTCGGTGGGAACATTATATTCGTCTATAACGTAATATAACCTAACCTAACACATCTAGCCCCTCGCTGGTAATGTTTTACAAAATCCCGTTCGTGTCGTCCCGTACATCTCGGTTGGGATATTATATACGTCTATAGCGTTATATATCCTGACCTAAGGCAGGCTAACATCTCGGTTGCAGTATTTTAAAACATTCCTGGCGTATCGGCCCATACTTCTCTGTGGGAACATTATAAACGTCTATAACGTAACATAACCTAACCTAACCCATCTAGCCCCTCGCTGGTAATATTTTACAGAATCCCGTTCGTGACGTCCCGTACGTCGCGGTTGGGACATTATGTACGTCTACAGCGTTATATATCATAACCTAAGGCAGGCTAACATCTCGGATGCAGTATTTTACGCCATTCCTGGCGTATCGGCCCCTACTTCTCGGTGGGAACATTATACACGTCTATAACGTAACATAACCTAACCTAACCCATCTAGCCCCTCGCTGGTAATATTTTACAGAATCCCGTTCGTGTCGTCCCGTACGTCTCGGTTGGGATATTATATACGTCTATAGCGTTATATATCCTGACCTATGGCAGGCTATCATCTCGGATGCAGTATTTTACAACATTCCTGGCATATCGGATCCTACTTCTCAGTGGGAACATTATATACGCCTATAACGTAATATAACCTAACCTAACACATCTAGCTAATCCCTGGTAATGTTTTACAAAATCCCGTTCGTGTCGCCCCGTACGTCTCGGATGGGACATTATATACGTCTGCAGCGTTATATATCATAACCTAAGGCAGGATAACATCTCGAATATTGTATTTTACAACATTCCTGGCGCATCGGCCTCTACTTCTCGGTGGGAACATTTTATTCGTCTATAACGTAATATATCCTAACCTAACACATCTAGCCCCTCGCTGGTAGTGTTTTACAAAATCCCGTTTGTGTCGTCCCGTCCGTCTCGGTTGGGATATTATATACGTCTATAGCGTTATATATCCTAACCTAAGGCAGGTTAACATCTCGGATATTGTATTTTACAACATTCCTGGCGCATCGGCCCCTACTTCTCGGTGGGAACCTTATATTCATCTATAACGTAATATAACGTAACCTAACACATCTAGCCCCTCGCTGGTAATGTTTCACAGAATCCCGTACATCTCGGTTGGGATATTATATACGTCTATAGCGTTATATATCCTAACCTAAGGCAGGCTATCATCCCGGATGTAGTATTTTACTGCATTCCTGGCGTATCGGCCCATACATCTCGTTGGGAACATTATATACGTCTATAACGTAACATAACCTAAACTAATCCATTTAGCCCCTCGCTGGTAATATTTTACAGAATCCCGTTCGCGACGTCCCGTACGTCGCAGTTGGGACATTATATACGTCTACAGCGTTATATATCATAACCTAAGGCAGGCTAACATCTCGGATGCAGTATTTTACGCCATTCCTGGCGTATCGGCCCCTACTTCTCGGTGGGAACATTATACACGTCTATAACGTAACATAACCTAACCTAACCCATCTAGCCCCTCGCTGGTAATATGTTACAGAATCCCGTTCGTGTCGTCCCGTACGTCTCGGTTGGGACATTATATACGTCTACAGCGTTATATATCCTAACCCAAGGCATGCTATCATCTCGGATGTAGTATTTTACATCATTCCTGACGTATCGGCCCCTACTTCACGGTGGGAACATTATACACGTCTATAACGTAACATAACCTAACCTAACCCATCTAGCCCCTCGCTGGTATAATTTTACAGAATCCCGTTCGTGTCGTCCCGTACGTCTCGGTTGGGATATTATATACGTCTATAGCATTATATATCCTGACCTAAGGCAGGCTAACATCTCGGTTGCAGTATTTTACAACATTCCTGGCGTATCGGCCCATACATCTCGTTGGGAACATTATATACGTCTATAACGTAACATAACCTAACCTAACCCATTTAGCCCCTCGCTGGTAATATTTTACAGAATCCCGTTAGTGTCGTCCCGTACGTCTCGGTTGGGATATTATATACGTCTATAGCGTTATATATCCTAACCTATGGCAGGCTAACATCTCGGATATAGTATTTTACAACATTCCTGGCGCATCGCCCACTACTTCTCGGTGGGAACATTATATTCGTCTATAACGTAATATAACCTAACACATCTAGCCCCTCGCTGGTAATGTTTTACAGAATCCCGTTCGTGACGACCCGTACATCTCGGTTGGGATATTATATACGTGTATAGCGTTATATATCCTGACCTAAGGCAGGCTATCATCTCGGATGCAGTATTTTACAACATTCCTGGCGTATCGGCCCCTAATTCAGCGTGGGAACATTATACAGTTCAATAACGTAACATAACCTGACCTAACCCATCTAGCCCCTCGATGGTAATATTTTACAGAATCCCGTTCGTGACGTCCCGTAAACCTCGGTTGGGATATTATATACGTCCATAGCATTATATATCCTAACCTAAGGCATGCTATCATCTCGGATGTAGTATTTTACAACATTCCTGGCGTATCGGCCCCTACTTCTCGATGGGCACATTATATACGTCTATAACGTAATATAACCTAACCTAACACATCTAGCCCCTCGCTGGTAATGTTTTACAAAATCCCGTTCGTGTCGTCCCGTACATCTCGGTTGGGATATTATATACGTCTATAGCGTTATATATCCTGACCTAAGGCAGGCTAACATCTCGGTTGCAGTATTTTACAACATTCCTGGCGTATCGGCCCATACTTCTCTGTGGGAACATTATAAACGTCTATAACGTAACATAACCTAACCTTACCCATCTAGCCCCTCGCTGGTAATATTTTACAGAATCCCGTTCGTGACGTCCCGTACGTCGCGGTTGGGACATTATGTACGTCTACAGCGTTATATATCATAACCTAAGGCAGGCTATCATCCCGGATGTAGTATTTTACAGCATTCCTGGCGTATCGGCCCCTACTTCTCGGTGGGAACCTTATATTCATCTATAACGTAATATAACGTAACCTAACACATCTAGCCCCTCGCTGGTAATGTTTCACAGAATCCCGTACATCTCGGTTGGGATATTATATACGTCTATAGCGTTATATATCCTAACCTAAGGCAGGCTATCATCCCGGATGTAGTATTTTACAGCATTCCTGGCGTATCGGCCCCTACTTCACGGTGGGAACATTATACACGTCTATAACGTAACATAACCTAACCTAACCCATCTAGCCCCTCGCTGGTATAATTTTACAGAATCCCGTTCGTGTCGTCCCGTACGTCTCGGTTGGGATATTATATACGTCTATAGCATTATATATCCTGACCTAAGGCAGGCTAACATCTCGGTTGCAGTATTTTACAACATTCCTGGCGTATCGGCCCATACATCTCGTTGGGAACATTATATACGTCTATAACGTAACATAACCTAACCTAATCCATTTAGCCCCTCGATGGTAATATTTTACAGAATCCCGTTCGTGACGTCCCGTAACCCTCGGTTGGGATATTATATACGTCCATAGCATTATATATCCTGACCTAAGGCAGGCTATCATCTCGGATGCAGTATTTTACAACATTCCTGGCATATCGGACCCTACTTCTCAGTGGGAACATTATATACGTCTATAACGTAATATAACCTAACCTAACACATCTAGCTAATTCCTGGTAATGTTTTACAAAATCCCGTTCGTGTCGTCCCGCACGTCTCGGATGGGACATTATATACGTCTGCAGCGTTATATATCATAACCTAAGGCAGGCTAACATCTCGAATATAGTATTTTACAACATTCCTGGCGCATCGGCCTCTACTTCTCGGTGGGAACGTCTTATTCGTCTATAACGTAATATAACCTAACCTAACACATCTAGCCCCTCGCTGGTAATGTTTTAAAAAATCCGGTTCGTGTCGTCCCGTATGTCTCGGTTGGGACATTATATACGTCTACAGCGTTATATATCCTAACCTAAGGCAGGCTAACATTTCGGTTGCAGTAGTTTACAACATTCCTGGCGTATCCGCCCCTACTTCTCGGTGGGAAAATTATACACGTCTATAACGCAACATAACCTAACCTAACGCATCTAGCCCCTCGCTGGAAATATTTTACAGAATCCCGTTCGTGACGTCCCGTACCCCTCGGTTGGGATATTATATACGTCTATAGCGTTATATATCCTAACCTAAGGCAGGCTATCATCTCGGATGTAGTATTTTACAACATTCCTGACGTATCGGCCCCTACTTCTCGGTGGGAACATTATATAGGTCTATAACGTAATATAACCTAAAATAACACATCTAGCCCCTCGCTGGTAATGTTTTACATAATCCCGTTCGTGACGTCCCGTACTCCTCGGTTGGGATATTATATACGTCTATAGCGTTATATATCCTAACCTAAGGCAGGCTAACATCTCGGATGTAGTATTTTACAACATTCCTGGCGCATCGGCCTCTACTTCTCGGTGGGAACATTATATTCATCTATAACGTAATATAACCTAACCTAACACATCTAGTCCCTCGCTGGTAATATTTTACAAAATCCCGTTCGTGTCGTCCCGTACGTCTCGGTTGGGACATTATATACGTCTACAGCGTTATATATCCTAACCTAAGGCAGGCTATCATCTCGGATGCAGTATTTTACAACATTCCTGGCATATCGGACCCTACTTCTCAGTGGGAACATTATATACGTCTATAACGTAATATAACCTAACCTAACACATCTAGCTAATTCCTGGTAATGTTTTACAAAATCCTATTCGTGTCGTCCCGCACGTATCGGATGGGACATTATATACGTCTGCAGCGTTATATATCATAACCTAAGGCAGGCTAACATCTCGAATATAGTATTTTACAACATTCCTGGCGCATCGGCCTCTACTTCTCGGTGGGAACATCTTATTCGTCTATAACGTAATATAACCTAACCTAACACATCTAGCCCCTCGCTGGTAATGTTTTACAAAATCCCGTTCGTGTCGTCCCGTATGTCTCGGTTGGGACATTATATACGTCTACAGCGTTATATATCCTAACCTAAGGCAGGCTAACATTTCGGTTGCAGTATTTTACAACATTCCTGGCGTATCCGCCCCTACTTCTCGGTGGGAAAATTATACACGTCTATAACGTAACATAACCTGACCTAACGCATCTAGCCCCTCGATGGTAATATTTTACAGAATCCCGTTCGTGACGTCCCGTACCCCTCGGTTGGGATATTATATACGTCCATAGCGTTATATATCCTAACCTAAGGCAGGCTATCATCTCGGATGTAGTATTTTACAACATTCCTGGCGTATCGGCCCCTACTTCACGGTGGGAACATTATATATGTCTATAACGTAATATAACCTAAAATAACACATCTAGCCCCTCGCTGGTAATGTTTTACAGAATCCCGTTCGTGACGTCCCGTACTCCTCGGTGGGGATATTATATACGTCTATAGCGTTATATATCCTAACCTAAGGCAGGCTAACATCTAGGTTGCAGTATTTTACAACATTCCTGGCGTATCGGCCCATACTTCTCGGTGGGAACATTATAAACGTCTATAACGTAACATAACCTAACCTAACCCATCTAGCCCCTCGCTGGTATAATTTTACAGAATCCCGTTCGTGTCGTCCCCTACGTCTCGGTTGGGATATTATATACGTCTATAGCATTATATATCCTGACCTAAGGCAGGCTAACATCTCGGTTGCAGTATTTTACAACATTCCTGGCGTATCGGCCCATACATCTCGTTGGGAACATTATATACGTCTATAACGTAACATAACCTAACCTAACCCATTTAGCCCCTCACTGGTAATATTTTACAGAATCCCGTTAGTGTCGTCCCGTACGTCTCGGTTGGGATATTATATACGTCTATAGCGTTATATATCCTAACCTATGGCAGGCTAACATCTCGGATATAGTATTTTACAACATTCCTGGCGCATCGCCCACTACTTCTCGGTGGGAACATTATATTCGTCTATAACGTAATATAACCTAACACATCTAGCCCCTCGCTGGTAATGTTTTACAGAATCCCGTTCGTGACGACCCGTACATCTCGGTTGGGATATTATATACGTGTATAGCGTTATATATCCTGACCTAAGGCAGGCTATCATCTCGGATGCAGTATTTTACAACATTCCTGGCGTATCGGCCCCTAATTCAGCGTGGGAACATTATACAGTTCAATAACGTAACATAACCTGACCTAACCCATCTAGCCCCTCGATGGTAATATTTTACAGAATCCCGTTCGTGACGTCCCGTAACCCTCGGTTGGGATATTATATACGTCCATAGCATTATATATCCTAACCTAAGGCAGGCTATCATCTCGGATGTAGTATTTTACAACATTCCTGGCGTATCGGCCCATACTTGTCTGTGGGAACATTATAAACGTCTATAACGTAACATAACCTAACCTAACCCATCTAGCCCCTCGCTGGTATAATTTTACAGAATCCCGTTCGTGTCGTCCCGTACGTCTCGGTTGGGATATTATATACGTCTATAGCGTTATATATCCTAACCTAAGGCAGGCTATCATCTCGGATGTAGTATTTTACAACATTCCTGACGTATCGGCCCCTACTTCTCGGTGGGAACATTATATAGGTCTATAACGTAATATAACCTAAAATAACACATCTAGCCCCTCGCTGGTAATGTTTTACATAATCCCGTTCGTGACGTCCCGTACTCCTCGGTTGGGATATTATATACGTCTATAGCGTTATATATCCTAACCTAAGGCAGGCTAACATCTCGGATGTAGTATTTTACAACATTCCTGGCGCATCGGCCTCTACTTCTCGGTGGGAACATTATATTCATCTATAACGTAATATAACCTAACCTAACACATCTAGTCCCTCGCTGGTAATATTTTACAAAATCCCGTTCGTGTCGTCCCGTACGTCTCGGTTGGGACATTATATACGTCTACAGCGTTATATATCCTAACCTAAGGCAGGCTATCATCTCGGATGCAGTATTTTACAACATTCCTGGCATATCGGACCCTACTTCTCAGTGGGAACATTATATACGTCTATAACGTAATATAACCTAACCTAACACATCTAGCTAATTCCTGGTAATGTTTTACAAAATCCTATTCGTGTCGTCCCGCACGTATCGGATGGGACATTATATACGTCTGCAGCGTTATATATCATAACCTAAGGCAGGCTAACATCTCGAATATAGTATTTTACAACATTCCAGGCGCATCGGCCTCTACTTCTCGGTGGGAACATCTTATTCGTCTATAACGTAATATAACCTAACCTAACACATCTAGCCCCTCGCTGGTAATGTTTTACAAAATCCCGTTCGTGTCGTCCCGTATGTCTCGGTTGGGACATTATATACGTCTACAGCGTTATATATCCTAACCTAAGGCAGGCTAACATTTCGGTTGCAGTATTTTACAACATTCCTGGCGTATCCGCCCCTACTTCTCGGTGGGAAAATTATACACGTCTATAACGTAACATAACCTGACCTAACGCATCTAGCCCCTCGATGGTAATATTTTACAGAATCCCGTTCGTGACGTCCCGTACCCCTCGGTTGGGATATTATATACGTCCATAGCGTTATATATCCTAACCTAAGGCAGGCTATCATCTCGGATGTAGTATTTTACAACATTCCTGGCGTATCGGCCCCTACTTCTCGATGGGCACATTATATACGTCTATAACGTAATATAACCTAACCTAACACATCTAGCCCCTCGCTGGTAATGTTTTACAAAATCCCGTTCGTGTCGTCCCGTACATCTCGGTTGGGATATTATATACGTCTATAGCGTTATATATCCTGACCTAAGGCAGGCTAACATCTCGGTTGCAGTATTTTACAACATTCCTGGCGTATCGGCCCATACTTCTCTGTGGGAACATTATAAACGTCTATAACGTAACATAACCTAACCTAACCCATCTAGCCCCTCGCTGGTAATATTTTACAGAATCCCGTTCGTGACGTCCCGTACGTCGCGGTTGGGACATTATGTACGTCTACAGCGTTATATATCATAACCTAAGGCAGGCTAACATCTCGGATGCAGTATTTTACGCCATTCCTGGCGTATCGGCCCCTACTTCTCGGTGGGAACATTATACACGTCTATAACGTAACATAACCTAACCTAACCCATCTAGCCCCTCGCTGGTAATATTTTACAGAATCCCGTTCGTGTCGTCCCGTACGTCTCGGTTGAGATATTATATACGTCTATAGCGTTATATATCCTGACCTATGGCAGGCTATCATCTCGGATGCAGTATTTTACAACATTCCTGGCATATCGGATCCTACTTCTCAGTGGGAACATTATATACGCCTATAACGTAATATAACCTAACCTAACACATCTAGCTAATCCCTGGTAATGTTTTACAAAATCCCGTTCGTGTCGCCCCGTACGTCTCGGATGGGACATTATATACGTCTGCAGCGTTATATATCATAACCTAAGGCAGGATAACATCTCGAATATTGTATTTTACAACATTCCTGGCGCATCGGCCTCTACTTCTCGGTGGGAACATTATATTCGTCTATAACGTAATATATCCTAACCTAACACATCTAGCCCCTCGCTGGTAGTGTTTTACAAAATCCCGTTTGTGTCGTCCCGTCCGTCTCGGTTGGGATATTATATACGTCTATAGCGTTATATATCCTAACCTAAGGCAGGTTAACATCTCGGATATTGTATTTTACAACATTCCTGGCGCATCGGCCCCTACTTCTCGGTGGGAACCTTATATTCATCTATAACGTAATATAACGTAACCTAACACATCTAGCCCCTCGCTGGTAATGTTTCACAGAATCCCGTACATCTCGGTTGGGATATTATATACGTCTATAGCGTTATATATCCTAACCTAAGGCAGGCTATCATCCCGGATGTAGTATTTTACTGCATTCCTGGCGTATCGGCCCATACATCTCGTTGGGAACATTATATACGTCTATAACGTAACATAACCTAAACTAATCCATTTAGCCCCTCGCTGGTAATATTTTACAGAATCCCGTTCGCGACGTCCCGTACGTCGCAGTTGGGACATTATATACGTCTACAGCGTTATATATCATAACCTAAGGCAGGCTAACATCTCGGATGCAGTATTTTACGCCATTCCTGGCGTATCGGCCCCTACTTCTCGGTGGGAACATTATACACGTCTATAACGTAACATAACCTAACCTAACCCATCTAGCCCCTCGCTGGTAATATGTTACAGAATCCCGTTCGTGACGTCCCGTATGTCGCGGTTGGGACATTATATACGTCTATAGCGTTATATATCCTGACCTATGGCAGGCTATCATCTCGGATGGAGTATTTTACAACATTCCTGGCATATCGGACCCTACTTCTCAGTGGGAACATTATATACGCCTATAACGTAATATAACCTAACCTAACACATCTAGCTAATCCCTGGTAATGTTTTACAAAATCCCGTTCGTGTCGCCCCGTACGTGTCGGATGGGACATTATATACGTCTGCAGCGTTATATATCATAACCTAAGGCAGGATAACATCTCGGTTGCAGTATTTTACAACATTCCTGGCGTATCGGCCCATACTTCTCTGTGGGAACACTATAAACGTCTATAACGTAACATAACCTAACCTAACCCCGTCTAGCCCCTCGCTGGTAATATTTTACAGAATCCCGTTCGTGACGTCCCGTACGTCTCGGTTGGGATATTATATACGTCTATAGCGTTATATATCCTGACCTAAGGCAGGCTAACATCACGGTTGCAGTATTTTACAACATTCCTGGCGTATCGGCCCATACTTCTCGGTGGGAACATTATAAACGTCTATAACGTAACATAACCTAACCTAACACATCTAGACCCTCGCTGGTAATGTTTTACAGAATCCCATTCGTGTCGTCCCGTGTGTCTCGGTTGGGATATTATATACGTCTATAGCGTTATATATCCTAACCTAAGGCAGGCTAACATCTCGGATATAGTATTTTACAACATTCCTGGCGTATCGGCCCCTACTTCACGGTGGGAATATTATACACTTCTATAACGTAACATAACCTAACCTAACCCATCTAGCCCCTCGCTGGTAATATTTTACAGAATCCCGTTCGTGACGTCCCGTACGTCGCGGTTGGGACATTATGTACGTCTACAGCGTTATATATCATAACCTAAGGCAGGCTAACATCTCGGATGCAGTATTTTACGCCATTCCTGGCGTATCGGCCCCTACTTCTCGGTGGGAACATTATACACGTCTATAACGTAACATAACCTAACCTAACCCATCTAGCCCCTCGCTGGTAATATTTTACAGAATCCCGTTCGTGTCGTCCCGTACGTCTCGGTTGGGATATTATATACGTCTATAGCGTTATATATCCTGACCTATGGCAGGCTATCATCTCGGATGCAGTATTTTACAACATTCCTGGCATATCGGACCCTACTTCTCAGTGGGAACATTATATACGCCTATAACGTAATATAACCTAACCTAACACATCTAGCTAATCCCTGGTAATGTTTTACAAAATCCCGTTCGTGTCGCCCCGTACGTCTCGGATGGGACATTATATACGTCTGCAGCGTTATATATCATAACCTAAGGCAGGATAACATCTCGAATATTGTATTTTACAACATTCCTGGCGCATCGGCCTCTACTTCTCGGTGGGAACATTATATTCGTCTATAACGTAATATAACCTAACCTAACACATCTAGCCCCTCGCTGGTAATGTTTTACAAAATCCCGTTTGTGTCGTCCCGTACGTATCGGTTGGGACATTATATACGTCTACAGCGTTATATATCCTAACCTCAGGCAGGCTAACATCTCGGTTGCAGTATTTTACAACATTTCTGACGTATCGGCCCCTACTTCTCGGTGGGAACATTATATTCGTCTATAACGTAACATAACCTAACCTAACCCATCTAGCCCCTCGCTGGTTATGTCTTACAGAATCCCGTTCGTGTCGTCCCGTGCACCTCGGTGGGAATATTATATGCGTCTATAGCGTTATATATCCTAACCCAAGGCAGGCTATCATCTCGGATGTAGTATTTTACATCATTCCTGACGTATCGGCCGCGACTTCACGGTGGGAACATTATACACGTCTATAACGTAACATAACCTAACCTAACCCATTTAGCCCGTTGCTGGTAATATTTTACAGAATCCCGTTCGTGTCGTCCCGTGTGTCTCGGTTGGGATATTATATACGTCTATAGCGTTATATATCCTAACCTAAGGCAGGCTATCATCCCGGATGTAGTATTTTACAGCATTCCTGGCGTATCGGCCCCTACTTCACGGTGGGAACATTATACACGTCTATAACGTAACATAACCTAACCTAACCCATCTAGCCCCTCGCTGGTATAATTTTACAGAATCCCGTTCGTGTCGTCCCGTACGTCTCGGTTGGGATATTATATACGTCTATAGCATTATATATCCTGACCTAAGGCAGGCTAACATCTCGGTTGCAGTATTTTACAACATTCCTGGCGTATCGGCCCATACATCTCGTTGGGAACATTATATACGTCTATAACGTAACATAACCTAACCTAATCCATTTAGCCCCTCGATGGTAATATTTTACAGAATCCCGTTCGTGACGTCCCGTAACCCTCGGTTGGGATATTATATACGTCCATAGCATTATATATCCTAACCTAAGGCAGGCTATCATCTCGGATGTAGTATTTTACAACATTCCTGGCGTATCGGCCCCTACTTCTCGATGGGCACATTATATACGTCTATAACGTAATATAACCTAACCTAACACATCTAGCCCCTCGCTGGTAATATTTTACAGAATCCCGTTCGTGTCGTCCCGTAAGTCTCGGTTGGGATATTATATACGTCTATAGCATTATATATCCTGACCTAAGGCAGGCTAACATCTCGGTTGCAGTATTTTACAACATTCCTGGCGTATCGGCCCATACATCTCGTTGGGAACATTATATACGTCTATAACGTAACATAACCTAACCTAATCCATTTAGCCCCTCGCTGGTAATATTTTACAGAATCCCGTTCGCGACGTCCCGTACGTCGCAGTTGGGACATTATATACGTCTACAGCGTTATATATCATAACCTAAGGCAGGCTAACATCTCGGATGCAGTATTTTACGCCATTCCTGGCGTATCGGCCCCTACTTCTCGGTGGGAACATTATACACGTCTATAACGTAACATAACCTAACCTAACCCATCTAGCCCCTCGCTGGTAATATGTTACAGAATCCCGTTCGTGACGTACCGTATGTCGCGGTTGGGACATTATATACGTCTATAGCGTTATATATCCTGACATATGGCAGGCTATCATCTCGGATGCAGTATTTTACAACATTCCTGGCATATCGGACCCTACTTCTCAGTGGGAACATTATATACGCCTATAACGTAATATAACCTAACCTAACACATCTAGCTAATCCCTGGTAATGTTTTACAAAATCCCGTTCGTGTCGCCCCGTACGTCTCGGATGGGACATTATATACGTCTGCAGCGTTATATATCATAACCTAAGGCAGGATAACATCTCGGTTGCAGTATTTTACAACATTCCTGGCGTATCGGCCCATACTTCTCTGTGGGAACACTATAAACGTCTATAACGTAACATAACCTAACCTAACCCCGTCTAGCCCCTCGCTGGTAATATTTTACAGAATACCCGTTCGTGACGTCCCGTACGTCTCGGTTGGGATATTATATACGTCTATAGCGTTATATATCCTGACCTAAGGCAGGCTAACATCACGGTTGCAGTATTTTACAACATTCCCGGCGTATCGGCCCATACTTCTCGGTGGGAACATTATAAACGTCTATAACGTAACATAACCTAACCTAACACATCTAGACCCTCGCTGGTAATGTTTTACAGAATCCCGTTCGTGTCGTCCCGTGTGCCTCGGTTGGGATATTATATATGTCTATAGCGTTATATATCCTAACCTAAGGCAGGCTAACATCTCGGATATAGTATTTTACAACATTCCTGGCGTATCGGCCCCTACTTCACGGTGGGAATATTATACACTTCTATAACGTAACATAACCTAACCTAACCCATCTAGCCCCTCGCTGGTAATATTTTACAGAATCCCGTTCGTGACGTCCCGTACGTCGCGGTTGGGACATTATGTACGTCTACAGCGTTATATATCATAACCTAAGGCAGGCTAACATCTCGGATGCAGTATTTTACGCCATTCCTGGCGTATCGGCCCCTACTTCTCGGTGGGAACATTATACACGACTATAACGTAACATAACCTAACCTAACCCATCTAGCCCCTCGCTGGTAATATTTTACAGAATCCTGTTCGTGTCGTCCCGCACGTCTCGGTTGGGATATTATATACGTCTATAGCGTTATATATCGTAACTAAAGCAGGCTATCATCTCGGATGCAGTATTTTACAACATTCCTGGCGCATCGGCCTCTACTTCTCGGTGGGAACATTATATTCGTCTATAACGTAATATAACCTAACCTAACACATCTAGCCCCTCGCTGGTAATGTTTTACAAAATCCCGTTTGTGTTGTCCTGTACGTATCGGTTGGGACATTATATACGTCTACAGCGTTATATATCCTAACCTCAGGCAGGCTAACATCTCGGTTGCAGTATTTTACAACATTTCTGACGTATCGGCCCCTACTTCTCGGTGGGAACATTATATTCGTCTATAACGTAACATAACCTAACCTAACCCATCTAGCCCCTCGCTGGTTATGTAGTACAGAATCCCGTTCGTGTCGTCCCGTGCACGTCGGTGGGAATATTATATACGTCTATAGCGTTATATATCCTAACCCAAGGCAGGCTATCATCTCGGATGTAGTATTTTACATCATTCCTGACGTATCGGCCGCGACTTCATGGTGGGAACATTATACACGTCTATAACGTAACATAACCTAACCTAACCCATTTAGCCCTTTGCTGGTAATATTTTACAGAATCCCGTTCGTGTCGTCCCGTGTGTCTCGGTTGGGATATTATATACGTCTATAGCGTTATATATCCTAACCTAAGGCAGGCTAACATCTCGGATATAGTATTTTACAACATTCCTGGCGTATCGGCCCCTACTTCACGGTGGGAATATTATACACTTCTATAACGTAACATAACCTAACCTAACCCATCTAGCCCCTCGCTGGTAATATTTTACAGAATCCCGTTCGTGTCGTCCCGTCCGTCTCGGTTGGGATATTATATACGTCTATAGCGTTATATATCCTAACCTAAGGCAGGCTAACATCTCGGATATTGTATTTTACAACATTCCTGGCGCATCGGCCCCTACTTCTCGGTGGGAACATTATATTCATCTATAACGTAATATAACGTAACCTAACACATCTAGCCCCTCGCTGGTAATGTTTTACAGAATCCCGTACATCTCGGTTGGGATATTATATACGTCTATAGCGTTATATATCCTAACCTAAGGCAGGCTATCATCCCGGATGTAGTATTTTACAGCATTCCTGGCGTATCGGCCCCTACTTCACGGTGGGAACATTATACACGTCTATAACGTAACATAACCTAACCTAACCCATCTAGCCCCTCGCTGGTATAATTTTACAGAATCCCGTTCGTGTCGTCCCGTACGTCTCGGTTGGGATATTATATACGTCTATAGCATTATATATCCTGACCTAAGGCAGGCTAACATCTCGGTTGCAGTATTTTACAACATTCCTGGCGTATCGGCCCATACATCTCGTTGGGAACATTATATACGTCTATAACGTAACATAACCTAACCTAACCCGTTTAGCCCCTCGCTGGTAATATTTTACAGAATCCCGTTAGTGTCGTCCCGTACGTCTCGGTTGGGATATTATATACGTCTATAGCGTTATATATCCTAACCTATGGCAGGCTAACATCTCGGATATAGTATTTTACAACATTCCTGGCGCATCGGCCACTACTTCTCGGTGGGAACATTATATTCGTCTGTAACGTAATATAACCTAACACATCTAGCCCCTCGCTGGTAATGTTTTACAGAATCCCGTTCGTGACGACCCGTACATCTCGGTTGGGATATTATATACGTGTATAGCGTTATATATCCTGACCTAAGGCAGGCTATCATCTCGGATGCAGTATTTTACAACATTCCTGGCGTATCGGCCCCTAATTCAGCGTGGGAACATTATACACTTCAATAACGTAACATAACCTGACCTAACCCATCTAGCCCCTCGATGGTAATATTTTACAGAATCCCGTTCGTGTCGTCCCGTACATCTCGGTTGGGATATTATATACGTCTATAGCGTTATATATCCTGACCTAAGGCAGGCTAACATCTCGGTTGCAGTATTTTACAACATTCCTGGCGTATCGGCCCATACTTCTCTGTGGGAACATTATAAACGTCTATAACGTAACATAACCTAACCTAACCCATCTAGCCCCTCGCTGGTAATATTTTACAGAATCCCGTTCGTGACGTCCCGTACGTCGCAGTTGGGACATTATATACGTCTACAGCGTTATATATCATAACCTAAGGCAGACTAACATCTCGGATGCAGTATTTTACGCCATTCCTGGCGTATCGGCCCCTACTTCTCGGTGGGAACATTATACACGTCTATAACGTAACATAACCTAACCTAACCCATCTAGCCCCTCGCTGGTAATATGTTACAGAATCCCGTTCGTGACGTCCCGTATGTCGCGGTTGGGACATTATATACGTCTATAGCGTTATATATCCTGACCTATGGCAGGCTATCATCTCGGATGCAGTATTTTACAACATTCCTGGCATATCGGACCCTACTTCTCAGTGGGAACATTATATACGCCTATAACGTAATATAACCTAACCTAACACATCTAGCTAATCCCTGGTAATGTTTTACAAAATCCCGTTCGTGTCGCCCCGTACGTCTCGGATGGGACATTATATACGTCTGCAGCGTTATATATCATAACCTAAGGCAGGATAACATCTCGGTTGCAGTATTTTACAACATTCCTGGCGTATCGGCCCATACTTCTCTGTGGGAACACTATAAACGTCTATAACGTAACATAACCTAACCTAACCCCGTCTAGCCCCTCGCTGGTAATATTTTACAGAATCCCGTTCGTGACGTCCCGTACGTCTCGGTTGGGATATTATATACGTCTATAGCGTTATATATCCTGACCTAAGGCAGGCTAACATCTCGGTTGCAGTATTTTACAACATTCCTGGCGTATCGGCCCCTACTTCAGCGTGGGAACATTATACACTTCAATAACGTAACATAACCTGACCCAACCCATCTAGCCCCTCGATGGTAATATTTTACAGAATCCCGTTCGTGACGTCCCGTAACCCTCGGTTGGGATATTATATACGTCTATAGCATTATATATCCTAACCTAAGGCAGGCTATCATCTCGGATGTAGTATTTTACAACATTCCTGGCGTATCGGCCCCTACTTCTCGATGGGAACATTATATACGTCTATAACGTAATATAACCTAACCTAACCCATCTAGCCCCTCGCTGGTTATGTCTTACAGAATCCCGTTCGTGACGTCCCGTACGTCGCGGTTGGGACATTATGTACGTCTACAGCGTTATATATCATAACCTAAGGCAGGCTAACATCTCGGATATAGTATTTTACAACATTCCTGGCGTATCGGCCCATACTTCTCTGTGGGAACATTATAAACGTCTATAACGTAACATAACCTAACCTAACCCATCTAGCCCCTCGCTGGTAATATTTTACAGAATCCCGTTCGTGACGTCCCGTACGTCGCAGTTGGGACATTATATACGTCTACAGCGTTATATATCATAACCTAAGGCAGACTAACATCTCGGATGCAGTATTTTACGCCATTCCTGGCGTATCGGCCCCTACTTCTCGGTGGGAACATTATACACGTCTATAACGTAACATAACCTAACCTAACCCATCTAGCCCCTCGCTGGTAATATGTTACAGAATCCCGTTCGTGACGTCCCGTATGTCGCGGTTGGGACATTATATACGTCTATAGCGTTATATATCCTGACCTATGGCAGGCTATCATCTCGGATGCAGTATTTTACAACATTCCTGGCATATCGGACCCTACTTCTCAGTGGGAACATTATATACGCCTATAACGTAATATAACCTAACCTAACACATCTAGCTAATCCCTGGTAATGTTTTACAAAATCCCGTTCGTGTCGCCCCGTACGTCTCGGATGGGACATTATATACGTCTGCAGCGTTATATATCATAACCTAAGGCAGGATAACATCTCGGTTGCAGTATTTTACAACATTCCTGGCGTATCGGCCCATACTTCTCTGTGGGAACACTATAAACGTCTATAACGTAACATAACCTAACCTAACCCCGTCTAGCCCCTCGCTGGTAATATTTTACAGAATCCCGTTCGTGACGTCCCGTACGTCTCGGTTGGGATATTATATACGTCTATAGCGTTATATATCCTGACCTAAGGCAGGCTAACATCTCGGTTGCAGTATTTTACAACATTCCTGGCGTATCGGCCCCTACTTCAGCGTGGGAACATTATACACTTCAATAACGTAACATAACCTGACCCAACCCATCTAGCCCCTCGATGGTAATATTTTACAGAATCCCGTTCGTGACGTCCCGTAACCCTCGGTTGGGATATTATATACGTCTATAGCATTATATATCCTAACCTAAGGCAGGCTATCATCTCGGATGTAGTATTTTACAACATTCCTGGCGTATCGGCCCCTACTTCTCGATGGGAACATTATATACGTCTATAACGTAATATAACCTAATCTAACCCATCTAGCCCCTCGCTGGTTATGTCTTACAGAATCCCGTTCGTGACGTCCCGTACGTCGCGGTTGGGACATTATGTACGTCTACAGCGTTATATATCATAACCTAAGGCAGGCTAACATCTCGGATATAGTATTTTACAACATTCCTGGCGTATCGGCCCCTACTTCACGGTGGGAATATTATACACTTCTATAACGTAACATAACCTAACCTATCCCATCTAGCCCCTCGCTGGTAATATTTTACAGAATCCCGTTCGTGTCGTCCCGTACGTCTCGGTTGGGATATTATATACGTCTATAGCGTTATATATCCTGACCTAAGGCAGGCTAACATCTCGGTTGCAGTATTTTACAACATTCCTGGCGTATCGGCCCATACTTCTCTGTGGGAACATTATAAACGTCTATAACGTAACATAACCTAACCTAACCCATCTAGCCCCTCGCTGGTAATATTTTACAGAATCCCGTTCGTGACGTCCCGTACGTCGCAGTTGGGACATTATATACGTCTACAGCGTTATATATCATAACCTAAGGCAGACTAACATCTCGGATGCAGTATTTTACGCCATTCCTGGCGTATCGGCCCCTACTTCTCGGTGGGAACATTATACACGTCTATAACGTAACATAACCTAACCTAACCCATCTAGCCCCTCGCTGGTAATATGTTACAGAATCCCGTTCGTGACGTCCCGTATGTCGCGGTTGGGACATTATATACGTCTATAGCGTTATATATCCTGACCTATGGCAGGCTATCATCTCGGATGCAGTATTTTACAACATTCCTGGCATATCGGACCCTACTTCTCAGTGGGAACATTATATACGCCTATAACGTAATATAACCTAACCTAACACATCTAGCTAATCCCTGGTAATGTTTTACAAAATCCCGTTCGTGTCGCCCCGTACGTCTCGGATGGGACATTATATACGTCTGCAGCGTTATATATCATAACCTAAGGCAGGATAACATCTCGGTTGCAGTATTTTACAACATTCCTGGCGTATCGGCCCATACTTCTCTGTGGGAACACTATAAACGTCTATAACGTAACATAACCTAACCTAACCCCGTCTAGCCCCTCGCTGGTAATATTTTACAGAATCCCGTTCGTGACGTCCCGTACGTCTCGGTTGGGATATTATATACGTCTATAGCGTTATATATCCTGACCTAAGGCAGGCTAACATCTCGGTTGCAGTATTTTACAACATTCCTGGCGTATCGGCCCCTACTTCAGCGTGGGAACATTATACACTTCAATAACGTAACATAACCTGACCCAACCCATCTAGCCCCTCGATGGTAATATTTTACAGAATCCCGTTCGTGACGTCCCGTAACCCTCGGTTGGGATATTATATACGTCTATAGCATTATATATCCTAACCTAAGGCAGGCTATCATCTCGGATGTAGTATTTTACAACATTCCTGGCGTATCGGCCCCTACTTCTCGATGGGAACATTATATACGTCTATAACGTAATATAACCTAACCTAACCCATCTAGCCCCTCGCTGGTTATGTCTTACAGAATCCCGTTCGTGACGTCCCGTACGTCGCGGTTGGGACATTATGTACGTCTACAGCGTTATATATCATAACCTAAGGCAGGCTAACATCTCGGATATAGTATTTTACAACATTCCTGGCGTATCGGCCCCTACTTCACGGTGGGAATATTATACACTTCTATAACGTAACATAACCTAACCTATCCCATCTAGCCCCTCGCTGGTAATATTTTACAGAATCCCGTTCGTGTCGTCCCGTACGTCTCGGTTGGGATATTATATACGTCTATAGCGTTATATATCCTGACCTAAGGCAGGCTAACATCACGGTTGCAGTATTTTACAACATTCCTGGCGTATCGGCCCATACTTCTCGGTGGGAACATTATAAACGTCTATAACGTAACATAACCTAACCTAACACATCTAGCCCCTCGCTGGTAATGTTTTACAGAATCCCGTTCGTGTCGTCCCGTGCATCTCGGTGGGAATATTATATACGTCTATAGCGTTATATATCCTAACCGAAGGCAGGCTATCATCTCGGATGTAGTATTTTACATCATTCCTGACGTATCGGCCCCTACTTCACGGTGGGAACATTATACACGTCTATAACGTAACATAACCTAACCTAACCCATCTAGCCCCTCGCTGGTATAATTTTACAGAATCCCGTTCGTGTCGTCCCGTACGTCTCGGTTGGGATATTATATAAATCTATAGCGTTATATATCCTGACCTAAGGCAGGCTAACATCTCGGTTGCAGTATTTTACAACATTCCTGGCGTATCGGCCCATACTTCTCGGTGGGAACATTATATACGTCTATAACGTAACATAACCTAACCTAACCCATTTAGCCCCTCGATGGTAATATTTTACAGAATCCCGTTAGTGTCGTCCCGTACGTCTCGGTTGGGATATTATATACGTCTATAGCGTTATATATCTTAACCTAAGGCAGGCTAACATCTCGGATATAGTATTTTACAACATTCCTGGCGCATCGCCCACTACTTCTCGGTGGGAACATTATATTCGTCTATAACGTAATATAACCTAACACATCTAGCCCCTCGCTGGTAATGTTTTACAGATTACCGTTCGTGACGACCCGTACATCTCGGTTGGGATATTATATACGTGTATAGCGTTATATATCCTGACCTAAGGAGGGCTATCATCTCGGATGCAGTATTTTACAACATTCCTGGCGTATCGGCCCCTACTTCAGCGTGGGACTAGGTTTTACAACATTCCTGGCGTATCGGCCCATACTTCTCTGTGGGAACATTATAAACGTCTATAACGTAACATAACCTAACCTAACCCATCTAGCCCCTCGCTGGTAATATTTTACAGAATCCCGTTCGTGACGTCCCGTACGTCTCGGTTGGGATATTATATACGTCTATAGCGTTATATATCCTGACCTAAGGCAGGCTAACATCACGGTTGCAGTATTTTACAACATTCCTGGCGTATCGGCCCATACTTCTCGGTGGGAACATTATAAACGTCTATAACGTAACATAACCTAACCTAACACATCTAGACCCTCGCTGGTAATGTTTTACAGAATCCCGTTCGTGTCGTCCCGTGCATCTCGGTGGGAATATTATATACGTCTATAGCGTTATATATCCTAACCCAAGGCATGCTATCATCTCGGATGTAGTATTTTACATCATTCCTGACGTATCGGCCCCTACTTCACGGTGGGAACATTATACACGTCTATAACGTAACATAACCTAACCTAACCCATCTAGCCCCTCGCTTGTTATGTCTTACAGAATCCCGTTCGTGACGTCCCGTACGTCGCGGTTGGGACATTATGTACGTCTACAGCGTTATATATCCTAACCTATGGCAGGCTAACATCTCGGATATAGTATTTTACAACATTCCTGGCGCATCGCCCACTACTTCTCGGTGGGAACATTATATTCGTCTATAACGTAATATAACCTAACACATCTAGCCCCTCGCTGGTAATGTTTTACAGAATCCCGTTCGTGACGACCCGTACATCTCGGTTGCGATATTATATACGTGTATAGCGTTATATATCCTGACCTAAGGCAGGCTATCATCTCGGATGCAGTATTTTACAACATTCCTGGCGTATCGGCCCCTAATTCAGCGTGGGAACATTATACACTTCAATAACGTAACATAACCTGACCTAACCCATCTAGCCCCTCGATGGTAATATTTTACAGAATCCCGTTCGTGACGTCCCGTAACCCTCGGTTGGGATATTATATACGTCCATAGCATTATATATCCTAACCTAAGGCAGGCTATCATCTCGGATGTAGTATTTTACAACATTCCTGGCGTATCGGCCCCTACTTCTCGATGGGCACATTATATACGTCTATAACGTAATATAACCTAACCTAACACATCTAGCCCCTCGCTGGTAATGTTTTACAAAATCCCGTTCGTGTCGTCCCGTACATCTCGGTTGGGATATTATATACGTCTATAGCGTTATATATCCTGACCTAAGACAGGCTAACATCTCGGTTGCAGTATTTTACAACATTCCTGGCGTATCGGCCCATACTTCTCTGTGGGAACATTATAAACGTCTATAACGTAACATAACCTAACCTAACCCATCTAGCCCCTCGCTGGTAATATTTTACAGAATCCCGTTCGTGACGTCCCGTATGTCGCGGTTGGGACATTATATACGTCTATAGCGTTATATATCCTGACCTATGGCAGGCTATCATCTCGGATGCAGTATTTTACAACATTCCTGGCATATCGGACCCTACTTCTCAGTGGGAACATTATATACGCCTATAACGTAATATAACCTAACCTCACACATCTAGCCCCTCGCTGGTAATGTTTTACAAAATCCCGTTTGTGTCGTCCCGTACGTATCGGTTGGGACATTATATACGTCTACAGCGTTATATATCCTAACCTCAGGCAGGCTAACATCTCGGTTGCAGTATTTTACAACATTTCTGACGTATCGGCCCCTACTTCTCGGGGGGAACATTATATTCGTCTATAACGTAACATAACCTAACCTAACCCATCTAGCCCCTCGCTGGTTATGTCTTACAGAATCCCGTTCGTGTCGTCCCGTGCACCTCGGTGGGAATATTATATACGTCTATAGCGTTATATATCCTAACCCAAGGCAGGCTATCATCTCGGATGTAGTATTTTACATCATTCCTGACGTATCGGCCGCGACTTCACGGTGGGAACATTATACACGTCTATAACGTAACATAACCTAACCTAACCCATTTAGCCCGTTGCTGGTAATATTTTACAGAATCCCGTTCGTGTCGTCCCGTGTGTCTCGGTTGGGATATTATATACGTCTATAGCGTTATATATCCTAACCTAAGGCAGGCTAACATCTCGGATATAGTATTTTACAACATTCCTGGCGTATCGGCCCCTACTTCACGGTGGGAATATTATACACTTCTATAACGTAACATAACCTAACCTAACCCATCTAGCCCTTCGCTGGTAATATTTTACAGAATCCCGTTCGTGTCGTCCCGTCCGTCTCGGTTGGGATATTATATACGTCTATAGCGTTATATATCCTAACCTAAGGCAGGCTAACATCTCGGATATTGTATTTTACAACATTCCTGGCGCATCGGCCCCTACTTCTCGGTGGGAACATTATATTCATCTATAACGTAATATAACGTAACCTAACACATCTAGCCCCTCGCTGGTAATGTTTTACAGAATCCCGTACATCTCGGTTGGGATATTATATACGTCTATAGCGTTATATATCCTAACTTAAGGCAGGCTATCATCCCGGATGTAGTATTTTACAGCATTCCTGGCGTATCGGCCCCTACTTCTCGATGGGAACATTATATAGGTCTATAACGTTATATAACCTAACCTAACATATCTAGCCCCTGGCTGGTAATGTTTTGCAAAATCCCTTTCGTGTCGTCCCATACGTCTCGGTTGGGTCATTATATACGTCTACAGCGTTATATATCCTAACCTAAGGCAGGCTAACATCACGGTTGCAGTATTTTACAACATTCCTGGCGTATCCGCCCCTACTTCTCGGTGGGAAAATTATACACGTCTATAACGTAACATAACCTAACCTAACGCATCTAGCCCCTCGCTGGAAATATTTTACAGAATCCCGTTCGTGTCGTCCCGGACATCTCGGTTGGGACATTATATACGTCTACAGCGTTATATATCCTAACCTAAGGCAGGCTAACATCTCGGATGTAGTATTTTACAACATTCCTGGCGCATCGGCCTCTACTTTTCGGTGGGCACATTATATTCATCTATAACGTAATTTAACCTAACCTAACACATCTAGCCCCTCGCTGGTAATGTTTTACAAAATCCCGTTCGTGTCGTCCCGTACGTCTCGGTTGGGACATTATATACGTCTACAGCGTTATATATCCTAACCTAAGGCAGGCTAACATCTCGGTTGCAGTATTTTACAACATTCCTGGCGTATCCGACCCTACTTCTCGGTGGGAAAATTATACACGTCTATAACGTAACATGACAAACCTAACGCATCTAGCCCCTCGCTGGAAATATTTTACAGAATCCCGTTCGTGTCGTCCCGTACGTCTCGGTTGGGACATTATATACGTCTACAGCGTTATATATCCTGACCTAAGGCAGGCTAACATCTCGGTTGCAGTATTTTACAACATTCCTGGCGTATCGGCCCATACATCTCGTTGGGAACATTATATACGTCTATAACGTAACATAACCTAACCTAACCCATTTAGCCCCTCGCTGGTAATATTTTACAGAATCCCGTTAGTGTCGTCCCGTACGTCTCGGTTGGGATATTATATACGTCTATAGCGTTATATATCCTAACCTATGGCAGGCTAACATCTCGGATATAGTATTTTACAACATTCCTGGCGCATCGCCCACTACTTCTCGGTGGGAACATTATATTCGTCTATAACGTAATATTACCTAACACATCTAGCCCCTCGCTGGTAATGTTTTACAAAATCCCGTTCGTGTCGTCCCGTACATCTCGGTTGGGATATTATATACGTCTATAGCGTTATATATCCTGACCTAAGGCAGGCTAACATCTCGGTTGCAGTATTTTACAACATTCCTGGCGTATCGGCCCATACTTCTCTGTGGGAACATTATAAACGTCTATAACGTAACATAACCTAACCTAACCCATCTAGCCCCTCGCTGGTAATATTTTACAGAATCCCGTTCGTGACGTCCCGTACGTCGCAGTTGGGACATTATATACGTCTACAGCGTTATATATCATAACCTAAGGCAGGCTAACATCTCGGATGCAGTATTTTACGCCATTCCTGGCGTATCGGCCCCTACTTCTCGGTGGGAACATTATACACGTCTATAACGTAACATAACCTAACCTAACCCATCTAGCCCCTCGCTGGTAATATTTTACAGAATCCCGTTCGTGACGTCCCGTATGTCGCGGTTGGGACATTATATACGTCTATAGCGTTATATATCCTGACCTATGGCAGGCTATCATCTCGGATGCAGTATTTTACAACATTCCTGGCATATCGGACCCTACTTCTCAGTGGGAACATTATATACGCCTATAACGTAATATAACCTAACCTAACACATCTAGCCCCTCGCTGGTAATGTTTTACAAAATCCCGTTTGTGTCGTCCCGTACGTATCGGTTGGGACATTATATACGTCTACAGCGTTATATATCCTAACCTCAGGCAGGCTAACATCTCGGTTGCAGTATTTTACAACATTTCTGACGTATCGGCCCCTACTTCTCGGTGGGAACATTATATTCGTCTATAACGTAACATAACCTAATATAACCCATCTAGCCCCTCGCTGGTTATGTCTTACAGAATCCCGTTCGTGTCGTCCCGTGCACCTCGGTGGGAATATTATATACGTCTATAGCGTTATATATCCTAACCCAAGGCAGGCTATCATCTCGGATGTAGTATTTTACATCATTCCTGACGTATCGGCCGCTACTACACGGTGGGAACATTATACACGTCTATAACGTAACATAACCTAATCTAACCCATTTAGCCCGTTGCTGGTAATATTTTACAGAATCCCGTTCGTGTCGTCCCGTGTGTCTCGGTTGGGATATTATATACGTCTATAGCGTTATATATCCTAACCTAAGGCAGGCTAACACCTCGGATATAGTATTTTACAACATTCCTGGCGTATCGGCCCCTACTTCACGGTGGGAATATTATACACTTCTATAACGTAACATAACCTAACCTATCCCATCTAGCCCCTCGCTGGTAATATTTTACAGAATCCCGTTCGTGTCGTCCCGTACGTCTCGGTTGGGATATTATGTACGTCTATAGCGTTATATATCCTGACCTAAGGCAGGCTAACATCTCGGTTACAGTATTTTACAACATTCCTGGCGTATCGGCCCATACTTCTCGGTGGGAACATTATATACGTCTATAACGTAACATAACCTAACCTAACCCATCTAGCCCCTCGCTGGTAATGTTTTACAGAATCCCGTTCGTGTCGTCCCGTGCATCTCGGTGGGAATATTATATACGTCTATAGCGTTATATATCATAACCTAAGGCAGGCTAACATCTCGGATGCAGTATTTTACGCCATTCCTGGCGTATCGGCCCCTACTTCTCGGTGGGAACATTATACACGTCTATAACGTAACATAACCTAACCTAACCCCTCTAGCCCCTCGCTGGTAATATTTTACAGAATCCCGTTCGTGTCGTCCCGTGCATCTCGGTGGGAATATTATATACGTCTATAGCGTTATATATCCTAACCTAAGGCAGGCTATCATCTCGGATGTAGTATTTTACAACATTCCTGGCGTATCGGCCCCTACTTCTCGATGGGCACATTATATACGTCTATAACGTAATATAACCTAACCTAACACATCTAGCCCCTCGCTGGTAATGTTTTACAAAATCCCGTTCGTGTCGTCCCGTACATCTCGGTTGGGATATTATATACGTCTATAGCGTTATATATCCTGACCTAAGACAGGCTAACATCTCGGTTGCAGTATTTTACAACATTCCTGGCGTATCGGCCCATACTTCTCTGTGGGAACATTATAAACGTCTATAACGTAACATAACCTAACCTAACCCATCTAGCCCCTCGCTGGTAATATTTTACAGAATCCCGTTCGTGACGTCCCGTATGTCGCGGTTGGGACATTATATACGTCTATAGCGTTATATATCCTGACCTATGGCAGGCTATCATCTCGGATGCAGTATTTTACAACATTCCTGGCATATCGGACCCTACTTCTCAGTGGGAACATTATATACGCCTATAACGTAATATAACCTAACCTCACACATCTAGCCCCTCGCTGGTAATGTTTTACAAAATCCCGTTTGTGTCGTCCCGTACGTATCGGTTGGGACATTATATACGTCTACAGCGTTATATATCCTAACCTCAGGCAGGCTAACATCTCGGTTGCAGTATTTTACAACATTTCTGACGTATCGGCCCCTACTTCTCGGGGGGAACATTATATTCGTCTATAACGTAACATAACCTAACCTAACCCATCTAGCCCCTCGCTGGTTATGTCTTACAGAATCCCGTTCGTGTCGTCCCGTGCACCTCGGTGGGAATATTATATACGTCTATAGCGTTATATATCCTAACCCAAGGCAGGCTATCATCTCGGATGTAGTATTTTACATCATTCCTGACGTATCGGCCGCGACTTCACGGTGGGAACATTATACACGTCTATAACGTAACATAACCTAACCTAACCCATTTAGCCCGTTGCTGGTAATATTTTACAGAATCCCGTTCGTGTCGTCCCGTGTGTCTCGGTTGGGATATTATATACGTCTATAGCGTTATATATCCTAACCCAAGGCAGGCTATCATCTCGGATGTAGTATTTTACAGCATTCCTGGCGTATCGGCCCCTACTTCTCGATGGGAACATTATATAGGTCTATAACGTTATATAACCTAACCTAACATATCTAGCCCCTGGCTGGTAATGTTTTGCAAAATCCCTTTCGTGTCGTCCCATACGTCTCGGTTGGGTCATTATATACGTCTACAGCGTTATATATCCTAACCTAAGGCAGGCTAACATCACGGTTGCAGTATTTTACAACATTCCTGGCGTATCCGCCCCTACTTCTCGGTGGGAAAATTATACACGTCTATAACGTAACATAACCTAACCTAACGCATCTAGCCCCTCGCTGGAAATATTTTACAGAATCCCGTTCGTGTCGTCCCGGACATCTCGGTTGGGACATTATATACGTCTACAGCGTTATATATCCTAACCTAAGGCAGGCTAACATCTCGGATGTAGTATTTTACAACATTCCTGGCGCATCGGCCTCTACTTCTCGGTGGGCACATTATATTCATCTATAACGTAATATAACCTAACCTAACACATCTAGCCCCTCGCTGGTAATGTTTTACAAAATCCCGTTCGTGTCGTCCCGTACGTCTCGGTTGGGACATTATATACGTCTACAGCGTTATATATCCTAACCTAAGGCAGGCTAACATCTCGGTTGCAGTATTTTACAACATTCCTGGCGTATCCGACCCTACTTCTCGGTGGGAAAATTATACACGTCTATAACGTAACATGACAAACCTAACGCATCTAGCCCCTCGCTGGAAATATTTTACAGAATCCCGTTCGTGTCGTCCCGTACGTCTCGGTTGGGACATTATATACGTCTACAGCGTTATATATCCTGACCTAAGGCAGGCTAACATCTCGGTTGCAGTATTTTACAACATTCCTGGCGTATCGGCCCATACATCTCGTTGGGAACATTATATACGTCTATAACGTAACATAACCTAACCTAACCCATTTAGCCCCTCGCTGGTAATATTTTACAGAATCCCGTTAGTGTCGTCCCGTACGTCTCGGTTGGGATATTATATACGTCTATAGCGTTATATATCCTAACCTATGGCAGGCTAACATCTCGGATATAGTATTTTACAACATTCCTGGCGCATCGCCCACTACTTCTCGGTGGGAACATTATATTCGTCTATAACGTAATATTACCTAACACATCTAGCCCCTCGCTGGTAATGTTTTACAAAATCCCGTTCGTGTCGTCCCGTACATCTCGGTTGGGATATTATATACGTCTATAGCGTTATATATCCTGACCTAAGGCAGGCTAACATCTCGGTTGCAGTATTTTACAACATTCCTGGCGTATCGGCCCATACTTCTCTGTGGGAACATTATAAACGTCTATAACGTAACATAACCTAACCTAACCCATCTAGCCCCTCGCTGGTAATATTTTACAGAATCCCGTTCGTGACGTCCCGTACGTCGCAGTTGGGACATTATATACGTCTACAGCGTTATATATCATAACCTAAGGCAGGCTAACATCTCGGATGCAGTATTTTACGCCATTCCTGGCGTATCGGCCCCTACTTCTCGGTGGGAACATTATACACGTCTATAACGTAACATAACCTAACCTAACCCATCTAGCCCCTCGCTGGTAATATTTTACAGAATCCCGTTCGTGACGTCCCGTATGTCGCGGTTGGGACATTATATACGTCTATAGCGTTATATATCCTGACCTATGGCAGGCTATCATCTCGGATGCAGTATTTTACAACATTCCTGGCATATCGGACCCTACTTCTCAGTGGGAACATTATATACGCCTATAACGTAATATAACCTAACCTAACACATCTAGCCCCTCGCTGGTAATGTTTTACAAAATCCCGTTTGTGTCGTCCCGTACGTATCGGTTGGGACATTATATACGTCTACAGCGTTATATATCCTAACCTCAGGCAGGCTAACATCTCGGTTGCAGTATTTTACAACATTTCTGACGTATCGGCCCCTACTTCTCGGTGGGAACATTATATTCGTCTATAACGTAACATAACCTAACCTAACCCATCTAGCCCCTCGCTGGTTATGTCTTACAGAATCCCGTTCGTGTCGTCCCGTGCACCTCGGTGGGAATATTATATACGTCTATAGCGTTATATATCCTAACCCAAGGCAGGCTATCATCTCGGATGTAGTATTTTACATCATTCCTGACGTATCGGCCGCTACTTCACGGTGGGAACATTATACACGTCTATAACGTAACATAACCTAATCTAACCCATTTAGCCCGTTGCTGGTAATATTTTACAGAATCCCGTTCGTGTCGTCCCGTGTGTCTCGGTTGGGATATTATATACGTCTATAGCGTTATATATCCTAACCTAAGGCAGGCTAACACCTCGGATATAGTATTTTACACCATTCCTGGCGTATCGGCCCCTACTTCACGGTGGGAATATTATACACTTCTATAACGTAACATAACCTAACCTAACCCATCTAGCCCCTCGCTGGTAATATTTTACAGAATCCCGTTCGTGTCGTCCCGTACGTCTCGGTTGGGATATTATGTACGTCTATAGCGTTATATATCCTGACCTAAGGCAGGCTAACATCTCGGTTACAGTATTTTACAACATTCCTGGCGTATCGGCCCATACTTCTCGGTGGGAACATTATATACGTCTATAACGTAACATAACCTAACCTAACCCATCTAGCCCCTCGCTGGTAATGTTTTACAGAATCCCGTTCGTGTCGTCCCGTGCATCTCGGTGGGAATATTATATACGTCTATAGCGTTATATATCATAACCTAAGGCAGGCTAACATCTCGGATGCAGTATTTTACGCCATTCCTGGCGTATCGGCCCCTACTTCTCGGTGGGAACATTATACACGTCTATAACGTAACATAACCTAACCTAACCCCTCTAGCCCCTCGCTGGTAATATTTTACAGAATCCCGTTCGTGTCGTCCCGTGCATCTCGGTGGGAATATTATATACGTCTATAGCGTTATATATCATAACCTAAGGCAGGCTAACATCTCGGATGCAGTATTTTACGCCATTCCTGGCGTATCGGCCCCTACTTCTCGGTGGGAACATTATACACGTCTATAACGTAACATAACCTAACCTAACCCATCTAGCCCCTCGCTGGTAATATTTTACAGAATCCCGTTCGTGACGTCCCGTATGTCGCGGTTGGGACATTATATACGTCTATAGCGTTATATATCCTGACCTATGGCAGGCTATCATCTCGGATGCAGTATTTTACGCCATTCCTGGCGTATCGGCCCCTACTTCACGGTGGGAATATTATACACTTCTATAACGTAACATAACCTAACCTAACCCATCTAGCCCCTCGCTGGTAATATTTTACAGAATCCCGTTCGTGTCGTCCCGTACGTCTCGGTTGGGATATTATGTACGTCTATAGCGTTATATATCCTGACCTAAGGCAGGCTAACATCTCGGTTACAGTATTTTACAACATTCCTGGCGTATCGGCCCATACTTCTCGGTGGGAACATTATATACGTCTATAACGTAACATAACCTAACCTAACCCATCTAGCCCCTCGCTGGTAATGTTTTACAGAATCCCGTTCGTGTCGTCCCGTGCATCTCGGTGGGAATATTATATACGTCTATAGCGTTATATATCATAACCTAAGGCAGGCTAACATCTCGGATGCAGTATTTTACGCCATTCCTGGCGTATCGGCCCCTACTTCTCGGTGGGAACATTATACACGTCTATAACGTAACATAACCTAACCTAACCCCTCTAGCCCCTCGCTGGTAATATTTTACAGAATCCCGTTCGTGTCGTCCCGTGCATCTCGGTGGGAATATTATATACGTCTATAGCGTTATATATCATAACCTAAGGCAGGCTAACATCTCGGATGCAGTATTTTACGCCATTCCTGGCGTATCGGCCCCTACTTCTCGGTGGGAACATTATACACGTCTATAACGTAACATAACCTAACCTAACCCATCTAGCCCCTCGCTGGTAATATTTTACAGAATCCCGTTCGTGACGTCCCGTATGTCGCGGTTGGGACATTATATACGTCTATAGCGTTATATATCCTGACCTATGGCAGGCTATCATCTCGGATGCAGTATTTTACGCCATTCCTGGCGTATCGGCCCCTACTTCTCGGTGGGAACATTATACACGTCTATAACGTAACATAACCTAACCTAACCCATCTAGCCCCTCGCTGGTAATATTTTACAGAATCCCGTTCGTGACGTCCCGTATGTCGCGGTTGGGACATTATATACGTCTATAGCGTTATATATCCTGACCTATGGCAGGCTATCATCTCGGATGCAGTATTTTACAACATTCCTGGCATATCGGACCCTACTTCTCAGTGGGAACATTATATACGCCTATAACGTAATATAACCTAACCTAACACATCTAGCCCCTCGCTGGTAATGTTTTACAAAATCCCGTTTGTGTCGTCCCGTACGTATCGGTTGGGACATTATATACGTCTACAGCGTTATATATCCTAACCTCAGGCAGGCTAACATCTCGGTTGCAGTATTTTACAACATTTCAGACGTATCGGCCCCTACTTCTCGGTGGGAACATTATATTCGTCTATAACGTAACATAACCTAACCTAACCCATCTAGCCCCTCGCTGGTTATGTCTTACAGAATCCCGTTCGTGTCGTCCCGTGCACCTCGGTGGGAATATTATATACGTCTATAGCGTTATATATCCTAACCCAAGGCAGGCTATCATCTCGGATGTAGTATTTTACATCATTCCTGACGTATCGGCCGCTACTTCACGGTGGGAACATTATACACGTCTATAACGTAACATAACCTAACCTAACCCATTTAGCCCGTTGCTGGTAATATTTTACAGAATCCCGTTCGTGTCGTCCCGTGTGTCTAGGTTGGGATATTATATACGTCTATAGCGTTATATATCCTAACCTAAGGCAGGCTAACACCTCGGATATAGTATTTTACAACATTCCTGGCGTATCGGCCCCTACTTCACGGTGGGAATATTATACACTTCTATAACGTAACATAACCTAACCTAACCCATCTAGCCCCTCGCTGGTAATATTTTACAGAATCCCGTTCGTGTCGTCCCGTACGTCTCGGTTGGGATATTATATACGTCTATAGCGTTATATATCCTAACCTAAGGCAGGCTAACATCTCGGATATAGTATTTTACAACATTCCTGGCGCATCGCCCACTACTTCTCGGTGGGAACATTATATACGTCTATAACGTAATATAACCTAACCTAACACATCTAGCCCCTCGCTGGTAATGTTTTACAAAATCCCGTTTGTGTCGTCCCGTACGTCTCAGTTGGGACATTATATACGTCTACAGCGTTATATATCCTAACCTCAGGCAGGCTAACATCTCGGTTGCAGTATTTTACAACAATTCTGACGTATCGGCCCCTACTTCTCGGTGGGAACATTATATTCGTCTATAACGTAACATAACCTAACCTAACCCATCTAGCCCCTCGCTGGTTATGTTTTACAGAATCCCGTTCGTGTCGTCCCGTGCATCTCGGTGGGAATATTATATACGTCTATAGCGTTATATATCCTAACCCAAGGCAGGCTATCATCTCGGATGTAGTATTTTACAACATTCATGGCGTTTCGGCCCATACTTCTCGGTGGGAACATTATATACGTCTATAACGTAACATAACCTAACCTAACCCATTTAGCCCCTCGCTGGTAATATTTTACAGAATCCCGTTAGTGTCGTCCCGTACGTCTCGGTTGGGATATTATAGACGTCTATAGCGTTATATATCCTAACCTAAGGCAGGCTAACATCTCGGATATAGTGTTTTACAACATTCCTGGCGCATCGCCCACTACTTCTCGGTGGGTACATTATATTCGTCTATAACGTAACATAACCTAACACATCTAGCCCCTCGCTGGTAATGTTTTACAGAATCCCGTTCGTGACGACCCGTACATCTCGGTTGGGATATTATATACGTGTATAGCGTTATATATCCTGACCTAAGGCAGGCTATCATCTCGGATGCAGTATTTTACAACATTCCTGGCGTATCGGCCCCTACTTCAGCGTGGGAACATTATACACTTCAATAACGTAACATAACCTGACCTAACCCATCTAGCCCCTCGATGGTAATATTTTACAGAATCCCGTTCGTGACGTCCCGTAACCCTCGGTTGGGATATTATATACGTCTATAGCATTATATATCCTAACCTAAGGCAGGCTATCATCTCGGATGTAGTATTTTACAACATTCCTGGCGTATCGGCCCCTACTTCTCGGTGGGAACATTATAAACGTCTATAACGTAACATAACCTAACCTAATCCATCTAGCCCCTCGCTGGTAATGTTTTACAGAATCCCGTTCGTGTCGTCCCGTACGTCTCGGTTATGATATTATATACGTCTATAGCGTTATATATCCTAACCTAAGGCAGGCTAACATCTCGGATATAGTATTTTACAACATTCCTGGCGTATCCGACCCTACTTCTCGATGGGAAAATTATACACGTCTATAACGTAACATAACCTAACCTAACCCATTTAGCCCGTTGCTGGTAATATTTTACAGAATCTCGTTCGTGTCGTACCGTGTGTCTCGGTTGGGATATTATATACGTCTATAGCGTTATATATCCTAACCTAAGGCAGGCTAACATCACGGTTGCAGTATTTTACAACATTCCTGGCGTATCGGCCCATACTTCTCGGTGGGAACATTATAAACGTCTATAACGTAACATAACCTAACCTAACCCATCTAGCCCCTCGCTGGTAATGTTTTACAGAATCCCGTTCGTGTCGTCCCGTACGTCTCGGTTGGGATATTATATACGTCTATAGCGTTATATATCCTAACCAAAGGCAGGCTAACATCTCGGATATTGTATTTTACAACATTCCTGGCGCATCGGCCTCTACTTCTCGGTGGGAACATTGTATTCATCTATAACGTAATATAACGTAACCTAACACATCTAGCCCCTCGCTGGTAATGTTTTACAGAATCCCGTTCGTGATATTCCGTACATCTCGGTTGGGATATTATATACGTCTATAGCGTTATATATCCTAACCTAAGGCAGGCTATCATCCCGGATGTAGTATTTTACAACATTCCTGGCGTATCGGCCCCTACTTCACGGTGGGAACATTATACACGTCTATAACGTAACATAACCTGACCTAACCCATCTAGCCCCTCGATAGTAATATTTTACAGAATCACGTTCGTGACGTCCCGTACCCCTTGGTTGGGATATTATATACGTCTATAGCGTTATATATCCTAACCTAAGGCAGGCTAACATCTCGGATGTAGTATTTTACAACATTCCTGGCGCATCGGCCTCTACTTCTCGGTGGGAACATTATATTCATCTATAACGTAATATAACATAACCTAACACATCTAGCCCCTCGCTGGTAATGTTTTACAAAATCCCGTTCGTGTCGTCCCGTACGTCTCGGTTGGGACATTATATACGTCTACAGCGTTATATATCCTAACCTAAGGCAGGCTAACATCTCGGTTGCAGTATTTTACAACATTCCTGGCGTATCCGACCCTACTTCTCGGTGGGAAAATTATACACGTCTATAACGTAACATAACGTAACCTAACGCATCTAGCCCCTCGCTGGAAATATTTTACAGAATCCCGTTCGTGTCGTCCCGTGCATCTCGGTGGGAATATTATATACGTCTATAGCGTTATATATCCTAACCCAAGGCAGGCTATCATCTCGGTTGCAGTATTTTACAACATTCCTGGCGTATCGGACCATACTTCTCTGTGGGAACATTATAAACGTCTATAACGTAACATAACCTAACCTAACCCATCTAGCCCCTCGCTGGTAATGTTTTACAGAATCCCGTTCGTGTCGTCCCGTGCATCTCGGTGGGAATATTATATACGTCTATAGCGTTATATATCATAACCTAAGGCAGGCTAACATCTCGGATGCAGTATTTTACGCCATTCCTGGCGTATCGGCCCCTACTTCTCGGTGGGAACATTATACACGTCTATAACGTAACATAACCTAACCTAACCCCTCTAGCCCCTCGCTGGTAATATTTTACAGAATCCCGTTCGTGTCGTCCCGTGCATCTCGGTGGGAATATTATATACGTCTATAGCGTTATATATCATAACCTAAGGCAGGCTAACATCTCGGATGCAGTATTTTACGCCATTCCTGGCGTATCGGCCCCTACTTCTCGGTGGGAACATTATACACGTCTATAACGTAACATAACCTAACCTAACCCATCTAGCCCCTCGCTGGTAATATTTTACAGAATCCCGTTCGTGACGTCCCGTATGTCGCGGTTGGGACATTATATACGTCTATAGCGTTATATATCCTGACCTATGGCAGGCTATCATCTCGGATGCAGTATTTTACGCCATTCCTGGCGTATCGGCCCCTACTTCTCGGTGGGAACATTATACACGTCTATAACGTAACATAACCTAACCTAACCCATCTAGCCCCTCGCTGGTAATATTTTACAGAATCCCGTTCGTGACGTCCCGTATGTCGCGGTTGGGACATTATATACGTCTATAGCGTTATATATCCTGACCTATGGCAGGCTATCATCTCGGATGCAGTATTTTACAACATTCCTGGCATATCGGACCCTACTTCTCAGTGGGAACATTATATACGCCTATAACGTAATATAACCTAACCTAACACATCTAGCCCCTCGCTGGTAATGTTTTACAAAATCCCGTTTGTGTCGTCCCGTACGTATCGGTTGGGACATTATATACGTCTACAGCGTTATATATCCTAACCTCAGGCAGGCTAACATCTCGGTTGCAGTATTTTACAACATTTCAGACGTATCGGCCCCTACTTCTCGGTGGGAACATTATATTCGTCTATAACGTAACATAACCTAACCTAACCCATCTAGCCCCTCGCTGGTTATGTCTTACAGAATCCCGTTCGTGTCGTCCCGTGCACCTCGGTGGGAATATTATATACGTCTATAGCGTTATATATCCTAACCCAAGGCAGGCTATCATCTCGGATGTAGTATTTTACATCATTCCTGACGTATCGGCCGCTACTTCACGGTGGGAACATTATACACGTCTATAACGTAACATAACCTAACCTAACCCATTTAGCCCGTTGCTGGTAATATTTTACAGAATCCCGTTCGTGTCGTCCCGTGTGTCTAGGTTGGGATATTATATACGTCTATAGCGTTATATATCCTAACCTAAGGCAGGCTAACACCTCGGATATAGTATTTTACAACATTCCTGGCGTATCGGCCCCTACTTCACGGTGGGAATATTATACACTTCTATAACGTAACATAACCTAACCTAACCCATCTAGCCCCTCGCTGGTAATATTTTACAGAATCCCGTTCGTGTCGTCCCGTACGTCTCGGTTGGGATATTATATACGTCTATAGCGTTATATATCCTAACCTAAGGCAGGCTAACATCTCGGATATAGTATTTTACAACATTCCTGGCGCATCGCCCACTACTTCTCGGTGGGAACATTATATACGTCTATAACGTAATATAACCTAACCTAACACATCTAGCCCCTCGCTGGTAATGTTTTACAAAATCCCGTTTGTGTCGTCCCGTACGTCTCAGTTGGGACATTATATACGTCTACAGCGTTATATATCCTAACCTCAGGCAGGCTAACATCTCGGTTGCAGTATTTTACAACAATTCTGACGTATCGGCCCCTACTTCTCGGTGGGAACATTATATTCGTCTATAACGTAACATAACCTAACCTAACCCATCTAGCCCTTCGCTGGTTATGTTTTACAGAATCCCGTTCGTGTCGTCCCGTGCATCTCGGTGGGAATATTATATACGTCTATAGCGTTATATATCCTAACCCAAGGCAGGCTATCATCTCGGATGTAGTATTTTACAACATTCATGGCGTTTCGGCCCATACTTCTCGGTGGGAACATTATATACGTCTATAACGTAACATAACCTAACCTAACCCATTTAGCCCCTCGCTGGTAATATTTTACAGAATCCCGTTAGTGTCGTCCCGTACGTCTCGGTTGGGATATTATAGACGTCTATAGCGTTATATATCCTAACCTAAGGCAGGCTAACATCTCGGATATAGTGTTTTACAACATTCCTGGCGCATCGCCCACTACTTCTCGGTGGGTACATTATATTCGTCTATAACGTAACATAACCTAACACATCTAGCCCCTCGCTGGTAATGTTTTACAGAATCCCGTCCGTGACGACCCGTACATCTCGGTTGGGATATTATATACGTTTATAGCGTTATATATCCTGACCTAAGGCAGGCTATCATCTCGGATGCAGTATTTTACAACATTCCTGGCGTATCGGCCCCTACTTCAGCGTGGGAACATTATACACTTCAATAACGTAACATAACCTGACCTAACCCATCTAGCCCCTCGATGGTAATATTTTACAGAATCCCGTTCGTGACGTCCCGTAACCCTCGGTTGGGATATTATATACGTCTATAGCATTATATATCCTAACCTAAGGCAGGCTATCATCTCGGATGTAGTATTTTACAACATTCCTGGCGTATCGGCCCCTACTTCTCGGTGGGAACATTATAAACGTCTATAACGTAACATAACCTAACCTAATCCATCTAGCCCCTCGCTGGTAATGTTTTACAGAATCCCGTTCGTGTCGTCCCGTACGTCTCGGTTATGATATTATATACGTCTATAGCGTTATATATCCTAACCTAAGGCAGGCTAACATCTCGGATATAGTATTTTACAACATTCCTGGCGTATCCGACCCTACTTCTCGATGGGAAAATTATACACGTCTATAACGTAACATAACCTAACCTAACCCATTTAGCCCGTTGCTGGTAATATTTTACAGAATCTCGTTCGTGTCGTACCGTGTGTCTCGGTTGGGATATTATATACGTCTATAGCGTTATATATCCTAACCTAAGGCAGGCTAACATCACGGTTGCAGTATTTTACAACATTCCTGGCGTATCGGCCCATACTTCTCGGTGGGAACATTATAAACGTCTATAACGTAACATAACCTAACCTAACCCATCTAGCCCCTCGCTGGTAATGTTTTACAGAATCCCGTTCGTGTCGTCCCGTACGTCTCGGTTGGGATATTATATACGTCTATAGCGTTATATATCCTAACCAAAGGCAGGCTAACATCTCGGATATTGTATTTTACAACATTCCTGGCGCATCGGCCTCTACTTCTCGGTGGGAACATTGTATTCATCTATAACGTAATATAACGTAACCTAACACATCTAGCCCCTCGCTGGTAATGTTTTACAGAATCCCGTTCGTGATATTCCGTACATCTCGGTTGGGATATTATATACGTCTATAGCGTTATATATCCTAACCTAAGGCAGGCTATCATCCCGGATGTAGTATTTTACAACATTCCTGGCGTATCGGCCCCTACTTCACGGTGGGAACATTATACACGTCTATAACGTAACATAACCTGACCTAACCCATCTAGCCCCTCGATAGTAATATTTTACAGAATCACGTTCGTGACGTCCCGTACCCCTTGGTTGGGATATTATATACGTCTATAGCGTTATATATCCTAACCTAAGGCAGGCTAACATCTCGGATGTAGTATTTTACAACATTCCTGGCGCATCGGCCTCTACTTCTCGGTGGGAACATTATATTCATCTATAACGTAATATAACATAACCTAACACATCTAGCCCCTCGCTGGTAATGTTTTACAAAATCCCGTTCGTGTCGTCCCGTACGTCTCGGTTGGGACATTATATACGTCTACAGCGTTATATATCCTAACCTAAGGCAGGCTAACATCTCGGTTGCAGTATTTTACAACATTCCTGGCGTATCCGACCCTACTTCTCGGTGGGAAAATTATACACGTCTATAACGTAACATAACGTAACCTAACGCATCTAGCCCCTCGCTGGAAATATTTTACAGAATCCCGTTCGTGTCGTCCCGTGCATCTCGGTGGGAATATTATATACGTCTATAGCGTTATATATCCTAACCCAAGGCAGGCTATCATCTCGGTTGCAGTATTTTACAACATTCCTGGCGTATCGGACCATACTTCTCTGTGGGAACATTATAAACGTCTATAACGTAACATAACCTAACCTAACCCATCTAGCACCTCGCTGGTAATATTTTACAGAATCCCGTTCGTGACGTCCCGTACGTCGCGGTTGGGACATTATATACGTCTACAGCGTTATATATCATAATCTAAGGCAGGCTAACATCTCGGATATAGTGTTTTACAACATTCCTGGCGCATCGCCCACTACTTCTCGGTGGGTACATTATATTCGTCTATAACGTAACATAACCTAACACATCTAGCCCCTCGCTGGTAATGTTTTACAGAATCCCGTTCGTGACGACCCGTACATCTCGGTTGGGATATTATATACGTGTATAGCGTTATATATCCTGACCTAAGGCAGGCTATCATCTCGGATGCAGTATTTTACAACATTCCTGGCGTATCGGCCCCTACTTCAGCGTGGGAACATTATACACTTCAATAACGTAACATAACCTGACCTAACCCATCTAGCCCCTCGATGGTAATATTTTACAGAATCCCGTTCGTGACGTCCCGTAACCCTCGGTTGGGATATTATATACGTCTATAGCATTATATATCCTAACCTAAGGCAGGCTATCATCTCGGATGTAGTATTTTACAACATTCCTGGCGTATCGGCCCCTACTTCTCGGTGGGAACATTATAAACGTCTATAACGTAACATAACCTAACCTAATCCATCTAGCCCCTCGCTGGTAATGTTTTACAGAATCCCGTTCGTGTCGTCCCGTACGTCTCGGTTATGATATTATATACGTCTATAGCGTTATATATCCTAACCTAAGGCAGGCTAACATCTCGGATATAGTATTTTACAACATTCCTGGCGTATCCGACCCTACTTCTCGATGGGAAAATTATACACGTCTATAACGTAACATAACCTAACCTAACCCATTTAGCCCGTTGCTGGTAATATTTTACAGAATCTCGTTCGTGTCGTCCCGTGTGTCTCGGTTGGGATATTATATACGTCTATAGCGTTATATATCCTAACCTAAGGCAGGCTAACATCACGGTTGCAGTATTTTACAACATTCCTGGCGTATCGGCCCATACTTCTCGGTGGGAACATTATAAACGTCTATAACGTAACATAACCTAACCTAACCCATCTAGCCCCTCGCTGGTAATGTTTTACAGAATCCCGTTCGTGTCGTCCCGTACGTCTCGGTTGGGATATTATATACGTCTATAGCGTTATATATCCTAACCAAAGGCAGGCTAACATCTCGGATATTGTATTTTACAACATTCCTGGCGCATCGGCCTCTACTTCTCGGTGGGAACATTGTATTCATCTATAACGTAATATAACGTAACCTAACACATCTAGCCCCTCGCTGGTAATGTTTTACAGAATCCCGTTCGTGATATTCCGTACATCTCGGTTGGGATATTATATACGTCTATAGCGTTATATATCCTAACCTAAGGCAGGCTATCATCCCGGATGTAGTATTTTACAACATTCCTGGCGTATCGGCCCCTACTTCACGGTGGGAACATTATACACGTCTATAACGTAACATAACCTGACCTAACCCATCTAGCCCCTCGATAGTAATATTTTACAGAATCACGTTCGTGACGTCCCGTACCCCTTGGTTGGGATATTATATACGTCTATAGCGTTATATATCCTAACCTAAGGCAGGCTAACATCTCGGATGTAGTATTTTACAACATTCCTGGCGCATCGGCCTCTACTTCTCGGTGGGAACATTATATTCATCTATAACGTAATATAACCTAACCTAACACATCTAGCCCCTCGCTGGTAATGTTTTACAAAATCCCGTTCGTGTCGTCCCGTACGTCTCGGTTGGGACATTATATACGTCTACAGCGTTATATATCCTAACCTAAGGCAGGCTAACATCTCGGTTGCAGTATTTTACAACATTCCTGGCGTATCCGACCCTACTTCTCGGTGGGAAAATTATACACGTCTATAACGTAACATAACGTAACCTAACGCATCTAGCCCCTCGCTGGAAATATTTTACAGAATCCCGTTCGTGTCGTCCCGTGCATCTCGGTGGGAATATTATATACGTCTATAGCGTTATATATCCTAACCCAAGGCAGGCTATCATCTCGGTTGCAGTATTTTACAACATTCCTGGCGTATCGGACCATACTTCTCTGTGGGAACATTATAAACGTCTATAACGTAACATAACCTAACCTAACCCATCTAGCACCTCGCTGGTAATATTTTACAGAATCCCGTTCGTGACGTCCCGTACGTCGCGGTTGGGACATTATATACGTCTACAGCGTTATATATCATAATCTAAGGCAGGCTAACATCTCGGATATAGTGTTTTACAACATTCCTGGCGCATCGCCCACTACTTCTCGGTGGGTACATTATATTCGTCTATAACGTAACATAACCTAACACATCTAGCCCCTCGCTGGTAATGTTTTACAGAATCCCGTTCGTGACGACCCGTACATCTCGGTTGGGATATTATATACGTGTATAGCGTTATATATCCTGACCTAAGGCAGGCTATCATCTCGGATGCAGTATTTTACAACATTCCTGGCGTATCGGCCCCTACTTCAGCGTGGGAACATTATACACTTCAATAACGTAACATAACCTGACCTAACCCATCTAGCCCCTCGATGGTAATATTTTACAGAATCCCGTTCGTGACGTCCCGTAACCCTCGGTTGGGATATTATATACGTCTATAGCATTATATATCCTAACCTAAGGCAGGCTATCATCTCGGATGTAGTATTTTACAACATTCCTGGCGTATCGGCCCCTACTTCTCGGTGGGAACATTATAAACGTCTATAACGTAACATAACCTAACCTAATCCATCTAGCCCCTCGCTGGTAATGTTTTACAGAATCCCGTTCGTGTCGTCCCGTACGTCTCGGTTATGATATTATATACGTCTATAGCGTTATATATCCTAACCTAAGGCAGGCTAACATCTCGGATATAGTATTTTACAACATTCCTGGCGTATCCGACCCTACTTCTCGATGGGAAAATTATACACGTCTATAACGTAACATAACCTAACCTAACCCATTTAGCCCGTTGCTGGTAATATTTTACAGAATCTCGTTCGTGTCGTCCCGTGTGTCTCGGTTGGGATATTATATACGTCTATAGCGTTATATATCCTAACCTAAGGCAGGCTAACATCACGGTTGCAGTATTTTACAACATTCCTGGCGTATCGGCCCATACTTCTCGGTGGGAACATTATAAACGTCTATAACGTAACATAACCTAACCTAACCCATCTAGCCCCTCGCTGGTAATGTTTTACAGAATCCCGTTCGTGTCGCCCCGTACGTCTCGGTTGGGATATTATATACGTCTATAGCGTTATATATCCTAACCAAAGGCAGGCTAACATCTCGGATATTGTATTTTACAACATTCCTGGCGCATCGGCCTCTACTTCTCGGTGGGAACATTGTATTCATCTATAACGTAATATAACGTAACCTAACACATCTAGCCCCTCGCTGGTAATGTTTTACAGAATCCCGTTCGTGATATTCCGTACATCTCGGTTGGGATATTATATACGTCTATAGCGTTATATATCCTAACCTAAGGCAGGCTATCATCCCGGATGTAGTATTTTACAACATTCCTGGCGTATCGGCCCCTACTTCACGGTGGGAACATTATACACGTCTATAACGTAACATAACCTGACCTAACCCATCTAGCCCCTCGATAGTAATATTTTACAGAATCACGTTCGTGACGTCCCGTACCCCTTGGTTGGGATATTATATACGTCTATAGCGTTATATATCCTAACCTAAGGCAGGCTAACATCTCGGATGTAGTATTTTACAACATTCCTGGCGCATCGGCCTCTACTTCTCGGTGGGAACATTATATTCATCTATAACGTAATATAACCTAACCTAACACATCTAGCCCCTCGCTGGTAATGTTTTACAAAATCCCGTTCGTGTCGTCCCGTACGTCTCGGTTGGGACATTATATACGTCTACAGCGTTATATATCCTAACCTAAGGCAGGCTAACATCTCGGTTGCAGTATTTTACAACATTCCTGGCGTATCCGACCCTACTTCTCGGTGGGAAAATTATACACGTCTATAACGTAACATAACGTAACCTAACGCATCTAGCCCCTCGCTGGAAATATTTTACAGAATCCCGTTCGTGTCGTCCCGTGCATCTCGGTGGGAATATTATATACGTCTATAGCGTTATATATCCTAACCCAAGGCAGGCTATCATCTCGGTTGCAGTATTTTACAACATTCCTGGCGTATCGGACCATACTTCTCTGTGGGAACATTATAAACGTCTATAACGTAACATAACCTAACCTAACCCATCTAGCACCTCGCTGGTAATATTTTACAGAATCCCGTTCGTGACGTCCCGTACGTCGCGGTTGGGACATTATATACGTCTACAGCGTTATATATCATAACCTAAGGCAGGCTAACATCTCGGATGCAGTATTTTACGCCATTCCTGGCGTATCGGCCCCTACTTCTCGGTGGGAACATTATACACGTCTATAACGTAACATAACCTAACCTAAGCCATCTAGCCCCTCGCTGGTAATATTTTAGAGAATCCCGTTCGTGACGTCCCGTATGTCGCGGTTGGGACATTATATACGTCTATAGCGTTATATATCCTGACCTATGGCAGGCTATCATCTCGGATGCAGTATTTTACAACATTCCTGGCATATCGGACCCTACTTCTCAGTGGGAACATTATACACGTCTATAACGTAACATAACCTAACCTAACCCATTTAGCCCGTTGCTGGTAATATTTTACAAAATCCCGTTCGTGTCGTCCCGTACGTCTCGGATGGGACATTATATACGTCTGCAGCGTTATATATCATAACCTAAGTCAGGCTAACATCTCGAATATAGTATTTTACAACATTCCTGACGTATCGGCCCCTACTTCTCGGTGGGAACATTATATAGGTCTATAACGTAACATAAAGTAACCTAACCCATCTAGCCCCTCGCTGGTAATGTTTTACAGAATGCCGTTCGTGTCGTCATGTGAATCTCGGTGGGAATATTATATACGTCTATAGCGTTATATATCCTAACCCAAGGCAGGCTATCATCTCGGATGTAGTATTTTGCGCCATTCCTGGCGTATCGGCCCCAATTCACGGTGGGAACATTATACACGTCTATAACGTAACATAACCTAACCTAACCTATCTAGCCCCTCGCTGGTATAATTTTACAGAATCCCGTTCTTGTCGTCCCATACGTCTCGGTTGGGATATCATATACGTCTATAGCGTTATATATCCTAACCTAAGGCAGGCTAACATCTCGGATATAGTATTTTACAACATTCCTGGAGCATCGCCCACTACTTCTCGGTGGGGACATTATATTCGTCTATAACGTAATATAACCTAACCTAACACATCTAGCCCCTCGCTGGTAATGTTTTACAGAATCCCGTTCGTGACGTCCCGTACATCTCGGTTGGGACATTATATACGTCTATAGCATTATATATCCTGACCTAAGGCAGGCTATCATCTCGGATGCAGTATTTTACAACATTCCTGGCATATCGGACCCTACTTCTCAGTGGGAACATTATATACGTCTATAACGTAATATAACCTAACCTAACACATCTAGCTAATCCCTGGCAATGTTTTACAAAATCCCGTTCGTGTCGTCCGGTACGTCTCGGATGGGACATTATATACGTCTGCAGCGTTATATATCATAACCTAAGTCAGGCTAACATCTCGAATATAGTATTTTACAACATTCCTGGCGCATCGGCCTCTACTTCTCGGTGGGAACATTATATTCGTCTATAACGTAATATAACCTAACCTAACACATCTAGCCCCTCGCTCGAAATATTTTACAGAATCCCGTTCGTGACGTCCCGTGCCTCTCGGTGGGAATAGTATATACGTCTATAGCGTTATATATCCTAACCCAAGGCAGGCTATCATCTCGGATGTAGTATTTTACATCATTCCTGACGTATCGGCCCCTACTTCACGGTGGGAACATTACACACCTCTATAACGTAACATAACCTAACCTAACCCATTTAGACCGTTGCTGGTAATATTTTACAGAATCCCGTTCTTGTCGTCCCATACATCTCGGTTGGGACATTATATACGTCTACAGTGTTATATATCCTAACCTAAGGTAGGCTAACATCTCGGATGTTGTGTTTTACAACATTCCTGACGTATCGGCCCCTACTTCACGGTGGGAACATTATACACGTCTATAACGAAACATAACCTAACCTAACCCATTTAACCCCTCGCTGGTAATATTTTACAGAATCCCGTTAGTGTCGTCCCGTACGTCTCGGTTGGGATATTATATACGTCTATAGCGTTATATATCCTAACCTAAGGCAGGCTAACATCTCGGATATAGTATATTACAACATTCCTGGCGCATCGCCCACTACTTCTCGGTGGGAACATTATATTCGTCTATAACGTAATATAACCTAAGCTAACACATCTAGCCCCTCGCTGGTAATATTTTACAGAATCTCGTTCGTTTCGTCCCGTACCTCTGGGTTGGGATATAATATACGTCTATAGCATTATATATCCTAACCTAAGGCAGGCTATCATCTCGGATGTAGTATTTTACAACATTCCTGGCGTATCGCCCACTACTTCTCGGTGGGAACATTATACACGTCTATAACGTAACATAACCTAACTTAATACATCTAGCCCCTCGCTGGTAATATTTTAAAGAATCCCGTTCGTGTCGTCCCGTACGTATCGGTTGGAACCTTACATACGTCTACAGCGTTATATATCCTAACCTAAGGCAGGCTAACATCTCGGATGCAGTACTTTACGCCATTCCTGGCGTATCGGCCCCGACTTCACGGTGGGAACATTATACGCGTCTGTAACGTAATATAACCTAACCTAACGCATCTAGCCCCTGGCTGGTAATGTTTTACAGAATCCCGTTCGTTTCGTCTCGCACGTCTCGGTTGGGACATTATATACGTCTACAGCGTTATATATCATAACGTAAGGCAGGCTAACATCTCGGATGTAGTATTTTACAACATTCCTGGCGTATCTGCCTCTACTTCTCCGTGGGAACATTATATTCGTCTATAACGTAATATAACCTAACATAACACATGTAGCTAATCCCTGGTAATGTTTCACTAAATCCCGTTCGTGTCGTCCCGTACGTCTCGGTTGGGACATTATATACGACTATAGCGTTATATATCCTAACCTAAGGCAGGCTAACATCTCGGAGGCAGTACTTTACGCCATTCCTGGCGTATCGGCCCCTACTTCACGGTGGGAACATTATACACGTCTGTAACGTAATATAACCTAACCTAACGCATCTAGCCCCTCGCTGGTAATGTTTTACAGAATCCCGTTCGTTTCGTCTCGCACGTCTCGATTGGGACATTATATACGTCTACAGCGTTATATATCCTAACGTAAGGCAGGCTAACATCTCGGATGTAGTATTTTACAACAGTCCTAGCGTATCTGCCTCTACTTCTCGGTGGGAACATTATACACGTATAGAATGTAATATAACCTAACCTAACCCATCTAGCCCCTCGCTGGTAATGTTTTACAGAATCCCGTTGGTGTCGTCCCGTACGTGTCGGTTGGAACATTATATACGTCTACAGAGTTATATATCCTAACCTAAGGCAGGCTAACATCTCGGATGCAGTATTTTACAACATTCCTGGCGTATCGGCTCTCCTTCTCGGTGGGAACATTATACACGTCTATAACGTAACATAACCTAACCTAATACATCTAGCCCCTCGCTGGTAATATTTTACAGAATCCCGTTCGTGTCGTCCCGTACGTGTCGGTTGGAACATTATATACGTCTACAGCGTTATATATCCTAACCTAAGGCAGGCTAACATCTCGGATGCAGTATTTTACGCCATTCCTGGCGTATCGGCCCCTACTTCTCGGTGGGAACATTATACACGTCTATAACGTAACATAACCTAACCTAAGCCATCTAGCCCCTCGCTGGTAATATTTTAGAGAATCCCGTTCGTGACGTCCCGTATGTCGCGGTTGGGACATTATATACGTCTATAGCGTTATATATCCTGACCTATGGCAGGCTATCATCTCGGATGCAGTATTTTACAACATTCCTGGCATATCGGACCCTACTTCTCAGTGGGAACATTATACACGTCTATAACGTAACATAACCTAACCTAACCCATTTAGCCCGTTGCTGGTAATATTTTACAAAATCCCGTTCGTGTCGTCCCGTACGTCTCGGATGGGACATTATATACGTCTGCAGCGTTATATATCATAACCTAAGTCAGGCTAACATCTCGAATATAGTATTTTACAACATTCCTGACGTATCGGCCCCTACTTCTCGGTGGGAACATTATATAGGTCTATAACGTAACATAAAGTAACCTAACCCATCTAGCCCCTCGCTGGTAATGTTTTACAGAATGCCGTTCGTGTCGTCATGTGAATCTCGGTGGGAATATTATATACGTCTATAGCGTTATATATCCTAACCCAAGGCAGGCTATCATCTCGGATGTAGTATTTTGCGCCATTCCTGGCGTATCGGCCCCAATTCACGGTGGGAACATTATACACGTCTATAACGTAACATAACCTAACCTAACCTATCTAGCCCCTCGCTGGTATAATTTTACAGAATCCCGTTCTTGTCGTCCCATACGTCTCGGTTGGGATATCATATACGTCTATAGCGTTATATATCCTAACCTAAGGCAGGCTAACATCTCGGATATAGTATTTTACAACATTCCTGGAGCATCGCCCACTACTTCTCGGTGGGGACATTATATTCGTCTATAACGTAATATAACCTAACCTAACACATCTAGCCCCTCGCTGGTAATGTGTTACAGAATCCCGTTCGTGACGTCCCGTACATCTCGGTTGGGACATTATATACGTCTATAGCATTATATATCCTGACCTAAGGCAGGCTATCATCTCGGATGCAGTATTTTACAACATTCCTGGCATATCGGACCCTACTTCTCAGTGGGAACATTATATACGTCTATAACGTAATATAACCTAACCTAACACATCTAGCTAATCCCTGGCAATGTTTTACAAAATCCCGTTCGTGTCGTCCGGTACGTCTCGGATGGGACATTATATACGTCTGCAGCGTTATATATCATAACCTAAGTCAGGCTAACATCTCGAATATAGTATTTTACAACATTCCTGGCGCATCGGCCTCTACTTCTCGGTGGGAACATTATATTCGTCTATAACGTAATATAACCTAACCTAACACATCTAGCCCCTCGCTCGAAATATTTTACAGAATCCCGTTCGTGACGTCCCGTGCCTCTCGGTGGGAATAGTATATACGTCTATAGCGTTATATATCCTAACCCAAGGCAGGCTATCATCTCGGATGTAGTATTTTACATCATTCCTGACGTATCGGCCCCTACTTCACGGTGGGAACATTACACACCTCTATAACGTAACATAACCTAACCTAACCCATTTAGACCGTTGCTGGTAATATTTTACAGAATCCCGTTCTTGTCGTCCCATACATCTCGGTTGGGACATTATATACGTCTACAGTGTTATATATCCTAACCTAAGGTAGGCTAACATCTCGGATGTTGTGTTTTACAACATTCCTGACGTATCGGCCCCTACTTCACGGTGGGAACATTATACACGTCTATAACGAAACATAACCTAACCTAACCCATTTAACCCCTCGCTGGTAATATTTTACAGAATCCCGTTAGTGTCGTCCCGTACGTCTCGGTTGGGATATTATATACGTCTATAGCGTTATATATCCTAACCTAAGGCAGGCTAACATCTCGGATATAGTATATTACAACATTCCTGGCGCATCGCCCACTACTTCTCGGTGGGAACATTATATTCGTCTATAACGTAATATAACCTAAGCTAACACATCTAGCCCCTCGCTGGTAATATTTTACAGAATCTCGTTCGTTTCGTCCCGTACCTCTGGGTTGGGATATAATATACGTCTATAGCATTATATATCCTAACCTAAGGCAGGCTATCATCTCGGATGTAGTATTTTACAACATTCCTGGCGTATCGCCCACTACTTCTCGGTGGGAACATTATACACGTCTATAACGTAACATAACCTAACTTAATACATCTAGCCCCTCGCTGGTAATATTTTAAAGAATCCCGTTCGTGTCGTCCCGTACGTATCGGTTGGAACCTTACATACGTCTACAGCGTTATATATCCTAACCTAAGGCAGGCTAACATCTCGGATGCAGTACTTTACGCCATTCCTGGCGTATCGGCCCCGACTTCACGGTGGGAACATTATACGCGTCTGTAACGTAATATAACCTAACCTAACGCATCTAGCCCCTGGCTGGTAATGTTTTACAGAATCCCGTTCGTTTCGTCTCGCACGTCTCGGTTGGGACATTATATACGTCTACAGCGTTATATATCATAACGTAAGGCAGGCTAACATCTCGGATGTAGTATTTTACAACATTCCTGGCGTATCTGCCTCTACTTCTCCGTGGGAACATTATATTCGTCTATAACGTAATATAACCTAACATAACACATGTAGCTAATCCCTGGTAATGTTTCACTAAATCCCGTTCGTGTCGTCCCGTACGTCTCGGTTGGGACATTATATACGACTATAGCGTTATATATCCTAACCTAAGGCAGGCTAACATCTCGGAGGCAGTACTTTACGCCATTCCTGGCGTATCGGCCCCTACTTCACGGTGGGAACATTATACACGTCTGTAACGTAATATAACCTAACCTAACGCATCTAGCCCCTCGCTGGTAATGTTTTACAGAATCCCGTTCGTTTCGTCTCGCACGTCTCGATTGGGACATTATATACGTCTACAGCGTTATATATCCTAACGTAAGGCAGGCTAACATCTCGGATGTAGTATTTTACAACAGTCCTAGCGTATCTGCCTCTACTTCTCGGTGGGAACATTATACACGTATAGAATGTAATATAACCTAACCTAACCCATCTAGCCCCTCGCTGGTAATGTTTTACAGAATCCCGTTGGTGTCGTCCCGTACGTGTCGGTTGGAACATTATATACGTCTACAGAGTTATATATCCTAACCTAAGGCAGGCTAACATCTCGGATGCAGTATTTTACAACATTCCTGGCGTATCGGCTCTCCTTCTCGGTGGGAACATTATACACGTCTATAACGTAACATAACCTAACCTAATACATCTAGCCCCTCGCTGGTAATATTTTACAGAATCCCGTTCGTGTCGTCCCGTACGTGTCGGTTGGAACATTATATACGTCTACAGCGTTATATATCCTAACCTAAGGCAGGCTAACATCTCGGATGCAGTACTTTACGCCATTCCTGGCGTATCGGCCCCGACTTCACGGTGGGAACATTATACACGTCAGTAACGTAATATAACCTAACCTAACGCATCTAGCCCCTCGCTGGTAATGTTTTACAGAATCCCGTTCGTTTCGTCTCGCACGTCTCGGTTGGGACATTATATACGTCTACAGCGTTATATATCCTAACCTAAGGCAGGCTAACATCTCGGATGCAGTATTTTACCCCATTCATGGCGTATCGGCTCTCCTTCTCGGTGGGAACATTATACACGTCTATAACGTAACATAACCTAACCTAATACATCTAGCCCCTCGCTGGTAATATTTTAAAGAATCCCGTTCGTGTCGTCCCGAACGTGTCGGTTGGAACCTTACATACGTCTACAGCGTTATATATCCTAACCTAAGGCAGGCTAACATCTCGGATGCAGTACTTTACGCCATTCCTGGCGTATCGGCCCCGACTTCACGGTGGGAACATTATACACGTCTGTAACGTAATATAACCTAACCTAACGCATCTAGCCCCTCGCTGGTAATGTTTTACAGAATCCCGTTCGTTTCTTCCCGTACATCTCGGTTGGGATACTACATACGTCTATAGCGTTATATATCCTAACCTAAGGCAGGATAACATCTCGGATGCAGTACTTTACGCCATTCCTGTCGTATCGGCCCCTACTTCACGGTGGGAACATTATACACGTCTGTAACGTAATATAACCTAACCTAACGCATCTAGCCCCTCGCTGATAATGTTTTACAGAATCCCGTTCGTTTCGTCTCGCACGTCTCGGTTGGGACATTATATACGACTATAGCGTTATATATCCTAACCTAAGGCAGGCTAACATCTCGGAGGCAGTACTTTACGCCATTCCTGGCGTATCGGCCCCTACTTCACGGTGGGAACATTATACACGTCTGTAACGTAATATAACCTAACCTAACGCATCTAGCCCCTCGCTGGTAATGTTTTACAGAATCCCGTTCGTTTCGTCTCGCACGTCTCGATTGGGACATTATATACGTCTACAGCGTTATACATCCTAACGTAAGGCAGGCTAACATCTCGGATGCAGTATTTTACAACATTCCTGGCGTATCGGCCCCTCCTTCTCGGTGGGAACATTATATAGGTCTATAACGTAATATAAGCTAACCAAACACATCTAGACCCTCGCTGGTAATGTTTTACAGAATCCCGTTCGTGTCGTCCCGTACGTGTCAGTTGGAACCTTATATACGTCTACAGCGTTATATATCCTAACCTAAGGCAGGCTAACATCTCGGATGCAGTACTTTACGCCATCCCTGGCGTATCGGCCCCGACTTCACGGTGGGAACATTATACACGTCTGTAACGTAATATAACCTAACCTAACGCATCTAGCCCCTCGCTGGTAATGTTTTACAGAATCCCGTTCGTGTCGTCCCGTACGTGTCGGTTGGAACCTTACATACGTCTACAGCGTTATATATCCTAACCTAAGGCAGGCTAACATCTCGGATGCAGTACTTTACGCCATTCCTGGCGTATCGGCCCCGACTTCACGGTGGGAACATTATACACATATAGAACGTAATATAACCTAACCTAACCCATCTAGCGCCTCGCTGGTAATGTTTTACAGAATCCCGTTCGTGTCGTCCCGTACGTGTCGGTTGGAACCTTACATACGTCTACAGCGTTATATATCCTAACCTAAGGCAGGCTAACATCTCGGATGCAGTATTTTACCCCATTCATGGCGTATCGGCTCTCCTTCTCGGTGGGAACATTATACACGTCTATAACGTAACATAACCTAACCTAATACATCTAGCCCCTCGCTGGTAATATTTTAAAGAATCCCGTTCGTGTCGTCCCGAACGTGTCGGTTGGAACCTTACATACGTCTACAGCGTTATATATCCTAACCTAAGGCAGGCTAACATCTCGGATGCAGTACTTTACGCCATTCCTGGCGTATCGGCCCCGACTTCACGGTGGGAACATTATACACGTCTGTAACGTAATATAACCTAACCTAACGCATCTAGCCCCTCGCTGGTAATGTTTTACAGAATCCCGTTCGTTTCGTCCCGTACATCTCGGTTGGGATACTACATACGTCTATAGCGTTATATATCCTAACCTAAGGCAGGATAACATCTCGGATGCAGTACTTTACGCCATTCCTGGCGTATCGGCCCCTACTTCACGGTGGGAACATTATACACGTCTGTAACGTAATATAACCTAACCTAACGCATCTAGCCCCTCGCTGATAATGTTTTACAGAATCCCGTTCGTTTCGTCTCGCACGTCTCGGTTGGGACATTATATACGACTATAGCGTTATATATCCTAACCTAAGGCAGGCTAACATCTCGGAGGCAGTACTTTACGCCATTCCTGGCGTATCGGCCCCTACTTCACGGTGGGAACATTATACACGTCTGTAACGTAATATAACCTAACCTAACGCATCTAGCCCCTCGCTGGTAATGTTTTACAGAATCCCGTTCGTTTCGTCTCGCACGTCTCGATTGGGACATTATATACGTCTACAGCGTTATATATCCTAACGTAAGGCAGGCTAACATCTCGGATGCAGTATTTTACAACATTCCTGGCGTATCGGCCCCTCCTTCTCGGTGGGAACATTATATAGGTCTATAACGTAATATAAGCTAACCAAACACATCTAGACCCTCGCTGGTAATGTTTTACAGAATCCCGTTCGTGTCGTCCCGTACGTGTCGGTTGGAACCTTATATACGTCTACAGCGTTATATATCCTAACCTAAGGCAGGCTAACATCTCGGATGCAGTACTTTACGCCATCCCTGGCGTATCGGCCCCGACTTCACGGTGGGAACATTATACACGTCTGTAACGTAATATAACCTAACCTAACGCATCTAGCCCCTCGCTGGTAATGTTTTACAGAATCCCGTTCGTGTCGTCCCGTACGTGTCGGTTGGAACCTTACATACGTCTACAGCGTTATATATCCTAACCTAAGGCAGGCTAACATCTCGGATGCAGTACTTTACGCCATTCCTGGCGTATCGGCCCCGACTTCACGGTGGGAACATTATACACATATAGAACGTAATATAACCTAACCTAACCCATCTAGCGCCTCGCTGGTAATGTTTTACAGAATCCCGTTCGTGTCGTCCCGTACGTGTCGGTTGGAACCTTACATACGTCTACAGCGTTATATATCCTAACCTAAGGCAGGCTAACATCTCGGATGCAGTACTTTACGCCATTCCTGGCGTATCGGCCCCGACTTCACGGTGGGAACATTATACACATATAGAACGTAATATAACCTAACCTAACCCATCTAGCGCCTCGCTGGTAATGTTTTACAGAATCCCGTTCGTGTCGTCCCGTACGTGTCGGTTGGAACATTATATACGTCTACAGAGTTATATATCCTAACCTAAGGCAGGCTAACTTCTCGGATGCAGTATTTTACAACATTCCTGGCGTATCGGCCCCGACTTCACGGTGGGAACATTATACACGTCTGTAACGTAATATAACCTAACCTAACGCATCTAGCCCCTCGCTGGTAATGTTTTACAGAATCCCGTTCGTTTCGTCTCGCACGTCTCGATTGAGACATTATATACGTCTACAGCGTTATATATCCTAACGTAAGGCAGGCTAACATCTCGGATGCAGTATTTTACAACATTCCTGGCGTATCGGCCCCTCCTTCTCGGTGGGAACATTATATAGGTCTATAACGTAATATAAGCTAACCAAACACATCTAGACCCTCGCTGGTAATGTTTTACAGAATCCCGTTCGTGTCGTCCCGTACGTGTCGGTTGGAACCTTATATACGTCTACAGCGTTATATATCCTAACCTAAGGCAGGCTAACATCTCGGATGCAGTACTTTACGCCATCCCTGGCGTATCGGCCCCGACTTCACGGTGGGAACATTATACACGTCTGTAACGTAATATAACCTAACCTAACGCATCTAGCCCCTCGCTGGTAATGTTTTACAGAATCCCGTTCGTGTCGTCCCGTACGTGTCGGTTGGAACCTTACATACGTCTACAGCGTTATATATCCTAACCTAAGGCAGGCTAACATCTCGGATGCAGTACTTTACGCCATTCCTGGCGTATCGGCCCCGACTTCACGGTGGGAACATTATACACATATAGAACGTAATATAACCTAACCTAACCCATCTAGCGCCTCGCTGGTAATGTTTTACAGAATCCCGTTCGTGTCGTCCCGTACGTGTCGGTTGGAACCTTACATACGTCTACAGCGTTATATATCCTAACCTAAGGCAGGCTAACATCTCGGATGCAGTATTTTACCCCATTCATGGCGTATCGGCTCTCCTTCTCGGTGGGAACATTATACACGTCTATAACGTAACATAACCTAACCTAATACATCTAGCCCCTCGCTGGTAATATTTTAAAGAATCCCGTTCGTGTCGTCCCGAACGTGTCGGTTGGAACCTTACATACGTCTACAGCGTTATATATCCTAACCTAAGGCAGGCTAACATCTCGGATGCAGTACTTTACGCCATTCCTGGCGTATCGGCCCCGACTTCACGGTGGGAATATTATACACGTCTGTAACGTAATATAACCTAACCTAACGCATCTAGCCCCTCGCTGGTAATGTTTTACAGAATCCCGTTCGTTTCGTCCCGTACATCTCGGTTGGGATACTACATACGTCTATAGCGTTATATATCCTAACCTAAGGCAGGATAACATCTCGGATGCAGTACTTTACGCCATTCCTGGCGTATCGGCCCCTACTTCACGGTGGGAACATTATACACGTCTGTAACGTAATATAACCTAACCTAACGCATCTAGCCCCTCGCTGGTAATGTTTTACAGAATCCCGTTCGTTTCGTCTCGCACGTCTCGATTGGGACATTATATACGTCTACAGCGTTATATATCCTAACGTAAGGCAGGCTAACATCTCGGATGCAGTATTTTACAACATTCCTGGCGTATCGGCCCCTCCTTCTCGGTGGGAACATTATATAGGTCTATAACGTAATATAAGCTAACCAAACACATCTAGACCCTCGCTAGTAATGTTTTACAGAATCCCGTTCGTGTCGTCCCGTACGTGTCGGTTGGAACCTTATATACGTCTACAGCGTTATATATCCTAACCTAAGGCAGGCTAACATCTCGGATGCAGTACTTTACGCCATCCCTGGCGTATCGGCCCCGACTTCACGGTGGGAACATTATACACGTCTGTAACGTAATATAACCTAACCTAACGCATCTAGCCCCTCGCTGGTAATGTTTTACAGAATCCCGTTCGTGTCGTCCCGTACGTGTCGGTTGGAACCTTACATACGTCTACAGCGTTATATATCCTAACCTAAGGCAGGCTAACATCTCGGATGCAGTACTTTACGCCATTCCTGGCGTATCGGCCCCGACTTCACGGTGGGAACATTATACACATATAGAACGTAATATAACCTAACCTAACCCATCTAGCGCCTCGCTGGTAATGTTTTACAGAATCCCGTTCGTGTCGTCCCGTACGTGTCGGTTGGAACCTTACATACGTCTACAGCGTTATATATCCTAACCTAAGGCAGGCTAACATCTCGGATGCAGTACTTTACGCCATTCCTGGCGTATCGGCCCCGACTTCACGGTGGGAACATTATACACATATAGAACGTAATATAACCTAACCTAACCCATCTAGCGCCTCGCTGGTAATGTTTTACAGAATCCCGTTCGTGTCGTCCCGTACGTGTCGGTTGGAACATTATATACGTCTACAGAGTTATATATCCTAACCTAAGGCAGGCTAACTTCTCGGATGCAGTATTTTACAACATTCCTGGCGTATCGGCCCCGACTTCACGGTGGGAACATTATACACGTCTGTAACGTAATATAACCTAACCTATCGCATCTAGCCCCTCGCTGGTAATGTTTTACAGAATCCCGTTCGTGTCGTCCCGTACGTGTCGGTTGGAACCTTACATACGTCTACAGCGTTATATATCCTAACCTAAGGCAGGCTAACATCTCGGATGCAGTACTTTACGCCATTCCTGGCGTATCGGCCCCGACTTCACGGTGGGAACATTATACACGTCTGTAACGTAATATAACCTAACCTAACGCATCTAGCCCCTCGCTGGTAATGTTTTACAGAATCCCGTTCGTTTCGTCCCGTACATCTCGGTTGGGATACTACATACGTCTATAGCGTTATATATCCTAACCTAAGGCAGGATAACATCTCGGATGCAGTACTTTACGCCATTCCTGGCGTATCGGCCCCTACTTCACGGTGGGAACATTATACACGTCTGTAACGTAATATAACCTAACCTAACGCATCTAGCCCCTCGCTGGTATTGTTTTACAGAATCCCGTTCGTTTCGTCTCGCACGTCTCGATTGGGACATTATATACGTCTACAGCGTTATATATCCTAACGTAAGGCAGGCTAACATCTCGGATGTAGTATTTTACATCATTCCTGGCGTATCGGCCTCTACTTCTCGGTGGGAACATTATATACGGCTATAACGTAATATAGCCTAACCTAACCCACCTACCCCTCGCTGGTAATGTTTTACAGAATCCCGTTCGTGTCGTCCCGTACATCTCGGTTGGGATATTATATACGTCTATAGCGTTATATATCCTAACCTAAGGCAGGCTATCATCTCGGATGTAGAATTTTACAACATTCCTGGCGTATCGGCCCCTCCTTCTCGGTGGGATCATTATACACGTCTATAACGTAATATAAGCTAACCAAACACATCTAGCCCCTCGCTGGTAATGTTTTACAGAATCCCGTTCGTGTCGTCCCGTACGTGTCGGTTGGAACATTATATACGTCTACACAGTTATATATCCTAACCTAAGGCAGGCTAACATCTCGGATGCAGTATTTTACAACATTCCTGGCCTATCGGCCCCTCCTTCTCGGTGGGAACATTATATAGGTCTATAACGTAATATAAGCTATCCAAACACATCTAGACCCTCGCTGGTAATGTTTTACAGAATCCCGTTCGTGTCGTCCCGTACGTGTCGTTTGGAACCTTATATACGTCTACAGCGTTATATATCCTAACGTAAGGCAGGCTAACATCTCGGATGTAGTATTTTACAACATTCCTGGCGGGTCGGCCCCTAGTTCTCGGTGGGAAAATTATATACGTCTATAACATTATTTATCCTTATCTAAGGCAACCTAGCATCTCGGATGTAGTATTTTACAACATTCCTGGCGGGTCGGCCCCTACTTCTCGGTGGGAATATTATATACGTCTATAACATAATATAACCTAACCTAGCCCATCTAGCCCCTCGCGGGTAGTGCTTTACAGAATCCCGGGCTCGAAGGCCCGTACTTCTCGGTGGGTACATTATATACGTCTGTAACGTAATATAACCTAACCTAACCCATCTAGCCCCTCGCTGGTAATGTTTTACAGAATCCCGGGCGTGTCGGCCCGTACTTCTCGGTGGGGACATTATAATAGTCTATAACGCAGTAGATCCTAACCTAAGTCAACCTTACATCTTGAATGTAGTATTTTATAACATTCCTGGCGGGTCAGCCCCTAGTTCTCGGTGGAAACATTATATGCGTCTATAACGTTACATATCCTAACCTAAGGCAACATAACATATCGGATGTAGTATTTTACAACATTCCTGGCGGGTCGGCCCCTACTTCTCGGTGGGAAAATTATATACGTCTATAACGTAATATAACCTAACCTAACCCATCTTGCCCCTCGGTGTTAATAGTTTACAGAATCCCGGACGTGTAGGCCCGTACTTCTCAGTGGGGACATTATATACGTCTATAACGTTATATATCCTAACCTAAGGCAACCTAACATCTCGGATGTAGTATTTTACAACATTCCTGGCGGGTCGGCCCCTAGTTCTCGGTGGGAAAATTATATACGTCTATAACATTATATATCCTTATCTAAGGCAACCTAGCATCTCGGATGTAATATTTTACTACATTCCTGGCGGGTCGGCCTCTACTTCTCGGTGGGAATATTATATACGTCTATAACGTAATATAACCTAACCTAGCCCATCTAGCCCCTCGAGGGTAGTGTTTTACAGAATCCCGGGCTCGAAGGCCCGTACTTCTCGGTGGGTACATTATATACGTCTGTAACGTAATATAACCTAACCTAACCCATCTTGCCCCTCGGTGTTAATGGTTTACAGAATCTCGGTCGTGTAGGCCCTACTTCTAGGTGGGAACATTATATACGTCTATAACATTATATGTCCTTAGCTAAGGCAAACTAGCATCTCGGATGTATTATTTTACAACATTCCTGGCGGGTCGGCCTCTACTTCTCGGTGGAAATATTATATACATCTATAACGTAATATAACCTAATGTAGCCCGTCTAGCACCTCGCGGGTAATGTTTTGCAGAATCCCGGGCGTTTCGGCCGCTACTTCTCGGTGGCAACGTTATGTACGTCTATAACGTAATATAACCTAACGTAACCCACCTTGCCCATCGGTGTTAATGTTTTACAGAATCCCGGGCGTGTAGGCCCGTACTTCTCATTGGGGACATTATATACGTCTATAACATTTTATATCCTAACCTATGTCAACCTAACATCTCGGATGTAGTATTTTACAACATTCCTGGCTGGTCAGCCCCTAGTTCTCGGTGGAAACATTATATACGTCTATAACGTTACATATCTTAACCTAAGGCAACCTAACATCTCGGATGTAGTATTTTACAACATTCCTGGCGGGTCGGCCCCTAGTTCTCGGTGGGAAAATTATATACGTCTATAACATTATATATCCTAATCTAAGGCAATCTAGCATCTCGGATGTATTATTTTACTACATTCCTGGCGGGTCGGCCTCTACTTCTCGGTGGAAATATTATATACGTCTATAACGTAATATAACCTAACCTAGCCCATCTAGCACCTCGCGGGTAATGTTTTGCAGAATCCCGGGCGTTTCGGCCCTTACTTCGCGGTGGGAACATTATATACGTCTAAAACGTAATATAACCTAACCTAACCCATCTTGCCCCTCGGTGTTAATGGTTTACAGAATCCCGGGCGTTTCGGCCCTTACTTCGCGGTGGGAACATTATATACGTCTATAACGTAATATAACCTAACCTAACCCATCTTGCCCCTCGGTGTTAATGGTTTACAGAATCCCGGTCGTGTAGGCTCGTACTTCTCGGTGGGGACATTATATACGTCTATAACGTTATATGTCCTAAGCTAAGGCCATGTAACATCTCGGATGTAGTATTTTACAACATTCCTGGCGGGTCGGCCTCTACTTCTCAGTGGGAATATTATATACGTCTATAACGTAATATAACCTAACCTAGCCCATCTAGCCCCTCGCGGGTAGTGTTTTACAGAATCCCGGGCTCGAAGGCCCGTACTTCTCAGTGGGTGCATTATATACGTCTGTAACGTAATATAACCTAACCTAACCCATCTAGCCCCTCGCTGGTAATGTTTTACAGAATCCCGGGCGTGTCGGCCCGTACTTCTCGGTGGGGACATTATAATAGTCTATAACGCAGTAGATCCTAACCAAAGGCAACCTAACATCTCGGATGTAGTATTTTACAACATTCCTGGCGGGTCGGCCCCTAGTTCTCGGTGGGAAAATTATATACGTCTATAACATTATATATCCTAATCTAAGGCAACCTAACATCTCGGATGTATTATTTTACAACATTCCTGGCGGGTCGGCCCATACTTCTGGGTGGGAATATTATATACGTCTATAACGTAATATAACTTAACCTAGCCCATCTAGCCCCTCGTGGGCAGTGTTTTACAGAATCCCGGGCTCGAAGGCACGTACTTCTCGGTGGGAACATTATATACGTCTATTACGTAATATAACCTAACCTAACCCATCTTGCCCCTCGGTGTTAATGGTTTACAGAATCTCGGTCGTGTAGGCCCTACTTCTCGGTGGGGACATTATATACGTCTATAACATTATATATCCTAATCTAAGGCAACCTAGCATCTCGGATGTATTATTTTCCAACATTCCTGGCGGGTCGGCCCCCACTTCTCGGTGGGAACATTATATACGTCTATACCGCTATGTATCCTAACCTAAGGCAGCTTAACATTTCGGATGTAGTATTTTCAAACATTAATGCCGGGTCGGACCCTACTTCTCGGTGGGAACACTATATACGTCTATAACGTAACATAACCTAACCTAATCCATCTAGCCCCTCCCTGGTAATGTTTTACAGAATCCCGTTCGTGTCGTCCCGTACGTCTCGGTTGGGTCATTATATACGTCTACAGCGACATATATCCTAACCTAAGGCAACCTAACACTTCGGATGTAGTATTTTAGAACATTCCTGGCGGGTCGGACCCTACTTCTCGGTGGGAATATTATATACGTCTATACCGTAACATAACATAACCTAACACATCTAGCCCCTCGCTTGTAATGTTTTACAGAATCCCGTTCGTGTCCTCCAGTACGTCTCGGTTGGGGCATTATTTGCGTCTACAGCGTTATATATCATAACATATGGCAACCTAACATCTCCGATGTAGTATTTTACAACATTCCTGGCGGGTCGGCCCCTACATCTTTGTGGGAACATTATACACGTCTATAACGCAATATAACCTAACCTAACACATCTAGCCCCTCGGTGGTAATGTTTTTCAGAATCCCGTTATTGTCGTCCCGTACATCTCGGTGGGGACACTATATACTTCTATAGCGTTATATATCCTAACCTAAGGCAGCCTAACATCTCGAATGTAGTATTTTACAACATTCCTGGCGGGTCGGCACCTACTTCTTTGTGGGAACATTATACACGTCTATAACGTAATATAACCCAATCTAACACATCTAGCCCCTCGCTGGTAATGTTTTACAGAATCCCGTTCGTGTCGTCCCGTACTTCTCGGTTGGGTCATTATATACGTCCACAGCGTTATATATCCTAACCTAAGGCAGGCTAACATCACGGATGCAGTAGTTTACAACATTACTGGTGGGTCGGCCCCCGCTTCTCGGTCGGAGGATCATATGCGTCTATAACGTAATATAACATAACCTAACCTATCTAGCCCCTCGCTGGTAATGTTTTACAGAATCCCGGTCGTGTCAGCCCGTACGTCGCGGTGGGGACATTATATACGTCTATAACAGTAGATATCCTAAGCTAAGGCAACCTAACACTTCGGATGTAGTATTTTAGAACATTACTGCAGGGTCGGCCCCTACTTCTCGGTGGGAACATTATATACTTCTATACCGTTATATAACCTAACATAACTCTTCTTGCCCCTCGCTGGTAATGTTTCTCAGAATCCAGGACGTGTCGTCCCGTACGTCTCGGTTAGGACATTATATACGTCTATAGCGTTATATATCCTAATCTAAAGCAGCCTAACATCTCGGATGTAGTATTCTCCAACATTCCTGGCGTGTCGGCCCCCACTTCTCGGTGGGAACATTATATACGTCTATACCGCTATGTATCCTAACCTAAGGCAGCTTAACATTTCGGATGTAGTATTTTCAAACATTAATGCCGGGTCGGACCCTACTTCTCGGTGGGAACACTATATACGTCTATAACGTAATATAACCTAACCTAACCCATCTTGCCCCTCGGTGTTAATGTTTTACAGAATCCCGTTCGTGCCGGCACGTACATCTCGGTGGGGACACTATATACTTCTATAGCGTTACGTATCCTAACCTAAGGCAGCCTAACATCGCGGATGCAGTATTTTACAACATTCCTGGCGTATCGGCCCCTACTTCTCGGTGGGATCATTATACACGTCTATAACGTAACATAAAATAACCTAATCCATCTAGCCCCTCGCTGGTAATGTTTTTCAGAATCCCGTTCGTGGCGTCCCGTACGTCTCGGTTGGGTCATTATATACGTCTACAGCGTTATATATCCTAACATAAGGCAGCCTAACATCTCGGATGCAGTATTTTACAACATTCCTGTTGAATCGGCCCCTACTTCTCGGTGGGAACACTATATACGTCTATAACGTAATATAACCTAACCTAACACATCTAGCCCCTCGCTGGTAATTGTTTTCAGAATCCCGGTCGTGGCTGCCCGTACGTCGCGGTGGGGACATTATATACGTCTATATCCTTATATATCCTAACCTAAGGCAACCTAACACCCCCGATGCACTATTTTACAACATTCCTGGCTGTTCGGCCCCTACTTCTCCGTGGGAACATTATGTACGTCTATGACGTAACGTAACCTAACATAACCCATCGAGCCCCTCGCTGGTAATGTTTTACAGAATCCCGTTCGTGTCGGCACGTACTTCTCGGTGGAGACATTATATACGTCTACAGCGTTACGTATCCTAACGTAAGGCAGCCTAACATTCTGATGTAGTATTTTCCAACATTCCTGGCCGGTCAGCCCCTACATCTCGGTGGGAACATTATATACGTCTATTACGTAACATAACTTAACCTAACCCATCGAGCCCCTCGCTGGTAATGTTTCACTGAATCCCGTTCGTGTAGACCCGTACTTCTCGGTGGGGACATTATATACGTCTACAGCGTTATATATCCTAACCTAAGGCAACCTAACATCTCGGATGCAGTATTTTCCAACATTCCTTGTGGGTTCTCCCCTACTTCTCGTTGGGAACATTATATACGTCTATAACGTAACATAACCTAACCTAATGCATCTGGCCCCTCGCTGGCAATGTTTTACAGAATCCCGTTCGTGTCGGCCCGTACGTCGTCGTGGGAATATTATATACGTCTATATCCTTATATATCCTGACCTAAGGCAACCTAACATCTCGGTTGTAGTATTTTACAACATTCCTGGCGGGTCGGCCCCTACTTCTCCGTGGGAACATTATATACGTCTGTAACGTAACATAACCTAACCTAATGCAGCCTAACATCTCGGATGTAGTATTTTCCAACATTCCTAGCGGGTCGGCCCCTACTTCTCCGTGGGAACATTATATACGTCTATAACGTAACATAACCTAACCTAATGCATCTAGCCCCTCGCTGGTAATGTTTTACAGAATCCCGTTCGCGTCGGCCCGTACTTCTCGGTAGGGACATTGTATACTCCTATAGTGTTACGTATCCTAACCTAAGGAAGCCTAGCATCTCGGATGAAGTATTTTACAACATTCCTGGCGGGTCGGCCCATACATCTCGGTGGGAACATTACATACGTCTATAACGTAACATAACCTAACCTAATGCATCTAGCCCCTCGCTGGTAATGTTTTACACAATCCCGTTCGTGTCGGGCCGTACGTTTCGGTGGGGACATTATATACGTCTATAACGTTATATATCCTAACCTAAGGCAACCTAACATCTCGGATGCAGTATTTTACAACATTCCTGGCGGGTCGTCCCCTACTTCTCGGTGGGAACATTATATACGTTTATAACGTAACATAACCTAACCTAACCCATTGAGCCCCTCGCTCGTAATGTTTCACAGAATCCCGTACGTGTCGGCCCGTACTTCTCGGTGGGGACATTATATACGTCTATAGCGTTATATATCCTAACCTAAGGCATCTTAATATCGCGGATGCAGTATTTTACAACATTCCTGTTGTATCGCCCCTACTTCTCGGTGGGAACATGATGTACGTCTATAACATAACATAACCTAACCAAACCCATCTAGCCCCTCGCTGGTAATGTTTGTCAGAATCCCGGTCGTGTTGGCCCGTACGTCTCGGTGGGGACATTATATACGTCTATAACGTTATATATCCTAACCTAACGCAACCTAAATCTCGGATGTAGTATTTTCCAACATTCCTTGCGGGTCGGCCCCTACTTCTCGGTGGGAACATTATATACGTCTATAACATAACACAACCTAACCTAATGCATCTAGCCGCTCGCTGGTAATGTTTTACAGAATCCCGTTCGTGTCGGCCCGTACTTCTCGGTGGGGACATTATATACATCTATATCCTTATATATCCTAACCTAAGGCAACCTTTCATCTCGGATGTAGTATTTTCCAACATTCCTCGCGGGTCGGCCCCTACTTCTCGGTGGGAATATTATATACGTCTATAAGGTAACATAACCTAACCTAATGCATCTAGCCCCTCGCTGGTAATGTTTGTCAGAATCCCGTTCGTGTCGGCCCGTACTTCTCGGTGGGGACATTATATACGTCTACAGCGTTATATATCCTCACCTAAGGCAGCCTAACATTTCGGATATAGTATTTTCCAACATTCCTTGCGGGTCGGCCCCTACTTCTCGGTGGGAACATTATATACGTCTATAACGTAACATAACCTAACCTAATGCAGCTAGCCCCTCGCTGGCAATGTTTTACAGAATCCCGTTCGTGTCGGCCCGTACTTCTCGGTAGGAACATTATACACGTCTATAGCGTTATATATCCTGACATAAGGCAGCCTAACGTCTCGGATGTAGTATTTTCAACATTTCTGGCGGGTCGGCCCCTACTTCTTTGTGGGAACGTTATATACGTCTATAACGTAACATAACCTAACCTAACGCATCTAGCCCCTCGCTCGTAATGTGTTCCAGAATCCCGTTCGTGTCGGCCCGTACATCTCGGTGGGGACACTATATACTTCTATAGCGTTACGTATCCTAACCTAAGGCAGCCTAACATCTCGGATGTGGTATTTTACAACACACCTGGCGGGTCGGCCCCTACTTCTCGGTGGGAACATTATATACGTCCATAACGTAACATATCCTAACCTAACCCATCTAGCCCATCGCTGGTAATGTCTTACAGAATCCCGTTCGTGTCGGCCCGTACTTCTCGGTAAGGACATTATATACGTCTATAGCGTTATATATCCTAACCTAAGGCAGCCTAACGTTTCGAATGTAGTATTTTACAACATTCCTGGCGGGTCGGCCCCTACTTCTTTGTGGGAACATTATGCACGTATATAACGTAACATAACCTAAATTAACACATCTAGTAACTCGCTGGTAATGTTTTACAGAATCCCGTTCGTGTCGGCCCGTACTTCTCGGTATGGACATTATATACGTCTACAGCGTTATATATCATAACCTAAGGCAGCCTAACGTCTCGGATGTAGTATTTTACAACATTCCTGGCGGTTCGGCCCCTACTTCTTTGTGGGAACATTTTACACGTCTATAACGTAATATAACCTAACCTAACACATCTAGCCCCTCGCTGGTAATGTTTTTCAGAATCCCGTTCCTGTCGTCCCGTACGTCTCGGTTGGGACATTATATACGTCTACAGCATTATATATCCTAACATAAGGCAACCTAACATCTCGGATGCAGTATTTTACATCATTCCTGGCGGTCGGCCCCTACTTCTCGGTGGGAACATTATATACGTCTACAAAGTAAAATAACCGAACCTAACGCATCTAGCACCTCGCTCGTAATGTCTTACAGAATCCCGTTCGTGCCGGCCCGTACATCTCCGTGGGGACACTATATACTTCTATAGCGTTACGTATCCTAACCTAAGGCAGCCTAACATCTCGGATGTAGTATTATCCAACAATCCTGGCCGGTCAGCCCCTACATGTTTGTGGGAACATTATATACGTCTATAACGTAGCATAACCTAACCTAATTCATCGAGCCCCTCGCTGGTAATGTTTTACAGAATCTCGTTCGTGTCGGCCCGTACTTCGAGTTTGGAACATTATGTACGTCTACAGCGTTATATATTCTAACCGAAGGCAGGCTAACATCTCGGATGCAGTATTTTTCAACATTCCTGGCGTCTCGGCCCCTACTTCTTTGTGGGAACATTATACACGTCTATAACGTAATATAACCTAACCTAACACATCTAGCCCCTCGCTGGTAATGCTTTACAGAATCCCGTTCGTGTCGGCCCGTACTTCTCGGTAGGGACATTATATACGTCTATAGCGTTATATATCCTAATCTAAGGCAGGCTAACATCTCGGATGAAGTGTTTTCCAACATTCCTGGCGGGTCGGACCCCACTCCTCGGTGGGAACATTATATACATCTATGACGTAACATAACCTAACCTAATGCATCTAGCCCCTCGCTGGCAATGTTTTACAGAATCCCGTTCGTGTCGTCCCGTACGTCTCGGTTGGGACATTATATACATCTATAGCGTTATTTATCCTGACCTAAGGCAGCCTAACTTCACGGATGTAGTATTTTACAACATTCCTGGCGCGTCCGTCCCTACTTCTTTGTGGGAACATTATACACGTCTATAACGTAAAATAACCTAACCTAACCCATCTAGCCCGTCGCACGTAATGTTTTACAGAATCCCGTTCGTGTCGGCCCGTACTTCTCGGTGGAGACATTGTATACGAGTATAGCGTTATATATCCTAACCTGAGGCAGCCTAACATCTCGGATGCAGTATTTTACAACATTCCTGTTGTATCGGCCCCTACTTCTCGGTGGGAACATTATATTCGTCTATAACGTAACATAACCTAACCTAACCCATCTAGCCCCTCGCTGGTAATGTTTGTCAGAATCCCGGTCGTTTCGGCCCGTACGTCTCGGTGGGGACATTATATACGTCTATAACGTAACATAACCTAACCTAATGCATCTAGCCCCTCGCTGGCAATGTTTTATAGAATCCCGGTCGTGTCGGCCCTTAATTCTCGGTAGGGACATTATATATGTCTATAGCGTTATATATCCTGACAATGCAGCCTAATATTTCGGATGTAGTATTTTCCAACATTCCTGGTGGGTCAGCCCCTACTTCTCGGTGGGAACATTATATACGTCCATAACGTAACATATCCTAACCTAACCCATCTAGCCCATCGCTCGTAATGACTTACAGAATCCCGTTCGTGTCGGCCCGTACTTCTCGGTAGGGACATTATATACGTCTATAGCGTTATATATCCTGACCTAAGGCAGCCTAACGTCTCGGATGTAGTATTTTACAACATTCCTGATGTGTCGCACCTACTTCTCGGTGGGAACATTATATACGTCTATAACGTAGCATAACCTAACCTAACCCATCTAGCCCCTAGCTGGTAATGTTTGTCAGAATCCCGGTCCTGTCGGCCCGTACGTCTCTGTGGGAACATTATATACGTCTCTAACGTTATATATCCTAACCTAAGGCAACCTAACATCTCGGATGTAGTATTTTCCAACATTCCTTGCGGGTCGGCCCCTACTTCTCGGTTGGAACATTATATACGTCTATAACGTAACATAACCTAATCTAATGCATCTAGGCCCTCGCTGGCAATGTTTTACAGAATCCCGTTCGTGTCGGCCCGTACTTCTCGGTGGGGACATTATATACGTCTATAGCGTTATATATCCTAACCTAAGGCAGCCTAACATCTCGGATGTAGTATTTTCCAACATTCTTGCCGGGCCGGCCCTTACTTCTCGGTGGGAACATTATATACGTCTATAACGTAACATAACCTAAACTAATGCATCTAGCCCCTCGCTGGTAATGTTTTACACAATCCCGTTCGTGTCGGGCCGTACGTCTCGGTGGGGACATTATATACGTCTACAGGGTTATATATCCTAACATAAGGCAACCTAACATCTCGGATGTAGTATTTTCCAAGATTCCTTGCGGATCGGCCCCTACTTCTCCGTGGGAACATTATATACGTCTATAACGTAACATAACCTAATCTAATGCATCTAGCCCCTCGCTGGCAATGTTTTACAGAATCCCGTTCGTGTCGTCCCGTACGTCTCGGTTGGGACATTATATACGTCTATAGCCTTATATATCCTAACCTAAGGCAGCCTAACATCTCGGATGCAGTATATTCCAACATTCCTTGCGGGTCGGCCCCTACTTCTCGGTGCGAACATTATATACGTCTATATCGTAACATAACCTAACCTAATGCATCTAGCCCATCGCTGGTAATGCTTTACAGAATCCCGTTCGTGTCGTCCCGTACATCTCGGCTCGGACATTATATACGCCTATAACGTTATATATCATAACCTAAGGCAACCTAACATCTCGGATGTAGTATTTTACAACATTCTTGGCGGTTCGGCTCCTACTTCTCGGTGGGAACCTTATATACGTCCATAACGTAACATATCCAAACCTAACCCATCTAGCCCATCGCTGGTAATGTCTTACAGAATCCCGTTCGTGTCGGCCCGTACTTCTCGGTAGGGACATTATGTACGTCTATAGCGTTATATATCCTGACCTAAGGCAGCCTAACGTCTCGGATGTAGTATTTTACAACAATCCTGGCGGGTCGGCCCCTACTTCTCGGTCGGAACATTATATACATCTATAACGTAACATAACCTAACCTAATGCATCTAGCCCCTCGCTGGTAATGTTTTACAGAATCCCGTTCGTGTCGGCCCGTACTTCTCGGTAGGGACATTATATACGTCTATAGCGTCATATATCCTAACCTAAGGCAGCCTAACATTTCGGATGCAGTATTTTACAACATTCCTGTTGTATCGGCCCCTACTTCTCGGTGGGAACATTATATACGTCTATAACGTAACATAACCTAACCTAACCCATCTAGCCCCTAGCTGGTAATGTTTGTCAGAATCCCGGTCGTGTCGGCCCGTACGTCTCGGTGGGGACATTATATACGTCTCTAACGTTATATATCCTAACCTAAGGCAACCTAACATCTCGGATGTAGTATTTTCCAACATTCCTTGCGGGTCGGCCCCTACTTCTCGGTTGGAACATTATATACGTCTATAACGTAACATAACCTAATCTAATGCATCTAGGCCCTCGCTGGCAATGTTTTACAGAATCCCGTTCGTGTCGGCCCGTACTTCTCGGTGGGGACATTATATACGTCTATAGCGTTATATATCCTAACCTAAGGCAGCCTAACATCTCGGATGTAGTATTTTCCAACATTCTTGCCGGGCCGGCCCTTACTTCTCGGTGGGAACATTATATACGTCTATAACGTAACATAACCTAACCTAATGCATCTAGCCCCTCGCTGGTAATGTTTTACAGAATCCCGTTCGTGTCGGCCCGTACTTATCGGTACGGACATTATATACGTCTATAGCGTTATATATCCTGACCTAAGGCAGCCTAACGTCTCGGATGTAGTATTTTACAACATTCCTGATGGGTCGCCCCTACTTCTTTGTGGGAACATTATACACGTCCATAACGTAATGTAACCTAACCTAAAACATCTAGCCCCTCGGTGGTAATGTTTTACAGAATCCCGTTCGTGCCGTCCCGTACTTCTCGGTTGGAACATTATGTACGTCTACAGCGTTATATACCCTAACCTAAGGCAGCCTAACATCTCGGATGTAGTATTTTCCAACATTCATTGCGGGTCGGCCCCCACTTCTCTGTGGGAACATTATATACGTCTATAACGTAACATTAGGTAACCTAACCCATCTAGCCCCTCGCTGGTAATGTTTTACAGAATCCCGTTCGTGTCGGCCCGTACTTCTCGGTAGGGACATTATATACGTCTATAGCGTTATATAGCCTGACCTAAGGCAGCCTAACGTCTCGGATGTAGTATTTTACAACATTCCTGCCGGGTCGGCCCCTACTTCTCGGTGGGAAAATTATATACGTCTATAACGTAACATAACCTAACCTAACCCATTTAGCCCCTCGCTCGTAATGTTTTACAGAATCCCGTTCGTGTCGGCCCGTACTTCTCGGTGGGGACATTACATACGTCTATAGCGTTATATATCCTAACCTAAGGCAACCTAACATCTTGGATGCATAATTTCACAACATTCCTGTTGTTTCGGCCCCTACTTCTCGGTGGGAACATTATATATGTCTATAACGTAACATAACCTAACCTAAACCATCTAGCCCCTCGCTGGTAATGTTAGTCAGAATCCCGGTCGTTTCGGGCCGTACGTCTCGGTGGGGACATTATATACGTCTATAACGTTATATATCCTAACCTAAGGCAGCCTAACATCTCGGATGTAGTATTTTCCAACATTCATTGCGGGTCGGACCCCACTTCTCGGTGGGAACATTATATACGTCTATAACGTAACATAGCCTAACCTAACCCATTTAGCCCCTCGCTCGTAATGTTTTACAGAATCCCGTTCGTGTCGGCCCGTACTTCTCGGTGGGGACATTATATACGTCTATAGCGTTATATATCCTAACCTAAGGCAGCCTAACGTCTCGGATGCAGTATTTTACAATATTCCTGTTGTATCGGCCCCTACTTCCCGGTGGGAACATTATATATGTCTATAACGTAACATAACCTAACCTAACCCATCTAGCTCCTCGCTGGTAATGTTTGTCAGAATCCCGGTCGTTTCGGCCCGTACGTCTCGGTGGGGACATTATATACGTCTATAACGTTATATATCCTAACCTAAGGCAGCCTAACATCTCGGATGTAGTATTTTCCAACGTTCATTGCGGGTCGGCCCCCACTTCTCGGTGGGAACATTATATACGTCTATAACGTAACATAGCCTAACCTATCCCATTTAGCCCCTCGCTCGTAATGTTTTACAGAATCCCGTTCGTGTCGGCCCGTACTTCTCGGTGGGGACATTACATACGTCTATAGCGTTATATATCCTAACCTAAGGCAGCCTAACATCTCGGATGCATAATTTTACAACATTCCTGTTGTATCGGCCCCTACTTCTCGGTGGGAACTTTATATATGTCTATAACGTAACATAACCTAACCTAAACCATCTAGCCCCTCGCTGGTAATGTTTGTCAGAATCCCGGTCGTTTCGGCCCGTACGTCTCGGTGGGGACATTATATACGTCTATAACCTTATATATCCTAACCTAAGTCAACCTAACATCTCGGATGTAGTATTTTCCAACATTCCTTGCGGGTCGGCCCCTACTTCTCGGTGGGAATATTATATACGTCTATAACGTAACATAACCTAACCTAATGCATCTAGCCCCTCGCTGGTAATGTTTTACAGAATCCCGTTCGTGCCGGCCCCTACTTCTCGGTATGGAAATTATATACGTCTATAGCGTTATATATCCTGACCTAAGGCAGCCTAACGTCTCGGATGTAGTATTTTACAACATTCCTGATTGGTCGCCCCTACTTCTATGTGGGAACATTATACACGTCTATAACGTAATGTAGCCTAACCTAACACATCTAGCTCCTCGCTGGTAATGTTTTATAGAATCCCGTTCGTGTCGTCCCGTACGTCTCGGTTGGGATATTATGTACGTCTATAGCGTTATGTATCCTAACCTAAGGCAGGCTAACATCTCGGATGTAGTATTTTACAACACTCCTGGCGGGTCGGCCCCTACTTCTCGGTGGGAACATTATATACGTCTATAACGCAACAAAATCTAACCTAATGCATCTAGCCCCTCGCTAGTAATGTTTTACAGAATCCCGTTCGTGTCGTCCCGTACATCTCGACTCGGACATTATATACGTCTATAGCGTTATATATCCTGACCAGCCTAACGTCTCGGATGTAGTATTTTACAACATTCCTGATGGGTCGCCCCTACTTCTTTGTGGGAACATTATTCACGTCTATAACGTAATGTAACCTAACCTAACCCATCTAGCCCCTCGCTCGTAATGTTTTACAGAATCCCGTTCGTGTCGGCCCGTACTTCTCGGTGGGGACATTATATACGTCTATAGCGTTATATATCCTAACCTAAGGCAGCCTAACGTCTCGGATGCAGTATTTTACAATATTCCTGTTGTATCGGCCCCTACTTCCCGGTGGGAACATTATATACGTCTATAACGTAACATAACCTAACCTAACCCATCTAGCCCCTCGCTGGTAATATTTGTCAGAATCCCGGTCGTTTCGGCCCGTACGTCTCGGTGGGGACATTATATACGTCTATAACGTTATATATCCTAACCTAAGGCAGCCTAACATCTCGGATGTAGTATTTTCCAACATTCATTGCGGGTCAGCCCCCACTTCTCGGTGGGAACATTATATACGTCTATAACGTAACATAGCCTAACCTAACCCATTTAGCCCCTCGCTCGTAATGTTTTACAGAATCCCGTTCGTGTCGGCCCGTACTTCTCGGTGGGGACATTACATACGTCTATAGCGTTATATATCCTAACCTAAGGCAACCTAACATCTCGGATGTAGTATTTTCCAACATTCATTGCGGGTCAGCCCCCACTCCTCGGTGGGAACATTATATACGTCTATAACGTAACATAGCCTAACCTAACCCATTTAGCCCCTCGCTCGTAATGTTTTACAGAATCCCGTTCGTGTCGGCCCGTACTTCTTGGTGGGGACATTACATACGTCTATAGCGTTATATATCCTAACCTAAGGCAACCTAACATCTCGGATGCATAATTTTACAACATTCCTGTTGTATCGGCCCCTACTTCTCGGTGGGAACATTATATACGTCTATAACGTAACATAACCTAACCTAATGCATCTAGCCCCTCGCTGGTAATGTTTTACGGAATCCCGTTCGTGCCGGCCCCTACTTCTCGGTATGGACATTATATACGTCTATAGCGTTATATATCCTGACCTAAGGCAGCCTAACGTCTCGGATGTAGTATTTTACAATATTCCTGGCGGGTCGGCCCCTACTTCATTGTGGGAACATTATACACGTCTATAACGTAACATAACCTAACCTAACACATCTACCCCGTCGCTGGTAATGTTTTACAAAATCCCGTTCGTGCCGTCCCGTACTTCTCCGTTGGAACACTATGTACGTCTACAGCGTTATATATCCTAACCTAAGGCAGGCTAACATCTCGGATGCAGTACTTTCCAACATTCCTAGCGGGTCGGACCCTACTTCTCGGTGGGAACATTATATACGTCTATAACGCAACAAAATCTAACCTAATGCATCTAGCCCCTCGCTAGTAATGTTTTACAGAATCCCGTTCGTGTCGTCCCGTACATCTCGACTCGGACATTATATACGTCTATAGCGTTATATATCCTGACCTAAGGCAGCCTAACGTCTCGGATGTAGTATTTTACAACATTCCTGATGGGTCGCCCCTACTTCTTTGTGGGAACATTATACACGTCTATAACGTAATGTAACCTAACCTAACCCATCTAGCCCCTCGCTCGTAATGTTTTACAGAATCCCGTTCGTGTCGGCCCGTACTTCTCGGTGGGGACATTATATACGTCTATAGCGTTATATATCCTAACCTAAGGCAGCCTAACGTCTCGGATGCAGTATTTTACAATATTCCTGTTGTATCGGCCCCTACTTCCCGGTGGGAACATTATATACGTCTATAACGTAACATAACCTAACCTAACCCATCTAGCCCCTCGCTGGTAATGTTTGTCAGAATCCCGGTCGTTTCGGCCCGTACGTCTCGGTGGGGACATTATATACGTCTATTACCTTATATATCCTAACCTAAGTCAACCTAACATCTCGGATGTAGTATTTTCCAACATTCCTTGCGGGTCGGACCCTACTTCTTGGTGGGAATATTATATACGTCTATAACGTAACATAACGTAACCTAATGCATCTAGCCCCTCGCTGGTAATGTTTTACAGAATCCCGTTCGTGCTGGCCCCTACTTCTCGGTATGGACATTATATACGTCTATAGCGTTATATATCCTGACCTAAGGCAGCCTAACGTCTCGGATGTAGTATTTTACAACATTCCTGATGGGTCGCCCCTACTTCTATGTGGAAACATTATACACGTCTATAACGTAATGTAGCCTAACCTAACACATCTAGCTCCTCGCTGGTAATGTTTTATAGAATCCCGTTCGTGTCGTCCCGTACGTCTCGGTTGGGATATTATGTACGTCTATAGCGTTATGTATCCTAACCTAAGGCAGGCTAACATCTCGGATGTAGTATTTTACAACACTCCTGGCGGGTCGGCCCCTACTTCTCGGTGGGAACATTATATACGTCTATAACGCAACAAAATCTAACCTAATGCATCTAGCCCCTCGCTAGTAATGTTTTACAGAATCCCGTTCGTGTCGTCCCGTACATCTCGACTCGGACATTATATACGTCTACAGCGTTATATATCCTAACCTAAGGCAACCTAACATCTCGGATGTAGTATTTTACAACATCCCTTGCGGGTCGGCCCTACACCTCGGTGGGAACATTATATACGTCTATAACGTAACATAACCTAACCTAACCCATTTAGCCCCTCGCTCGTAATGTTTTACAGAATCCGGTTCGTGTCGGCCCGTACTTCTCGGTGGGGACATTACATACGTCTATAGCGTTATATATCCTAACCTAAGGCAACCTAACATCTCGGATGCATAATTTTACAACATTCCTGTTGTATCGGCCCCTACTTCTCGGTGGGAACATTATATACGTCTATAACGTAACATAACCTAACCTAATGCATCTGGGCCCTCGCTGGTAATGTTTTACAGAATCCCGTTCGTGCCGGCCCGTACGTCTCGGTGGGGACATTATATACGTCTATAACCTTATATATCCTAACCTAAGTCAACCTAACATCTCGGATGTAGTATTTTCCAACATTCCTTGCGGGTCGGCCCCTACTTCTCGGTGGGAATATTATATACGTCTATAACGTAACATGACCTAACCTAATGCATCTAGCCCCTCGCTGGTAATGTTTTACAGAATCCCGTTCGTGCCGGCCCCTACTTCTCGGTATGGAAATTATATACGTCTATAGCGTTATATATCCTGACCTAAGGCAGCCTAACGTCTCGGATGTAGTATTTTACAACATTCCTGATGGGTCGCCCCTACTTCTTTGTGGGAACATTATACACGTCTATAACATAATGTAACCTAACCTAACACATCTAGCCCCCCGCTGGTAATGTTTTACAGAATCCCGTTCGTGCCGTCCCGTAGTTCTCGGTTGGAACATTATGTATGTCTACAGCGTTATATATCCTAACCTAAGGCAGGCTAACATCTCGGATGCAGTATTTTCCAACATTCCTTGCGGGTCGGCCCCTACTTCTCGATGGGAATATTATATACGTCTATAACGTAACATAACCTAACCTAATGCATCTAGCCCCTCGCTGGTAATGTTTTACAGAATCCCGTTCGTGCCGGCCCCTACTTCTCGGTATGGATATTATATACGTCTATAGCGTTATATATCCTGACCTAAGGCAGCCTAACGTCTCGGATGTAGTATTTTAGAATATTCCTGGCGGGTCGGCCCCTACTTCATTGTGGGAACATTATACACGTCTATAACGTAACATAACCTAACCTAACACATCTAGCCCGTCGCTGGTAATGTTTTACAAAATCCCGTTCGTGCCGTCCCGTACTTCTCCGTTGGAACACTATGTACGTCTACAGCGTTATATATCCTAACCTAAGGCAGGCTAACATCTCGGATGCAGTACTTTCCAACATTCCTAGCGGGTCGGACCCTACTTCTCGGTGGGAACATTATATACGTCTATAACGCAACAAAATCTAACCTAATGCATCTACCCCTCGCTAGTAATGTTTTACAGAATCCCGTTCGTGTCGTCCCGTACATCTCGACTCGGACATTATATACGTCTATAGCGTTATATATCCTGACCTAAGGCAGCCTAACGTCTCGGATGTAGTATTTTACAACATTCCTGATGGGTCGCCCCTACTTCTTTGTGGGAACATTATTCACGTCTATAACGTAATGTAACCTAACCTAACCCATCTAGCCCCTCGCTCGTAATGTTTTACAGAATCCCGTTCGTGTCGGCCCGTACTTCTCGGTGGGGACATTACATACGTCTATAGCGTTATATATCCTAACCTAAGGCAACCTAACATCTCGGATGTAGTATTTTCCAACATTCATTGCGGGTCAGCCCCCACTCCTCGGTGGGAACATTATATACGTCTATAACGTAACATAGCCTAACCTAACCCATTTAGCCCCTCGCTCGTAATGTTTTACAGAATCCCGTTCGTGTCGGCCCGTACTTCTTGGTGGGGACATTACATACGTCTATAGCGTTATATATCCTAACCTAAGGCAACCTAACATCTCGGATGCATAATTTTACAACATTCCTGTTGTATCGGCCCCTACTTCTCGGTGGGAACATTATATACGTCTATAACGTAACATAACCTAACCTAATGCATCTAGGCCCTCGCTGGTAATGTTTTACAGAATCCCGTTCGTGCCGGCCCGTACTTCTCGGTACGGACATTATATACGTCTATAGCGTTATATATCCTGACCTAAGGCAGCCTAACGTCTCGGATGTAGTATTTTACAACATTCCTGATGGGTCGCCCCTACTTCTTTGTGGGAACATTATACACGTCTATAACATAATGTAACCTAACCTAACACATCTAGCCCCCCGCTGGTAATGTTTTACAGAATCCCGTTCGTGCCGTCCCGTAGTTCTCGGTTGGAACATTATGTATGTCTACAGCGTTATATATCCTAACCTAAGGCAGGCTAACATCTCGGATGCAGTATTTTCCAACATTCCTTGCGGGTCGGCCCCTACTTCTCGGTGGGAACATTATATACGTCTATAACGCAACAAAATCTAACCTAATGCATCTAGCCCCTCGCTAGTAATGTTTTACAGAATCCCGTTCGTGTCGTCCCGTACATCTCGACTCGGACATTATATACGTCTACAGCGTTATATATCCTAACCTAAGGCAACCTAACATCTCGGATGTAGTATTTTACAACATCCCTTGCGGGTCGGCCCTACACCTCGGTGGGAACATTATATACGTCTATAACGTAACATAACCTAACCTAACCCATTTAGCCCCTCGCTCGTAATGTTTTACAGAATCCGGTTCGTGTCGGCCCGTACTTCTCGGTGGGGACATTACATACGTCTATAGCGTTATATATCCTAACCTAAGGCAACCTAACATCTCGGATGCATAATTTTACAACATTCCTGTTGTATCGGCCCCTACTTCTCGGTGGGAACATTATATACGTCTATAACGTAACATAACCTAACCTAATGCATCTGGGCCCTCGCTGGTAATGTTTTACAGAATCCCGTTCGTGCCGGCCCGTACTTCTCGGTACGGACATTATATACGTCTATAGCGTTATATATCCTGACCTAAGGCAGCCTAACGTCTCGGATGTAGTATTTTACAACATTCCTGATGGGTCGCCCCTACTTCTTTGTGGGAACATTATACACGTCTATAACATAATGTAACCTAACCTAACACATCTAGCCCCCCGCTCGTAATGTTTTACAGAATCCCGTTCGTGTCGGCCCGTACTTCTCGGTGGGGACATTACATACGTCTATAGCGTTATATATCCTAACCTAAGGCAACCTAACATCTCGGATGCATAATTTTACAACATTCCTGTTGTATCGGCCCCTACTTCTCGGTGGGAACATTATATATGTCTATAACGTAACATAACCTAACCTAAACCATCTAGCCCCTCGCTGGTAATGTTTGTCAGAATCCCGGTCGTTTCGGCCCGTACGTCTCGGTGGGGACATTATATACGTCTATAACCTTATATATCCTAACCTAAGTCAACCTAACATCTCGGATGTAGTATTTTCCAACATTCCTTGCGGGTCGGCCCCTACTTCTCGGTGGGAATATTATATACGTCTATAACGTAACATGACCTAACCTAATGCATCTAGCCCCTCGCTGGTAATGTTTTACAGAATCCCGTTCGTGCCGGCCCCTACTTCTCGGTATGGAAATTATATACGTCTATAGCGTTATATATCCTGACCTAAGGCAGCCTAACGTCTCGGATGTAGTATTTTACAACATTCCTGATGGGTCGCCCCTACTTCTTTGTGGGAACATTATACACGTCTATAACATAATGTAACCTAACCTAACACATCTAGCCCCCCGCTGGTAATGTTTTACAGAATCCCGTTCGTGCCGTCCCGTAGTTCTCGGTTGGAACATTATGTATGTCTACAGCGTTATATATCCTAACCTAAGGCAGGCTAACATCTCGGATGCAGTATTTTCCAACATTCCTTGCGGGTCGGCCCCTACTTCTCGATGGGAATATTATATACGTCTATAACGTAACATAACCTAACCTAATGCATCTAGCCCCTCGCTGGTAATGTTTTACAGAATCCCGTTCGTGCCGGCCCCTACTTCTCGGTATGGATATTATATACGTCTATAGCGTTATATATCCTGACCTAAGGCAGCCTAACGTCTCGGATGTAGTATTTTAGAATATTCCTGGCGGGTCGGCCCCTACTTCATTGTGGGAACATTATACACGTCTATAACGTAACATAACCTAACCTAACACATCTAGCCCGTCGCTGGTAATGTTTTACAAAATCCCGTTCGTGCCGTCCCGTACTTCTCCGTTGGAACACTATGTACGTCTACAGCGTTATATATCCTAACCTAAGGCAGGCTAACATCTCGGATGCAGTACTTTCCAACATTCCTAGCGGGTCGGACCCTACTTCTCGGTGGGAACATTATATACGTCTATAACGCAACAAAATCTAACCTAATGCATCTACCCCTCGCTAGTAATGTTTTACAGAATCCCGTTCGTGTCGTCCCGTACATCTCGACTCGGACATTATATACGTCTATAGCGTTATATATCCTGACCTAAGGCAGCCTAACGTCTCGGATGTAGTATTTTACAACATTCCTGATGGGTCGCCCCTACTTCTTTGTGGGAACATTATTCACGTCTATAACGTAATGTAACCTAACCTAACCCATCTAGCCCCTCGCTCGTAATGTTTTACAGAATCCCGTTCGTGTCGGCCCGTACTTCTCGGTGGGGACATTACATACGTCTATAGCGTTATATATCCTAACCTAAGGCAACCTAACATCTCGGATGTAGTATTTTCCAACATTCATTGCGGGTCAGCCCCCACTCCTCGGTGGGAACATTATATACGTCTATAACGTAACATAGCCTAACCTAACCCATTTAGCCCCTCGCTCGTAATGTTTTACAGAATCCCGTTCGTGTCGGCCCGTACTTCTTGGTGGGGACATTACATACGTCTATAGCGTTATATATCCTAACCTAAGGCAACCTAACATCTCGGATGCATAATTTTACAACATTCCTGTTGTATCGGCCCCTACTTCTCGGTGGGAACATTATATACGTCTATAACGTAACATAACCTAACCTAATGCATCTAGGCCCTCGCTGGTAATGTTTTACAGAATCCCGTTCGTGCCGGCCCGTACTTCTCGGTACGGACATTATATACGTCTATAGCGTTATATATCCTGACCTAAGGCAGCCTAACGTCTCGGATGTAGTATTTTACAACATTCCTGATGGGTCGCCCCTACTTCTTTGTGGGAACATTATACACGTCTATAACATAATGTAACCTAACCTAACACATCTAGCCCCCCGCTGGTAATGTTTTACAGAATCCCGTTCGTGCCGTCCCGTAGTTCTCGGTTGGAACATTATGTATGTCTACAGCGTTATATATCCTAACCTAAGGCAGGCTAACATCTCGGATGCAGTATTTTCCAACATTCCTTGCGGGTCGGCCCCTACTTCTCGGTGGGAACATTATATACGTCTATAACGCAACAAAGTCTAACCTAATGCATCTAGCCCCTCGCTAGTAATGTTTTACAGAATCCCGTTCGTGTCGTCCCGTACATCTCGACTCGGACATTATATACGTCTATAGCGTTATATATCCTGACCTAAGGCAGCCTAACGTCTCGGATGTAGTATTTTACAACATTCCTGATGGGTCGCCCCTACTTCTTTGTGGGAACATTATACACGTCTATAACGTAATGTAACCTAACCTAACCCATCTTGCCCCTCGCTCGTAATGTTTTACAGAATCCCGTTCGTGTCGGCCCGTACTTCTCGGTGGGGACATTATATACGTCTATAGCGTTATATATCCTAACCTAAGGCAGCCTAACGTCTCGGATGCAGTATTTTACAATATTCCTGTTGTATCGGCCCCTACTTCCCGGTGGGAACATTATATACGTCTATAACGTAACATAACCTAACCTAACCCATCTAGCCCCTCGCTGGTAATGTTTGTCAGAATCCCGGTCGTTTCGGCCCGTACGTCTCGGTGGGGACATTATATACGTCTATAACGTTATATATCCTAACCTAAGGCAGCCTAACATCTCGGATGTAGTATTTTCCAACATTCATTGCGGGTCAGCCCCCACTTCTCGGTGGGAACATTATATACGTCTATAACGTAACATAGCCTAACCTAACCCATTTAGCCCCTCGCTCGTAATGTTTTACAGAATCCCGTTCGTGTCGGCCCGTACTTCTCGGTGGGGACATTACATACGTCTATAGCGTTATATATCCTAACCTAAGGCAACCTAACATCTCGGATGTAGTATTTTCCAACATTCATTGCGGGTCAGCCCCCACTTCTCGGTGGGAACATTATATACGTCTATAACGTAACATAGCCTAACCTAACCCATTTAGCCCCTCGCTCGTAATGTTTTACAGAATCCCGTTCGTGTCGGCCCGTACTTCTTGGTGGGGACATTACATACGTCTATAGCGTTATATATCCTAACCTAAGGCAACCTAACATCTCGGATGCATAATTTTACAACATTCCTGTTGTATCGGCCCCTACTTCTCGGTGGGAACATTATATACGTCTATAACGTAACATAACCTAACCTAATGCATCTAGGCCCTCGCTGGTAATGTTTTACAGAATCCCGTTCGTGCCGGCCCGTACTTCTCGGTACGGACATTATATACGTCTATAGCGTTATATATCCTGACCTAAGGCAGCCTAACGTCTCGGATGTAGTATTTTACAACATTCCTGATGGGTCGCCCCTACTTCTTTGTGGGAACATTATAAACGTCTATAACATAATGTAACCTAACCTAACACATCTAGCCCCCCGCTGGTAATGTTTTACAGAATCCCGTTCGTGCCGTCCCGTAGTTCTCGGTTGGAACATTATGTATGTCTACAGCGTTATATATCCTAACCTAAGGCAGGCTAACATCTCGGATGCAGTATTTTCCAACATTCCTTGCGGGTCGGCCCCTACTTCTCGATGGGAATATTATATACGTCTATAACGTAACATAACCTAACCTAATGCATCTAGCCCCTCGCTGGTAATGTTTTACGGAATCCCGTTCGAGCCGGCCCCTACTTCTCGGTATGGACATTATATACGTCTATAGCGTTATATATCCTGACCTAAGGCAGCCTAACGTCTCGGATGTAGTATTTTACAATATTCCTGGCGGGTCGGCCCCTACTTCATTGTGGGAACATTATACACGTCTATAACGTAACATAACCTAACCTAACACATCTAGCCCGTCGCTGGTAATGTTTTACAAAATCCCGTTCGTGCCGTCCCGTACTTCTCCGTTGGAACACTATGTACGTCTACAGCGTTATATATCCTAACCTAAGGCAGGCTAACATCTCGGATGCAGTACTTTCCAACATTCCTAGCGGGTCGGACCCTACTTCTCGGTGGGAACATTATATACGTCTATAACGCAACAAAATCTAACCTAATGCATCTAGCCCCTCGCTAGTAATGTTTTACAGAATCCCGTTCGTGTCGTCCCGTACATCTCGACTCGGACATTATATACGTCTATAGCGTTATATATCCTGACCTAAGGCAGCCTAACGTCTCGGATGTAGTATTTTACAACATTCCTGATGGGTCGCCCCTACTTCTTTGTGGGAACATTATACACGTCTATAACGTAATGTAACCTAACCTAACCCATCTAGCCCCTCGCTCGTAATGTTTTACAGAATCCCGTTCGTGTCGGCCCGTACTTCTCGGTGGGGACATTATATACGTCTATAGCGTTATATATCCTAACCTAAGGCAGCCTAACGTCTCGGATGCAGTATTTTACAATATTCCTGTTGTATCGGCCCCTACTTCCCGGTGGGAACATTATATACGTCTATAACGTAACATAACCTAACCTAACCCATCTAGCCCCTCGCTGGTAATGTTTGTCAGAATCCCGGTCGTTTCGGCCCGTACGTCTCGGTGGGGACATTATATACGTCTATAACCTTATATATCCTAACCTAAGTCAACCTAACATCTCGGATGTAGTATTTTCCAACATTCCTTGCGGGTCGGACCCTACTTCTTGGTGGGAATATTATATAGGTCTATAACGTAACATAACGTAACCTAATGCATCTAGCCCCTCGCTGGTAATGTTTTACAGAATCCCGTTCGTGCTGGCCCCTACTTCTCGGTATGGACATTATATACGTCTATAGCGTTATATATCCTGACCTAAGGCAGCCTAACGTCTCGGATGTAGGATTTTACAACATTCCTGATGGGTCGCCCCTACTTCTATGTGGAAACATTATACACGTCTATAACGTAATGTAGCCTAACCTAACACATCTAGCTCCTCGCTGGTAATGTTTTATAGAATCCCGTTCGTGTCGTCCCGTACGTCTCGGTTGGGATATTATGTACGTCTATAGCGTTATGTATCCTAACCTAAGGCAGGCTAACATCTCGGATGTAGTATTTTACAACACTCCTGGCGGGTCGGCCCCTACTTCTCGGTGGGAACATTATATACGTCTATAACGCAACAAAATCTAACCTAATGCATCTAGCCCCTCGCTAGTAATGTTTTACAGAATCCCGTTCGTGTCGTCCCGTACATCTCGACTCGGACATTATATACGTCTACAGCGTTATATATCCTAACCTAAGGCAACCTAACATCTCGGATGTAGTATTTTACAACATTCCTTGCGGGTCGGCCCTACACCTCGGTGGGAACATTATATACGTCTATAACGTAACATAACCTAACCTAACCCATTTAGCCCCTCGCTCGTAATGTTTTACAGAATCCGGTTCGTGTCGGCCCGTACTTCTCGGTGGGGACATTACATACGTCTATAGCGTTATATATCCTAACCTAAGGCAACCTAACATCTCGGATGCATAATTTTACAACATTCCTGTTGTATCGGCCCCTACTTCTCGGTGGGAACATTATATACGTCTATAACGTAACATAACCTAACCTAATGCATCTGGGCCCTCGCTGGTAATGTTTTACAGAATCCCGTTCGTGCCGGCCCGTACTTCTCGGTACGGACATTATATACGTCTATAGCGTTATATATCCTGACCTAAGGCAGCCTAACGTCTCGGATGTAGTATTTTACAACATTCCTGATGGGTCGCCCCTACTTCTTTGTGGGAACATTATACACGTCTATAACATAATGTAACCTAACCTAACACATCTAGCCCCCCGCTGGTAATGTTTTACAGAATCCCGTTCGTGTCGTCCCGTACGTCTCGGTTGGGATATTATGTACGTCTACAGCGTTATATATCCTAACCTAAGGCAGGCTAACATCTCGGATGCAGTATTTTCCAACCTTCCTGGCAGGTCGGCCCCTACTTCTCGGTGGGAACATTATATACGTCTATAACGTAAAATAACCTAACCTAATGCATCTAGCCCCTCGCTGGTAATGTTTTACAGAATCCCGTTCGTGTCGGCCCGTACTTCTCGGTAGGGACATTATATACGTCTATAGCGTCATATATCCTAACCTAAGGCAGCCTAACGTCTCGGATGTAGTATTTTCCAACATTCCTCGCGGGTCGGCCCTACACCTCGGTGGGAACATTATATACGTCTATAACGTAACATAACCTAACCTAATGCATCTAGCACCTCGCTGGTAATGTTTTACAGAATCCCGTTCGTGTCGGCCCGTACTTCTCGGTGCGGACATTACATACGTCTATAGCGTTATATATCCTAACCTAAGGCAACCTAACATCTCGGATGCATAATTTTACAACATTCCTGTTGTTTCGGCCCCTACTTCTCGGTGGGAACATTATATATGTCTATAACGTAACATAACCTAACCTAAACCATCTAGCCCCTCGCTGGTAATGTTTGTCAGAATCCAGTTCGTTTCGGCCCGTACGTCTCGGTGGGGACATTATATACGTCTATAACCCTATATATCCTAACCTAAGTCAACCTAACATCTCGGATGTAGTATTTTACAATATTCCTGGCGGGTCGGCCCCTACTTCTCGGTGGGAACATTATATATGTCTATAACGTAACATAACCTAACCTAACACATCTAGCCCGTCGCTGGTAATGTTTTACAAAATCCCGTTCGTGCCGTCCCGTACTTCTCCGTTGGAACACTATGTACGTCTACAGCGTTATATATCCTAACCTAAGGCAGCCTAACATCTCGGATGTAGTATTTTCCAACATTCTTGCCGGGTCGGCCCCTACTTCTCGGTGGGAATATTATATACGTCTATAACGTAACATAACCTCACCTAATGCATCTAGCCCCTCGCTGGTAATGTTTTACAGAATCCCGTTCGTGTCGGCCCGTACTTATCGGTACGGACATTATATACGTCTATAGCGTTATATATACTGACCTAAGGCAGCCTAACGTCTCGGATGTAGTATTTTACAACATTCCTGATGGGTCGCCCCTACTTCTTTGTGGGAACATTATACACGTCCATAACGTAATGTAACCTAACCTAACACATCTAGCCCCTCGCTGGTAATGTTTTACAGAATCCCGTTCGTGTCGGCCCGTACTTCTCGGTGGGGACATTATATACGTCTATAGCGTTATATATCCTGACATAATGCATCCTAACATTTCGGATGTAGTATTTTCCAACATTCCTGCCGGGTCGGCCCCTACTTCTCGGTGGGAAAATTATATACGTCTATAACGTAACATAACCTAACCTAACCCATTTAGCCCCTCGCTCGTAATGTTTTACAGAATCCCGTTCGTGTCGGCCCGTACTTCTCGGTGGGGACATTACATACGTCTATAGCGTTATATATCCTAACCTAAGGCAACCTAACTTCTCGGATGCATAATTTTACAACATTCCTGTTGTTTCGGCCCCTACTTCTCGGTGGGAACATTATATATGTCTGTAACGTAACATAACCTAACCTAAACCATCTAGCCCCCCGCTGGTAATGTTTGTCAGAATCCAGGTAGTTTCGGCCCGTACGTCTCGGTGGGGACATTATATACGTCTATAACCTTATATATCCTAACCTAAGTCAACCTAACATCTCGGATGTAGTATTTTACAATATTCCTGGCGGGTCGGCCCCTACTTCATTGTGGGAACATTATACACGTCTATAACGTAACATAACCTAACCTAACACATCTAGCCCGTCGCTGGTAATGTTTTACAAAATCCCGTTCGTGCCGTCCCGTACTTCTCCGTTGGAACACTATGTACGTCTACAGCGTTATATATCCTAACCTAAGGCAGGCTAACATCTCGGATGCAGTATTTTCCAACATTCCTGGCGGGTCGGACCCTACTTCTCGGTGGGAACATTATATACGTCTATAACGCAACAAAATCTAACCTAATGCATCTAGCCCCTCGCTAGTAATGTTTTACAGAATCCCGTTCGTGCCGTCCTGTACATCTCGACTCGGACATTATATACGTCTATAGCGTTATATATCCTGACCTAAGGCAGCCTAACGTCTCGGATGCAGTATTTTACAACATTCCTGGCGGTCGGCCCCTACTTCTCGGTGGGAACATTATATACGTCCATAACGTAACATAACCTAACCTAACCCATCTAGCCCCTCGCTGGTAATGTTTTACAGAATCCCGTTCGTGTCGGCCCGTACTTATCTGTACGGACATTATATACGTCTATAGCGTTATATATCCTGACCTAAGGCAGCCTAACGTCTCGCATGTAGTATTTTACAACATTCCTGATGGGTCGCCCCTACTTCTTTGTGGGAACATTATACACGTCCATAACGTAATGTAACCTAACCTAACACATCTAGCCCCTCGCTGGTAATGTTTTACAGAATCCCGTTCGTGTCGGCCCGTACTTCTCGGTGGGGATATTATATACGTCTATAGCGTTATATATCCTGACATAATGCATCCTAACATTTCGGATGTAGTATTTTCCAACATTCCTGCGGGGTCGGCCCCTACTTCTCGGTGGGAAAATTATATACGTCTATAACGTAACATAACCTAACCTAACCCATTTAGCCCCTCGCTCGTAATGTTTTACAGAATCCCGTTCGTGTCGGCCCCTACTTCTCGGTATGGACATTATATACGTCTATAGCGTTATATATCCTGACCTAAGGCAGCCTAACGTCTCGGATGTAATATTTTACAACATTCCTGATGGGTCGCCCCTACTTCTATGTGGGAACATTATACACGTCTATAACGTAATGTAGCCTAACCTAACACATCTAGCTCCTCGCTGGTAATGTTTTATAGAATCCCGTTCGTGTCGTCCCGTACGTCTCGGTTGGGATATTATGTACGTCTACAGCGTTATATATCCTAACCTAAGGCAGGCTAACATCTCGGATGCAGTATTTTCCAACCTTCCTGGCAGGTCGGCCCCTACTTCTCGGTGGGAACATTATATACGTCTATAACGTAAAATAACCTAACCTAATGCATCTAGCCCCTCGCTGGTAATGTTTTACAGAATCCCGTTCGTGTCGGCCCGTACTTCTCGGTAGGGACATTATATACGTCTATAGCGTCATATATCCTAACCTAAGGTAGCCTAACGTCTCGGATGTAGTATCTTCCAACATTCCTCGCGGGTCGGCCCTACACCTCGGTGGGAACATTATATACGTCTATAACGTAACATAACCTAACCTAATGCATCTAGCCCCTCGCTGGTAATGTTTGTCAGAATCCAGTTCGTTTCGGCCCGTACGTCTCGGTGGGGACATTATATACGTCTATAACCCTATATATCCTAACCTAAGTCAACCTAACATCTCGGATGTAGTATTTTACAATATTCCTGGCGGGTCGGCCCCTACTTCTCGGTGGGAACATTATATATGTCTATAACGTAACATAACCTAACCTAACACATCTAGCCCGTCGCTGGTAATGTTTTACAAAATCCCGTTCGTGCCGTCCCGTAGTTCTCCGTTGGAACACTATGTACGTCTACAGCGTTATATATCCTAACCTAAGGCAGCCTAACATCTCGGATGTAGTATTTTCCAACATTCTTGCCGGGTCGGCCCCTACTTCTCGGTGGGAATATTATATACGTCTATAACGTAACATAACCTCACCTAATGCATCTAGCCCCTTGCTGGTAATGTTTTACAGAATCCCGTTCGTGTCGGCCCGTACTTATCGGTACGGACATTATATACGTCTATAGCGTTATATATACTGACCTAAGGCAGCCTAACGTCTCGGATGTAGTATTTTACAACATTCCTGATGGGTCGCCCCTACTTCTTTGTGGGAACATTATACACGTCCATAACGTAATGTAACCTAACCTAACACATCTAGCCCCTCGCTGGTAATGTTTTACAGAATCCCGTTCGTGTCGGCCCGTACTTCTCGGTGGGGACATTATATACGTCTATAGCGTTATATATCCTGACATAATGCATCCTAACATTTCGGATGTAGTATTTTCCAACATTCCTGCCGGGTCGGCCCCTACTTCTCGGTGGGAAAATTATATACGTCTATAACGTAACATAACCTAACCTAACCCATTTAGCCCCTCGCTCGTAATGTTTTACAGAATCCCGTTCGTGTCGGCCCGTACTTCTCGGTGGGGACATTACATACGTCTATAGCGTTATATATCCTAACCTAAGGCAACCTAACATCTCGGATGCATAATTTTACAACATTCCTGTTGTTTCGGCCCCTACTTCTCGGTGGGAACATTATATATGTCTATAACGTAACATAACCTAACCTAAACCATCTAGCCCCTCGCTGGTAATGTTTGTCAGAATCCAGTTCGTTTCGGCCCGTACGTCTCGGTGGGGACATTATATACGTCTATAACCCTATATATCCTAACCTAAGTCAACCTAACATCTCGGATGTAGTATTTTACAATATTCCTGGCGGGTCGGCCCCTACTTCTCGGTGGGAACATTACATACGTCTATAACGTAACATAACCTAACCTAACACATCTAGCCCGTCGCTGGTAATGTTTTACAGAATCCCGTTCGTGCCGTCCCGTACTTCTCCGTTGGAACACTATGTACGTCTACAGCGTTATATATCCTAACCTAAGGCAGCCTAACATCTCGGATGTAGTATTTTCCAACATTCTTGCCGGGTCGGCCCCTACTTCTCGGTGGGAATATTATATACGTCTATAACGTAACATAACCTCACCTAATGCATCTAGCCCCTCGCTGGTAATGTTTTACAGAATCCCGTTCGTGTCGGCCCGTACTTATCGGTACGGACATTATATACGTCTATAGCGTTATATATCCTGACCTAAGGCAGCCTAACGTCTCGGATGTAGTATTTTACAACATTCCTGATGGGTCGCCCCTACTTCTTTGTGGGAACATTATACACGTCCATAACGTAATGTAACCTAACCTAACACATCTAGCCCCTCGCTGGTAATGTTTTACAGAATCCCGTTCGTGTCGGCCCGTACTTCTCGGTGGGGATATTATATACGTCTATAGCGTTATATATCCTGACATAATGCATCCTAACATTTCGGATGTAGTATTTTCCAACATTCCTGCGGGGTCGGCCCCTACTTCTCGGTGGGAAAATTATATGCGTCTATAACGTAACATAACCTAACCTAACCCATTTAGCCCCTCGCTCGTAATGTTTTACAGAATCCCGTTCGTGTCGGCCCGTACTTCTCGGTGGGGACATTACATACGTCTATAGCGTTATATATCCTAACCTAAGGCAACCTAACATCTCGGATGCATAATTTTACAACATTCCTGTTGTTTCGGCCCCTACTTCTCGGTGGGAACATTATATATGTCTATAACGTAACATAACCTAACCTAAACCATCTAGCCCCTCGCTGGTAATGTTTGTCCGAATCCAGGTCGTTTCGGCCCGTACGTCTCGGTGGGGACATTATATACGTCTATAACCTTATATATTCTAACCTAAGTCAACCTAACATCTCGGATGTAGTATTTTACAATATTCCTGGCGGGTCGGCCCCTACTTCATTGTGGGAACATTATACACGTCTATAACGTAACATAACCTAACCTAACACATCTAGCCCGTCGCTGGTAATGTTTTACAAAATCCCGTTCGTGCCGTCCCGTACTTCTCCGTTGGAACACTATGTACGTCTACAGCGTTATATATCCTAACCTAAGGCAGGCTAACATCTCGGATGCAGTATTTTCCAACATTCCTGGCGGGTCGGACCCTACTTCTCGGTGGGAACATTATATACGTCTATAACGCAACAAAATCTAACCTAATGCATCTAGCCCCTCGCTAGTAATGTTTTACAGAATCCCGTTCGTGCCGTCCCGTACATCTCGACTCGGACATTATATACGTCTATAGCGTTATATATCCTGACCTAAGGCAGCCTAACGTCTCGGATGTAGTATTTTACAACATTCCTGATGGGTCGCCCCTACTTCTTTGTGTGAACATTATACACGTCTATAACGTAATGTAACCTAACCTAACCCATCTAGCCCCTCGCTGGTAATGTTTGTCAGAATCCCGGTCGTTTCGGCCCGTACGTCTCGGTGGGGACATTATATACGTCTATAACGTTATATATCCTAACCTAAGGCAGCCTAACATCTCGGATGTAGTATTTTCCAACATTCATTGCGGGTCGGCCCCCACTTCTCGGTGGGAACATTATATACGTCTATAACGTAACATAGCCTAACCTAACCCATTTAGCCCCTCGCTCGTAATGTTTTACAGAATCCCGTTCGTGTCGGCCCGTACTTCTCGGTGGGGACATTACATACGTCTATAGCGTTATATATCCTAACCTAAGGCAACCTAACATCTCGGATGCATAATTTTACAACATTCCTGTTGTATCGGCCCCTACTTCTCGGTGGGAACATTATATATGTCTATAACGTAACATAACCTAACCTAAACCATCTAGCCCCTCGCTGGTAATGTTTGTCCGAATCCAGGTCGTTTCGGCCCGTACGTCTCGGTGGGGACATTATATACGTCTATAACCTTATATATTCTAACCTAAGTCAACCTAACATCTCGGATGTAGTATTTTACAATATTCCTGGCGGGTCGGCCCCTACTTCATTGTGGGAACATTATACACGTCTATAACGTAACATAACCTAACCTAACACATCTAGCCCGTCGCTGGTAATGTTTTACAGAATCCCGTTCGTGCCGTCCCCTACTTCTCGGTATGGACATTATATACGTCTATAGCGTTATATATCCTGACCTAAGGCAGCCTAACGTCTCAGATGTAGTATTTTACAACATTCCTGATGGGTCGCCCCTACTTCTATGTGGGAACATTATACACGTCTATAACGTAATGTAACCTAACCTAACACATCTAGCTCCTCGCTGGTAATGTTTTATAGAATCCCGTTCGTGTCGTCCCGTACGTCTCGGTTGGGATATTATGTACGTCTATAGCGTTATGTATCCTAACCTAAGGCAGGCTAACATCTCGGATGTAGTATTTTACAACACTCCTGGCGGGTCGGCCACTACTTCTCGGTGGGAACATTATATACGTCTATAACGCAACAAAATCTAACCTAATGCATCTAGCCCCTCGCTAGTAATGTTTTACAGAATCCCGTTCGTGTCGTCCCGTACATCTCGACTCGGACATTATATATGTCTACAGCGTTATATATCCTAACCTAAGGCAACCTAACATCTCGGATGTAGTATTTTACAACATTCCTTGCGGGTCGGCCCTACACCTCGGTGGGAACATTATATACGTCTATAACGTAACATAACCTAACCTAACCCATTTAGCCCCTCGCTCGTAATGTTTTACAGAATCCGGTTCGTGTCGGCCCGTACTTCTCGGTGGGGACATTACATACGTCTATAGCGTTATATATCCTAACCTAAGGCAACCTAACATCTCGGATGCATAATTTTACAACATTCCTGTTGTATCGGCCCCTACTTCTCGGTGGGAACATTATATACGTCTATAACGTAACATAACCTAACCTAATGCATCTAGGCCCTCGCTGGTAATGTTTTACAGAATCCCGTTCGTGCCGGCCCGTACTTCTCGGTACGGACATTATATACGTCTATAGCGTTATATATCCTGACCTAAGGCAGCCTAACGTCTCGGATGTAGTATTTTACAACATTCCTGATGGGTCGCCCCTACTTCTTTGTGGGAACATTATACACGTCTATAACATAATGTTACCTAACCTAACACATCTAGCCCCCCGCTGGTAATGTTTTACAGAATCCCGTTCGTGCCGTCCCGTACTTCTCGGTTGGAACATTATGTATGTCTACAGCGTTATATATCCTAACCTAAGGCAGGCTAACATCTCGGATGCAGTATTTTCCAACCTTCCTGGCGGGTCGGACCCTACTTCTCGGTGGGAACATTATATACGTCTATAACGTAACATAATCTAACCTAATGCATCTAGCCCCTCGCAGGTAATGTTTTACAGAATCCCGTTCGTGTCGGCCCGTACTTCTCGGTAGGGTCATTATATACGTCTATAGCGTTATATATCCTAACCTAAGGCAACCTAACATCTCGGATGTAGTATTTTACAACATTCCTGTTGTATCGGCCCCTACTTCTCGGTGGGGACATTATATACGTCTATAACGTAACATAACCTAACCTAACTCATCTAGCCCCTCGCTGGTAATGTTTGTCAGAATCCCGGTCGTTTCGGCCCGTACGTCTCGGTGGGGACATTATATACGACTATAGCGTTATATATCCTAACCTAAGGCAACCTAACATCTCGGATGTAGTATTTTACAACATTCCTGGGGGGTCGGCCCCTACTTCTTTGTGGGAACATTATACACGTCTATAACGTAATGTAACCTAACCTAACACATCTAGCACCCCGCTGGTAATGTTTTACAGAATCCCGTTCGTGCCGTCCCGTACTTCTCGGTTGGAACATTATGTACGTCAACAGCGTTATATATCCTAACCTAAGGCAGGCTAACATCTCGGATGCAGTATTTTTCAACCTTCCTGGCGGGTCGGCCCCTACTTCTCGGTGGGAACATTATATACTTCTATAACGTAAAATAACCTAACCTAATGCATCTAGCCCCTCGCTGGTAATGTTTTACAGAATCCCGTTCGTGTCGGCCCGTACTTCTCGGTAGGGACATTATATACGTCTATAGCGTCATATATCCTAACCTAAGGCAGCCTAACGTCTCGGATGTAGTATTTTCCAACATTCCTCGCGGGTCGGCCCTACACCTCGGTGGGAACATTATATACGTCTATAACGTAACATAACCTAACCTAATGCATCTAGCACCTCGCTGGTAATGTTTTACAGAATCCCGTTCGTGTCGGCCCGTACTTATCGGTACGGACATTGTATACGTCTATAGCGTTATATATCCTGACCTAAGGCAGCCTAACGTCTCGGATGTAGTATTTTACAACATTCCTGATGGGTCGCCCCTACTTCTTTGTGGGAACATTATACACGTCCATAACGTAATGTAACCTAACCTAACACATCTAGCCCCTCGCTGGTAATGTTTTACAGAATCCCGTTCGTGTCGGCCCGTACTTCTCGGTGGGGACATTATATACGTCTATAGCGTTATATATCCTGACATAATGCATCCTAACATTTCGGATGTAGTATTTTCCAACATTCCTGCCGGGTCGGCCCCTACTTCTCGGTGGGAAAATTATATACGTCTATAACGTAACATAACCTAACCTAACCCATTTAGCCCCTCGCTCGTAATGTTTTACAGAATCCCGTTCGTGTCGGCCCGTACTTCTCGGTGGGGACATTACATACGTCTATAGCGTTATATATCCTAACCTAAGGCAACCTAACATCTCGGATGCATAATTTTACAACATTCCTGTTGTTTCGGCCCCTACTTCTCGGTGGGAACATTATATATGTCTATAACGTAACATAACCTAACCTAAACCATCTAGCCCCTCGCTGGTAATGTTTGTCAGAATCCAGTTCGTTTCGGCCCGTACGTCTCGGTGGGGACATTATATACGTCTATAACCCTATATATCCTAACCTAAGTCAACCTAACATCTCGGATGTAGTATTTTACAATATTCCTGGCGGGTCGGCCCCTACTTCTCGGTGGGAACATTATATACGTCTATAACGTAACATAACCTAACCTAACACATCTAGCCCGTCGCTGGTAATGTTTTACAAAATCCCGTTCGTGCCGTCCCGTACTTCTCCGTTGGAACACTATGTACGTCTACAGCGTTATATATCCTAACCTAAGGCAGCCTAACATCTCGGATGTAGTATTTTCCAACATTCTTGCCGGGTCGGCCCCTACTTCTCGGTGGGAATATTATATACGTCTATAACGTAACATAACCTCACCTAATGCATCTAGCCCCTCGCTGGTAATGTTTTACAGAATCCCGTTCGTGTCGGCCCGTACTTATCGGTACGGACATTATATACGTCTATAGCGTTATATATACTGACCTAAGGCAGCCTAACGTCTCGGATGTAGTATTTTACAACATTCCTGATGGGTCGGCCCCTACTTCTCGGTGGGAACATTATATACGTCTATAACGTAACATAACCTAACCTAACACATCTAGCCCGTCGCTGGTAATGTTTTACAAAATCCCGTTCGTGCCGTCCCGTACTTCTCCGTTGGAACACTATGTACGTCTACAGCGTTATATATCCTAACCTAAGGCAGCCTAACATCTCGGATGTAGTATTTTCCAACATTCTTGCCGGGTCGGCCCCTACTTCTCGGTGGGAATATTATATACGTCTATAACGTAACATAACCTCACCTAATGCATCTAGCCCCTCGCTGGTAATGTTTTACAGAATCCCGTTCGTGCCGTCCCGTACATCTCGACTCGGACATTATATACGTCTATAGCGTTATATATCCTGACCTAAGGCAGCCTAACGTCTCGGATGTAGTATTTTACAACATTCCTGATGGGTCGCCCCTACTTCTTTGTGGAAACATTATACACGTCTATAACGTAATGTAACCTAACCTAACCCATCTAGCCCCTCGCTGGTAATGTTTGTCAGAATCCCGGTCGTTTCGGCCCGTACGTCTCGGTGGGGACATTATATACGTCTATAACGTTATATATCCTAACCTAAGGCAGCCTAACATCTCGGATGTAGTATTTTCCAACATTCATTGCGGGTCGTCCCCCACTTCTCGGTGGGAACATTATATACGTCTATAACGTAACATAGCCTAACCTAACCCATTTAGCCCCTCGCTCGTAATGTTTTACAGAATCCCGTTCGTGTCGGCCCGTACTTCTCGGTGGGGACATTACATACGTCTATAGCGTTATATATCCTAACCTAAGGCAACCTAACATCTCGGATGCATAATTTTACAACATTCCTGTTGTATCGGCCCCTACTTCTCGGTGGGAACATTATATATGTCTATAACGTAACATAACCTAACCTAAACCATCTAGCCCCTCGCTGGTAATGTTTGTCAGAATCCCGGTCGTTTCGGCCCGTACGTCTCGGTGGGGACATTATATACGTCTATAACCTTATATATCCTAACCTAAGTCAACCTAACATCTCGGATGTAGTATTTTCCAACAGTCCTTGCGGGTCGGCCCCTACTTCTCGGTGGGAATATTATATACGTCTATAACGTAACATAACCTAACCTAATGCATCTAGCCCCTCGCTGGTAATGTTTTACAGAATCCCGTTCGTGCCGTCCCCTACTTCTCGGTATGGACATTATATACGTCTATAGCGTTATATATCCTGACCTAAGGCAGCCTAACGTCTCAGATGTAGTATTTTACAACATTCCTGATGGGTCGCCCCTACTTCTATGTGGGAACATTATACACGTCTATAACGTAATGTAACCTAACCTAACACATCTAGCTCCTCGCTGGTAATGTTTTATAGAATCCCGTTCGTGTCGTCCCGTACGTCTCGGTTGGGATATTATGTACGTCTATAGCGTTATGTATCCTAACCTAAGGCAGGCTAACATCTCGGATGTAGTATTTTACAACACTCCTGGCGGGTCGGCCCCTACTTCTCGGTGGGAACATTATATACGTCTATAACGCAACAAAATCTAACCTAATGCATCTAGCCCCTCGCTAGTAATGTTTTACAGAATCCCGTTCGTGTCGTCCCGTACATCTCGACTCGGACATTATATACGTCTACAGAGTTATATATCCTATCCTAAGGCAACCTAACATCTCGGATGTAGTATTTTACAACATTCCTGTTGTATCGGCCCCTACTTCTCGGTGGGAACATTATATACGTCTATAACGTAACATAACCTAACCTAATGCATCTAGCCCCTCGCTGGTAATGTTTTACAGAATCCCGTTCGTGCCGGCCCGTACTTCTCGGTACGGACATTATATACGTCTATAGCGTTATATATCCTGACCTAAGGCAGCCTAACGTCTCGGATGTAGTATTTTACAACATTCCTGATGGGTCGCCCCTACTTCTTTGTGGGAACATTATACACGTCTATAACGTAATGTAACCTAACCTAACACATCTAGCCCCCCCCTGATAATGTTTTACAGAATCCCGTTCGTGCCGTCCCGTACTTCTCGGTTGGAACATTATGTACGTCTACAGCGTTATATATCCTAACCGAAGGCAGGCTAACATCTCGGATGCAGTATTTTCCAACCTTCCTGGCGGGTCGGACCCTACTTCTCGGTGGGAACATTATATACGTCTATAACGCAACAAAATCTAACCTAATGCATCTAGCCCCTCGCTAGTAATGTTTTACAGAATCCCGTTCGTGAAGTCCCGTACATCTCGACTCGGACATTATATACGTCTACAGCGTTATATATCCTAACATAAGGCAACCTAACATCTCGGATGTAGTATTTTACAACATTCCTGGCGGTCGGCCCCTTCTTCTCGGTGGGAACATTATATACGTCCATAACGTAACATAACCTAACCTAACCCATCTAGCCCCTCGCTCGTAATGTTTTACAGAATCCCGTTCGTGTCGGCCCGTACTTCTCGGTAGGGGCATTATATATGTCTATAGCGTTACATATCCTGACATAATGCAGCCGAACATTTCGGATGTAGTATTTTCCAACATACTTGCCGGGTCGGCCCCTACTTCTCGGTGGGAACATTATATACGTCTATAACGTAACATAACCTAACTTAATGCATCTAGCCCCTCGCTGGTAATGTTTTACAGAATCCCGTTTGTGTCGGCCCGTGCTTATCGGTACGGACATTATATACGTCTATAGCGTTATATATCCTGACCTAAGGCAGCCTAACGTCTCGGATGTAGTATTTTACAACATTCCTGATGGGTCGCCCCTACTTCTTTGTGGGAACATTATACACGTCTATAACGTAATGTAACCTAACCTAACACATCTAGCCCCCCGCTGGTAATGTTTTACAGAATCCCGTTCGTGCCGTCCCGTACTTCTCGGTTGGAACATTATGTACGTCTACAGCGTTATATATACTAACCTAAGGCAGGCTAACATCTCGGATGCAGTATTTTCCAACCTTCCTGGCGGGTCGGACCCTACTTCTCGGTGGGAACATTATATACGTCTATAACGTAACATACTCTAACCGAATGCATCTAGCCCCTCGCTGGTAATGTTTTACAGAATCCCGTTCGTGTCGTCCCGTACATCTCGACTCGGACATTATATACGTCTACAGCGTTATATATCCTAACCTAAGGCAACCTAACATCTCGGATGTAGTATTTTACAACATTCCTTGCGGGTCAGCACTACACCTCGGTGGGAACATTATATACGTCTATAACGTAACATAACCTAACCTAACCCATTTAGCCCCTCGCTCGTAATGTTTTACAGAATCCGGTTCGTGTCGGCCCGTACTTCTCGGTGGGGACATTACATACGTCTATAGCGTTATATATCCTAACCTAAGGCAACCTAACATCTCGGATGCATAATTTTACAACATTCCTGTTGTATCGGCCCCTACTTCTCGGTGGGAACATTATATACGTCTATAACGTAAAATAACCTAACCTAATGCATCTAGCCCCTCGCTGGTAATGTTTTACAGAATCCCGTTCCTGTCGGCCCGTACTTCTCGGTAGGGACATTATATACGTCTATAGCGTTATATATCCTAACCTAAGGCAACCTAACATCTCGGATGTAGTATTTTACAACATTCCTGGCGGTCGGCCCCTACTTCTCGGTGGGAACATTATATACGTCCATAACGTAACATAACCTAACCTAACCCATCTAGCCCCTCGCTCGTAATGTTTTACAGAATCCCGTTCGTGTCGGCCCGTACTTCTCGGTGGGGACATTATATACGTCTATAGCGTTATATATCCTAACCTAAGGCAGCCTAACGTCTCGGATGTAGTATTCTCCAACATTCCTTGCGGGTCGGCCATACACCTCGGTGGGGACATTACATACGTCTATAACGTAACATAACCTAACCTAACCCATCTAGCCCCTCGCTCGTAATGTTTTACAGAATCCCGTTCGTTTCGGCCCGTACATCTCGGCTCGTACATTATATACGCCTATAACGTTATATATCCTAACCTAAGGCAGCCTAACATCTCGGATGCATAATTTTACAACGTTCCTGTTGTATCGGCCCCTACTTCTCGGTGGGGACATTATATACGTCTATAACGTAACATAACCTAACCTAACTCATCTAGCCCCTGGCTGGTAATGTTTGTCAGAATCCCGGTCGTTTCGGCCCGTACGTCTCGGTGGGGACATTATATACGACTATAGCGTTATATATCCTAACCTAAGGCAACCTAACATCTCGGATGTAGTATTTTACAACATTCCGGGCGGGTCGACCCCTACTTCTCGGTGGGAACATTATATACGTCTATAACGAAATATAACTTAACCTAACACATCTAGCTCCTCGCTGGTAATGTTTTACAGAATCCCGTTCGTGTCGTCCCGTACGTCTCGGTTGGGATATTATGTAAGTCTATCTCGTTATGTATCCTAACCTAAGGCAGGCTAACATCTCGGATGTAGTATTTTACAACATTCCTGGCGGGTCGGACCCTACTTCTCGGTGGGAACATTATATACGTCTATAACGTAATATAACCTAACCCAACACATCTAGCTAGTCGCTAGTAATGTTTTACAGAATCCCGTTCGTGTTGTCCCGTACGTCTCGGTTGGGACATTATAAACGTCTACAGCTATATATATCCTAACGTAAGGCAGACTAACATCTCGGATGTAGTATTTTACAACATTCTTGGAGGGTCGGCCCCTACTTTTTGGTGGGATGATTATATACGTCTATAACGTAACATAACCTAACCTAACCCATCTAGCCCCTCGCTGGTAATGTTTTACAGAATCCCGTTCCTGTCGTCCCGTACGTCTCGGTTGGGACATTATAAACGTCTACAGCTATATATATCCTAACGTAAGGCAGGCTAGCATCTCGGATGTAGTATTTTACAACATTCCTGGCGTATCGGCCCCTACTTCTGGATGGGAACATTATATACGTCTATAACGTAACATAACCTAACCTAACACATCTAGCCCCTCGCTGGTAATGTTTTACAGAATCCCGTTCCCGTCGTCCCGTACGTCTCGGTTGGGATATTATATACGTCCACTGCGATATATATCCTAACGTAACGAAGGCTAACATCTCGGATGTAGTATTTTACAACATTCCTGGAATATCGGCCCCTACTTTTCGGTGGGAACATTATACACGCCTATAACGTAACATAACCTAACCTAACCCATCTAGCCCCACGCTGGTAATATTTCACAGAATCCCGTTCCTGTCTTCCCGTACATCTCGGTTGGGACATTATATACGTCTACAGCGTTATATATCCTAACCCAAGGCAGGCTAACATCTTCGATGTAGTATTTTACATCATTCCTGGCGTATCGGCCTCTACATCTCGGTGATAATATTGTATACGTCTATAACGTAATATAACCTAACCTAACCCATCTAGCCCCTCGCTGGTAATGTTTTACAGAATCCCGTTCCTATCGTCCCTTACGTCTCGGTTAGGACATTATAAACGTCTACAGCTATATATATCCTAACGTAAGATAGGCTAACATCTCGGATGTAGTATTTTACAACATTCCTGGCGGGTCGGCCCCTACTTCTCGGTGGGAACATTATATACGTCTATAACGTAATATAACCTAACCTAACCCATCTTGCCCCTCCGTGATATTGTTTTAAAGAATTCCGGTCGTGTCGGCGCGTACTTCTCGGTGGGAACATTATAGACGTCTATAACGGAACATAACCTAACCTAACCCATCTAGCCCCTCGCTGGTAATATTTTACAGAATCCCGTTCGTGTCGTCCCGTGCGTCTCGGTTGGGATATTATGTACGTCTATAGCGTTATGTATCCTAACCTAAGGCAGGCTAACATCTCGGATGTAGTATTTTACAACATTCCTGGCGGGTCGGCCCCTACTTCTCGGTGGGAACGTTATATACGTCTATAACGTAATATAACCTAACCTAACACATCTAGCTAGTCGCTGGTAATGTTTTACAAAATTCCGGCCGTGTCGGTCTGTACGTCTCGATGGGGACATTATATACGTCTATAGCGTTATATATCCTAACCTAAGGCAGGCTAACATCTCGGATGTAGTATTTTACATCATTCCTGGCGTATCGACCTCTACTTCTCGGTGTGAACATTATATACATCTATAACGTAATATAAACTAACCTAACCCATCTACCCCTCGCTCGTAATGTTTTACAGAATCCCGTTCGTGTTGTCCCGTACGTCTCGGTTGGGACATTATAAACGTCTACAGCTATATACATCCTAACGTAAGGCAGACTAACATCTCGGATGTAGTATTTTACAACATTCTTGGAGGGTCGGCCCCTACTTTTTGGTGGGATGATTATATACGTCTATAACGTAACATAACCTAACCTAACCCATCTAGCCCCTCGCTGGTAATGTTTTACAGAATCCCGTTCCTGTCGTCCCGTACGTCTCGGTTGGGACATTATAAACGTCTACAGCTATATATATCCTAACGTAAGGCAGGCTAGCATCTCGGATGTAGTATTTTACAACATTCCTGGCGGGTCGGCCCCTACTTCTCGGTGGGAACATTATATACGTCTATAACGTAACATAACCTAACCTAACCCATCTACCCCTCGCTGGTAATGTTTTACAGAATCCCGGTCGTGTCGTCCCGTACGTCTCGGCTGGGACATTATATACGTCTATAGCCTTTATATCCTAACCTGAGGCAGGCTATCATCTCGGATGTAGTATTTTCCAACAAACCTGGCGGGTCGGCCCCTACTTCTCGATGGGAACATTATATACGTCTATACCATTATATAACCTAACCTAACCCATCTAGCACCTCGCTGGTAATGTTTTACAGAATCCCGTTCGTGTCGTCCCGTACATCTCGGTTGGGAAATTATATACGTCTATAGCGTTATATATGCTAACTTAAGGCAGGCTAACATCTCGGATGCAGTATATTACAACATTCCTGGCGTATCGGCCCATACTTCTCGGTGGGAACATTATATACGTCTATAACGTAACATAACCTAACCTAACACATCTAGCTCCTCACTGGTAATGTTTTACAGAATCCCGTTCGTGTCGTCCCGTACGTCTCGGTTGGGATATTATGTACGTCTATAGCGTTATGTATCCTAACCTAAGGCAGGCTAACATCTCGGATGTAGTATTTTACAACATTCCTGGCGGGTCGGCCCCTACTTCTCGGTGGGAACATTATATACGTCTATAACGTAACATAACCTAATCTAACCCATCTAGCCCCTCGCTGGTAATGTTTTACAAAATTCCGGCCGTGTCGGTCTGTACGTCTCGATGGGGACATTATATACGTCTATAGCGTTATATATCCTAACCTAAGGCAGGCTAACATCTCGGATGTAGTATTTTACATCATTCCTGGCGTATCGGCCTCTACTTCTCGATGTGAACATTATATACATCTATAACGTAATATAAACTAACCTGACACATCTACCCCTCGCTCGTAATGTTTTACAGAGTCCCGGCCGTGTCGTCCCGTACGTCCCGGTTGGGACATTATGTACGTCTATATCGTTATATATCCAAACATAAGGCAGCCTAACATTTCGGATGTAGTGTTTTACAACGTTCCTGGTGGGTCGGCCCTACTTCTCGGTGGGAACATTATATACGTCTACAACGTAATATAACCTAACCTAATCCAGCTAGAACCTCGCTGGTAATGTTTTACAGAATCTCTGTCGTGTCGGTCCGTACGTCTCGATGAGGACATTATATACGTCTATAGCGTTATATATCCTTACCTAAGGCAGGCTAACATCTCGGATGTAGTATTTTACATCATTCCTGGCGTATCGGCCTCTACTTCTCGGTGGTAACATTATATACGTCTATAACGTAATATAACCTAACCTAACATATCTAACTAATCGCTGGTAATGTTTTACAGAATCCCGTTCCTGTTTTCTCGTACGCCTCGGTGGGGATATTATAAACGTCTATAACGTTATATATCCTAACCTAAGGCAACCTAACACCTCGGATGTAGTATTTTCCAACATTCCTGTCGGGTCGGCCGCTACTTCTCGGTGGGAACATTATATACGTCTATATCTTAATATAACCTATCCTAATCCATCTAGCCCCTCGCGGGTAATGATTTACAGAATTCCGGTCGTGTCGGCCAGTACTTCTCGGTGGGAACATTATATACGTCTATAACGTAACATAACCTAACCTAACCCATCTACCCCTCGCTGGTAATGTTTTACAGAATCCCGGTCGTGTCGTCCCGTACGTCTCGGCTGGGACATTATATACGCCTATAGCCTTTAGATCCTAACCTGAGGCAGGCTATCATCTCGGATGTAGTATTTTCCAACAAACCTGGCGGGTCGGCCCCTACTTCTCGATGGGAACATTATATACGTCTATACCATTATATAAAATAACCTAACCCATCTAGCACCTCGCTGGTAATGTTTTACAGAATCCCGTTCGTGTCGTCCCGTACATCTCGGTTGGGAAATTATATACGTCTATAGCGTTATATATGCTAACTTAAGGCAGGCTAACATCTCGGATGCAGTATATTACAACATTCCTGGCGTATCGGCCCATACTTCTCGGTGGGAACATTATATACGTCTATAACGTAACATAACCTAACCTAACTCATCTAGCTCCTCACTGGTAATGTTTTACAGAATCCCGTTCGTGTCGTCCCGTACGTCTCGGTTGGGATATTATGTACGTCTATAGCGTTATGTATCCTAACCTAAGGCAGGCTAACATCTCGGATGTAGTATTTTACAACATTCCTGGCGGGTCGGCCCCTACTTCTCGGTGGGAACATTATATACGTCTATAACGTAACATAACCTAATCTAACCCATCTAGCCCCTCGCGGGTAATGTTTTACAAAATTCCGGCCGTGTCGGTCTGTACGTCTCGATGGGGACATTATATACGTCTATAGCGTTATATATCCTAACCTAAGGCAGGCTAACATCTCGGATGTAGTATTTTACATCATTCCTGGCGTATCGGCCTCTACTTCTCGATGTGAACATTATATACATCTATAACGTAATATAAACTAACCTGACACATCTACCCCTCGCTCGTAATGTTTTACAGAGTCCCGGCCGTGTCGTCCCGTACGTCCCGGTTGGGACATTATGTACGTCTATATCGTTATATATCCAAACATAAGGCAGCCTAACATTTCGGATGTAGTGTTTTACAACGTTCCTGGTGGGTCGGCCCTACTTCTCGGTGGGAACATTATATACGTCTACAACGTAATATAACCTAACCTAATCCAGCTAGAACCTCGCTGGTAATGTTTTACAGAATCTCGGTCGTGTCGGTCCGTACGTCTCGATGAGGACATTATATACGTCTATAGCGTTATATATCCTTACCTAAGGCAGGCTAACATCTCGGATGTAGTATTTTACATCATTCCTGGCGTATCGGCCTCTACTTCTCGGTGGTAACATTATATACGTCTATAACGTAATATAACCTAACCTAACATATCTAACTAATCGCTGGTAATGTTTTACAGAATCCCGTTCCTGTTTTCCCGTACGCCTCGGTGGGGATATTATAAACGTCTATAACGTTATATATCCTAACCTAAGGCAACCTAACACCTCGGATGTAGTATTTTCCAACATTCCTGTCGGGTCGGCCGCTACTTCTCGGTGGGAACATTATATACGTCTATATCTTAATATAACCTATCCTAATCCATCTAGCCCCTCGCGGGTAATGATTTACAGAATTCCGGTCGTGTCGGCCAGTACTTCTCGGTGGGAACATTATATTCGTCTATAACGTAATATAACCTAACCTAACCCATCTAGCCCCTCGCTGGTAATGTTTTACAGAATCCCGTTCGTGTCGTCCCGTACGTCTCGGTTGGGACATTATATACGTCTACAGCCTTATATATCCTAAACTAAGGCAGGCTAACATCTCGGATGTAGTATATTACATCATTCCTGGCGTATCGGCCTCTACTTCTCGGTGGGAACATTATATACGTCTATAACGTAATATAACCTAACCTAACACATCTAGCTAGTCGCTGGTAATGTTTCGCAGAATCCCGTTCGTGTCGTCCCGTTCATCTCGTTTGGGACATTATATACGTCTATAGCGTTTATATCCTAACCTGAGGCAGGCTATCATCTCGGATGTAGTATTTTCCAACAAGCCTGGCGGGTCGGCCCCTACTTCTCGGTGGTAAAATTATATACGTCTATATCGTAATATAACCTAACCTAATCCATCTTGCTCCTCCGTGATATTGTTTTACAGAATTCCGGTCGTGTCGGCGCGTACTTCTCGGTGGGAACATTATAGACGTCTATAACGGAACATAACCTAACCTAACCGATCTAGCCCCTCGCTGGTAATGTTTTACAGAATCACGTTCGTGTCGTCCCGTACGTCTCGGGCGGGTGATTATAAACATCTACAGCGATATATATCCTAACGTAAGGCAGGCTAACATCTCGTATGTGGTATTTTACAACATTCCTGGCGTATCGGCCCCTACTTCTCGATGGGAACATTATATACGTCTATGACGTAACATAACCTAACCTAGCACATCTAGCCCCTCGCTGGTAATGTTTTACAGAATCCCGTTCCTATCGTCCCGTACGTCTCGGTTAGGACATTATAAACGTCTACAGCTATATATATCCTAACGTAAGACAGGCTAACATCTCGGATGTAGTATTTTACAACATTCCTGGCGGGTCGGCCCCTACTTCTCGGTGGGAACATTATATACGTCTATAACGTAACATAACCTAATCTAACCCATCTAGCCCCTCGCTGGTAATGTTTTACAAAATTCCGGCCGTGTCGGTCTGTACGTCTCGATGGGGACATTATATACGTCTATAGCGTTATATATCCTAACCTAAGGCAGGCTAACATCTCGGATGTAGTATTTTACATCATTCCTGGCGTATCGGCCTCTACTTCTCGATGTGAACATTATATACATCTATAACGTAATATAAACTAACCTGACACATCTACCCCTCGCTCGTAATGTTTTACAGAGTCCCGGCCGTGTCGTCCCGTACGTCCCGGTTGGGACATTATGTACGTCTATATCGTTATATATCCAAACATAAGGCAGCCTAACATTTCGGATGTAGTGTTTTACAACGTTCCTGGTGGGTCGGCCCTACTTCTCGGTGGGAACATTATATACGTCTACAACGTAATATAACCTAACCTAATCCAGCTAGAACCTCGCTGGTAATGTTTTACAGAATCTCGGTCGTGTCGGTCCGTACGTCTCGATGAGGACATTATATACGTCTATAGCGTTATATATCCTTACCTAAGGCAGGCTAACATCTCGGATGTAGTATTTTACATCATTCCTGGCGTATCGGCCTCTACTTCTCGGTGGTAACATTATATACGTCTATAACGTAATATAACCAAACCTAACATATCTAACTAATCGCTGGTAATGTTTTACAGAATCCCGTTCCTGTTTTCCCGTACGCCTCGGTGGGGATATTATAAACGTCTATAACGTTATATATCCTAACCTAAGGCAACCTAACACCTCGGATGTAGTATTTTCCAACATTCCTGTCGGGTCGGCCGCTACTTCTCGGTGGGAACATTATATACGTCTATATCTTAATATAACCTATCCTAATCCATCTAGCCCATCGCGGGTAATGATTTACAGAATTCCGGTCGTGTCGGCCAGTACTTCTCGGTGGGAACATTATATACGTCTATAACGTAACATAACCTAACCTAACCCATCTACCCCTCGCTGGTAATGTTTTACAGAATCCCGGTCGTGTCGTCCCGTACGTCTCGGCTGGGACATTATATACGTCTATAGCCTTTATATCCTAACCTGAGGCAGGCTATCATCTCGGATGTAGTATTTTCCAACAAACCTGGCGGGTCGGCCCCTACTTCTCGATGGGAACATTATATACGTCTATACCATTATATAACCTAACCTAACCCATCTAGCACCTCGCTGGTAATGTTTTACAGAATCCCGTTCGTGTCGTCCCGTACATCTCGGTTGGGAAATTATATACGTCTATAGCGTTATATATGCTAACTTAAGGCAGGCTAACATCTCGGATGCAGTATATTACAACATTCCTGGCGTATCGGCCCATACTTCTCGGTGGGAACATTATATACGTCTATAACGTAACATAACCTAACCTAACACATCTAGCTCCTCACTGGTAATGTTTTACAGAATCCCGTTCGTGTCGTCCCGTACGTCTCGGTTGGGATATTATGTACGTCTATAGCGTTATGTATCCTAACCTAAGGCAGGCTAACATCTCGGATGTAGTATTTTACAACATTCCTGGCGGGTCGGCCCCTACTTCTCGGTGGGAACATTATATACGTCTATAACGTAACATAACCTAATCTAACCCATCTAGCCCCTCGCGGGTAATGTTTTACAAAATTCCGGCCGTGTCGGTCTGTACGTCTCGATGGGGACATTATATACGTCTATAGCGTTATATATCCTAACCTAAGGCAGGCTAACATCTCGGATGTAGTATTTTACATCATTCCTGGCGTATCGGCCTCTACTTCTCGATGTGAACATTATATACATCTATAACGTAATATAAACTAACCTGACACATCTACCCCTCGCTCGTAATGTTTTACAGAGTCCCGGCCGTGTCGTCCCGTACGTCCCGGTTGGGACATTATGTACGTCTATATCGTTATATATCCAAACATAAGGCAGCCTAACATTTCGGATGTAGTGTTTTACAACGTTCCTGGTGGGTCGGCCCTACTTCTCGGTGGGAACATTATATACGTCTACAACGTAATATAACCTAACCTAATCCAGCTAGAACCTCGCTGGTAATGTTTTACAGAATCTCGGTCGTGTCGGTCCGTACGTCTCGATGAGGACATTATATACGTCTATAGCGTTATATATCCTTACCTAAGGCAGGCTAACATCTCGGATGTAGTATTTTACATCATTCCTGGCGTATCGGCCTCTACTTCTCGGTGGTAACATTATATACGTCTATAACGTAATATAACCTAACCTAACATATCTAACTAATCGCTGGTAATGTTTTACAGAATCCCGTTCCTGTTTTCCCGTACGCCTCGGTGGGGATATTATAAACGTCTATAACGTTATATATCCTAACCTAAGGCAACCTAACACCTCGGATGTAGTATTTTCCAACATTCCTGTCGGGTCGGCCGCTACTTCTCGGTGGGAACATTATATACGTCTATATCTTAATATAACCTATCCTAATCCATCTAGCCCCCAGCGGGTAATGATTTACAGAATTCCGGTCGTGTCGGCCAGTACTTCTCGGTGGGAACATTATATTCGTCTATAACGTAATAAAACCTAACCTAACCCATCTAGCCCCTCGCTGGTAATGTTTTACAGAATCCCGTTCGTGTCGTCCCGTACGTCTCGGTTGGGACATTATATACGTCTACAGCCTTATATATCCTAAACTAAGGCAGGCTAACATCTCGGATGTAGTATATTACATCATTCCTGGCGTATCGGCCTCTACTTCTCGGTGGGAACATTATATACGTCTATAACGTAATATAACCTAACCTAACACATCTAGCTAGTCGCTGGTAATGTTTCGCAGAATCCCGTTCGTGTCGTCCCGTTCATCTCGTTTGGGACATTATATACGTCTATAGCGTTTATATCCTAACCTGAGGCAGGCTATCATCTCGGATGTAGTATTTTCCAACAAGCCTGGCGGGTCGGCCCCTACTTCTCGGTGGTGAAATTATATACGTCTATATCGTAATATAACCTAACCTAATCCATCTTGCTCCTCCGTGATATTGTTTTACAGAATTCCGGTCGTGTCGGCGCGTACTTCTCGGTGGGAACATTATAGACGTCTATAACGGAACATAACCTAACCTAACCGATCTAGCCCCTCGCTGGTAATGTTTTACAGAATCACGTTCGTGTCGTCCCGTACGTCTCGGACGGGTGATTATAAACATCTACAGCGATATATATCCTAACGTAAGGCAGGCTAACATCTCGTATGTGGTATTTTACAACATTCCTGGCGTATCGGCCCCTACTTCTCGATGGGAACATTATATACGTCTATGACGTAACATAACCTAACCTAGCACATCTAGCACCTCGCTGGTAATGTTTTACAGAATCCCGTTCCTATCGTCCCGTACGTCTCGGTTAGGACATTATAAACGTCTACAGCTATATATATCCTAACGTAAGACAGGCTAACATCTCGGATGTAGTATTTTACAACATTCCTGGCGGGTCGGCCCCTACTTCTCGGTGGGAACATTATGTACGTCTATAACGTAATATAACCTCACCTAACCCATCTATCCCCTCGCTGGTAATGTTTTACAGAATTCCGGCCGTGTCGGTCCGTACGTCTCGTTGGGGACATTATATACGTCTATAGCGTTATATATCCTAACCTAAGGCAGGCTAACATCTCGGCTGTAGTATTTTACCTCATTCCTGGCGTATCGGCCTCTACTTCTCGGTGGTAACATTATATACGTCTATAACGTAACATAACCTAACCTAACACATCTACCTAATCGCTGGCAATTTTTCGAAGAATCCCGTTCCTGTCGTACCGTTCGTCTCGGATGGGACATTATATACGTCTACAGCGTTATATACCCTAACCCAAGGCAGGCTAATATCTCCGATGTAGTATTTTACATCATTCCTGGCGTATCGGCCTCTACTTCTCGGTGGTAATATTGTATACGTCTATAACGTAATATAACCTAACCTAACACATCTAACTAACCGCTGGTAATGTTTCGCAGAATCCCGTTCGTGTCGTCCCGTTCGTCTCCGTTGGGACATTATAAACGTCTACAGCTATATATATCCTAACGTAAGGCAGGCTAACATCTCGGATGTAGTATTTTACAACATTCCTGGCGTTTCGGCCCCTACTTCTCGGTGGGAACATTATATACGTCTATAACGTAATATAACCTAACCTAACACATCTTGCCCCTCCGTGATATTGTTTTACAGAATTCCGGTCTTGTCGGCGCGTACTTCTCAGTGGGAACATTATATACGTCTATAACGTAATATAACCTAACCTAACACATCTTGCCCCTCCGAGATATTGTTTTACAGAATTCCGGTCGTGTCGGCGCGTACTTCTCGGTGGGAACATTATAGACGTCTATAACGGAACATAACCTAACCTAACCCATCTAGCCCCTCGCTGGTAATGTTTAACAGAACCCCGTTCGTGTCGTCCCGTGCGTCTCGGTTGGGATATTATGTACGTCTATAGCGTTATGTATCCTAACCTAAGGCAGGCTAACATCTCGGATGTAGTATTTTACAACATTCCTGGCGGGTCGGCCCCTACTTCTCGGTGGGAACATTATATACGTCTATAACGTAACATAACCTAATCTAACCCATCTAGCCCCTCGCTGGTAATGTTTTACAAAATTCCGGCCGTGTCGGTCTGTACGTCTCGATGGGGACATTATATACGTCTATAGCGTTATATATCCTAACCTAAGGCAGGCTAACATCTCGGATGTAGTATTTTACATCATTCCTGGCGTATCGGCCTCTACTTCTCGATGTGAACATTATATACATCTATAACGTAATATAAACTAACCTGACACATCTACCCCTCGCTCGTAATGTTTTACAGAGTCCCGGCCGTGTCGTCCCGTACGTCCCGGTTGGGACATTATGTACGTCTATATCGTTATATATCCAAACATAAGGCAGCCTAACATTTCGGATGTAGTGTTTTACAACGTTCCTGGTGGGTCGGCCCTACTTCTCGGTGGGAACATTATATACGTCTACAACGTAATATAACCTAACCTAATCCAGCTAGAACCTCGCTGGTAATGTTTTACAGAATCTCGGTCGTGTCGGTCCGTACGTCTCGATGAGGACATTATATACGTCTATAGCGTTATATATCCTTACCTAAGGCAGGCTAACATCTCGGATGTAGTATTTTACATCATTCCTGGCGTATCGGCCTCTACTTCTCGGTGGTAACATTATATACGTCTATAACGTAATATAACCTAACCTAACATATCTAACTAATCGCTGGTAATGTTTTACAGAATCCCGTTCCTGTTTTCCCGTACGCCTCGGTGGGGATATTATAAACGTCTATAACGTTATATATCCTAACCTAAGGCAACCTAACACCTCGGATGTAGTATTTTCCAACATTCCTGTCGGGTCGGCCGCTACTTCTCGGTGGGAACATTATATACGTCTATATCTTAATATAACCTATCCTAATCCATCTAGCCCCTAGCGGGTAATGATTTACAGAATTCCGGTCGTGTCGGCCAGTACTTCTCGGTGGGAACATTATATTCGTCTATAACGTAATAAAACCTAACCTAACCCATCTAGCCCCTCGCTGGTAATGTTTTACAGAATCCCGTTCGTGTCGTCCCGTACGTCTCGGTTGGGACATTATATACGTCTACAGCCTTATATATCCTAAACTAAGGCAGGCTAACATCTCGGATGTAGTATATTACATCATTCCTGGCGTATCGGCCTCTACTTCTCGGTGGGAACATTATATACGTCTATAACGTAATATAACCTAACCTAACACATCTAGCTAGTCGCTGGTAATGTTTCGCAGAATCCCGTTCGTGTCGTCCCGTTCATCTCGTTTGGGACATTATATACGTCTATAGCGTTTATATCCTAACCTGAGGCAGGCTATCATCTCGGATGTAGTATTTTCCAACAAGCCTGGCGGGTCGGCCCCTACTTCTCGGTGGTAAAATTATATACGTCTATATCGTAATATAACCTAACCTAATCCATCTTGCTCCTCCGTGATATTGTTTTACAGAATTCCGGTCGTGTCGGCGCGTACTTCTCGGTGGGAACATTATAGACGTCTATAACGGAACATAACCTAACCTAACCGATCTAGCCCCTCGCTGGTAATGTTTTACAGAATCACGTTCGTGTCGTCCCGTACGTCTCGGACGGGTGATTATAAACATCTACAGCGATATATATCCTAACGTAAGGCAGGCTAACATCTCGTATGTGGTATTTTACAACATTCCTGGCGTATCGGCCCCTACTTCTCGATGGGAACATTATATACGTCTATGACGTAACATAACCTAACCTAGCACATCTAGCACCTCGCTGGTAATGTTTTACAGAATCCCGTTCCTATCGTCCCGTACGTCTCGGTTAGGACATTATAAACGTCTACAGCTATATATATCCTAACGTAAGACAGGCTAACATCTCGGATGTAGTATTTTACAACATTCCTGGCGGGTCGGCCCCTACTTCTCGGTGGGAACATTATGTACGTCTATAACGTAATATAACCTCACCTAACCCATCTATCCCCTCGCTGGTAATGTTTTACAGAATTCCGGCCGTGTCGGTCCGTACGTCTCGTTGGGGACATTATATACGTCTATAGCGTTATATATCCTAACCTAAGGCAGGCTAACATCTCGGCTGTAGTATTTTACCTCATTCCTGGCGTATCGGCCTCTACTTCTCGGTGGTAACATTATATACGTCTATAACGTAACATAACCTAACCTAACACATCTACCTAATCGCTGGCAATTTTTCGAAGAATCCCGTTCCTGTCGTACCGTTCGTCTCGGATGGGACATTATATACGTCTACAGCGTTATATACCCTAACCCAAGGCAGGCTAATATCTCCGATGTAGTATTTTACATCATTCCTGGCGTATCGGCCTCTACTTCTCGGTGGTAATATTGTATACGTCTATAACGTAATATAACCTAACCTAACACATCTAACTAACCGCTGGTAATGTTTCGCAGAATCCCGTTCGTGTCGTCCCGTTCGTCTCCGTTGGGACATTATAAACGTCTACAGCTATATATATCCTAACGTAAGGCAGGCTAACATCTCGGATGTAGTATTTTACAACATTCCTGGCGTTTCGGCCCCTACTTCTCGGTGGGAACATTATATACGTCTATAACGTAATATAACCTAACCTAACACATCTTGCCCCTCCGTGATATTGTTTTACAGAATTCCGGTCTTGTCGGCGCGTACTTCTCAGTGGGAACATTATATACGTCTATAACGTAATATAACCTAACCTAACACATCTTGCCCCTCCGAGATATTGTTTTACAGAATTCCGGTCGTGTCGGCGCGTACTTCTCGGTGGGAACATTATAGACGTCTATAACGGAACATAACCTAACCTAACCCATCTAGCCCCTCGCTGGTAATGTTTAACAGAACCCCGTTCGTGTCGTCCCGTGCGTCTCGGTTGGGATATTATGTACGTCTATAGCGTTATGTATCCTAACCTAAGGCAGGCTAACATCTCGGATGTAGTATTTTACAACATTCCTGGCGGGTCGGCCCCTACTTCTCGGTGGGAACATTATATACGTCTATAACGTAACATAACCTAATCTAACCCATCTAGCCCCTCGCTGGTAATGTTTTACAAAATTCCGGCCGTGTCGGTCTGTACGTCTCGATGGGGACATTATATACGTCTATAGCGTTATATATCCTAACCTAAGGCAGGCTAACATCTCGGATGTAGTATTTTACATCATTCCTGGCGTATCGGCCTCTACTTCTCGATGTGAACATTATATACATCTATAACGTAATATAAACTAACCTGACACATCTACCCCTCGCTCGTAATGTTTTACAGAGTCCCGGCCGTGTCGTCCCGTACGTCCCGATTGGGACATTATGTACGTCTATATCTTTATATATCCAAACATAAGGCAGCCTAACATTTCGGATGTAGTGTTTTACAACGTTCCTGGTGGGTCGGCCCTACTTCTCGGTGGGAACATTATATACGTCTACAACGTAATATAACCTAACCTAATCCAGCTAGAACCTCGCTGGTAATGTTTTACAGAATCTCGGTCGTGTCGGTCCGTACGTCTCGATGAGGACATTATATACGTCTATAGCGTTATATATCCTTACCTAAGGCAGGCTAACATCTCGGATGTAGTATTTTACATCATTCCTGGCGTATCGGCCTCTACTTCTCGGTGGTAACATTATATACGTCTATAACGTAATATAACCTAACCTAACATATCTAACTAATCGCTGGTAATGTTTTACAGAATCCCGTTCCTGTTTTCCCGTACGCCTCGGTGGGGATATTATAAACGTCTATAACGTTATATATCCTAACCTAAGGCAACCTAACACCTCGGATGTAGTATTTTCCAGCATTCCTGTCGGGTCGGCCGCTACTTCTCGGTGGGAACATTATATACGTCTATATCTTAATATAACCTATCCTAATCCATCTAGCCCCTCGCGGGTAATGATTTACAGAATTCCGGTCGTGTCGGCCAGTACTTCTCGGTGGGAACATTATATTCGTCTATAACGTAATATAACCTAACCTAACCCATCTAGCCCCTCGCTGGTAATGTTTTACAGAATCCCGTTCGTGTCGTCCCGTACGTCTCGGTTGGGACATTATATACGTCTACAGCCTTATATATCCTAAACTAAGGCAGGCTAACATCTCGGATGTAGTATATTACATCATTCCTGGCGTATCGGCCTCTACTTCTCGGTGGGAACATTATATACGTCTATAATGTAATATAACCTAACCTAACACATCTAGCTAGTCGCTGGTAATGTTTCGCAGAATCCCGTTCGTGTCGTCCCGTTCATCTCGTTTGGGACATTATATACGTCTATAGCGTTTATATCCTAACCTGAGGCAGGCTATCATCTCGGATGTAGTATTTTCCAACAAGCCTGGCGGGTCGGCCCCTACTTCTCGGTGGTAAAATTATATACGTCTATATCGTAATATAACCTAACCTAATCCATCTTGCTCCTCCGTGATATTGTTTTACAGAATTCCGGTCGTGTCGGCGCGTACTTCTCGGTGGGAACATTATAGACGTCTATAACGGAACATAACCTAACCTAACCGATCTAGCCCCTCGCTGGTAATGTTTTACAGAATCACGTTCGTGTCGTCCCGTACGTCTCGGACGGGTGATTATAAACATCTACAGCGATATATATCCTAACGTAAGGCAGGCTAACATCTCGTATGTGGTATTTTACAACATTCCTGGCGTATCGGCCCCTACTTCTCGATGGGAACATTATATACGTCTATGACGTAACATAACCTAACCTAGCACATCTAGCCCCTCGCTGGTAATGTTTTACAGAATCCCGTTCCTATCGTCCCGTACGTCTCGGTTAGGACATTATAAACGTCTACAGCTATATATATCCTAACGTAAGACAGGCTAACAACTCGGATGTAGTATTTTACAACATTCCTGGCGGGTCGGCCCCTACTTCTCGGTGGGAACATTATATACGTCTATAACGTAATATAACCTAACCTAACACATCTTGCCCCTCCGTGATATTGTTTTACAGAATTCCGGTCGTGTCGGCGCGTACTTCTCAGTGGGAACATTATATACGTCTATAACGTAATATAACCTAACCTAACACATCTTGCCCCTCCGAGATATTGTTTTACAGAATTCCGGTCGTGTCGGCGCGTACTTCTCGGTGGGAACATTATAGACGTCTATAACGGAACATAACCTAACCTAACCCATCTAGCCCCTCGCTGGTAATGTTTAACAGAATCCCGTTCGTGTCGTCCCGTGCGTCTCGGTTGGGATATTATGTACGTCTATAGCGTTATGTATCCTAACCTAAGGCAGGCTAACATCTCGGATGTAGTATTTTACAACATTCCTGGCGGGTCGGCCCCTACTTCTCGGTGGGAACATTATATACGTCTATAACGTAACATAACCTAATCTAACCCATCTAGCCCCTCGCTGGTAATGTTTTACAGAATCCCGTTCGTGTCGTCCCGTACGTCTCGGTTGGGTGATTATAAACATCTACAGCGATATATATCCTAACGTAAGGCAGGCTAACATCTTGTATGTGGTATTTTACAACATTCCTGGCGTATCGGCCCCTACTTCTGGATGGGAACATTATATACGTCTATAACGTAACATAACCTAACCTAACACATCTAGCCCCTCGCTGGTAATGTTTTACAGAATTCCGGCCGTGTCGGTCCGTACGTCTCGTTGGGGACATTATATACGTCTATAGCGTTATATATCCTAACCTAAGGCAGGCTAACATCTCGGCTGTAGTATTTTACCTCATTCCTGGCGTATCGGCCTCTACTTCTCGGTGGTAACATTATATACGTCTATAACGTAACATAACCTAACCTAACACATCTACCTAATCGCTGGCAATTTTTCGAAGAATCCCGTTCCTGTCGTACCGTTCGTCTCGGATGGGACATTATATACGTCTACAGCGTTATATACCCTAACTCAAGGCAGGCTAATATCTCCGATGTAGTATTTTACATCATTCCTGGCGTATCGGCCTCTACTTCTCGGTGGTAATATTGTATACGTCTATAACGTAATATAACCTAACCTAACACATCTAACTAACCGCTGGTAATGTTTCGCAGAATCCCGTTCGTGTCGTCCCGTTCGTCTCCGTTGGGACATTATAAACGTCTACAGCTATATATATCCTAACGTAAGGCAGGCTAACATCTCGGATGTAGTATTTTACAACATTCCTGGCGTTTCGGCCCCTACTTCTCGGTGGGAACATTATATACGTCTATAACGTAATATAACCTAACCTAACACATCTTGCCCCTCCGTGATATTGTTTTACAGAATTCCGGTCTTGTCGGCGCGTACTTCTCAGTGGGAACATTATATACGTCTATAACGTAATATAACCTAACCTAACACATCTTGCCCCTCCGAGATATTGTTTTACAGAATTCCGGTCGTGTCGGCGCGTACTTCTCGGTGGGAACATTATAGACGTCTATAACGGAACATAACCTAACCTAACCCATCTAGCCCCTCGCTGGTAATGTTTAACAGAACCCCGTTCGTGTCGTCCCGTGCGTCTCGGTTGGGATATTATGTACGTCTATAGCGTTATGTATCCTAACCTAAGGCAGGCTAACATCTCGGATGTAGTATTTTACAACATTCCTGGCGGGTCGGCCCCTACTTCTCGGTGGGAACATTATATACGTCTATAACGTAACATAACCTAATCTAACCCATCTAGCCCCTCGCTGGTAATGTTTTACAAAATTCCGGCCGTGTCGGTCAGTACGTCTCGATGGGGACATTATATACGTCTATAGCGTTATATATCCTAACCTAAGGCAGGCTAACATCTCGGATGTAGTATTTTACATCATTCCTGGCGTATCGGCCTCTACTTCTCGATGTGAACATTATATACATCTATAACGTAATATAAACTAACCTGACACATCTACCCCTCGCTCGTAATGTTTTACAGAGTCCCGGCCGTGTCGTCCCGTACGTCCCGATTGGGACATTATGTACGTCTATATCGTTATATATCCAAACATAAGGCAGCCTAACATTTCGGATGTAGTGTTTTACAACGTTCCTGGTGGGTCGGCCCTACTTCTCGGTGGGAACATTATATACGTCTACAACGTAATATAACCTAACCTAATCCAGCTAGAACCTCGCTGGTAATGTTTTACAGAATCTCGGTCGTGTCGGTCCGTACGTCTCGATGAGGACATTATATACGTCTATAGCGTTATATATCCTTACTTAAGGCAGGCTAACATCTCGGATGTAGTATTTTACATCATTCCTGGCGTATCGGCCTCTACTTCTCGGTGGTAACATTATATACGTCTATAACGTAATATAACCTAACCTAACATATCTAACTAATCGCTGGTAATGTTTTACAGAATCCCGTTCCTGTTTTCCCGTACGCCTCGGTGGGGATATTATAAACGTCTATAACGTTATATATCCTAACCTAAGGCAACCTAACACCTCGGATGTAGTATTTTCCAACATTCCTGTCGGGTCGGCCGCTACTTCTCGGTGGGAACATTATATACGTCTATATCTTAATATAGCCTATCCTAATCCATCTAGCCCCTCGCGGGTAATGATTTACAGAATTCCGGTCGTGTCGGCCAGTACTTCTCGGTGGGAACATTATATTCGTCTATAACGTAATATAACCTAACCTAACCCATCTAGCCCCTCGCTGGTAATGTTTTACAGAATCCCGTTCGTGTCGTCCCGTACGTCTCGGTTGGGACATTATATACGTCTACAGCCTTATATATCCTAAACTAAGGCAGGCTAACATCTCGGATGTAGTATATTACATCATTCCTGGCGTATCGGCCTCTACTTCTCGGTGGGAACATTATATACGTCTATAACGTAATATAACCTAACCTAACACATCTAGCTAGTCGCTGGTAATGTTTCGCAGAATCCCGTTCGTGTCGTCCCGTTCATCTCGTTTGGGACATTATATACGTCTATAGCGTTTATATCCTAACCTGAGGCAGGCTATCATCTCGGATGTAGTATTTTCCAACAAGCCTGGCGGGTCGGCCCCTACTTCTCGGTGGTAAAATTATATACGTCTATATCGTAATATAACCTAACCTAATCCATCTTGCTCCTCCGTGATATTGTTTTACAGAATTCCGGTCGTGTCGGCGCGTACTTCTCGGTGGGAACATTATAGACGTCTATAACGGAACATAACCTAACCTAACCGATCTAGCCCCTCGCTGGTAATGTTTTACAGAATCACGTTCGTGTCGTCCCGTACGTCTCGGACGGGTGATTATAAACATCTACAGCGATATATATCCTAACGTAAGGCAGGCTAACATCTCGTATGTGGTATTTTACAACATTCCTGGCGTATCGGCCCCTACTTCTCGATGGGAACATTATATACGTCTATGACGTAACATAACCTAACCTAGCACATCTAGCCCCTCGCTGGTAATGTTTTACAGAATCCCGTTCCTATCGTCCCGTACGTCTCGGTTAGGACATTATAAACGTCTACAGCTATATATATCCTAACGTAAGACAGGCTAACAACTCGGATGTAGTATTTTACAACATTCCTGGCGGGTCGGCCCCTACTTCTCGGTGGGAACATTATATACGTCTATAACGTAATATAACCTAACCTAACACATCTTGCCCCTCCGTGATATTGTTTTACAGAATTCCGGTCGTGTCGGCGCGTACTTCTCAGTGGGAACATTATATACGTCTATAACGTAATATAACCTAACCTAACACATCTTGCCCCTCCGAGATATTGTTTTACAGAATTCCGGTCGTGTCGGCGCGTACTTCTCGGTGGGAACATTATAGACGTCTATAACGGAACATAACCTAACCTAACCCATCTAGCCCCTCGCTGGTAATGTTTAACAGAATCCCGTTCGTGTCGTCCCGTGCGTCTCGGTTGGGATATTATGTACGTCTATAGCGTTATGTATCCTAACCTAAGGCAGGCTAACATCTCGGATGTAGTATTTTACAACATTCCTGGCGGGTCGGCCCCTACTTCTCGGTGGGAACATTATATACGTCTATAACGTAACATAACCTAATCTAACCCATCTAGCCCCTCGCTGGTAATGTTTTACAGAATCCCGTTCGTGTCGTCCCGTACGTCTCGGTTGGGTGATTATAAACATCTACAGCGATATATATCCTAACGTAAGGCAGGCTAACATCTTGTATGTGGTATTTTACAACATTCCTGGCGTATCGGCCCCTACTTCTGGATGGGAACATTATATACGTCTATAACGTAACATAACCTAACCTAACACATCTAGCCCCTCGCTGGTAATGTTTTACAGAATCCCGTTCCCGTCGTCCCGTACGTCTCGGCAGGGATATTATATACGTCCACTGCGATATATATCCTGACGTAACGAAGGCTAACATCTCGGATGTAGTATTTTACAACATTCCTGGAATATCGGCACCTACTTTTCGGTGGGAACATTATACACGCCTATAACGTAACATAACCTAACCTAACCCATCTAGCCCCACGATGGTAATATTTCACAGAATCCCGTTCCTGTCGTCCCGTACATCTCGTTTGGGATATTATATACTTCTATAGCGTTATATATCCTAACCTAAGGCAGGCTAACATCTCGGATGTAGTATTTTACCTCATTCCTGGCGTATCGGCCTCTACTTCTCGGTGGTAACATTATATACGTCTATAACGTAACATAACCTAACCTAACACATCTAACTAACCGCTGGTAATGTTTCGCAGAATCCCGTTCGTGTCGTCCCGTTCGTCTCCGTTGGGACATTATATACGTCTATTGCGTTATATATCCTAACCTAAGGAAGGCTATCATCTCGGATGAAGGATTTTCCAACATTCCTGGCGTATCGGCCCATACTTCTCGGTGGGAACATTATATACGTCTATAACGTAACATAACCCAACCTAACCCATCTAGCCCCTCGCTGGTAATGTTTAACAGAATCCCGTTCGTGTCGTCCCGTGCGTCTCGGTTGGGATATTATAAACGTCTACAGCTATATATATCCTAACGTAAGGCAGGCTAACATCTCGGATGTAGTATTTTACAACATTCCTGGCGGGTCGGCCTCTACTTCTCGGTGGGAACATTATATACGTCTATAACGTAATATAACCTAACCTAACACATGTAGCTAGTCGCTATTAATGTTTCGCAGAATCCCGTTCGTGTCGTCCCGTTCATCTCGGTTGGGACATTATATACGTCTATAGCGTTTATATCCTAACCTGAGGCAGGCTATCATCTCGGATGTAGTATTTTCCAACAAGCCTGGCGGGTCGGCCCCTACTTCTCGGTGGTAAAATTATATACGTCTATATCGTAATATAACCTAACCTAATCCATCTTGCCCCTCCGAGATATTGTTTTACAGAATTCCGGTCGTGTCGGCGCGTACTTCTCGGTGGGAACATTATAGACGTCTATAACGTAATATAACCTAACCTAACACATGTAGCTAGTCGCTATTAATGTTTCGCAGAATCCCGTTCGTGTCGTCCCGTTCATCTCGGTTGGGACATTATATACGTCTATAGCGTTTATATCCTAACCTGAGGCAGGCTATCATCTCGGATGTAGTATTTTCCAACAAGCCTGGCGGGTCGGCCGCTACTTCTGGGTGGTAAAATTATATACGTCTATATCGTAATATAACCTAACCTAACCCATCTTGCCCCTCCGTGATATTGTTTTACATTAATTCCGGTCGTGTCGGCGCGTACTTCTCGGTGGGACCATTATAGACGTCTATAACGGAACATAACCTAACCTAACCCATTTAGCCCCTCGCTGGTAATGTTTTACAGAATCCCGTTCGTGTCGTCCCGTACGTCTCGGTTGGGTGATCATAAACATCTACAGCGATATATATCCTAACGTAAGGCAGGCTAACATCTCGTATGTGGTATTTTACAACATTCCTGGCGTATCGGCCCCTACTTCTCGATGGGAACATTATATACGTCTATAACGTAACATAACCTAACCTAGCACATCTAGCCCCTCGCTGGTAATGTTTTACAGAATCCCGTTCCCGTCGTCCCGTACGTCTCGGTTGGGATATTATATACGTCCACTGCGATATATATCCTAACGTAACGAAGGCTAACATCTCGGATGTAGTATTGTACAACATTCCTGGAATATCGGCCCCTACTTTTCGGTGGGAACATTATACACGCCTATAACGTAACATAACCTAACCTAACCCATCTAGCCCCACGCTGGTAATATTTCACAGAATCCCGTTCCTGTCGTCCCGTACATCTCGTTTGAGATATTATATACGTCTATTGCGTTATATATCCTAACCTAAGGCAGGCTAACATCTCGGATGTAGTATTTTACATCATTCCTGGCTCATCGGCCTCTACTTCTCGGTGTGAACATTATATACATCTATAACGTAATATAAACTAACCTAACCCATCTACCCCTCGCTCGTAATGTTTTACAGAATCCCGTTCGTGTTGTCCCGTATGTCTCGGTTGGGATATTATATACGTCTATAGCGTTATATATCCTAACCTAAGGCAGGCTATCATCTCGCATGTAGTATTTTACAACATTCCTGGCGTATCGGCCCCTACTTCTCGGTGGGAACATTATATAGGTCTATAACGTAATATAACCTAACCTAACGCATCTAGCCCGTCGCTGGTCATGATTTAGAGAATCCCGTTCGTGTCGTCCCGTACGTCACGGTTGGGTCATTATATACGTCTACAGCGTTATATATCCTCACCTAATTCAGCCAAACATCTCGGATATAGTGTTCTCCAACAAGCCTGGCGGGTCGGCCCCTACTTCTCGGTGGGAACATTATATACGTCTATATCGTAATATAACCTAACCTAATCCATGTTGGCCCTCCGTGATATTGTTTTACAGAATTCCGGTCGTGTCAGCCATTACTTCTCGGTGGGAACATTATATAGGTCTATAACGTAACATAACCTGACCTAACCCATCTAGCCCCTCGCTGGTAATGTTTTACAGAATCCCGCTCGTGTCGCCCCTTTCGTCTCGGTTCGGACATTATACACGTCTATAACGTTATATATCCCAACCTGATCCATCTAGAACCTCGCTGGTAATGTTTTACAGAATCCCGTTCGTGTCGTCCCGTACGTCACGGTTGGGTCATTATATACGTCTACTGCGTTATATATCCTAACCTAAAGCAGGCTAACATCTCGAATATAGTAAGTTTCAACATTCCTGGCGCATCGGCCTCTACTTCTCGGTGGGAACATTATATTCGTCTATAACGTAATATAACCTAACCTATCACATCTAGCCCCTCGCTGGTCATGTTTTACAGAATCCCGTTCGTGTTGTCCCGTACGTCACGGTTGTATCATAATATACGTCTACAGCGTTATATAACCTAACCTAATTCAGCCTAACATCTCGGATGTAGTGTTCTCCAACAAGCCTGGCGGGTCGGCCCCTACTTCTCGGTGGGAACATTATATACATCTATATCGTAATATAAACTAACCTAATCCGTCTTGGAACTCCGTGATATTGTTTTACAGAGTTCCGGTCGTATCAGCCATTACTTCTCGGTGGGAACATTATATATGTCTATAACGTAATATAACCTAACCTAACGCATCTAGCCCCTCGCTGGTCATGTCTTACAGAATCCCGTTCGTGTCGTCCCGTACGTCACGGTTGGGACATTATATACGTCTACAGCGTTATATATCCTAACCTAAGGCAGGCTAACATCTCGGATGCAGTATTTTACAACGTTCCTGGCGCATCGGCCTCTACTTCTCGGTGGGAACATTATATAGGTCTATAACGTAATATAACCTAACCAATCACATCTAGCCCCTCGCTGGTAATGTTTTACAGAATCCCGTTCCTGTCGTCCCGTACGTCTCGGTTGGGACGTTATAAACGTCTACAGCGATATATATCCTAACGTAAGGCAGGCTAACATCTCGGATGTAGTATTTTACAACAGTCCTGGCGTATCGCCCCTACTTCTCGGTGGGAACATTAGATAGGTCTATAACGTAATATAACCTAACCTAACGCATCTAGCCCCTCGATCGTCATGTCTTACAGAATCCCGTTCGTGTCGTCCCGTACGTCACGCTTGTGTCATTATATACGTATACAGCGTTATATATCCTAACCTAAGGCAGGCTAACATCTCGGATGCAGTATTTTACAACATTCCTGGCGTATCGGCCCATACTTCTCGGTGGAAACACTATATACGTCTATAACGTAACATAACCTAAAGTAACCCATCTAGCCTCTCGCTGGTAATGTTTTACAGAATCCCGTTCCTGTCGTTCCGTACGTCTCGGTTGGGACGTTATGAACGTCTACAGCGATATATATCCTAACCTAAAGCAGGCTAACATTTCGGATGTAGTATTTTACATCATTCCTGGCGTATCGGCCTCTACTTCTCGGTGGGAACATTATATACGTCTATAACGTATTATGATCTAACCTAACCCACCTAGCCCCTCGCTGGTCATGTTTTACAGAATCCCGTTCGTGTCGTCGCGTACGTCACGGTTGGGTCATTATATACGTCTACAGCGTTATATATCCTCACCTAATTCAGCCAAACATCTCGGATATAGTGTTCTCCAACAAGCCTGGCGGGTCGGCCCCTACTTCTCGGTGGGAACATTATATACGTCTATATCGTAATATAACCTAACCTAATCCATGTTGGCCCTCCGTGATATTGTTTTACAGAATTCCGGTCGTGTCAGCCATTGCTTCTCGGTGGGAACATTATATAGGTCTATAACGTAACATAACCTGACCTAACCCATCTAGCCCCTCGCTGGTAATGTTTTACAGAATCCCGCTCGTGTCGCCCCTTTCGTCTCGGTTCGGACATTATACACGTCTATAACGTTATATATCCCAACCTGATCCATCTAGAACCTCGCTGGTAATGTTTTACAGAATCCCGTTCCTGTCGTTCCGTACGTCTCGGTTGGAACGTTATGAACGTCTACAGCGATATATATCCTAACCTAAGGCAGGCTAACATCTCGGATGCAGTATTTTACAACATTCTTGGCGTATCGGCCCATACTTCTCGGTGGGAATATTATATACGTCTATAACGTAACATAACGTAACCTAACCCATCTAGCACCTCGCTGGTAATGTATTACAGAATCCCGTTCCTGTTGTGCCGTACGTCTCGGTTGGGATATTATATACGTCTATAGCGTTATATATCCTAACATAAGGCAGGCTATCATCTCGGATGTAGTATTTTACAACATTCCTGGCGTATCGGCCCCTACTTCTCGGTGGGAACATTATATAGGTCTATAACGTAATATAACCTAACCTAACGCATCTAGCCCCTCGCTGGTAATGTTTTACAGAATCCCGTTCGTGTTGTCCTGTACGTCTCGGTGGGGATATTATAAACGTCTATAGCGTTATATATCCTAACCTAAGGCAGCCTAACATCTCGGATGTAGTATTCTCCAGCAATCCTGGCGGGTCGGCCCCTACTTTTCGGTGGGAACATTTTATACATCTATAACGTAATATAAAGTAACCTAACACATCTACCCCTCGCTCGTAATGTTTTACAGAGTCCCGGCCGTGTCGTCCCGTACGTCTCGGTTGGGACATTATATACGTCTATAGCGTTATATATCCTAACCTAAAGCTGGCTAACATCTCGGATATAGTATTTTACAACATTCCTGGCTCATCGGCCTCTACTTCTCGGTGGGAACATTATATTCGTCTATAACGTAATATAACCTAACCTATCACACCTAGCCCCTCGCTGGTAATGCCTTACAGAATCCCGGTCCTGTCGTCCCGTACGTCTCGGTTGGGACATTATATACGTCTATAGCGTTATATATCCTAACCTAAAGCTGGCTAACATCTCGGATATAGTATTTTACAACATTCCTGGCTCATCGGCCTCTACTTCTCGGTGGGAACATTATATTCGTCTATAACGTAATATAACCTAACCTATCACATCTAGCCCCTCGCTGGTAATGTTTTACAGAATCCCGTTCGTGTTGTCCCGTACGTCTCGGTTGGGACCTCATGAACGTCTACAGCTATATATATCCTAACGTAAGGCAGTCTAGCATCTCGGATGTAGTATTTTACACCATTCTTGGCGGGTCGGCCCCTACTTTTCGGTGGGAAGATTATACACGTCTATTACGTAACATAACCTAACCTAACCCATCTAGCCCCTCGCTGGTAATGTTTTACAGAATCCCGTTCCTGTCGTCCCGTATGTCTCGGTTGGGATATTATATACGTCTATAGCGTTATATATCCTAACCTAAGGCAGGCTATCATCTCGCATGTAGTATTTTACAACATTCCTGGCGTATCGGCCCCTACTTCTCGGTGGGAACATTATATAGGTCTATAACGTAATATAACCTAACCTAACGCATCTAGCCCGTCGCTGGTCATGATTTAGAGAATCCCGTTCGTGTCGTCCCGTACGTCACGGTTGGGTCATTATATACGTCTACAGCGTTATATATCCTCACCTAATTCAGCCAAACATCTCGGATATAGTGTTCTCCAACAAGCCTGGCGGGTCGGCCCCTACTTCTCGGTGGGAACATTATATACGTCTATATCGTAATATAACCTAACCTAATCCATGTTGGCCCTCCGTGATATTGTTTTACAGAATTCCGGTCGTGTCAGCCATTACTTCTCGGTGGGAACATTATATAGGTCTATAACGTAACATAACCTGACCTAACCCATCTAGCCCCTCGCTGGTAATGTTTTACAGAATCCCGCTCGTGTCGCCCCTTTCGTCTCGGTTCGGACATTATACACGTCCATAACGTTATATATCCCAACCTGATCCATCTAGAACCTCGCTGGTAATGTTTTACAGAATCCCGTTCGTGTCGTCCCGTACGTCACGGTTGGGTCATTATATACGTCTACTGCGTTATATATCCTAACCTAAAGCAGGCTAACATCTCGAATATAGTAAGTTTCAACATTCCTGGCGCATCGGCCTCTACTTCTCGGTGGGAACATTATATTCGTCTATAACGTAATATAACCTAACCTATCACATCTAGCCCCTCGCTGGTCATGTTTTACAGAATCCCGTTCGTGTTGTCCCGTACGTCACGGTTGTATCATAATATACGTCTACAGCGTTATATAACCTAACCTAATTCAGCCTAACATCTCGGATGTAGTGTTCTCCAACAAGCCTGGCGGGTCGGCCCCTACTTCTCGGTGGGAACATTATATACATCTATATCGTAATATAAACTAACCTAATCCGTCTTGGAACTCCGTGATATTGTTTTACAGAGTTCCGGTCGTATCAGCCATTACTTCTCGGTGGGAACATTATATATGTCTATAACGTAATATAACCTAACCTAACGCATCTAGCCCCTCGCTGGTCATGTCTTACAGAATCCCGTTCGTGTCGTCCCGTACGTCACGGTTGGGACATTATATACGTCTACAGCGTTATATATCCTAACCTAAGGCAGGCTAACATCTCGGATGCAGTATTTTACAACGTTCCTGGCGCATCGGCCTCTACTTCTCGGTGGGAACATTATATAGGTCTATAACGTAATATAACCTAACCAATCACATCTAGCCCCTCGCTGGTAATGTTTTACAGAATCCCGTTCCTGTCGTCCCGTACGTCTCGGTTGGGACGTTATAAACGTCTACAGCGATATATATCCTAACGTAAGGCAGGCTAACATCTCGGATGTAGTATTTTACAACAGTCCTGGCGTATCGCCCCTACTTCTCGGTGGGAACATTAGATAGGTCTATAACGTAATATAACCTAACCTAACGCATCTAGCCCCTCGATCGTCATGTCTTACAGAATCCCGTTCGTGTCGTCCCGTACGTCACGCTTGTGTCATTATATACGTATACAGCGTTATATATCCTAACCTAAGGCAGGCTAACATCTCGGATGCAGTATTTTACAACATTCCTGGCGTATCGGCCCATACTTCTCGGTGGAAACACTATATACGTCTATAACGTAACATAACCTAAAGTAACCCATCTAGCCTCTCGCTGGTAATGTTTTACAGAATCCCGTTCCTGTCGTTCCGTACGTCTCGGTTGGGACGTTATGAACGTCTACAGCGATATATATCCTAACCTAAAGCAGGCTAACATTTCGGATGTAGTATTTTACATCATTCCTGGCGTATCGGCCTCTACTTCTCGGTGGGAACATTATATACGTCTATAACGTATTATGATCTAACCTAACCCACCTAGCCCCTCGCTGGTCATGTTTTACAGAATCCCGTTCGTGTCGTCGCGTACGTCACGGTTGGGTCATTATATACGTCTACAGCGTTATATATCCTCACCTAATTCAGCCAAACATCTCGGATATAGTGTTCTCCAACAAGCCTGGCGGGTCGGCCCCTACTTCTCGGTGGGAACATTATATACGTCTATATCGTAATATAACCTAACCTAATCCATGTTGGCCCTCCGTGATATTGTTTTACAGAATTCCGGTCGTGTCAGCCATTGCTTCTCGGTGGGAACATTATATAGGTCTATAACGTAACATAACCTGACCTAACCCATCTAGCCCCTCGCTGGTAATGTTTTACAGAATCCCGCTCGTGTCGCCCCTTTCGTCTCGGTTCGGACATTATACACGTCTATAACGTTATATATCCCAACCTGATCCATCTAGAACCTCGCTGGTAATGTTTTACAGAATCCCGTTCCTGTCGTTCCGTACGTCTCGGTTGGAACGTTATGAACGTCTACAGCGATATATATCCTAACCTAAGGCAGGCTAACATCTCGGATGCAGTATTTTACAACATTCTTGGCGTATCGGCCCATACTTCTCGGTGGGAATATTATATACGTCTATAACGTAACATAACGTAACCTAACCCATCTAGCACCTCGCTGGTAATGTATTACAGAATCCCGTTCCTGTTGTGCCGTACGTCTCGGTTGGGATATTATATACGTCTATAGCGTTATATATCCTAACATAAGGCAGGCTATCATCTCGGATGTAGTATTTTACAACATTCCTGGCGTATCGGCCCCTACTTCTCGGTGGGAACATTATATAGGTCTATAACGTAATATAACCTAACCTAACGCATCTAGCCCCTCGCTGGTAATGTTTTACAGAATCCCGTTCGTGCTGTCCTGTACGTCTCGGTGGGGATATTATAAACGTCTATAGCGTTATATATCCTAACCTAAGGCAGCCTAACATCTCGGATGTAGTATTCTCCAGCAATCCTGGCGGGTCGGCCCCTACTTTTCGGTGGGAAGATTGTATACGTCTATAACGTAACATAACCTAACCTAACCCATCCAGCCCCTCGCTGGTAATGTTTTACAGAATCCCGTTCCTGTGGTCGCGTACGTCTCGGTTGGGACATTATAAACGTCTACAGCTATATATATCCTAACGTAGGCAAGCTAACATCTCGGATGTAGTATTTTAGAACATTCCTGGCGGGTCGGCCCCTACTTCTCGGTGGGAACATTATATACGTCTATATCGTAATATTACCTAACCTAATCCATCTTGGCCCTCCGTGATATTGTTTTACAGAATTCCGGTCGTGTCAGCCATTACTTCTCGGTGGGTACATTATATAGGTCTATAACGTAACATAACCTGACCTAACCCATCTAGCCCCTCGCTGGTAATGTTTTACAGAATCCCGTTCGTGTCGTCCCGTACGTCACGGTTGGGTCATTATATACGTCTACTGCGTTATATATCCTAACCTAAGGCAGGCTAACATCTCGGATGTAGTATTTTACAACATTCCTGGCGTATCGGCCCCTACATCTCGGTGGGAACATTATATAGGTCTATAACGTAATATAACCTAACCTAACGCATCTAGCCCCTCGCTGGTCATGTTTTAGAGAATCCCGTTCGTGTCGTCCCGTACGTCACGGTTGGGTCATTATATACGTCTACAGCGTTATATATCCTAACCTAATTCAGCCTAACATCTCGGATGTAGTGTTCTCCAACAAGCCTGGCGGGTCGGCCCCTACTTCTCGGTGGGAACATTATATACGTCTATATCGTAATATAACCTAACCTAATCCATGTTGGCCCTCCGTGATATTGTTTTACAGAATTCCGGTCGTGTCAGCCATTACTTCTCGGTGGGAACATTATATAGGTCTATAACGTAACATAACCTGACCTAACCCATCTAGCCCCTCGCTGGTAATGTTTTACAGAATCCCGCTCGTGTCGCCCCTTTCGTCTCGGTTCGGACATTATACACGTCTATAACGTTATATATCCCAACCTGATCCATCTAGAACCTCGCTGGTAATGTTTTACAGAATCCCGTTCCTGTCGTCCCGTACGTCTCGGTTGGGACATTATAAACGTCTACAGCGTTATATATCCTAACATAAGGCAGGCTATCATCTCGGATGTAGTATTTTACATCATTCCTGGCGTATCGGCCTCTACTTCTCGGTGGGAACATTATATACGTCTATAACGTTTTATGACCTAACCTAACACATCTAGCTAATACCTGGTAATGTTTTACAAAATCCCGTTCGTGTCGTCCCGTACGTCTCGGTTGGGATATTATATACGTCTATAGCATTATATATCCTAACCTAAGGAAGGTTATCATCTCGGATGAAGGATTTTCCAACATTCCTGGCGTATCGGCCCATACTTCTCGGTGGGAACATTATATACGTCTATAACGTAACATAACCTAACCTAACCCATCTAGCCCCTCGCTGGTAATGTTTAACAGAATCCCGTTCGTGTCGTCCCGTGCGTCTCGGTTGGGATATTATAAACGTCTACAGCTATATATATCCTAACATAAGGCAGGCTATCATCTCGGATGTAGTATTTTACATCATTCCTGGCGTATCGGCCTCTACTTCTCGGTGGGAACATTATATACGTCTATAACGATTTATGACCTAACCTAACACATCTAGCTAATACCTGGTAATGTTTTACAAAATCCCGTTCGTGTCGTCCCGTACGTCTCGGTTGGGACATTACATACGTCTACAGCGTTATATATCCTAACCTAAGGCAGGCTAACATCTCGGATGCAGTATTTTACAACATTCCTGGCGTAACGGCCCATACATCTCGGTGGAAACACTATATACGTCTATAACGTAACATAACCTAACCTAACCCATCTAGCCCATCGCTGGTCATGTTTTACAGAATCCCGTTCCTGTCGTCCCGTACGTCTCGGTTCGGACATTATATACGTCTACAGCGTTATATATCCTAACCTAAAGCAGGCTAACATCTCGAATATAGTAAGTTTCAACATTCCTGGCGCATCGGCCTCTACTTCTCGGTGGAAACATTATATACGTCTATAACGTAATATAACCTAACCTATCACATCTAGCACCTCGCCGGTAATGTTTTACAGAATCCCGTTTGTGTCGACCCGTAAGTCTCGGTTGGGACATTATATACTACTACAGCGTTATATATCCTAACCTAAGGCAGGCTAACATGTCGGATGCAGTATTTTACAACATTCCTGGCGGGTCGGCCCCTACTTCTGGGTGGGAACATTCTATACGTCTATAACGTAATATAAACTAAATTAACATATCTAGCTCCTCGCTGGTAATATTTTACAAAATCCCGTTCGTGTCGTCCCGTACGTCTCGGTTGGGATATTATATACGTCTATAGCATTATATATCCTAACCTAAGGAAGGTTATCATCTCGGATGAAGGATTTTCCAACATTCCTGGCGTATCGGCCCATACTTCTCGGTGGGAACATTATATACGTCTATAACGTAACATAACCTAACCTAACCCATCTAGCCCCTCGATGGTAATGCTTAACAGAATCCCGTTCGTGTCGTCCCGTGCGTCTCGGTTGGGATATTATAAACGTCTACAGCTATATATATCCTAACGTAAGACAGGCTAACATCTCGGATGTAGTATTTTACAACATTCCTGGCGTGTCGGCCCCTACTTCTCGGTGGGAACATTATATACGTCTATAACGTAATATAACCTAACATAACACATCTTGCCCCTCCGTGATATTGTTTTACAGAATTCCGGTCGTGTCGGCGCGTACTTCTCGGTGGGAACATTATAGACGTCTATAACGGAACATAACCTAACCTAACCCATCTAGCCCCTCGCTGGTAATGTTTAACAGAATCCCGTTCGTGTCGTCCCGTGCGTCTCGGTTGGGATATTATGTACGTCTATAGCGTTATGTATCCTAACCTAAGGCAGGCTAACATCTCGGATGTAGTATTTTACAACATTCCTGGCGGGTCGGCCCCTACTTCTCGGTGGGAACATTATATACGTCTATAACGTAATATAACCTAACCTAACACATCTAGCTAGTCGCTGGTAATGTTTCGAAGAATCCCGTTCGTGTCGTCCCGTTCATCTCGGTTGGGACATTATATACGTCTATAACGTAACATAACCTAACCTAACCCATCTAGCTCCTCGCTGGTAATGTTTTACAAAATTCCGGCCATGTCGGTCTGTACGTCTCGATGGGGACATTATATACGTCTATAGCGTTATACATCCTAACCTAAGGCAGGCTAACATCTCGGATGTAGTATTTTACATCATTCCTGGCGTATCGGCCTCTACTTCTCGGTGTGAACATTATATACATCTATAACGTAATATAAACTAACCTAACCCATCTACTACTCGCTCGTAATGTTTTACAGAATCCCGTTCGTGTTGTCCCGTACGTCTCGGTTGGGACATTCTAAACGTCTACAGCTATATATATCCTAACGTAAGGCAGGCTAACATCTCGGATGTAGTATTTTACAACATTCCTGGCGGGTCGGCCTCTACTTCTCGGTGGGAACATTATATACGTCTATAACGTAATATAACCTAACCTAACACATGTAGCTAGTCGCTATTAATGTTTCGCAGAATCCCGTTCGTGTCGTCCCGTTCATCTCGGTTGGGACATTATATACGTCTATAGCGTTTATATCCTAACCTGAGGCAGGCTATCATCTCGGATGTAGTATTTTCCAACAAGCCTGGCGGGTCGGCCCTACATCTCGGTGGGAACATTATATGCTTCTAAAACATAATATACCCTAACGTAACCCATCTAGCCCCCCGCTGGTAATGTTTTACAGAATCCCGGTCGTGTCGTCCCGTACGTCTCGGTTGGGACATTATATACGTCTATAGCGTTATATATCCTAACCTAAAGCTGGCTAACATCTCGGATATAGTATTTTACAACATTCCTGGCTCATCGGCCTCTACTTCTCGGTGGGAACATTATATTCGTCTATAACGTAATATAACCTAACCTATCACACCTAGCCCCTCGCTGGTAATGCCTTACAGAATCCCGGTCGTGTCGTCCCGTACGTCTCGGTTGGGACATTATATACGTCTATAGCGTTATATATCCTAACCTAAAGCTGGCTAACATCTCGGATATAGTATTTTACAACATTCCTGGCTCATCGGCCTCTACTTCTCGGTGGGAACATTATATTCGTCTATAACGTAATATAACCTAACCTATCACATCTAGCCCCTCGCTGGTAATGTTTTACAGAATCCCGTTCGTGTTGTCCCGTACGTCTCGGTTGGGACATCATGAACGTCTACAGCTATATATATCCTAACGTAAGGCAGTCTAGCATCTCGGATGTAGTATTTTACACCATTCTTGGCGGGTCGGCCCCTACTTTTCGGTGGGAAGATTATATACGTCTATTACGTAACATAACCTAACCTAACCCATCTAGCCCCTCGCTGGTAATGTTTTACAGAATCCCGTTCCTGTCGTCCCGTATGTCTCGGTTGGGATATTATATACGTCTATAGCGTTATATATCCTAACCTAAGGCAGGCTATCATCTCGCATGTAGTATTTTACAACATTCCTGGCGTATCGGCCCCTACTTCTCGGTGGGAACATTATATAGGTCTATAACGTAATATAACCTAACCTAACGCATCTAGCCCGTCGCTGGTCATGATTTAGAGAATCCCGTTCGTGTCGTCCCGTACGTCACGGTTGGGTCATTATATACGTCTACAGCGTTATATATCCTCACCTAATTCAGCCAAACATCTCGGATATAGTGTTCTCCAACAAGCCTGGCGGGTCGGCCCCTACTTCTCGGTGGGAACATTATATACGTCTATATCGTAATATAACCTAACCTAATCCATGTTGGCCCTCCGTGATATTGTTTTACAGAATTCCGGTCGTGTCAGCCATTACTTCTCGGTGGGAACATTATATAGGTCTATAACGTAACATAACCTGACCTAACCCATCTAGCCCCTCGCTGGTAATGTTTTACAGAATCCCGCTCGTGTCGCCCCTTTCGTCTCGGTTCGGACATTATACACGTCTATAACGTTATATATCCCAACCTGATCCATCTAGAACCTCGCTGGTAATGTTTTACAGAATCCCGTTCCTGTCGTCCCGTACGTCTCGGTTGGGACATTATAAACGTCTACAGCGTTATATATCCTAACCTAAGGCAGGCTAACATCTCGGATGCAGTATTTTACAACATTCCTGGCGTATCGGCCCATACTTCTCGGTGGGAATATTATATACGTCTATAACGTAAGATAACCTAACCTAACCCATCTAGCCCATCGCTGGTCATGTTTTACAGAATCCCGTTCGTGTCGTCCCGTACGTCACGGTTGGGTCATTATATACGTCTACTGCGTTATATATCCTAACCTAAGGAAGGTTATCATCTCGGATGAAGGATTTTCCAACATTCCTGGCGTATCGGCCCATACTTCTCGGTGGGAACATTATATACGTCTATAACGTAACATAACCTAACCTAACCCATCTAGCCCCTCGCTGGTAATGTTTAACAGAATCCCGTTCGTGTCGTCCCGTGCGTCTCGGTTGGGATATTATAAACGTCTACAGCTATATATATCCTAACATAAGGCAGGCTATCATCTCGGATGTAGTATTTTACATCATTCCTGGCGTATCGGCCTCTACTTCTCGGTGGGAACATTATATACGTCTATAACGATTTATGACCTAACCTAACACATCTAGCTAATACCTGGTAATGTTTTACAAAATCCCGTTCGTGTCGTCCCGTACGTCTCGGTTGGGACATTACATACGTCTACAGCGTTATATATCCTAACCTAAGGCAGGCTAACATCTCGGATGCAGTATTTTACAACATTCCTGGCGTAACGGCCCATACATCTCGGTGGAAACACTATATACGTCTATAACGTAACATAACCTAACCTAACCCATCTAGCCCATCGCTGGTCATGTTTTACAGAATCCCGTTCCTGTCGTCCCGTACGTCTCGGTTCGGACATTATATACGTCTACAGCGTTATATATCCTAACCTAAAGCAGGCTAACATCTCGAATATAGTAAGTTTCAACATTCCTGGCGCATCGGCCTCTACTTCTCGGTGGAAACATTATATACGTCTATAACGTAATATAACCTAACCTATCACATCTAGCACCTCGCCGGTAATGTTTTACAGAATCCCGTTTGTGTCGACCCGTAAGTCTCGGTTGGGACATTATATACTACTACAGCGTTATATATCCTAACCTAAGGCAGGCTAACATGTCGGATGCAGTATTTTACAACATTCCTGGCGGGTCGGCCCCTACTTCTGGGTGGGAACATTCTATACGTCTATAACGTAATATAAACTAAATTAACATATCTAGCTCCTCGCTGGTAATATTTTACAAAATCCCGTTCGTGTCGTCCCGTACGTCTCGGTTGGGATATTATATACGTCTATAGCATTATATATCCTAACCTAAGGAAGGTTATCATCTCGGATGAAGGATTTTCCAACATTCCTGGCGTATCGGCCCATACTTCTCGGTGGGAACATTATATACGTCTATAACGTAACATAACCTAACCTAACCCATCTAGCCCCTCGATGGTAATGCTTAACAGAATCCCGTTCGTGTCGTCCCGTGCGTCTCGGTTGGGATATTATAAACGTCTACAGCTATATATATCCTAACGTAAGACAGGCTAACATCTCGGATGTAGTATTTTACAACATTCCTGGCGTGTCGGCCCCTACTTCTCGGTGGGAACATTATATACGTCTATAACGTAATATAACCTAACATAACACATCTTGCCCCTCCGTGATATTGTTTTACAGAATTCCGGTCGTGTCGGCGCGTACTTCTCGGTGGGAACATTATAGACGTCTATAACGGAACATAACCTAACCTAACCCATCTAGCCCCTCGCTGGTAATGTTTAACAGAATCCCGTTCGTGTCGTCCCGTGCGTCTCGGTTGGGATATTATGTACGTCTATAGCGTTATGTATCCTAACCTAAGGCAGGCTAACATCTCGGATGTAGTATTTTACAACATTCCTGGCGGGTCGGCCCCTACTTCTCGGTGGGAACATTATATACGTCTATAACGTAATATAACCTAACCTAACACATCTAGCTAGTCGCTGGTAATGTTTCGAAGAATCCCGTTCGTGTCGTCCCGTTCATCTCGGTTGGGACATTATATACGTCTATAACGTAACATAACCTAACCTAACCCATCTAGCTCCTCGCTGGTAATGTTTTACAAAATTCCGGCCATGTCGGTCTGTACGTCTCGATGGGGACATTATATACGTCTATAGCGTTATACATCCTAACCTAAGGCAGGCTAACATCTCGGATGTAGTATTTTACATCATTCCTGGCGTATCGGCCTCTACTTCTCGGTGTGAACATTATATACATCTATAACGTAATATAAACTAACCTAACCCATCTACTACTCGCTCGTAATGTTTTACAGAATCCCGTTCGTGTTGTCCCGTACGTCTCGGTTGGGACATTCTAAACGTCTACAGCTATATATATCCTAACGTAAGGCAGGCTAACATCTCGGATGTAGTATTTTACAACATTCCTGGCGGGTCGGCCTCTACTTCTCGGTGGGAACATTATATACGTCTATAACGTAATATAACCTAACCTAACACATGTAGCTAGTCGCTATTAATGTTTCGCAGAATCCCGTTCGTGTCGTCCCGTTCATCTCGGTTGGGACATTATATACGTCTATAGCGTTTATATCCTAACCTGAGGCAGGCTATCATCTCGGATGTAGTATTTTCCAACAAGCCTGGCGGGTCGGCCCCTACTTCTCGGTGGTAAAATTATATACGTCTATATCGTAATATAACCTAACCTAATCCATCTTGCCCCTCCGAGATATTGTTTTACAGAATTCCGGTCGTGTCGGCGCGTACTTCTCGGTGGGAACATTATAGACATCTATAACGTAATATAACCTAACCTAACACATGTAGCTAGTCGCTATTAATGTTTCGCAGAATCCCGTTCGTGTCGTCCCGTTCATCTCGGTTGGGACATTATATACGTCTATAGCGTTTATATCCTAACCTGAGGCAGGCTATCATCTCGGATGTAGTATTTTCCAACAAGCCTGGCGGGTCGGCCGCTACTTCTGGGTGGTAAAATTATATACGTCTATATCGTAATATAACCTAACCTAACCCATCTTGCCCCTCCGTGATATTGTTTTACATTAATTCCGGTCGTGTCGGCGCGTACTTCTCGGTGGGAACATTATAGACGTCTATAACGGAACATAACCTAACCTAACCCATTTAGCCCCTCGCTGGTAATGTTTTACAGAATCCCGTTCGTGTCGTCCCGTACGTCTCGGTTGGGTCATCATAAACATCTACAGCGATATATATCCTAACGTAAGGCAGGCTAACATCTCGTATGTGGTATTTTACAACATTCCTGGCGTATCGGCCCCTACTTCTCGATGGGAACATTATATACGTCTATAACGTAACATAACCTAACCTAGCACATCTAGCCCCTCGCTGGTAATGTTTTACAGAATCCCGTTCCCGTCGTCCCGTACGTCTCGGTTGGGATATTATATACGTCCACTGCGATATATATCCTAACGTAACGAAGGCTAACATCTCGGATGTAGTATTGTACAACATTCCTGGAATATCGGCCCCTACTTTTCGGTGGGAACATTATACACGCCTATAACGTAACATAACCTAACCTAACCCATCTAGCCCCACGCTGGTAATATTTCACAGAATCCCGTTCCTGTCGTCCCGTACATCTCGTTTGAGATATTATATACGTCTATTGCGTTATATATCCTAACCTAAGGCAGGCTAACATCTCGGATGTAGTATTTTACATCATTCCTGGCGTATCGGCCTCTACTTCTCGGTGGTAACATTATATACGTCTATAACGTAATATAACCTAACCTAACATATCTAACTAATCGCTGGTAATGTTTTACAGAATCCCGTTCCTGTTTTCCCGTACGCCTCGGTGGGGATATTATAAACGTCTATAACGTTATATATCCTAACCTAAGGCAACCTAACACCTCGGATGTAGTATTTTCCAACATTCCTGTCGGGTCGGCCGCTACTTCTCGGTGGGAACATTATATACGTCTATATCTTAATATAGCCTATCCTAATCCATCTAGCCCCTCGCGGGTAATGATTTACAGAATTCCGGTCGTGTCGGCCAGTACTTCTCGGTGGGAACATTATATTCGTCTATAACGTAATATAACCTAACCTAACCCATCTAGCCCCTCGCTGGTAATGTTTTACAGAATCCCGTTCGTGTCGTCCCGTACGTCTCGGTTGGGACATTATATACGTCTACAGCCTTATATATCCTAAACTAAGGCAGGCTAACATCTCGGATGTAGTATATTACATCATTCCTGGCGTATCGGCCTCTACTTCTCGGTGGGAACATTATATACGTCTATAACGTAATATAACCTAACCTAACACATCTAGCTAGTCGCTGGTAATGTTTCGCAGAATCCCGTTCGTGTCGTCCCGTTCATCTCGTTTGGGACATTATATACGTCTATAGCGTTTATATCCTAACCTGAGGCAGGCTATCATCTCGGATGTAGTATTTTCCAACAAGCCTGGCGGGTCGGCCCCTACTTCTCGGTGGTAAAATTATATACGTCTATATCGTAATATAACCTAACCTAATCCATCTTGCTCCTCCGTGATATTGTTTTACAGAATTCCGGTCGTGTCGGCGCGTACTTCTCGGTGGGAACATTATAGACGTCTATAACGGAACATAACCTAACCTAACCGATCTAGCCCCTCGCTGGTAATGTTTTACAGAATCACGTTCGTGTCGTCCCGTACGTCTCGGACGGGTGATTATAAACATCTACAGCGATATATATCCTAACGTAAGGCAGGCTAACATCTCGTATGTGGTATTTTACAACATTCCTGGCGTATCGGCCCCTACTTCTCGATGGGAACATTATATACGTCTATGACGTAACATAACCTAACCTAGCACATCTAGCCCCTCGCTGGTAATGTTTTACAGAATCCCGTTCCTATCGTCCCGTACGTCTCGGTTAGGACATTATAAACGTCTACAGCTATATATATCCTAACGTAAGACAGGCTAACAACTCGGATGTAGTATTTTACAACATTCCTGGCGGGTCGGCCCCTACTTCTCGGTGGGAACATTATATACGTCTATAACGTAATATAACCTAACCTAACACATCTTGCCCCTCCGTGATATTGTTTTACAGAATTCCGGTCGTGTCGGCGCGTACTTCTCAGTGGGAACATTATATACGTCTATAACGTAATATAACCTAACCTAACACATCTTGCCCCTCCGAGATATTGTTTTACAGAATTCCGGTCGTGTCGGCGCGTACTTCTCGGTGGGAACATTATAGACGTCTATAACGGAACATAACCTAACCTAACCCATCTAGCCCCTCGCTGGTAATGTTTAACAGAATCCCGTTCGTGTCGTCCCGTGCGTCTCGGTTGGGATATTATGTACGTCTATAGCGTTATGTATCCTAACCTAAGGCAGGCTAACATCTCGGATGTAGTATTTTACAACATTCCTGGCGGGTCGGCCCCTACTTCTCGGTGGGAACATTATATACGTCTATAACGTAACATAACCTAATCTAACCCATCTAGCCCCTCGCTGGTAATGTTTTACAGAATCCCGTTCGTGTCGTCCCGTACGTCTCGGTTGGGTGATTATAAACATCTACAGCGATATATATCCTAACGTAAGGCAGGCTAACATCTTGTATGTGGTATTTTACAACATTCCTGGCGTATCGGCCCCTACTTCTGGATGGGAACATTATATACGTCTATAACGTAACATAACCTAACCTAACACATCTAGCCCCTCGCTGGTAATGTTTTACAGAATCCCGTTCCCGTCGTCCCGTACGTCTCGGCAGGGATATTATATACGTCCACTGCGATATATATCCTGACGTAACGAAGGCTAACATCTCGGATGTAGTATTTTACAACATTCCTGGAATATCGGCACCTACTTTTCGGTGGGAACATTATACACGCCTATAACGTAACATAACCTAACCTAACCCATCTAGCCCCACGATGGTAATATTTCACAGAATCCCGTTCCTGTCGTCCCGTACATCTCGTTTGGGATATTATATACTTCTATAGCGTTATATATCCTAACCTAAGGCAGGCTAACATCTCGGATGTAGTATTTTACCTCATTCCTGGCGTATCGGCCTCTACTTCTCGGTGGTAACATTATATACGTCTATAACGTAACATAACCTAACCTAACACATCTAACTAACCGCTGGTAATGTTTCGCAGAATCCCGTTCGTGTCGTCCCGTTCGTCTCCGTTGGGACATTATATACGTCTATTGCGTTATATATCCTAACCTAAGGAAGGCTATCATCTCGGATGAAGGATTTTCCAACATTCCTGGCGTATCGGCCCATACTTCTCGGTGGGAACATTATATACGTCTATAACGTAACATAACCCAACCTAACCCATCTAGCCCCTCGCTGGTAATGTTTAACAGAATCCCGTTCGTGTCGTCCCGTGCGTCTCGGTTGGGATATTATAAACGTCTACAGCTATATATATCCTAACGTAAGGCAGGCTAACATCTCGGATGTAGTATTTTACAACATTCCTGGCGGGTCGGCCTCTACTTCTCGGTGGGAACATTATATACGTCTATAACGTAATATAACCTAACCTAACACATGTAGCTAGTCGCTATTAATGTTTCGCAGAATCCCGTTCGTGTCGTCCCGTTCATCTCGGTTGGGACATTATATACGTCTATAGCGTTTATATCCTAACCTGAGGCAGGCTATCATCTCGGATGTAGTATTTTCCAACAAGCCTGGCGGGTCGGCCGCTACTTCTGGGTGGTAAAATTATATACGTCTATATCGTAATATAACCTAACCTAATCCATCTTGCCCCTCCGAGATATTGTTTTACAGAATTCCGGTCGTGTCGGCGCGTACTTCTCGGTGGGAACATTATAGACGTCTATAACGTAATATAACCTAACCTAACACATGTAGCTAGTCGCTATTAATGTTTCGCAGAATCCCGTTCGTGTCGTCCCGTTCATCTCGGTTGGGACATTATATACGTCTATAGCGTTTATATCCTAACCTGAGGCAGGCTATCATCTCGGATGTAGTATTTTCCAACAAGCCTGGCGGGTCGGCCGCTACTTCTGGGTGGTAAAATTATATACGTCTATATCGTAATATAACCTAACCTAACCCATCTTGCCCCTCCGTGATATTGTTTTACATTAATTCCGGTCGTGTCGGCGCGTACTTCTCGGTGGGACCATTATAGACGTCTATAACGGAACATAACCTAACCTAACCCATTTAGCCCCTCGCTGGTAATGTTTTACAGAATCCCGTTCGTGTCGTCCCGTACGTCTCGGTTGGGTGATCATAAACATCTACAGCGATATATATCCTAACGTAAGGCAGGCTAACATCTCGTATGTGGTATTTTACAACATTCCTGGCGTATCGGCCCCTACTTCTCGATGGGAACATTATATACGTCTATAACGTAACATAACCTAACCTAGCACATCTAGCCCCTCGCTGGTAATGTTTTACAGAATCCCGTTCCCGTCGTCCCGTACGTCTCGGTTGGGATATTATATACGTCCACTGCGATATATATCCTAACGTAACGAAGGCTAACATCTCGGATGTAGTATTGTACAACATTCCTGGAATATCGGCCCCTACTTTTCGGTGGGAACATTATACACGCCTATAACGTAACATAACCTAACCTAACCCATCTAGCCCCACGCTGGTAATATTTCACAGAATCCCGTTCCTGTCGTCCCGTACATCTCGTTTGAGATATTATATACGTCTATTGCGTTATATATCCTAACCTAAGGCAGGCTAACATCTCGGATGTAGTATTTTACATCATTCCTGGCTCATCGGCCTCTACTTCTCGGTGTGAACATTATATACATCTATAACGTAATATAAACTAACCTAACCCATCTACCCCTCGCTCGTAATGTTTTACAGAATCCCGTTCGTGTTGTCCCGTACGTCTCGGTTGGGACATTATAAACGTCTACAGCTATATATATCCTAACGTAAGGCAGACTAACATCTCGGATGTAGTATTTTGCAACATTCTTGGAGGGTCGGCCCCTACTTTTCGGTGGGATGATTATATACGTCTATAACGTAACATAACCTAACCTACCCCATCTACCCCTCGCTGGTAATGTTTTACAAAATTCCGGCCGTGTCGGTCGGTACGTCTCGATGGGGACATTATATACGTCTATAGCGTTATATATCCTAACCTAAGGCAGGCTAACATCTCGGATGTAGTATTTTACATCATTCCTGGCGTATCGGCCTCTACTTCTCGATGTGAACATTTTATACATCTATAACGTAATATAAAGTAACCTAACACATCTACCCCTCGCTCGTAATGTTTTACAGAGTCCCGGCCGTGTCGTCCCGTACGTCTCGGTTGGGACATTATATACGTCTATAGCGTTATATATCCTAACCTAAAGCTGGCTAACATCTCGGATATAGTATTTTACAACATTCCTGGCTCATCGGCCTCTACTTCTCGGTGGGAACATTATATTCGTCTATAACGTAATATAACCTAACCTATCACACCTAGCCCCTCGCTGGTAATGCCTTACAGAATCCCGGTCCTGTCGTCCCGTACGTCTCGGTTGGGACATTATATACGTCTATAGCGTTATATATCCTAACCTAAAGCTGGCTAACATCTCGGATATAGTATTTTACAACATTCCTGGCTCATCGGCCTCTACTTCTCGGTGGGAACATTATATTCGTCTATAACGTAATATAACCTAACCTATCACATCTAGCCCCTCGCTGGTAATGTTTTACAGAATCCCGTTCGTGTTGTCCCGTACGTCTCGGTTGGGACATCATGAACGTCTACAGCTATATATATCCTAACGTAAGGCAGTCTAGCATCTCGGATGTAGTATTTTACACCATTCTTGGCGGGTCGGCCCCTACTTTTCGGTGGGAAGATTATACACGTCTATTACGTAACATAACCTAACCTAACCCATCTAGCCCCTCGCTGGTAATGTTTTACAGAATCCCGTTCCTGTCGTCCCGTATGTCTCGGTTGGGATATTATATACGTCTATAGCGTTATATATCCTAACCTAAGGCAGGCTATCATCTCGCATGTAGTATTTTACAACATTCCTGGCGTATCGGCCCCTACTTCTCGGTGGGAACATTATATAGGTCTATAACGTAATATAACCTAACCTAACGCATCTAGCCCGTCGCTGGTCATGATTTAGAGAATCCCGTTCGTGTCGTCCCGTACGTCACGGTTGGGTCATTATATACGTCTACAGCGTTATATATCCTCACCTAATTCAGCCAAACATCTCGGATATAGTGTTCTCCAACAAGCCTGGCGGGTCGGCCCCTACTTCTCGGTGGGAACATTATATACGTCTATATCGTAATATAACCTAACCTAATCCATGTTGGCCCTCCGTGATATTGTTTTACAGAATTCCGGTCGTGTCAGCCATTACTTCTCGGTGGGAACATTATATAGGTCTATAACGTAACATAACCTGACCTAACCCATCTAGCCCCTCGCTGGTAATGTTTTACAGAATCCCGCTCGTGTCGCCCCTTTCGTCTCGGTTCGGACATTATACACGTCTATAACGTTATATATCCCAACCTGATCCATCTAGAACCTCGCTGGTAATGTTTTACAGAATCCCGTTCGTGTCGTCCCGTACGTCACGGTTGGGTCATTATATACGTCTACTGCGTTATATATCCTAACCTAAAGCAGGCTAACATCTCGAATATAGTAAGTTTCAACATTCCTGGCGCATCGGCCTCTACTTCTCGGTGGGAACATTATATTCGTCTATAACGTAATATAACCTAACCTATCACATCTAGCCCCTCGCTGGTCATGTTTTACAGAATCCCGTTCGTGTTGTCCCGTACGTCACGGTTGTATCATAATATACGTCTACAGCGTTATATAACCTAACCTAATTCAGCCTAACATCTCGGATGTAGTGTTCTCCAACAAGCCTGGCGGGTCGGCCCCTACTTCTCGGTGGGAACATTATATACATCTATATCGTAATATAAACTAACCTAATCCGTCTTGGAACTCCGTGATATTGTTTTACAGAGTTCCGGTCGTATCAGCCATTACTTCTCGGTGGGAACATTATATATGTCTATAACGTAATATAACCTAACCTAACGCATCTAGCCCCTCGCTGGTCATGTCTTACAGAATCCCGTTCGTGTCGTCCCGTACGTCACGGTTGGGACATTATATACGTCTACAGCGTTATATATCCTAACCTAAGGCAGGCTAACATCTCGGATGCAGTATTTTACAACGTTCCTGGCGCATCGGCCTCTACTTCTCGGTGGGAACATTATATAGGTCTATAACGTAATATAACCTAACCAATCACATCTAGCCCCTCGCTGGTAATGTTTTACAGAATCCCGTTCCTGTCGTCCCGTACGTCTCGGTTGGGACGTTATAAACGTCTACAGCGATATATATCCTAACGTAAGGCAGGCTAACATCTCGGATGTAGTATTTTACAACAGTCCTGGCGTATCGCCCCTACTTCTCGGTGGGAACATTAGATAGGTCTATAACGTAATATAACCTAACCTAACGCATCTAGCCCCTCGATCGTCATGTCTTACAGAATCCCGTTCGTGTCGTCCCGTACGTCACGCTTGTGTCATTATATACGTATACAGCGTTATATATCCTAACCTAAGGCAGGCTAACATCTCGGATGCAGTATTTTACAACATTCCTGGCGTATCGGCCCATACTTCTCGGTGGAAACACTATATACGTCTATAACGTAACATAACCTAAAGTAACCCATCTAGCCTCTCGCTGGTAATGTTTTACAGAATCCCGTTCCTGTCGTTCCGTACGTCTCGGTTGGGACGTTATGAACGTCTACAGCGATATATATCCTAACCTAAAGCAGGCTAACATTTCGGATGTAGTATTTTACATCATTCCTGGCGTATCGGCCTCTACTTCTCGGTGGGAACATTATATACGTCTATAACGTATTATGATCTAACCTAACCCACCTAGCCCCTCGCTGGTCATGTTTTACAGAATCCCGTTCGTGTCGTCGCGTACGTCACGGTTGGGTCATTATATACGTCTACAGCGTTATATATCCTCACCTAATTCAGCCAAACATCTCGGATATAGTGTTCTCCAACAAGCCTGGCGGGTCGGCCCCTACTTCTCGGTGGGAACATTATATACGTCTATATCGTAATATAACCTAACCTAATCCATGTTGGCCCTCCGTGATATTGTTTTACAGAATTCCGGTCGTGTCAGCCATTGCTTCTCGGTGGGAACATTATATAGGTCTATAACGTAACATAACCTGACCTAACCCATCTAGCCCCTCGCTGGTAATGTTTTACAGAATCCCGCTCGTGTCGCCCCTTTCGTCTCGGTTCGGACATTATACACGTCTATAACGTTATATATCCCAACCTGATCCATCTAGAACCTCGCTGGTAATGTTTTACAGAATCCCGTTCCTGTCGTTCCGTACGTCTCGGTTGGAACGTTATGAACGTCTACAGCGATATATATCCTAACCTAAGGCAGGCTAACATCTCGGATGCAGTATTTTACAACATTCTTGGCGTATCGGCCCATACTTCTCGGTGGGAATATTATATACGTCTATAACGTAACATAACGTAACCTAACCCATCTAGCACCTCGCTGGTAATGTATTACAGAATCCCGTTCCTGTTGTGCCGTACGTCTCGGTTGGGATATTATATACGTCTATAGCGTTATATATCCTAACATAAGGCAGGCTATCATCTCGGATGTAGTATTTTACAACATTCCTGGCGTATCGGCCCCTACTTCTCGGTGGGAACATTATATAGGTCTATAACGTAATATAACCTAACCTAACGCATCTAGCCCCTCGCTGGTAATGTTTTACAGAATCCCGTTCGTGTTGTCCTGTACGTCTCGGTGGGGATATTATAAACGTCTATAGCGTTATATATCCTAACCTAAGGCAGCCTAACATCTCGGATGTAGTATTCTCCAGCAATCCTGGCGGGTCGGCCCCTACTTTTCGGTGGGAACATTTTATACATCTATAACGTAATATAAAGTAACCTAACACATCTACCCCTCGCTCGTAATGTTTTACAGAGTCCCGGCCGTGTCGTCCCGTACGTCTCGGTTGGGACATTATATACGTCTATAGCGTTATATATCCTAACCTAAAGCTGGCTAACATCTCGGATATAGTATTTTACAACATTCCTGGCTCATCGGCCTCTACTTCTCGGTGGGAACATTATATTCGTCTATAACGTAATATAACCTAACCTATCACACCTAGCCCCTCGCTGGTAATGCCTTACAGAATCCCGGTCCTGTCGTCCCGTACGTCTCGGTTGGGACATTATATACGTCTATAGCGTTATATATCCTAACCTAAAGCTGGCTAACATCTCGGATATAGTATTTTACAACATTCCTGGCTCATCGGCCTCTACTTCTCGGTGGGAACATTATATTCGTCTATAACGTAATATAACCTAACCTATCACATCTAGCCCCTCGCTGGTAATGTTTTACAGAATCCCGTTCGTGTTGTCCCGTACGTCTCGGTTGGGACCTCATGAACGTCTACAGCTATATATATCCTAACGTAAGGCAGTCTAGCATCTCGGATGTAGTATTTTACACCATTCTTGGCGGGTCGGCCCCTACTTTTCGGTGGGAAGATTATACACGTCTATTACGTAACATAACCTAACCTAACCCATCTAGCCCCTCGCTGGTAATGTTTTACAGAATCCCGTTCCTGTCGTCCCGTATGTCTCGGTTGGGATATTATATACGTCTATAGCGTTATATATCCTAACCTAAGGCAGGCTATCATCTCGCATGTAGTATTTTACAACATTCCTGGCGTATCGGCCCCTACTTCTCGGTGGGAACATTATATAGGTCTATAACGTAATATAACCTAACCTAACGCATCTAGCCCGTCGCTGGTCATGATTTAGAGAATCCCGTTCGTGTCGTCCCGTACGTCACGGTTGGGTCATTATATACGTCTACAGCGTTATATATCCTCACCTAATTCAGCCAAACATCTCGGATATAGTGTTCTCCAACAAGCCTGGCGGGTCGGCCCCTACTTCTCGGTGGGAACATTATATACGTCTATATCGTAATATAACCTAACCTAATCCATGTTGGCCCTCCGTGATATTGTTTTACAGAATTCCGGTCGTGTCAGCCATTACTTCTCGGTGGGAACATTATATAGGTCTATAACGTAACATAACCTGACCTAACCCATCTAGCCCCTCGCTGGTAATGTTTTACAGAATCCCGCTCGTGTCGCCCCTTTCGTCTCGGTTCGGACATTATACACGTCTATAACGTTATATATCCCAACCTGATCCATCTAGAACCTCGCTGGTAATGTTTTACAGAATCCCGTTCGTGTCGTCCCGTACGTCACGGTTGGGTCATTATATACGTCTACTGCGTTATATATCCTAACCTAAAGCAGGCTAACATCTCGAATATAGTAAGTTTCAACATTCCTGGCGCATCGGCCTCTACTTCTCGGTGGGAACATTATATTCGTCTATAACGTAATATAACCTAACCTATCACATCTAGCCCCTCGCTGGTCATGTTTTACAGAATCCCGTTCGTGTTGTCCCGTACGTCACGGTTGTATCATAATATACGTCTACAGCGTTATATAACCTAACCTAATTCAGCCTAACATCTCGGATGTAGTGTTCTCCAACAAGCCTGGCGGGTCGGCCCCTACTTCTCGGTGGGAACATTATATACATCTATATCGTAATATAAACTAACCTAATCCGTCTTGGAACTCCGTGATATTGTTTTACAGAGTTCCGGTCGTATCAGCCATTACTTCTCGGTGGGAACATTATATATGTCTATAACGTAATATAACCTAACCTAACGCATCTAGCCCCTCGCTGGTCATGTCTTACAGAATCCCGTTCGTGTCGTCCCGTACGTCACGGTTGGGACATTATATACGTCTACAGCGTTATATATCCTAACCTAAGGCAGGCTAACATCTCGGATGCAGTATTTTACAACGTTCCTGGCGCATCGGCCTCTACTTCTCGGTGGGAACATTATATAGGTCTATAACGTAATATAACCTAACCAATCACATCTAGCCCCTCGCTGGTAATGTTTTACAGAATCCCGTTCCTGTCGTCCCGTACGTCTCGGTTGGGACGTTATAAACGTCTACAGCGATATATATCCTAACGTAAGGCAGGCTAACATCTCGGATGTAGTATTTTACAACAGTCCTGGCGTATCGCCCCTACTTCTCGGTGGGAACATTAGATAGGTCTATAACGTAATATAACCTAACCTAACGCATCTAGCCCCTCGATCGTCATGTCTTACAGAATCCCGTTCGTGTCGTCCCGTACGTCACGCTTGTGTCATTATATACGTATACAGCGTTATATATCCTAACCTAAGGCAGGCTAACATCTCGGATGCAGTATTTTACAACATTCCTGGCGTATCGGCCCATACTTCTCGGTGGAAACACTATATACGTCTATAACGTAACATAACCTAAAGTAACCCATCTAGCCTCTCGCTGGTAATGTTTTACAGAATCCCGTTCCTGTCGTTCCGTACGTCTCGGTTGGGACGTTATGAACGTCTACAGCGATATATATCCTAACCTAAAGCAGGCTAACATTTCGGATGTAGTATTTTACATCATTCCTGGCGTATCGGCCTCTACTTCTCGGTGGGAACATTATATACGTCTATAACGTATTATGATCTAACCTAACCCACCTAGCCCCTCGCTGGTCATGTTTTACAGAATCCCGTTCGTGTCGTCGCGTACGTCACGGTTGGGTCATTATATACGTCTACAGCGTTATATATCCTCACCTAATTCAGCCAAACATCTCGGATATAGTGTTCTCCAACAAGCCTGGCGGGTCGGCCCCTACTTCTCGGTGGGAACATTATATACGTCTATATCGTAATATAACCTAACCTAATCCATGTTGGCCCTCCGTGATATTGTTTTACAGAATTCCGGTCGTGTCAGCCATTGCTTCTCGGTGGGAACATTATATAGGTCTATAACGTAACATAACCTGACCTAACCCATCTAGCCCCTCGCTGGTAATGTTTTACAGAATCCCGCTCGTGTCGCCCCTTTCGTCTCGGTTCGGACATTATACACGTCTATAACGTTATATATCCCAACCTGATCCATCTAGAACCTCGCTGGTAATGTTTTACAGAATCCCGTTCCTGTCGTTCCGTACGTCTCGGTTGGAACGTTATGAACGTCTACAGCGATATATATCCTAACCTAAGGCAGGCTAACATCTCGGATGCAGTATTTTACAACATTCTTGGCGTATCGGCCCATACTTCTCGGTGGGAATATTATATACGTCTATAACGTAACATAACGTAACCTAACCCATCTAGCACCTCGCTGGTAATGTATTACAGAATCCCGTTCCTGTTGTGCCGTACGTCTCGGTTGGGATATTATATACGTCTATAGCGTTATATATCCTAACATAAGGCAGGCTATCATCTCGGATGTAGTATTTTACAACATTCCTGGCGTATCGGCCCCTACTTCTCGGTGGGAACATTATATAGGTCTATAACGTAATATAACCTAACCTAACGCATCTAGCCCCTCGCTGGTAATGTTTTACAGAATCCCGTTCGTGTTGTCCTGTACGTCTCGGTGGGGATATTATAAACGTCTATAGCGTTATATATCCTAACCTAAGGCAGCCTAACATCTCGGATGTAGTATTCTCCAGCAATCCTGGCGGGTCGGCCCCTACTTTTCGGTGGGAAGATTGTATACGTCTATAACGTAACATAACCTAACCTAACCCATCCAGCCCCTCGCTGGTAATGTTTTACAGAATCCCGTTCCTGTGGTCGCGTACGTCTCGGTTGGGACATTATAAACGTCTACAGCTATATATATCCTAACGTAGGCAAGCTAACATCTCGGATGTAGTATTTTAGAACATTCCTGGCGGGTCGGCCCCTACTTCTCGGTGGGAACATTATATACGTCTATATCGTAATATTACCTAACCTAATCCATCTTGGCCCTCCGTGATATTGTTTTACAGAATTCCGGTCGTGTCAGCCATTACTTCTCGGTGGGTACATTATATAGGTCTATAACGTAACATAACCTGACCTAACCCATCTAGCCCCTCGCTGGTAATGTTTTACAGAATCCCGTTCGTGTCGTCCCGTACGTCACGGTTGGGTCATTATATACGTCTACTGCGTTATATATCCTAACCTAAGGCAGGCTAACATCTCGGATGTAGTATTTTACAACATTCCTGGCGTATCGGCCCCTACATCTCGGTGGGAACATTATATAGGTCTATAACGTAATATAACCTAACCTAACGCATCTAGCCCCTCGCTGGTCATGTTTTAGAGAATCCCGTTCGTGTCGTCCCGTACGTCACGGTTGGGTCATTATATACGTCTACAGCGTTATATATCCTAACCTAATTCAGCCTAACATCTCGGATGTAGTGTTCTCCAACAAGCCTGGCGGGTCGGCCCCTACTTCTCGGTGGGAACATTATATACGTCTATATCGTAATATAACCTAACCTAATCCATGTTGGCCCTCCGTGATATTGTTTTACAGAATTCCGGTCGTGTCAGCCATTACTTCTCGGTGGGAACATTATATAGGTCTATAACGTAACATAACCTGACCTAACCCATCTAGCCCCTCGCTGGTAATGTTTTACAGAATCCCGCTCGTGTCGCCCCTTTCGTCTCGGTTCGGACATTATACACGTCTATAACGTTATATATCCCAACCTGATCCATCTAGAACCTCGCTGGTAATGTTTTACAGAATCCCGTTCCTGTCGTCCCGTACGTCTCGGTTGGGACATTATAAACGTCTACAGCGTTATATATCCTAACATAAGGCAGGCTATCATCTCGGATGTAGTATTTTACATCATTCCTGGCGTATCGGCCTCTACTTCTCGGTGGGAACATTATATACGTCTATAACGTTTTATGACCTAACCTAACACATCTAGCTAATACCTGGTAATGTTTTACAAAATCCCGTTCGTGTCGTCCCGTACGTCTCCGTTGGGATATTATATACGTCTATAGCATTATATATCCTAACCTAAGGAAGGTTATCATCTCGGATGAAGGATTTTCCAACATTCCTGGCGTATCGGCCCATACTTCTCGGTGGGAACATTATATACGTCTATAACGTAACATAACCTAACCTAACCCATCTAGCCCCTCGCTGGTAATGTTTAACAGAATCCCGTTCGTGTCGTCCCGTGCGTCTCGGTTGGGATATTATAAACGTCTACAGCTATATATATCCTAACATAAGGCAGGCTATCATCTCGGATGTAGTATTTTACATCATTCCTGGCGTATCGGCCTCTACTTCTCGGTGGGAACATTATATACGTCTATAACGATTTATGACCTAACCTAACACATCTAGCTAATACCTGGTAATGTTTTACAAAATCCCGTTCGTGTCGTCCCGTACGTCTCGGTTGGGACATTACATACGTCTACAGCGTTATATATCCTAACCTAAGGCAGGCTAACATCTCGGATGCAGTATTTTACAACATTCCTGGCGTAACGGCCCATACATCTCGGTGGAAACACTATATACGTCTATAACGTAACATAACCTAACCTAACCCATCTAGCCCATCGCTGGTCATGTTTTACAGAATCCCGTTCCTGTCGTCCCGTACGTCTCGGTTCGGACATTATATACGTCTACAGCGTTATATATCCTAACCTAAAGCAGGCTAACATCTCGAATATAGTAAGTTTCAACATTCCTGGCGCATCGGCCTCTACTTCTCGGTGGAAACATTATATACGTCTATAACGTAATATAACCTAACCTATCACATCTAGCACCTCGCCGGTAATGTTTTACAGAATCCCGTTTGTGTCGACCCGTAAGTCTCGGTTGGGACATTATATACTACTACAGCGTTATATATCCTAACCTAAGGCAGGCTAACATGTCGGATGCAGTATTTTACAACATTCCTGGCGGGTCGGCCCCTACTTCTGGGTGGGAACATTCTATACGTCTATAACGTAATATAAACTAAATTAACATATCTAGCTCCTCGCTGGTAATATTTTACAAAATCCCGTTCGTGTCGTCCCGTACGTCTCGGTTGGGATATTATATACGTCTATAGCATTATATATCCTAACCTAAGGAAGGTTATCATCTCGGATGAAGGATTTTCCAACATTCCTGGCGTATCGGCCCATACTTCTCGGTGGGAACATTATATACGTCTATAACGTAACATAACCTAACCTAACCCATCTAGCCCCTCGATGGTAATGCTTAACAGAATCCCGTTCGTGTCGTCCCGTGCGTCTCGGTTGGGATATTATAAACGTCTACAGCTATATATATCCTAACGTAAGACAGGCTAACATCTCGGATGTAGTATTTTACAACATTCCTGGCGTGTCGGCCCCTACTTCTCGGTGGGAACATTATATACGTCTATAACGTAATATAACCTAACATAACACATCTTGCCCCTCCGTGATATTGTTTTACAGAATTCCGGTCGTGTCGGCGCGTACTTCTCGGTGGGAACATTATAGACGTCTATAACGGAACATAACCTAACCTAACCCATCTAGCCCCTCGCTGGTAATGTTTAACAGAATCCCGTTCGTGTCGTCCCGTGCGTCTCGGTTGGGATATTATGTACGTCTATAGCGTTATGTATCCTAACCTAAGGCAGGCTAACATCTCGGATGTAGTATTTTACAACATTCCTGGCGGGTCGGCCCCTACTTCTCGGTGGGAACATTATATACGTCTATAACGTAATATAACCTAACCTAACACATCTAGCTAGTCGCTGGTAATGTTTCGAAGAATCCCGTTCGTGTCGTCCCGTTCATCTCGGTTGGGACATTATATACGTCTATAACGTAACATAACCTAACCTAACCCATCTAGCTCCTCGCTGGTAATGTTTTACAAAATTCCGGCCATGTCGGTCTGTACGTCTCGATGGGGACATTATATACGTCTATAGCGTTATACATCCTAACCTAAGGCAGGCTAACATCTCGGATGTAGTATTTTACATCATTCCTGGCGTATCGGCCTCTACTTCTCGGTGTGAACATTATATACATCTATAACGTAATATAAACTAACCTAACCCATCTACTACTCGCTCGTAATGTTTTACAGAATCCCGTTCGTGTTGTCCCGTACGTCTCGGTTGGGACATTCTAAACGTCTACAGCTATATATATCCTAACGTAAGGCAGGCTAACATCTCGGATGTAGTATTTTACAACATTCCTGGCGGGTCGGCCTCTACTTCTCGGTGGGAACATTATATACGTCTATAACGTAATATAACCTAACCTAACACATGTAGCTAGTCGCTATTAATGTTTCGCAGAATCCCGTTCGTGTCGTCCCGTTCATCTCGGTTGGGACATTATATACGTCTATAGCGTTTATATCCTAACCTGAGGCAGGCTATCATCTCGGATGTAGTATTTTCCAACAAGCCTGGCGGGTCGGCCCCTACTTCTCGGTGGTAAAATTATATACGTCTATATCGTAATATAACCTAACCTAATCCATCTTGCCCCTCCGAGATATTGTTTTACAGAATTCCGGTCGTGTCGGCGCGTACTTCTCGGTGGGAACATTATAGACATCTATAACGTAATATAACCTAACCTAACACATGTAGCTAGTCGCTATTAATGTTTCGCAGAATCCCGTTCGTGTCGTCCCGTTCATCTCGGTTGGGACATTATATACGTCTATAGCGTTTATATCCTAACCTGAGGCAGGCTATCATCTCGGATGTAGTATTTTCCAACAAGCCTGGCGGGTCGGCCGCTACTTCTGGGTGGTAAAATTATATACGTCTATATCGTAATATAACCTAACCTAACCCATCTTGCCCCTCCGTGATATTGTTTTACATTAATTCCGGTCGTGTCGGCGCGTACTTCTCGGTGGGAACATTATAGACGTCTATAACGGAACATAACCTAACCTAACCCATTTAGCCCCTCGCTGGTAATGTTTTACAGAATCCCGTTCGTGTCGTCCCGTACGTCTCGGTTGGGTCATCATAAACATCTACAGCGATATATATCCTAACGTAAGGCAGGCTAACATCTCGTATGTGGTATTTTACAACATTCCTGGCGTATCGGCCCCTACTTCTCGATGGGAACATTATATACGTCTATAACGTAACATAACCTAACCTAGCACATCTAGCCCCTCGCTGGTAATGTTTTACAGAATCCCGTTCCCGTCGTCCCGTACGTCTCGGTTGGGATATTATATACGTCCACTGCGATATATATCCTAACGTAACGAAGGCTAACATCTCGGATGTAGTATTGTACAACATTCCTGGAATATCGGCCCCTACTTTTCGGTGGGAACATTATACACGCCTATAACGTAACATAACCTAACCTAACCCATCTAGCCCCACGCTGGTAATATTTCACAGAATCCCGTTCCTGTCGTCCCGTACATCTCGTTTGAGATATTATATACGTCTATTGCGTTATATATCCTAACCTAAGGCAGGCTAACATCTCGGATGTAGTATTTTACATCATTCCTGGCTCATCGGCCTCTACTTCTCGGTGTGAACATTATATACATCTATAACGTAATATAAACTAACCTAACCCATCTACCCCTCGCTCGTAATGTTTTACAGAATCCCGTTCGTGTTGTCCCGTACGTCTCGGTTGGGACATTATATACGTCTATATCGTTATATATCCAAACATAAGGCAGCCTAACATTTCGGATACAGTGTTTTACAACGTTCCTGGTGGGTCGGCCCTACTTCTCGGTGGGAACATTATATGCTTCTAAAACATAATATACCCTAACGTAACCCATCTAGCCCCCCGCTGGTAATGTTTTACAGAATCCCGGTCGTGTCGTCCCGTACGTCTCGGTTGGGACATTATATACGTCTATAGCGTTATATATCCTAACCTAAAGCTGGCTAACATCTCGGATATAGTATTTTACAACATTCCTGGCTCATCGGCCTCTACTTCTCGGTGGGAACATTATATTCGTCTATAACGTAATATAACCTAACCTATCACACCTAGCCCCTCGCTGGTAATGCCTTACAGAATCCCGGTCGTGTCGTCCCGTACGTCTCGGTTGGGACATTATATACGTCTATAGCGTTATATATCCTAACCTAAAGCTGGCTAACATCTCGGATATAGTATTTTACAACATTCCTGGCTCATCGGCCTCTACTTCTCGGTGGGAACATTATATTCGTCTATAACGTAATATAACCTAACCTATCACATCTAGCCCCTCGCTGGTAATGTTTTACAGAATCCCGTTCGTGTTGTCCCGTACGTCTCGGTTGGGACATCATGAACGTCTACAGCTATATATATCCTAACGTAAGGCAGTCTAGCATCTCGGATGTAGTATTTTACACCATTCTTGGCGGGTCGGCCCCTACTTTTCGGTGGGAAGATTATATACGTCTATTACGTAACATAACCTAACCTAACCCATCTAGCCCCTCGCTGGTAATGTTTTACAGAATCCCGTTCCTGTCGTCCCGTATGTCTCGGTTGGGATATTATATACGTCTATAGCGTTATATATCCTAACCTAAGGCAGGCTATCATCTCGCATGTAGTATTTTACAACATTCCTGGCGTATCGGCCCCTACTTCTCGGTGGGAACATTATATAGGTCTATAACGTAATATAACCTAACCTAACGCATCTAGCCCGTCGCTGGTCATGATTTAGAGAATCCCGTTCGTGTCGTCCCGTACGTCACGGTTGGGTCATTATATACGTCTACAGCGTTATATATCCTCACCTAATTCAGCCAAACATCTCGGATATAGTGTTCTCCAACAAGCCTGGCGGGTCGGCCCCTACTTCTCGGTGGGAACATTATATACGTCTATATCGTAATATAACCTAACCTAATCCATGTTGGCCCTCCGTGATATTGTTTTACAGAATTCCGGTCGTGTCAGCCATTACTTCTCGGTGGGAACATTATATAGGTCTATAACGTAACATAACCTGACCTAACCCATCTAGCCCCTCGCTGGTAATGTTTTACAGAATCCCGCTCGTGTCGCCCCTTTCGTCTCGGTTCGGACATTATACACGTCTATAACGTTATATATCCCAACCTGATCCATCTAGAACCTCGCTGGTAATGTTTTACAGAATCCCGTTCCTGTCGTCCCGTACGTCTCGGTTGGGACATTATAAACGTCTACAGCGTTATATATCCTAACCTAAGGCAGGCTAACATCTCGGATGCAGTATTTTACAACATTCCTGGCGTATCGGCCCATACTTCTCGGTGGGAATATTATATACGTCTATAACGTAAGATAACCTAACCTAACCCATCTAGCCCATCGCTGGTCATGTTTTACAGAATCCCGTTCGTGTCGTCCCGTACGTCACGGTTGGGTCATTATATACGTCTACTGCGTTATATATCCTAACCTAAGGAAGGTTATCATCTCGGATGAAGGATTTTCCAACATTCCTGGCGTATCGGCCCATACTTCTCGGTGGGAACATTATATACGTCTATAACGTAACATAACCTAACCTAACCCATCTAGCCCCTCGCTGGTAATGTTTAACAGAATCCCGTTCGTGTCGTCCCGTGCGTCTCGGTTGGGATATTATAAACGTCTACAGCTATATATATCCTAACATAAGGCAGGCTATCATCTCGGATGTAGTATTTTACATCATTCCTGGCGTATCGGCCTCTACTTCTCGGTGGGAACATTATATACGTCTATAACGATTTATGACCTAACCTAACACATCTAGCTAATACCTGGTAATGTTTTACAAAATCCCGTTCGTGTCGTCCCGTACGTCTCGGTTGGGACATTACATACGTCTACAGCGTTATATATCCTAACCTAAGGCAGGCTAACATCTCGGATGCAGTATTTTACAACATTCCTGGCGTAACGGCCCATACATCTCGGTGGAAACACTATATACGTCTATAACGTAACATAACCTAACCTAACCCATCTAGCCCATCGCTGGTCATGTTTTACAGAATCCCGTTCCTGTCGTCCCGTACGTCTCGGTTCGGACATTATATACGTCTACAGCGTTATATATCCTAACCTAAAGCAGGCTAACATCTCGAATATAGTAAGTTTCAACATTCCTGGCGCATCGGCCTCTACTTCTCGGTGGAAACATTATATACGTCTATAACGTAATATAACCTAACCTATCACATCTAGCACCTCGCCGGTAATGTTTTACAGAATCCCGTTTGTGTCGACCCGTAAGTCTCGGTTGGGACATTATATACTACTACAGCGTTATATATCCTAACCTAAGGCAGGCTAACATGTCGGATGCAGTATTTTACAACATTCCTGGCGGGTCGGCCCCTACTTCTGGGTGGGAACATTCTATACGTCTATAACGTAATATAAACTAAATTAACATATCTAGCTCCTCGCTGGTAATATTTTACAAAATCCCGTTCGTGTCGTCCCGTACGTCTCGGTTGGGATATTATATACGTCTATAGCATTATATATCCTAACCTAAGGAAGGTTATCATCTCGGATGAAGGATTTTCCAACATTCCTGGCGTATCGGCCCATACTTCTCGGTGGGAACATTATATACGTCTATAACGTAACATAACCTAACCTAACCCATCTAGCCCCTCGATGGTAATGCTTAACAGAATCCCGTTCGTGTCGTCCCGTGCGTCTCGGTTGGGACATTATATACGTCTACAGCGTTATATATCCTAACCTAAAGCAGGCTAACATCTCGAATATAGTAAGTTTCAACATTCCTGGCGCATCGGCCTCTACTTCTCGGTGGAAACATTATATACGTCTATAACGTAATATAACCTAACCTATCACATCTAGCACCTCGCCGGTAATGTTTTACAGAATCCCGTTTGTGTCGACCCGTAAGTCTCGGTTGGGACATTATATACTACTACAGCGTTATATATCCTAACCTAAGGCAGGCTAACATGTCGGATGCAGTATTTTACAACATTCCTGGCGGGTCGGCCCCTACTTCTGGGTGGGAACATTCTATACGTCTATAACGTAATATAAACTAAATTAACATATCTAGCTCCTCGCTGGTAATATTTTACAAAATCCCGTTCGTGTCGTCCCGTACGTCTCGGTTGGGATATTATATACGTCTATAGCATTATATATCCTAACCTAAGGAAGGTTATCATCTCGGATGAAGGATTTTCCAACATTCCTGGCGTATCGGCCCATACTTCTCGGTGGGAACATTATATACGTCTATAACGTAACATAACCTAACCTAACCCATCTAGCCCCTCGATGGTAATGCTTAACAGAATCCCGTTCGTGTCGTCCCGTGCGTCTCGGTTGGGATATTATAAACGTCTACAGCTATATATATCCTAACGTAAGACAGGCTAACATCTCGGATGTAGTATTTTACAACATTCCTGGCGTGTCGGCCCCTACTTCTCGGTGGGAACATTATATACGTCTATAACGTAATATAACCTAACATAACACATCTTGCCCCTCCGTGATATTGTTTTACAGAATTCCGGTCGTGTCGGCGCGTACTTCTCGGTGGGAACATTATAGACGTCTATAACGGAACATAACCTAACCTAACCCATCTAGCCCCTCGCTGGTAATGTTTAACAGAATCCCGTTCGTGTCGTCCCGTGCGTCTCGGTTGGGATATTATGTACGTCTATAGCGTTATGTATCCTAACCTAAGGCAGGCTAACATCTCGGATGTAGTATTTTACAACATTCCTGGCGGGTCGGCCCCTACTTCTCGGTGGGAACATTATATACGTCTATAACGTAATATAACCTAACCTAACACATCTAGCTAGTCGCTGGTAATGTTTCGAAGAATCCCGTTCGTGTCGTCCCGTTCATCTCGGTTGGGACATTATATACGTCTATAACGTAACATAACCTAACCTAACCCATCTAGCTCCTCGCTGGTAATGTTTTACAAAATTCCGGCCATGTCGGTCTGTACGTCTCGATGGGGACATTATATACGTCTATAGCGTTATACATCCTAACCTAAGGCAGGCTAACATCTCGGATGTAGTATTTTACATCATTCCTGGCGTATCGGCCTCTACTTCTCGGTGTGAACATTATATACATCTATAACGTAATATAAACTAACCTAACCCATCTACTACTCGCTCGTAATGTTTTACAGAATCCCGTTCGTGTTGTCCCGTACGTCTCGGTTGGGACATTCTAAACGTCTACAGCTATATATATCCTAACGTAAGGCAGGCTAACATCTCGGATGTAGTATTTTACAACATTCCTGGCGGGTCGGCCTCTACTTCTCGGTGGGAACATTATATACGTCTATAACGTAATATAACCTAACCTAACACATGTAGCTAGTCGCTATTAATGTTTCGCAGAATCCCGTTCGTGTCGTCCCGTTCATCTCGGTTGGGACATTATATACGTCTATAGCGTTTATATCCTAACCTGAGGCAGGCTATCATCTCGGATGTAGTATTTTCCAACAAGCCTGGCGGGTCGGCCCCTACTTCTCGGTGGTAAAATTATATACGTCTATATCGTAATATAACCTAACCTAATCCATCTTGCCCCTCCGAGATATTGTTTTACAGAATTCCGGTCGTGTCGGCGCGTACTTCTCGGTGGGAACATTATAGACATCTATAACGTAATATAACCTAACCTAACACATGTAGCTAGTCGCTATTAATGTTTCGCAGAATCCCGTTCGTGTCGTCCCGTTCATCTCGGTTGGGACATTATATACGTCTATAGCGTTTATATCCTAACCTGAGGCAGGCTATCATCTCGGATGTAGTATTTTCCAACAAGCCTGGCGGGTCGGCCGCTACTTCTGGGTGGTAAAATTATATACGTCTATATCGTAATATAACCTAACCTAACCCATCTTGCCCCTCCGTGATATTGTTTTACATTAATTCCGGTCGTGTCGGCGCGTACTTCTCGGTGGGAACATTATAGACGTCTATAACGGAACATAACCTAACCTAACCCATTTAGCCCCTCGCTGGTAATGTTTTACAGAATCCCGTTCGTGTCGTCCCGTACGTCTCGGTTGGGTCATCATAAACATCTACAGCGATATATATCCTAACGTAAGGCAGGCTAACATCTCGTATGTGGTATTTTACAACATTCCTGGCGTATCGGCCCCTACTTCTCGATGGGAACATTATATACGTCTATAACGTAACATAACCTAACCTAGCACATCTAGCCCCTCGCTGGTAATGTTTTACAGAATCCCGTTCCCGTCGTCCCGTACGTCTCGGTTGGGATATTATATACGTCCACTGCGATATATATCCTAACGTAACGAAGGCTAACATCTCGGATGTAGTATTGTACAACATTCCTGGAATATCGGCCCCTACTTTTCGGTGGGAACATTATACACGCCTATAACGTAACATAACCTAACCTAACCCATCTAGCCCCACGCTGGTAATATTTCACAGAATCCCGTTCCTGTCGTCCCGTACATCTCGTTTGAGATATTATATACGTCTATTGCGTTATATATCCTAACCTAAGGCAGGCTAACATCTCGGATGTAGTATTTTACATCATTCCTGGCTCATCGGCCTCTACTTCTCGGTGTGAACATTATATACATCTATAACGTAATATAAACTAACCTAACCCATCTACCCCTCGCTCGTAATGTTTTACAGAATCCCGTTCGTGTTGTCCCGTACGTCTCGGTTGGGACATTATATACGTCTATATCGTTATATATCCAAACATAAGGCAGCCTAACATTTCGGATACAGTGTTTTACAACGTTCCTGGTGGGTCGGCCCTACTTCTCGGTGGGAACATTATATGCTTCTAAAACATAATATACCCTAACGTAACCCATCTAGCCCCCCGCTGGTAATGTTTTACAGAATCCCGGTCGTGTCGTCCCGTACGTCTCGGTTGGGACATTATATACGTCTATAGCGTTATATATCCTAACCTAAAGCTGGCTAACATCTCGGATATAGTATTTTACAACATTCCTGGCTCATCGGCCTCTACTTCTCGGTGGGAACATTATATTCGTCTATAACGTAATATAACCTAACCTATCACACCTAGCCCCTCGCTGGTAATGCCTTACAGAATCCCGGTCGTGTCGTCCCGTACGTCTCGGTTGGGACATTATATACGTCTATAGCGTTATATATCCTAACCTAAAGCTGGCTAACATCTCGGATATAGTATTTTACAACATTCCTGGCTCATCGGCCTCTACTTCTCGGTGGGAACATTATATTCGTCTATAACGTAATATAACCTAACCTATCACATCTAGCCCCTCGCTGGTAATGTTTTACAGAATCCCGTTCGTGTTGTCCCGTACGTCTCGGTTGGGACATCATGAACGTCTACAGCTATATATATCCTAACGTAAGGCAGTCTAGCATCTCGGATGTAGTATTTTACACCATTCTTGGCGGGTCGGCCCCTACTTTTCGGTGGGAAGATTATATACGTCTATTACGTAACATAACCTAACCTAACCCATCTAGCCCCTCGCTGGTAATGTTTTACAGAATCCCGTTCCTGTCGTCCCGTATGTCTCGGTTGGGATATTATATACGTCTATAGCGTTATATATCCTAACCTAAGGCAGGCTATCATCTCGCATGTAGTATTTTACAACATTCCTGGCGTATCGGCCCCTACTTCTCGGTGGGAACATTATATAGGTCTATAACGTAATATAACCTAACCTAACGCATCTAGCCCGTCGCTGGTCATGATTTAGAGAATCCCGTTCGTGTCGTCCCGTACGTCACGGTTGGGTCATTATATACGTCTACAGCGTTATATATCCTCACCTAATTCAGCCAAACATCTCGGATATAGTGTTCTCCAACAAGCCTGGCGGGTCGGCCCCTACTTCTCGGTGGGAACATTATATACGTCTATATCGTAATATAACCTAACCTAATCCATGTTGGCCCTCCGTGATATTGTTTTACAGAATTCCGGTCGTGTCAGCCATTACTTCTCGGTGGGAACATTATATAGGTCTATAACGTAACATAACCTGACCTAACCCATCTAGCCCCTCGCTGGTAATGTTTTACAGAATCCCGCTCGTGTCGCCCCTTTCGTCTCGGTTCGGACATTATACACGTCTATAACGTTATATATCCCAACCTGATCCATCTAGAACCTCGCTGGTAATGTTTTACAGAATCCCGTTCCTGTCGTCCCGTACGTCTCGGTTGGGACATTATAAACGTCTACAGCGTTATATATCCTAACCTAAGGCAGGCTAACATCTCGGATGCAGTATTTTACAACATTCCTGGCGTATCGGCCCATAGTTCTCGGTGGGAATATTATATACGTCTATAACGTAAGATAACCTAACCTAACCCATCTAGCCCATCGCTGGTCATGTTTTACAGAATCCCGTTCGTGTCGTCCCGTACGTCACGGTTGGGTCATTATATACGTCTACTGCGTTATATATCCTAACCTAAGGCAGGCTATCATCTCGGATGTAGTATTTTACAACATTCCTGGCGTATCGGCCCCTACTTCTCGGTGGGAACATTATATAGGTCTATAACGTAATATAACCTAACCTAACGCATCTAGCCCCTCGCTGGTCATGTTTTACAGAATCCCGTTCGTGTCGTCCCGTACGTCACGGTTGGGTCATTATATACGTCTACAGCGTTATATATCCTAACCTAATTCAGCCTAACATCTCGGATGTAGTGTTCTCCAACAAGCCTGGCGGGTCGGCCCCTACTTCTCGGTGGGAACATTATATACGTCTATATCGTAATATAACCTAACCTAATCCATCTTGGCCATCCGTGATATTGTTTTACAGAATTCCGGTCGTGTCAGCCATTACTTCTCGGTGGGAACATTATATAGGTCTGTCACGTAACATAACCTGACCTAACCCATCTAGCCCCTCGCTGGTAATGTTTCACAGAATCCCGCTCGTGTCGCCCCTTTCGTCTCGGTTGGGACATTATATAGCCCTATAGCGTTATATATCCTAACCTAAAGCTGGCTAACATCTCGGATGTAGTATATTACATCATTCCTGGCGTATCGGCCCCTACTTCTCGGTGGGAACATTATATACGTCTATATCGTAATATAACCTAACCTAATCCATCTTGCCCCTCCGTGATATTGTTTTACAGAATTCCGGTCGTGTCGGCCATTACTTCTCGGTGGGAACATTATATAGGTCTGTAACGCAACATAACCTGACCTAACCCATCTAGCCCCTCGCTGGTAATGTTTCACAGTATCCCGATCGTGTCGCCCCTTTCGTCTCGGTTGGGACATTATATACGCCTATAGCGTTATATATCCTAACCTAAAGCTGGCTAACATCTCGGATATATTATTTTACAACATTCCTGGCGCATCGGCCTCTACTTCTCGGTGGGAACATTATATAGGTCTATAACGTAATATAACCTAACCAATCACATCTAGCCCCTCGCTGGTAATGTTTTACAGAATCCCGTTCCTGTCGTCCCGTACGTCTCGGTTCGGACATTATATACGTCTACAGCGTTATATATCCTAACCTAAAGCAGGCTAACATCTCGAATATAGTATGTTTCAACATTCCTGGCGCATCGGCCTCTACTTCTCGGTGGGAACATTATATTCGTCTATAACGTAATATAACCTAACCTATCACATCTTGCCCCTCGCTGGTCATGTTTTACAGAATCCCGTTCGTGTTGTCCCGTAGGTCACGGTTGTATCATAATATACGTCTACAGCGTTATATAACCTAACCTAATTCAGCCTAACATCTCGGATGTAGTGTTCTCCAACAAGCCTGGCGGGTCGGCCCCTACTTCTCGGTGGGAACATTATATACATCTATATCGTAATATAAACTAACCTAATCCGTCTTGGAACTCCGTGATATTGTTTTACAGAGTTCCGGTCGTGTCAGCCATTACTTCTCGGTGGGAACATTATATAGGTCTATAACGTAATATAACCTAACCTAACGCATCTAGCCCCTCGCTGGTCATGTCTTACAGAATCCCGTTCGTGTCGTCCCGTACGTCACGGTTGTGTCATTATATACGTATACAGCGTTATATATCCTAACCTAAGGCAGCCTAACATCTCGGATGCAGTATTTTACAACGTTCCTGGCGTATCGGCCCATACGTCTCGGTGGGAACACTATATACGTCTATAACGTAATATAACCTAACCTAACACATCTAGCTAGTCGCTTTAATGTTTCACAGAATCCCGTTCGTGTCGTCCCGTTCGTCTCGGTTGGGACATTATATACGTCTACAGCGTTATATATCCTAACCTAAGGCAGGCTATCATCTCGGATGCAGTATTTTACAACGTTCCTGGCGTATCGGCCCATACTTCTCGGTGGGAACATTATATACGTCTATAACGTAATATAACCTAACCTAACACATCTAGCTAGTCGCTTTAATGTTTCACAGAATCCCGTTCGTGTCGTCCCGTTCGTCTCGGTTGGGACATTATATACGTCTACAGCGTTATATATCCTAACCTAAGGCAGGCTAACATCTCGGATGCAGTATTTTACAACGTTCCTGGCGCATCGGCCTCTACTTCTCGGTGGGAACATTATATAGGTCTATAACGTAATATAACCTAACCAATCACATCTAGCCCCTCGCTGGTAATGTTTTACAGAATCCCGTTCCTGTCGTCCCGTACGTCTCGGTTGGGACGTTATAAACGTCTACAGCGATATATATCCTAACGTAAGGCAGGCTAACATCTCGGATGTAGTATTTTACAACAGTCCTGGCGTATCGCCCCTACTTCTCGGTGGGAACATTAGATAGGTCTATAACGTAATATAACCTAACCTAACGCATCTAGCCCCTCGATCGTCATGTCTTACAGAATCCCGTTCGTGTCGTCCCGTACGTCACGCTTGTGTCATTATATACGTATACAGCGTTATATATCCTAACCTAAGGCAGGCTAACATCTCGGATGCAGTATTTTACAACATTCCTGGCGTATCGGCCCATACTTCTCGGTGGAAACACTATATACGTCTATAACGTAACATAACCTAAAGTAACCCATCTAGCCTCTCGCTGGTAATGTTTTACAGAATCCCGTTCCTGTCGTTCCGTACGTCTCGGTTGGGACGTTATGAACGTCTACAGCGATATATATCCTAACCTAAAGCAGGTTAACATTTCGGATGTAGTATTTTACATCATTCCTGGCGTATCGGCCTCTACTTCTCGGTGGGAACATTATATACGTCTATAACGTATTATGATCTAACCTAACCCACCTAGCCCCTCGCTGGTCATGTTTTACAGAATCCCGTTCGTGTCGTCGCGTACGTCACGGTTGGGTCATTATATACGTCTACAGCGTTATATATCCTCACCTAATTCAGCCAAACATCTCGGATATAGTGTTCTGAAACAAGCCTGGCGGGTCGGCCCCTACTTCTCGGTGGGAACATTATATACGTCTATATCGTAATATAACCTAACCTAATCCATGTTGGCCCTCCGTGATATTGTTTTACAGAATTCCGGTCGTGTCAGCCATTGCTTCTCGGGGGGAACATTATATAGGTCTATAACGTAACATAACCTGACCTAACCCATCTAGCCCCTCGCTGGTAATGTTTTACAGAATCCCGCTCGTGTCGCCCCTTTCGTCTCGGTTCGGACATTATACACGTCTATAACGTTATATATCCCAACCTGATCCATCTAGAACCTCGCTGGTAATGTTTTACAGAATCCCGTTCCTGTCGTTCCGTACGTCTCGGTTGGGACGTTATGAACGTCTACAGCGATATATATCCTAACCTAAGGCAGGCGAACATCTCGGATGCAGTATTTTACAACATTCTTGGCGTATCGGCCCATACTTCTCGGTGGGAATATTATATACGTCTATAACGTAACATAACGTAACCTAACCCATCTAGCACCTCGCTGGTAATGTATTACAGAATCCCGTTCCTGTTGTGCCGTACGTCTCGGTTGGGATATTATATACGTCTATAGCGTTATATATCCTAACATAAGGCAGGCTATCATCTCGGATGTAGTATTTTACAACATTCCTGGCGTATCGGCCCCTACTTCTCGGTGGGAACATTATATAGGTCTATAACGTAATATAACCTAACCTAACGCATCTAGCCCCTCGCTGGTAATGTTTTACAGAATCCCGTTCGTGTTGTCCCGTACGTCTCGGTGGGGATATTATAAACGTCTATAGCGTTATATATCCTAACCTAAGGCAGCCTAACATCTCGGATGTAGTATTCTCCAGCAATCCTGGCGGGTCGGCCCCTACTTTTCGGTGGGAAGATTGTATACGTCTATAACGTAACATAACCTAACCTAACCCATCCAGCCCCTCGCTGGTAATGTTTTACAGAATCCCGTTCCTGTGGTCGCGTACGTCTCGGTTGGGACATTATAAACGTCTACAGCTATATATATCCTAACGTAGGCAAGCTAACATCTCGGATGTAGTATTTTAGAACATTCCTGGCGGGTCGGCCCCTACTTCTCGGTGGGAACATTATATACGTCTATATCGTAATATTACCTAACCTAATCCATCTTGGCCCTCCGTGATATTGTTTTACAGAATTCCGGTCGTGTCAGCCATTACTTCTCGGTGGGTACATTATATAGGTCTATAACGTAACATAGCCTGACCTAACCCATCTAGCCCCTCGCTGGTAATGTTTTACAGAATCCCGTTCGTGTCGTCCCGTACGTCACGGTTGGGTCATTATATACGTCTACTGCGTTATATATCCTAACCTAAGGCAGGCTAACATCTCGGATGTAGTATTTTACAACATTCCTGGCGTATCGGCCCCTACTTCTCGGTGGGAACATTATATAGGTCTATAACGTAATATAACCTAACCTAACGCATCTAGCCCCTCGCTGGTCATGTTTTAGAGAATCCCGTTCGTGTCGTCCCGTACGTCACGGTTGGGTCATTATATACGTCTACAGCGTTATATATCCTAACCTAATTCAGCCTAACATCTCGGATGTAGTGTTCTCCAACAAGCCTGGCGGGTCGGCCCCTACTTCTCGGTGGGAACATTATATACGTCTATATCGTAATATAACCTAACCTAATCCATGTTGGCCCTCCGTGATATTGTTTTACAGAATTCCGGTCGTGTCAGCCATTACTTCTCGGTGGGAACATTATATAGGTCTATAACGTAACATAACCTGACCTAACCCATCTAGCCCCTCGCTGGTAATGTTTCACAGAATCCCGCTCGTGTCGCCCCTTTCGTCTCGGTTGGGACATTATATACGCCTATAGCGTTATATATCCTAACCTAAAGCTGGCTAACATCTCGGATGTAGTATATTACATCATTCCTGGCGTATCGGCCCCTACTTCTCGGTGGGAACATTATATACGTCTATATCGTAATATAACCTAACCTAATCCATCTTGCCCCTCCGTGATATTGTTTTACAGAATTCCGGTCGTGTCGGCCATTACATCTCGGTGGGAACATTATATAGGTCTGTAACGTAACATAACCTGACCTAACCCATCTAGCCCCTCGCTGGTAATGTTTCACAGTATCCCGATCGTGTCGCCCCTTTCGTCTCGGTTGGGACATTATATACGCCTATAGCGTTATATATCCTAACCTAAAGCTGGCTAACATCTCGGATATATTATTTTACAACATTCCTGGCGCATCGGCCTCTACTCGGTGGGAACATTATATAGGTCTATAACGTAACATAACCTGACCTAACCCATCTAGCCCCGCGCTGGTAATGTTTTACAGAATCCCGTTCGTGTCGTCCCGTACGTCTCGGTTGGGACATTATATACGTCTATAGCGTTATATATCCTAACCTAAAGCTGGCTAACATCTCGGATATAGTATTTTACAACATTCCTGGCTCATCGGCCTCTACTTCTCGGTGGGAACATTATATTCGTCTATAACGTAATATAACCTAACCTATCACATCTAGCCCCTCGCTGGTCATGTTTTACAGAATCCCGCTCGTGTCGCCCCTTTCGTCTCGGTTGGGACATTATATAGCCCTATAGCGTTATATATCCTAACCTAAAGCTGGCTAACATCTCGGATGTAGTATATTACATCATTCCTGGCGTATCGGCCCCTACTTCTCGGTGGGAACATTATATACGTCTATATCATAATATAACCTAACCTAATCCATCTTGCCCCTCCGTGATATTGTTTTACAGAATTCCGGTCGTGTCGGCCATTACTTCTCGTTGGGAACATTATATAGGTCTGTAACGCAACATAACCTGACCTAACCCATCTAGCCCCTCGCTGGTAATGTTTCACAGTATCAGGGTCGTGTCGCCCCTTTCGTCTCGGTTGGGACATTATATACGCCTATAGCGTTATATATCCTAACCTAAAGCTGGCTAACATCTCGGATATATTATTTTACAACATTCCTGGCGCATCGGCCTCTACTTCTCGGTGGGAACATTATATAGGTCTATAACGTAATATAACCTAACCAATCACATCTAGCCCCTCGCTGGTAATGTTTTACAGAATCCCGTTCCTGTCGTCCCGTACGTCTCGGTTCGGACATTATATACGTCTACAGCGTTATATATCCTAACCTAAAGCAGGCTAACATCTCGAATATAGTAAGTTTCAACATTCCTGGCGCATCGGCCTCTACTTCTCGGTGGAAACATTATATACGTCTATAACGTAATATAACCTAACCTATCACATCTAGCACCTCGCCGGTAATGTTTTACAGAATCCCGTTTGTGTCGACCCGTAAGTCTCGGTTGGGACATTATATACTACTACAGCGTTATATATCCTAACCTAAGGCAGGCTAACATGTCGGATGCAATATTTTACAACATTCCTGGCGGGTCGGCCCCTACTTCTGGGTGGGAACATTCTATACGTCTATAACGTAATATAAACTAAATTAACATATCTAGCTCCTCGCTGGTAATATTTTACAAAATCCCGTTCGTGTCGTCCCGTACGTCTCGGTTGGGATATTATATACGTCTATAGCATTATATATCCTAACCTAAGGCAGGCTAACATCTCGGATGTAGTATTTTACAACAGTCCTGGCGTATCGGCCCCTACTTCTCGGTGGGAACATTATATTCGTCTATAACGTAATATAACCTAACCTATCACATCTAGCCCCTCGCTGGTCATGTTTTACAGAATCCCGTTCGTGTCGTCCCGTACGTCACGGTTGTATCATAATATACGTCTACAGCGTTATATAACCTAACCTAATTCAGCCTAACATCTCGGATGTAGTGTTCTCCAACAAGCCTGGCGGGTCGGCCCCTACTTCTCGGTGGGAACATTATATACGTCTATATCGTAATATAAACTAACCTAATCCGTCTTGGAACTCCGTGATATTGTTTTACAGAGTTCCGGTCGTGTCAGCCATTACTTCTCGGTGGGAACATTATATAGGTCTATAACGTAACATAACCTGACCTAACCCATCTAGCCCCGCGCTGGTAATGTTTTACAGAATCCCGTTCGTGTCGTCCCGTACGTCTCGGTTGGGACATTATATACGTCTATAGCGTTATATATCCTAACCTAAAGCTGGCTAACATCTCGGATATAGTATTTTACAACATTCCTGGCTCATCGGCCTCTACTTCTTGGTGGGAACATTATATTCGTCTATAACGTAATATAACCTAACCTATCACATCTAGCCCCTCGCTGGTAATGTTTTACAGAATCCCGTTCGTGTTGTCCCGTACGTCTCGGTGGGGATATTATAAACGTCTATAGCGTTATATATCCTAACCTAAGGCAGCCTAACATCTCGGATATAGTATCCTCCAGCAATCCTGGCGGGTCGGCCCCTACTTTTCGGTGGGAAGATTGTATACGTCTATAACGTAACATAACCTAACCTAACCCATCCAGCCCCTCGCTGGTAATGTTTTACAGAATCCCGTTCCTGTGGTCGCGTACGTCTCGGTTGGGACATTATAAACGTCTACAGCGTTATATATCCTAACATGAGGCAGGCTATCATCTCGGATGTAGTATTTTACATCATTCCTGGCGTATCTGCCTCTACTTCTCGGTGGGAACATTATATACGTCTATAACGTTTTATGACCTAACCTAACACATCTAGCTAATACCTGGTAATGTTTTACAAAATCCCGTTCGTGTCGTCCCGTACGTCTCGGTTGGGACATTATATACGTCTACAGCGTTATATATCCTAACCTAAGGCAGGCTAACATCTCGGATGCAGTATTTTACAACATTCCTGGCGTATCGGCCCATACATCTCGGTGGAAACACTATATACGTCTATAACGTAACATAACCTAACCTAACCCATCTAGCCCATCGCTGGTCATGTTTTACAGAATCCCGTTCGTGTCGTCCCGTACGTCACGGTTGGGTCATTATATACGTCTACTGCGTTATATATCCTAACCTAAGGCAGGCTATGATCTCGGATGTAGTATTTTACAACATTCCTGGCGTATCGGCCCCTACTTCTCGGTGGGAACATTATATAGGTCTATAACGTAATATAACCTAACCTAACGCATCTAGCCCCTCGCTGGTCATATTTTACAGAATCCCGTTCGTGTCGTCCCGTACGTCACGGTTGGGTCATTATATACGTCTACAGCGTTATATATCCTAACCTAATTCAGCCTAACATCTCGGATGTAGTGTTCTCCAACAAGCCTGGCGGGTCGGCCCCTACTTCTCGGTGGGAACATTATATACGTCTATATCGTAATATAACCTAACCTAATCCATCTTGGCCATCCGTGATATTGTTTTACAGAATTCCGGTCGTGTCAGCCATTACTTCTCGGTGGGAACATTATATAGGTCTGTAACGTAACATAACCTGACCTAACCCATCTAGTCCCTCGCTGGTAATGTTTCACAGAATCCCGCTCGTGTCGCCCCTTTCGTCTCGGTTGGGACATTATATACGCCTATAGCGTTATATATCCTAACCTAAAGCTGGCTAACATCTCGGATGTAGTATATTACATCATTCCTGGCGTATCGGCCCCTACTTCTCGGTGGGAACATTATATACGTCTATATCGTAATATAACCTAACCTAATCCATCTTGCCCCTCCGTGATATTGTTTTACAGAATTCCGGTCGTGTCGGACATTACATCTCGGTGGGAACATTATATAGGTCTGTAACGTAACATAACCTGACCTAACCCATCTAGCCCCTCGCTGGTAATGTTTCACAGTATCCCGATCGTGTCGCCCCTTTCGTCTCGGTTGGGACATTATATACGCCTATAGCGTTATATATCCTAACCTAAAGCTGGCTAACATCTCGGATATATTATTTTACAACATTCCTGGCGCATCGGCCTCTACTTCTCGGTGGGAACATTATATAGGTCTATAACGTAATATAACCTAACCAATCACATCTAGCCCCTCGCTGGTAATGTTTTACAGAATCCCGTTCCTGTCGTCCCGTACGTCTCGGTTCGGACATTATATACGTCTACAGCGTTATATATCCTAACCTAAAGCAGGCTAACATCTCGAATATAGTAAGTTTCAACATTCCTGGCGCATCGGCCTCTACTTCTCGGTGGGAACATTATATAGGTCTATAACGTAATATAACCTAACCAATCACATCTAGCCCCTCGCTGGTAATGTTTTACAGAATCCCGTCACTGTCGTCCCGTACGTCTCGGTTGGGACAATATAAACGTCTACATCTATATATATCCTAACGTAAGGCAGGCTAACATCTCGGATGTAGTATTTTACAACATTCCTGGTGGGTCGGTCCCTACTTCTCGGTGGGAACATTATATACGTCTATAACATATCATAACCTAACCTAACACATCTAGCTCCTCGCTGGTAATGTTTTACAAAATCCCGTTCGTTTCGTCCCGTATGTCTCGGTTGGGATATTATATACGTCTATAGCGTTATATATCCTAACCTAAGGCAGGCTAACATCTCGGATGCAGTATTTTACAACATTCCTGGCGTATCGGCCCATACTTCTCGGTGGGAACATTATATACGTCTATAACGTAACATAACGTAACCTAACCCATCTAGCCTCTCGCTGGTTATGTATTACAGAATCCCGTTCCTGTTGTGCCGTACGTCTCGGTTGGGATATTATATACGTCTATAGCGTTATATATCCTAACCTAAGGCAGGCTATCATCTCGGATGTAGTATATTACATCATTCCTGGCGTATCGACCTCTACTTCTCGGTGGAAACATTATACACGTCTATAACGTAATATAACCTAACCTAACACATCTAGCTAGTCGCTTTAATGTTTCACAGAATCCCGTTCGTGTCGTCCCGTTCGTCTCGGTTGGGACATTATATACGTCTACAGCGTTATATATCCTAACCTAAGGCAGGCTATCATCTCGGATGCAGTATTTTACAACGTTCCTGGCGTATCGGCCTCTACTTCTCGGTGGAAACATTATATACGTCTATAACGTATCATAACCTAACCTAACCCATCTAGCCCCTCGCTGGTAATGTTTTACAGAATCCCGCTCCTGTCGTCCCGTACGTCTCGGTTGGGACGTTATGAACGTCTACAGTGATATATATCCTAACGTAAGGCAGGCTAACATCTCGGATGTAGTATTTTACAACAGTCCTGGCGTATCGGCCCTTACTTCTCGGTGGGAACATTATATACGTCTATAACGTAACATAACGTAACCTAACCCATCTAGACTCTCGCTGGTAATGTATTACAGAATCCCGTTCCTGTTGTGCCGTACGTCTCGGTTGTGATATTATATACGTCTATAGCGTTATATATCATAACCTAAGTCAGGCTATCATCTCGGATGCAGTATTTTACAACATTCATGGCGGGTCGCCCCTAATTCTCGTTGGGAACATTATATGCTTCTATAACGTAACATAACCTAACCAAACCATCTAGCCCCTCGCTGGTAATGTTTTACAGAATACCGTTCCTGTCGTCCCGTAAGTCTCGGTTGGGACATTATAAACGTCTACAGCTATATATATCCTAACGTAAGGCAGGCTAACATCTCGGATGTAGTATTTTACAACATTCTTGGCGGGTCGTCCCCTACTTCTCGGTGGGAACATTATATAGGTCTATAACGTAATATAACCTAACCTAACGCATCTAGCCCCTCGCTGGTCATGTATTACAGAATCCCGTTCGTGTCGTCCCGTACGTCACGGTTGTGTCATTATATACGTCTACAGCGTTATATATCCTGACCTAATTCAGCCTAACATCTCGGATGTAGTGTTCTCCAACAAGCCTGGCCGGTCGGCCCCTACTTCTCGGTGGGAACATTATATACGTCTATAGCGTTATATATCCTAACCTAAAGCAGGCTAACATCTCGCATATAGTAATTTACAACATTCCTGGCGCATCGGCCTCTACTTCTCGGTGGGAACATTATATTCGTCTATAACGTAATATAACCTATCCTAACACATCTAGCCCCTCGCTGGTAATGTTTTACAGAATCCCGTTCGTGTCGTCCCGTACGTCTCGGTTGGGATATTATATACGTCTATAGCATTATATATCCTAACCTAAGGCAGGCTAACATCTCGGATGTAGTATTTTACAACAGTCCTGGCGTATCGGCCCCTACTTCTCGGTGGGAACATTATATACGTCTATAACGTATCATAACCTAATCTAATCCATCTAGCCCCTCGCTGGTAATGTTTTACAGAATCCCGTTCGTGTCGTCCCGTTCGTCTCAGTTGGGACATTATATACGTCTATAGCGTTATATATCCTAACCTAAGGCACGCTAACATGTCGGCTGCAGTATTTTACAACATTCCTGGCGTATCGGCCTCTACTTCTCGGTGGGAACATTATATACGTCTATAACGCATTATGACCTAACCTAACACATCTAGCTAATCCCTGGTAATGTTTTACAGAATCGCGTTCGTGTCCTCCCGTACGTCTCGGTTGGGATATTATATACGTCTATAGCATTATATATCCTAACCTAAGGCAGGCTAACATCTCGGATGTAGTATATTACATCATTCCTGGCGTATCGACCACTACTTCTCGGTGGAAACATTATATACGTCTATAACGTAATATAACCTAACCTAACACATCTAGCTAGTCGCTTTAATGTTTCACAGAATCCCGTTCGTGTCGTCCCGTTCGTCTCACTTGGGACATTATATACGTCTATAGCGTTATATATCCTAACCTAAGGCAGGCTATCTTCTCGGATGCAGTATTTTACAACATTCCTGGCGTATCGGCCCATACTTCTCGGTGGGAACATTATATTCGTCTATAACGTAATATAACCTATCCTAACACATCTAGCCCCTCGCTGGTAATGTTTTACAGAATCCCGTTCGTGTCGTTCCGGACGTCTCGGTTGGGACATTATATACGTCTACAGCGTTATATATCCTAACCTAAGCCAGGCTAACATCTCGGATATAGTATTTTACAACGTTCCTGGCGCATCGGCCTCTACTTCTCGGTGGGAACATTATATTCGTCTATAACGTAATATAACCTAACCTATCACATCTAGCACCTCGCCGGTAATGTTTTACAGAATCCCGTTTGTGTCGTCCCGTAAGTCTCGGTTGGGACATTATCTACTACTACAGCGTTATATATCCTAACCTAAGGCAGGCTAACATGTCGGCTGCAGTATTTTACAACATTCCTGGCTTATCGGCCTCTACTTCTCGGTGGGAACATTATATACGTCTATAACGTATTATGACCTAACCTAACACATCTAGAAAATCCCTGGTAATGTTTTACAGAATCGCGTTCGTGTCCTCCCGTACGTCTCGGTTGGCATATTATATACGTCTATAGCATTATATATCCTAACCTAAGGCAGGCTAACATCTCGGATGTAGTATATTACATCATTCCTGGCGTATCGACCACTACTTCTCGGTGGAAACATTATATACGTCTATAACGTAATATAACCTAACCTAACACATCTAGCTAGTCGCTTTAATGTTTCACAGAATCCCGTTCGTGTCGTCCCGTTCGTCTCAGTTTGGACATTATATACGTCTATAGCGTTATATATCCTAACCTAAGGCAGGCTAACATGTCGGCTGCAGTATTTTACAACATTCCTGGCGTATCGGCCTCTACTTCTCGGTGGGAACATTATATACGTCTATAACGTATTATGACCTAACCTAACACATCTAGCTAATCCCTGGTAACGTTTTACAGAATCGCGTTCGTGTCCTCCCGTACGTCTCGGTTGGGATATTATATACGTCTATAGCATTATATATCCTAACCTAAGGCAGGCTAACATCTCGGATGTAGTATATTACATCATTCCTGGCGTATCGACCACTACTTCTCGGTGGAAACATTATATACGTCTATAACGTAATATAACCTAACCTAACACATCTAGCTAGTCGCTTTAATGTTTCACAGAATCCCGTTCGTGTCGTCCCGTACGTCTCGGTTGGGATATTATATACGTCTATAGCATTATATATCCCAACCTAAGGCAGGCTAACATCTCGGATGTAGTATATTACATCATTCCTGGCGTATCGGCCCATACTTCTCGGTGGGAACATTATATTCGTCTATAACGTAATATAACCTATCCTAATCCATCTTGCCCCTCCGTGATATTGTTTTACAGAATTCCGGTCGTGTCGGCCATTACTTCTCGGTGGGAACATTATATAGGTCTGTAACGTAACATAACCTGACCTAACCCATCTAGCCCCGCGCTGGTAATGTTTCACAGAATCCCGCTCGTGTCGCCCATTTCGTCTCGGTTGGGACATTATATACGCCTATAGCGTTATATATCCTAACCTGAAGCTTTCTGACATCTCGGATGTAGTATATTACATCATTCCTGGCGTATCGGCCCCTACTTCTCGGTGGGAACGTTATATACGTCTATATCGTAATATAACCTAACCTAATCCATCTTGCCCCTCCGTGATATTGTTTTACAGAATTCCGGTCGTGTCGGCCATTACTTCTCGGTGGGAACATTATATAGGTCTGTAACGAAACATAACCTGACCTAACCCATCTAGCCCCTCGCTGGTAATGTTTCACAGAATCCCGCTCGTGTCGCCCCTTTCGTCTCGGTTGGGACATTATATACGCCTATAGCGTTATATATCCTAACCTAAAGCTGGCTAACATCTCGGATGTATTATATTACATCATTCCTGGCGTATCGGCCCCTACCTCTCGGTGGGAACATTATATACGTCTATATCGTAATATAACCTAACCTAATCCATATTGCCCCTCCGTGATAATGTTTTACAGGATTCCGGTCGTGTCGGCCATTACTTCTCGGTGGGTACATTATATAGGTCTATAACGTAACATAACCTGACCTAACCCATCTAGCCCCTCGCTGGTAATGTTTCACAGTATCCCGCTCGTGTCGCCCCTTTCGTCTCGGTTGGGACATTATATACGCCTATAGCGTTATATATCCTAACCTAAAGCTGGCTAACATCTCGGATATATTATTTTACAACATTCCTGGCGCATCGGCCTCTACTTCTCGATGGGAACATTATATAGGTCTATAACGTAATATAACCTAACATAACCCATCTAGGCCCTCGCTGGTAATGTTTTACAGAATCCCGATCGTGTCGTCCCGTACGTCTCGGTTGTGATATTATATACGTCTATAGCGTTATATATCATAACCTAAGTCAGGCTATCATCTCGGATGCAGTATTTTACAACATTCATGGCGGGTCGCCCCTAATTCTCGTTGGGAACATTATATGCTTCTATAACGTAACATAACCTAACCAAACCATCTAGCCCCTCGCTGGTAATGTTTTACAGAATCCCGTTCCTGTCGTCCCGTAAGTCTCGGTTGGGACATTATAAACGTCTACAGCTATATATATCCTAACGTAAGGCAGGCTAACATCTCGGATGTAGTATTTTACAACATTCTTGGCGGGTCGTCCCCTACTTCTCGGTGGGAACATTATATAGGTCTATAACGTAATATAACCTAACCTAACGCATCTAGCCCCTCGCTGGTCATGTATTACAGAATCCCGTTCGTGTCGTCCCGTACGTCACGGTTGTGTCATTATATACGTCTACAGCGTTATATATCCTAACCTAATTCAGCCTAACATCTCGGATGTAGTGTTCTCCAACAAGCCTGGCGGGTCGGCCCCTACTTCTCGGTGGGAACATTATATACGTCTATAGCGTTATATATCCTAACCTAAAGCAGGCTAACATCTCGCATATAGTAATTTACAACATTCCTGGCGCATCGGCCTCTACTTCTCGGTGGGAACATTATATTCGTCTATAACGTAATATAACCTATCCTAACACATCTAGCCCCTCGCTGGTAATGTTTTACAGAATCCCGTTCGTGTCGTCCCGTACGTCTCGGTTGGGATATTATATACGTCTATAGCATTATATATCCTAACCTAAGGCAGGCTAACACCTCGGATGTAGTATATTACATCATTCCTGGCGTATCGACCACTACTTCTCGGTGGAAACATTATATACGTCTATAACGTAATATAACCTAACCTAACACATCTAGCTAGTCGCTTTAATGTTTCACAGAATCCCGTTCGTGTCGTCCCGTACGTCTCGGTTGGGATATTATATACGTCTATAGCATTATATATCCCAACCTAAGGCAGGCTAACATCTCGGATGTAGTATATTACATCATTCCTGGCGTATCGGCCCATACTTCTCGGTGGGAACATTATATTCGTCTATAACGTAATATAACCTATCCTAACACATCTAGCCCCTCGCTGGTAATGTTTTACAGAATCCCGTTCGTGTCGTCCCGTACGTCTCAGTTGGGACATTATATACGTCTACAGCGTTATATATCCTAACCTAAGCCAGGCTAACATGTCGGATGCAGTATTTTACAACATTCCTGGCGGGTCGGCCCCTACTTCTCGGTGGGAACATTATATACGTCTATAACGTAATATAAACTAACCTGACATATCTAGCTCCTCGCTGGTAGTATTTTACAAAATCCCGTTCGTGTCGTCCCGTACGTCTCAGTTGGGACATTATATACGTCTATAGCGTTATATATCCTAACCTAAGGCTGGCTAACATCTCAGATGTAGTATATTACATCATTCCTGGCGTATCGGCCTCTACTTCTCGGTGGAAACATTATATACGTCTATAACGTAATATAACCTAACCTAACCCATCTAGCCCCTCGCTGGTAATGTATTACAGAATCCCGTTCTTGTTGTGCCGTACGTCTCGGTTGGGATATTATATACGTCTATAGCGTTATATATCCTAACCTAAGGCAGGCTATCTTCTCGGATGCAGTATTTTACAACATTCCTGGCGTATCGGCCCATACTTCTCGGTGGGAACATTATATTCGTCTATAACGTAATATAACCTATCCTAACACATCTAGCCCCTCGCTGGTAATGTTTTACAGAATCCCGTTCGTGTCGTCCCGTACGTCTCGGTTGGGACATTATATACGTCTACAGCGTTATATATCCTAACCTAACCTAACCTAATATCTCGGATATAGTATTTTACAACATTCCTGGCGCATCGGCCTCTACTTCTCGGTGGGAACATTATATTCGTCTATAACGTAATATAACCTAACCTATCACATCTAGCACCTCGCCGGTAATGTTTTACAGAATCCCGTTTGTGTCGTCCCGTAAGTCTCTATTGGGACATTATATACTACTACAGCGTTATATATCCTAACCTAAGGCAGGCTAACATGTCGGATGCAGTATTTTACAACATTCCTGGCGGGTCGGCCCCTACTTCTCGGTGGGAATATTATATACGTCTATAACGTAATATAAACTAACCTAACATATCTAGCTCCTCGCTGGTAATATTTTACAAAATTCCGTTCGTGTCGTCCCGTACGTCTCGGTTGGGATATTATATACGTCTATAGCATTATATATCCTAACCTAAGGCAGGCTAACATCTCGGATGTAGTATATTACATCATTCCTGGCGTATGGACCACTACTTCTCGGTGGAACCATTATATACGTCTATAACGTAATATAACCTAACCTAACACATCTAGCTAGTCGCTTTAATGTTTCACAGAATCCCGTTCGTGTCGTCCCGTTCGTCTCACTTGGGACATTATATACGTCTATAGCGTTATATATCCTAACCTAAGGCAGGCTATCATCCCGGATGTAGTATTTTACAACAATCCTGGCGTATCGGCCCCTACTTCTCAGTGGGAACATTATATACGTCTATAACGTATCATAACCTAACCTAACCCATCTAGCCCCTCGCTGTAATGTTTTACAGAATCCCGTTCCTGTCGTCCCGTACGTCTCGGTTGGGACGTTATGAACGTCTACAGCGATATATATCCTAACCTAAGGCAGGCTAACATCTCAGATGTGGTATATTACATCATTCCTGGCGTATGGGCTTCTACTTCTCGGTGGAAACATTATATACGTCTATAACGTAATATAACCTAACCTAACACATCTAGCCCCTCGCTGGTAATGTTTTACAGTATGCAGTTCGTGTCGTCCCGTACGTCTCGGTTGGGATATTATATACGTCTATAGCGTTATATATCCTAACCTAAGGCAGGCTAACATCTCGGATGCAGTATTTTACAACATTCCTGGCGTATCGGCCCCTACTTCTCGGTGGGAACATTATATACGTCTATAACGTATCATAACCTAACCTAATCCATCTAGCCCCTCGCTGGTAATGTTTTACAGAATCCCGTTCCTGTCGTCCCGTTCGTCTCAGTTGGGACATTATATACGTCTATAGCGTTATATATCCTAACCTAAGGCACGCTAACATGTCGGCTGCAGTATTTTACAACATTCCTGGCGTATCGGCCTCTACTTCTCGGTGGGAACATTATATACGTCTATAACGCATTATGACCTAACCTAACACATCTAGCTAATCCCTGGTAATGTTTTACAGAATCGCGTTCGTGTCCTCCCGTACGTCTCGGTTGGGATATTATATACGTCTATAGCATTATATATCCTAACCTAAGGCAGGCTAACATCTCGGATGTAGTATATTACATCATTCCTGGCGTATCGACCACTACTTCTCGGTGGAAACATTATATACGTCTATAACGTAATATAACCTAACCTAACACATCTAGCTAGTCGCTTTAATGTTTCACAGAATCCCGTTCGTGTCGACCCGTACGTCTCGGTTGGGATATTATATACGTCTATAGCATTATATATCCCAACCTAAGGCAGGCTAACATCTCGGATGTAGTATATTACATCATTCCTGGCGTATCGGCCCATACTTCTCGGTGGGAACATTATATTCGTCTATAACGTAATATAACCTATCCTAACACATCTAGCCCCTCGCTGGTAATTTTTTACAGAATCCCGTTTGTGTCGTCCCGTAAGTCTCGGTTGAGACATTATATACTACTACAGCGTTATATATCCTAACCTAAGGCAGGCTAACATCTCGGATGCAGTATTTTGCAACATTCCAGGCGGGTCGGCCCCTACTTCTCGGTGGGAACATTATATACGTCTATAGCGTAATATAACCTAACCTAACATATCTAGCTCCTCGCTGGTAATGTTTTACAAAATCCCGTTCGTGTCGTCCCGTACGTCTCGGTTGGGATATTATATACGTCTATAGCATCATATATCCTAACCTAAGGCAGGCTAACATCTCGGATGTAGTATATTACATCATTCCTGGCGTATCGACCACTACTTCTCGGTGGAAACATTATATACGTCTATAACGTAATATAACCTAACCTAACACATCTAGCTAGTCGCTTTAATGTTTCACAGAATCCCGTTCGTGTCGTCCCGTACGTCTCGGTTGGGATATTATATACGTCTATAGCGTTATATATCCTAACCTAAGGCAGGCTAACATCTCGGATGTAGTATTTTACAACATTCCTGGCGTATCGGCCCCTACTTCTCGGTGGGAACATTACATACGTCTATAACGTATCATAACCTAACCTAACCCATCTACCCCCTCGCTGGTAATGTTTTACAGAATCCCGTTCCTGTCGTCCCGTCCGTCTCAGTTGGGACGTTATGAACGTCTACAGCGATATATATCCTAACCTAAGGCAGGCTAACATTTCGGATGTAGTATTTTACAACAGTCCTGGCGTATCGGCCCCTACTTCTCGGTGGGAACATTATATACGTCTATAACGTAACATAACGTAACCTAACCCATCTAGCCCCTCGCTGATAATGTATTACAGAATCCCGTTCCTGTTGTGCCGTACGTCTCGGTTGGGATATTATATACGTCTATAACGTTATATACCCTAACCTAAGGCAGGCTATCTTCTCGGATGCAGTATTTTACAACATTCCTGGCGTATCGGCCCATACTTCTCGGTAGGAACATTATATACGTCTATAACGTATTATGACCTAACCTAACACATCTAGCTAATCCCTGGTAATGTTTTACAGAATCCCGTTCGTGTCCTCCCGTACGTCTCGGTTGGGGCATTATATACGTCTACAGCGTTATATATCCTAACCTAAGGCGGGCTATCATCTCGGCTGCTGTATTTTACAACAGTCCTGGCGTATCGGCCCCTACTTCTCGGTGGGAACATTATATACCTCTATAACGTAACATAACGTAACCTAACCCATCTAGCCCCTCGCTGGTAATGTATTACAGAATCCCGTTCGTGTCGTCCCGTACGTCTCGGTTGGGACATTATATACGTCTACAGCGTTATATATCCTAACCTAACCTAACCTAACATCTCGGATATAGTATTTTACAACATTCCTGGCGCATCGGCCTCTACTTCTCGGTGGGAACATTATATTCGTCTATAACGTAATATAACCTAACCTATCACATCTAGCACCTCGCCGGTAATGTTTCACAGAATCCCGTTCGTGTCGTCCCGTTCGTCTCACTTGGGACATTATATACGTCTATAGCGTTATATATCCTAACCTAAGGCAGGCTATCATCTCGGATGTAGTATTTTACAACAATCCTGGCGTATCGGCCCCTACTTCTCAGTGGGCACATTATATACGTCTATAACGTATCATAACCTAACCTAACCCATCTAGCCCCTCGCTGGTAATGTTTTACAGAATCCCGTTCCTGTCGTCCCGTACGCCTCGGTTGGGACATTATATACGTCTACAGCGTTATATATCCTAACCTAAGCCAGGCTAACATTTCGGATATAGTATTTTACAACATTCCTGGCGCATCGGCCTCTACTTCTCGGTGGGAACATTATATTCGTCTATAACGTAATATAACCTAACCTATCACATCTAGCCCCTCGCTGGTAATGTTTTACAGAATCCCGTTCGTGTCGTCCCGTACGTCTCGGTTGGGATATTATATACGTCTATAGCATCATATATCCTAACCTAAGGCAGGCTAACATCTCGGATGTAGTATATTACATCATTCCTGGCGTATCGACCACTACTTCTCGGTGGAAACATTATATACGTCTATAACGTAATATAACCTAACCTAACACATCTAGCTAGTCGCTTTAATGTTTCACAGAATCCCGTTCGTGTCGACCCGTACGTCTCGGTTGGGATATTATATACGTCTATAGCATTATATATCCCAACCTAAGGCAGGCTAACATCTCGGATGTAGTATATTACATCATTCCTGGCGTATCGGCCCATACTTCTCGGTGGGAACATTATATTCGTCTATAACGTAATATAACCTATCCTAACACATCTAGCCCCTCGCTGGTAATGTTTTACAGAATCCCGTTCGTGTCCTCCCGTACGTCTCGGTTGGGGCATTATATACGTCTACAGCGTTATATATCCTAACCTAAGGCAGGCTAACATCTCGGATGCAGTATTTTACAACAGTCCTGGCGCATCGGCCCCTACTTCTCGGTGGGAACATTATATACGTCTATAACGTAATGTAAACTAACCTGACATATCTAGCTCCTCGCTGGTAATATTTTACAAAATCCCGTTCGTGTCGTCCCGTACGTCTCAGTTGGGACATTATATACGTCTATAGCGTTATATATCCTAACCTAAGGCAGGCTAACATCTCAGATGTAGTATATTACATCATTCCTGGCGTATCGGCCTCTACTTCTCGGTGGAAACATTATATACGTCTATAACGTAATATAACCTAACCTAACCCATCTAGCCCCTCGCTGGTAATGTATTACAGAATCCCGTTCCTGTTGTGCCGTACGTCTCGGTTGGGATATTATATACGTCTATAGCGTTATATATCCTAACCTAAGGCAGGCTATCTTCTCGGATGCAGTATTTTACAACATTCCTGGCGTATCGGCCCATACTTCTCGGTGGGAACATTATATTCGTCTATAACGTAATATAACCTATCCTAACACATCTAGCCCCTCGCTGGTAATGTTTTACAGAATCCCGTTCGTGTCGTCCCGTACGTCTCGGTTGGGACATTATATACGTCTACAGCGTTATATATCCTAACCTAACCTAACCTAACATCTCGGATATAGTATTTTACAACATTCCTGGCGCATCGGCCTCTACTTCTCGGTGGGAACATTATATTCGTCTATAACGTAATATAACCTAACCTATCACATCTAGCCCCTCGCTGGTAATTTTTTACAGAATCCCGTTTGTGTCGTCCCGTAAGTCTCGGTTGGGACATTATATACTACTACAGCGTTATATATCCTAACCTAAGGCAGGCTAACATCTCGGATGCAGTATTTTACAACATTCCAGGCGGGTCGGCCCCTACTTCTCGGTGGGAACATTATATACGTCTATAGCGTAATATAACCTAACCTAACATATCTAGCTCCTCGCTGGTAATGTTTTACAAAATCCCGTTCGTGTCGTCCCGTACGTCTCGGTTGGGATATTATATACGTCTATAGCATCATATATCCTAACCTAAGGCAGGCTAACATCTCGGATGTAGTATATTACATCATTCCTGGCGTATCGACCACTACTTCTCGGTGGAAACATTATATACGTCTATAACGTAATATAACCTAACCTAACACATCTAGCTATTCGCTTTAATGTTTCACAGAATCCCGTTCGTGTCGTCCCGTACGTCTCGGTTGGGATATTATATACGTCTATAGCGTTATATATCCTAACCTAAGGCAGGCTAACATCTCGGATGTAGTATTTTACAACATTCCTGGCGTATCGGCCCCTACTTCTCGGTGGGAACATTACATACGTCTATAACGTATCATAACCTAACCTAACCCATCTACCCCCTCGCTGGTAATGTTTTACAGAATCCCGTTCCTGTCGTCCCGTCCGTCTCAGTTGGGACGTTATGAACGTCTACAGCGATATATATCCTAACCTAAGGCAGGCTAACATTTCGGATGTAGTATTTTACAACAGTCCTGGCGTATCGGCCCCTACTTCTCGGTGGGAACATTATATACGTCTATAACGTAACATAACGTAACCTAACCCATCTAGCCCCTCGCTGATAATGTATTACAGAATCCCGTTCCTGTTGTGCCGTACGTCTCGGTTGGGATATTATATACGTCTATAACGTTATATATCCTAACCTAAGGCAGGCTATCTTCTCGGATGCAGTATTTTACAACATTCCTGGCGTATCGGCCCATACTTCTCGGTAGGAACATTATATACGTCTATAACGTATTATGACCTAACCTAACACATCTAGCTAATCCCTGGTAATGTTTTACAGAATCCCGTTCGTGTCCTCCCGTACGTCTCGGTTGGGGCATTATATACGTCTACAGCGTTATATATCCTAACCTAAGGCAGGCTAACATCTCGGATGCAGTATTTTACAACAGTCCTGGCGCATCGGCCCCTACTTCTCGGTGGGAACATTATATACGTCTATAACGTAACATAACGTAACCTAACCCATCTAGCCCCTCGCTGGTAATGTATTACAGAATCCCGTTCCTGTTGTGCCGTACGTCTCGGTTGGGATATTATTACGTCTATAGCGTTATTTATCCTAACCCAAGGCAGGCTAATATCTCGGATGTAGTATATTACATCATTCCTGGCGTATCGACCACTACTTCTCGGTGGAAACATTATATACGTCTATAACGTAATATAACCTAACCTATCACATCTAGCACCTCGCCGGTAATGTTTTACAGAATCCCGTTTGTGTCGACCCGTAAGTCTCGGTTGGGACATTATATACTACTACAGCGTTATATATCCTAACCTAAGGCAGGCTAACATGTCGGATGCAGTATTTTACAACATTCCTGGCGGGTCGGCCCCTACTTCTGGGTGGGAACATTCTATACGTCTATAACGTAATATAAACTAAATTAACATATCTAGCTCCTCGCTGGTAATATTTTACAAAATCCCGTTCGTGTCGTCCCGTACGTCTCGGTTGGGATATTATATACGTCTATAGCATTATATATCCTAACCTAAGGCAGGCTAACATCTCGGATGTAGTATATTACATCATTCCTGTCATATCGACCACTACTTCTCGGTGGAAACATTATATACGTCTATAACGTAATATAACCTAACCTAACACATCTAGCTAGTCGCTTTAATGTTTCACAGAATCCCGTTCGTGTCGTCCCGTTCGTCTCAGTTGGGACATTATATACGTCTATAGCGTTATATATCCTAACCTAAGGCGGGCTATCATCTCGGCTGCTGTATTTTACAACAGTCCTGGCGTATCGGCCCCTACTTCACGGTGGGAACATTATATACGTCTATAACGTAACATAACGTAACCTAACCCATCTAGCCCCTCGCTGGTAATGTATTACAGAATCCCGTTCCTGTTGTGCCGTACGTCTCGGTTGGGATATTATATACGTCTATAGCGTTATATATCCTAACGTAAGGCAGGCTAACATCTCGGATGTAGTATTTTACAACAGTCCTGGCGTATCGGCCCCTACTTCTCGGTGGGAACATTATATACGTCTATAACGTATCATAACCTAATCTAATCCATCTAGCCCCTCGCTGGTAATGTTTTACAGAATCCCGTTCCTGTCGTCCCGTACGTCTCGGTTGGGACATTATATACGTCTACAGCGTTATATATCCTAACCTAAGCCAGGCTAACATTTCGGATATAGTATTTTACAACATTCCTGGCGCATCGGCCTCTACTTCTCGGTGGGAACATTATATTCGTCTATAACGTAATATGACCTAACCTATCACATCTAGCCCCTCGCTGGTAATTTTTTACAGAATCCCGTTTGTGTCGTCCCGTAAGTCTCGGTTGGGACATTATATACTACTACAGCGTTATATATCCTAACCTAAGGCAGGCTAACATTTCGGATGTAGTATTTTACAACAGTCCTGGCGTATCGGCCCCTACTTCTCGGTGGGAACATTATATACGTCTATAACGTAACATAACGTAACCTAACCCATCTAGCCCCTCGCTGGTAATGTATTACAGAATCCCGTTCCTGTTGTGCCGTACGTCTCGGTTGGGATATTATATACGTCTATAGCGTTATATATCCTAACCTAAGGCAGGCTATCTACTCGGATGCAGTATTTTACAACATTCCTGGCGTATCGGCCCATACTTCTCGGTGGGAACATTATATTCGTCCATAACGTAATATAACCTATCCTAACACATCTAGCCCCTCGCTGGTAATGTTTTACAGAATCCCGTTCGTGTCGTCCCGTACGTCTCGGTTGGGACATTATATACGTCTACAGCGTTATATATCCTAACCTAAGCCAGGCTAACATCTCGGATATAGTATTTTACAACATTCCTGGCGCATCGGACTCTACTTCTCGGTGGGAACATTATATTCGTCTATAGCGTAATATGACCTAACCTATCACATCTAGCCCCTCGCTGGTAATTTTTTACAGAATCCCGTTTGTGTCGTCCCGTAAGTCTCGGTTGGGACATTATATACTACTACAGCGTTATATATCCTAACCTAAGGCAGGCTAACATCTCGGATGCAGTATTTTACAACATTCCAGGCGGGTCGGCCCCTACTTCTCGGTGGGAACATTATATACGTCTATAGCGTAATATAACCTAACCTAACATATCTAGCTCCTCGCTGGTAATGTTTTACAAAATCCCGTTCGTGTCGTCCCGTACGTCTCGGTTGGGATATTATATACGTCTATAGCATCATATATCCTAACCTAAGGCAGGCTAACATCTCGGATGTAGTATTTTACAACATTCCTGGCGTATCGGCCCCTACTTCTCGGTGGGAACATTACATACGTCTATAACGTATCATAACCTAACCTAACCCATCTACCCCCTCGCTGGTAATGTTTTACAGAATCCCGTTCCTGTCGTCCCGTCCGTCTCAGTTGGGACGTTATGAACGTCTACAGCGATATATATCCTAACCTAAGGCAGGCTAACATTTCGGATGTAGTATTTTACAACAGTCCTGGCGTATCGGCCCCTACTTCTCGGTGGAAACATTATATACGTCTATAACGTAATATAACCTAACCTAACACATCTAGCTAGTCGCTTTAATGTTTCACAGAATCCCGTTCGTGTCGTCCCGTTCGTCTCACTTGGGACATTATATACGTCTACAGCGTTATATATCCTAACCTATGGCAGGCTATCTTCTCGGATGTAGTATTTTACAACATTCCTGGCGTATCGGCCCATACTTCTCGGTGGGAACATGATATTCGTCTATAACGTAATATAACCTATCCTAACACATCTAGCCCCTCGCTGGTAATGTTTTACAGAATCCCGTTCGTGTCGTCCCGTACGTCTCGGTTGGGATATTATATACGTCTATAGCATCATATATCCTAACCTAAGGCAGGCTAACATCTCGGATGTAGTATATTACATCATTCCTGGCGTATCGACCACTACTTCTCGGTGGAAACATTATATACGTCTATAACGTAATATAACCTAACCTAACCCATCTAGCCCCTCGCTGGTAATGTTTTACAGAATCCCGTTCGTGTCGTCCCGTACGTCTCGGTTGGGATATTATATACGTCTATAGCGTTATATATCCTAACCTAAGGCAGGCTAACATCTCGGATGTAGTATTTTACAACATTCCTGGCGTATCGGCCCCTACTTCTCGGTGGGAACATTACATACGTCTATAACGTATCATAACCTAACCTAACCCATCTACCCCCTCGCTGGTAATGTTTTACAGAATCCCGTTCCTGTCGTCCCGTCCGTCTCAGTTGGGACGTTATGAACGTCTACAGCGATATATATCCTAACCTAAGGCAGGCTAACATTTCGGATGTAGTATTTTACAACAGTCCTGGCGTATCGGCCCCTACTTCTCGGTGGAAACATTATATACGTCTATAACGTAATATAACCGAACCTAACACATCTAGCTAGTCGCTTTAATGTTTCACAGAATCCCGTTCGTGTCGTCCCGTTCGTCTCACTTGGGACATTATATACGTCTACAGCGTTATATATCCTAACCTATGGCAGGCTATCTTCTCGGATGTAGTATTTTACAACATTCCTGGCGTATCGGCCCATACTTCTCGGTGGGAACATGATATTCGTCTATAACGTAATATAACCTATCCTAACACATCTAGCCCCTCGCTGGTAATGTATTACAGAATCCCGTTCCTGTTGTGCCGTACGTCTCGGTTGGGATATTATATACGTCTATAGCGTTATATATCCTAACGTAAGGCAGGCTAACATCTCGGATGTAGTATTTTACAACAGTCCTGGCGTATCGGCCCCTACTTCTCGGTGGGAACATTATATTCGTCTATAACGTAATATGACCTAACCTATCACATCTAGCCCCTCGCTGGTAATTTTTTACAGAATCCCGTTTGTGTCGTCCCGTAAGTCTCGGTTGGGACATTATATACTACTACAGCGTTATATATCCTAACCTAAGGCAGGCTAACATTTCGGATGTAGTATTTTACAACAGTCCTGGCGTATCGGCCCCTACTTCTCGGTGGGAACATTATATACGTCTATAACGTAACATAACGTAACCTAACCCATCTAGCCCCTCGCTGGTAATGTATTACAGAATCCCGTTCCTGTTGTGCCGTACGTCTCGGTTGGGATATTATATACGTCTATACCGTTATATATCCTAACCTAAGGCAGGCTATCTACTCGGATGCAGTATTTTACAACATTCCTGGCGTATCGGCCCATACTTCTCGGTGGGAACATTATATTCGTCCATAACGTAATATAACCTATCCTAACACATCTAGCCCCTCGCTGGTAATGTTTTACAGAATCCCGTTCGTGTCGTCCCGTACGTCTCGGTTGGGACATTATATACGTCTACAGCGTTATATATCCTAACCTAAGCCAGGCTAACATCTCGGATATAGTATTTTACAACATTCCTGGCGCATCGGACTCTACTTCTCGGTGGGAACATTATATTCGTCTATAGCGTAATATGACCTAACCTATCACATCTAGCCCCTCGCTGGTAATTTTTTACAGAATCCCGTTTGTGTCGTCCCGTAAGTCTCGGTTGGGACATTATATACTACTACAGCGTTATATATCCTAACCTAAGGCAGGCTAACATCTCGGATGCAGTATTTTACAACATTCCAGGCGGGTCGGCCCCTACTTCTCGGTGGGAACATTATATACGTCTATAGCGTAATATAACCTAACCTAACATATCTAGCTCCTCGCTGGTAATGTTTTACAAAATCCCGTTCGTGTCGTCCCGTACGTCTCGGTTGGGATATTATATACGTCTATAGCATCATATATCCTAACCTAAGGCAGGCTAACATCTCGGATGTAGTATATTACATCATTCCTGGCGTATCGACCACTACTTCTCGGTGGAAACATTATATACGTCTATAACGTAATATAACCTAACCTAACCCATCTACCCCCTCGCTGGTAATGTTTTACAGAATCCCGTTCCTGTCGTCCCGTCCGTCTCAGTTGGGACGTTATGAACGTCTACAGCGATATATATCCTAACCTAAGGCAGGCTAACATTTCGGATGTAGTATTTTACAACAGTCCTGGCGTATCGGCCCCTACTTCTCGGTGGGAACATTATATACGTCTATAACGTAACATAACGTAACCTAACCCATCTAGCCCCTCGCTGATAATGTATTACAGAATCCCGTTCCTGTTGTGCCGTACGTCTCGGTTGGGATATTATATACGTCTATAACGTTATATATCCTAACCTAAGGCAGGCTATCTTCTCGGATGCAGTATTTTACAACATTCCTGGCGTATCGGCCCATACTTCTCGGTAGGAACATTATATACGTCTATAACGTAATATAACCTAACCTAACACATCTAGCCCCTCGCTGGTAATGTTTTACAGAATCCCGTTCGTGTCGTCCCGTACGTCTCGGTTGGGATATTATATACGTGTATAGCGTTATATATCCTAACCTAAGGCAGGCTAACATCTCGAATGCAGTATTTTACAACAGTCCTGGCGTATCGGCCCCTACTTCTCGGTGGGAACATTATATACGTCTATAACGTATTATGACCTAACCTAACACATCTAGCTAATCCCTGGTAATGTTTTACAGAATCCCGTTCGTGTCCTCCCGTACGTCTCGGTTGGGGCATTATATACGTCTACAGCGTTATATATCCTAACCTAAGGCAGGCTAACATCTCGGATGCAGTATTTTACAACAGTCCTGGCGCATCGGCCCCTACTTCTCGGTGGGAACATTATATACGTCTATAACGTAACATAACGTAACCTAACCCATCTAGCCCCTCGCTGGTAATGTATTACAGAATCCCGTTCCTGTTGTGCCGTACGTCTCGGTTGGGATATTATATACGTCTATAGCGTTATTTATCCTAACCCAAGGCAGGCTAATATCTCGGATGTAGTATATTACATCATTCCTGGCGTATCGACCACTACTTCTCGGTGGAAACATTATATACGTCTATAACGTAATATAACCTAACCTATCACATCTAGCACCTCGCCGGTAATGTTTTACAGAATCCCGTTTGTGTCGACCCGTAAGTCTCGGTTGGGACATTATATACTACTACAGCGTTATATATCCTAACCTAAGGCAGGCTAACATGTCGGATGCAGTATTTTACAACATTCCTGGCGGGTCGGCCCCTACTTCTGGGTGGGAACATTCTATACGTCTATAACGTAATATAAACTAAATTAACATATCTAGCTCCTCGCTGGTAATATTTTACAAAATCCCGTTCGTGTCGTCCCGTACGTCTCGGTTGGGATATTATATACGTCTATAGCATTATATATCCTAACCTAAGGCAGGCTAACATCTCGGATGTAGTATATTACATCATTCCTGTCATATCGACCACTACTTCTCGGTGGAAACATTATATACGCCTATAATGTAATATAACCTAACCTAACACATCTAGCTAGTCGCTTTAATGTTTCACAGAATCCCGTTCGTGTCGTCCCGTTCGTCTCAGTTGGGACATTATATACGTCTATAGCGTTATATATCCTAACCTAAGGCGGGCTATCATCTCGGCTGCTGTATTTTACAACAGTCCTGGCGTATCGGCCCCTACTTCACGGTGGGAACATTATATACGTCTATAACGTAACATAACGTAACCTAACCCATCTAGCCCCTCGCTGGTAATGTATTACAGAATCCCGTTCCTGTTGTGCCGTACGTCTCGGTTGGGATATTATATACGTCTATAGCGTTATATATCCTAACGTAAGGCAGGCTAACATCTCGGATGTAGTATTTTACAACAGTCCTGGCGTATCGGCCCCTACTTCTCGGTGGGAACATTATATACGTCTATAACGTATCATAACCTAATCTAATCCATCTAGCCCCTCGCTGGTAATGTTTTACAGAATCCCGTTCCTGTCGTCCCGTACGTCTCGGTTGGGACATTATATACGTCTACAGCGTTATATATCCTAACCTAAGCCAGGCTAACATTTCGGATATAGTATTTTACAACATTCCTGGCGCATCGGCCTCTACTTCTCGGTGGGAACATTATATTCGTCTATAACGTAATATGACCTAACCTATCACATCTAGCCCCTCGCTGGTAATTTTTTACAGAATCCCGTTTGTGTCGTCCCGTAAGTCTCGGTTGGGACATTATATACTACTACAGCGTTATATATCCTAACCTAAGGCAGGCTAACATTTCGGATGTAGTATTTTACAACAGTCCTGGCGTATCGGCCCCTACTTCTCGGTGGGAACATTATATACGTCTATAACGTAACATAACGTAACCTAACCCATCTAGCCCCTCGCTGGTAATGTATTACAGAATCCCGTTCCTGTTGTGCCGTACGTCTCGGTTGGGATATTATATACGTCTATAGCGTTATATATCCTAACCTAAGGCAGGCTATCTACTCGGATGCAGTATTTTACAACATTCCTGGCGTATCGGCCCATACTTCTCGGTGGGAACATTATATTCGTCCATAACGTAATATAACCTATCCTAACACATCTAGCCCCTCGCTGGTAATGTTTTACAGAATCCCGTTCGTGTCGTCCCGTACGTCTCGGTTGGGACATTATATACGTCTACAGCGTTATATATCCTAACCTAAGCCAGGCTAACATCTCGGATATAGTATTTTACAACATTCCTGGCGCATCGGACTCTACTTCTCGGTGGGAACATTATATTCGTCTATAGCGTAATATGACCTAACCTATCACATCTAGCCCCTCGCTGGTAATTTTTTACAGAATCCCGTTTGTGTCGTCCCGTAAGTCTCGGTTGGGACATTATATACTACTACAGCGTTATATATCCTAACCTAAGGCAGGCTAACATCTCGGATGCAGTATTTTACAACATTCCAGGCGGGTCGGCCCCTACTTCTCGGTGGGAACATTATATACGTCTATAGCGTAATATAACCTAACCTAACATATCTAGCTCCTCGCTGGTAATGTTTTACAAAATCCCGTTCGTGTCGTCCCGTACGTCTCGGTTGGGATATTATATACGTCTATAGCATCATATATCCTAACCTAAGGCAGGCTAACATCTCGGATGTAGTATTTTACAACATTCCTGTCGTATCGGCCCCTACTTCTCGGTGGGAACATTACATACGTCTATAACGTATCATAACCTAACCTAACCCATCTACCCCCTCGCTGGTAATGTTTTACAGAATCCCGTTCCTGTCGTCCCGTCCGTCTCAGTTGGGACGTTATGAACGTCTACAGCGATATATATCCTAACCTAAGGCAGGCTAACATTTCGGATGTAGTATTTTACAACAGTCCTGGCGTATCGGCCCCTACTTCTCGGTGGAAACATTATATACGTCTATAACGTAATATAACCTAACCTAACACATCTAGCTAGTCGCTTTAATGTTTCACAGAATCCCGTTCGTGTCGTCCCGTTCGTCTCACTTGGGACATTATATACGTCTACAGCGTTATATATCCTAACCTATGGCAGGCTATCTTCTCGGATGTAGTATTTTACAACATTCCTGGCGTATCGGCCCATACTTCTCGGTGGGAACATGATATTCGTCTATAACGTAATATAACCTATCCTAACACATCTAGCCCCTCGCTGGTAATGTTTTACAGAATCCCGTTCGTGTCGTCCCGTACGTCTCGGTTGGGATATTATATACGTCTACAGCGTTATATATCCTAACCTGAGCCAGGCTAACATCTCGGATATAGTATTTTACAACATTCCTGGCGCATCGGCCTGTACTTCTCGGTGGGAACATTATATTCGTCTATAACGTAATATAACCTAACCTATCACTTCTAGCACCTCGCCGGTAATGTTTTACAGAATCCCGTTTGTGTCGTCCCGTAAGTCTCGGTTGGAATATTATATACGTCTATAGCGTTACATATCCTAACCTAAGGCAGGCTATCATCTCGGATGTAGTATTTTACAACATTCCTGGCGTATCGGCCCTTACTTCTCGGTGGGAACATTATATACGTCTATAACGTAATATAACCAAACCTATCCCATCTGGCCCCTCGCTGGTAATGTTTTACAGAATCCCGTTCCTGTCGTCCCGTATGTCTCGGTTGGGATGTTATGAACGTCTACAGCGATATATATCCTAAGGTAAGGCAGGCTAACATCTCGGATGTAGTATTTTACAACAGTCCTGGCGTATCGGCCCCTACTTCTCGGTGGAAACATTGTATACGTCTATAACGTAACACAACGTAACCTAACCCATCTAGCCCCTCGCTGGTAATGTTTTACAGAATCCCGTTCGTGTCGTCCCGTACGTCTCAGTTGGGACATTATATACGTCTACAGCGTTATATATCCTAACCTAAGCCAGGCTAACATGTCGGATGCAGTATTTTACAACATTCCTGGCGGGTCGGCCCCTACTTCTCGGTGGGAACATTATATACGTCTATAACGTAATATAAACTAACCTAACCCATCTAGCCCCTCGCTGGTAATATTTTACAAAATCCCGTTCGTGTCGTCCCGTACGTCTCAGTTGGGACATTATATACGTCTATAGCGTTATATATCCTAACCTAAGGCAGGCTAACATCTCAGATGTAGTATATTACAACATTCCTGGCGTATCGGCCCCTACTTCTCGGTGGGAACATTACATACGTCTATAACGTATCATAACCTAACCTAACCCATCTACCCCCTCGCTGGTAATGTTTTACAGAATCCCGTTCCTGTCGTCCCGTCCGTCTCAGTTGGGACGTTATGAACGTCTACAGCGATATATATCCTAACCTAAGGCAGGCTAACATTTCGGATGTAGTATTTTACAACAGTCCTGGCGTATCGGCCCCTACTTCTCGGTGGAAACATTATATACGTCTATAACGTAATATAACCTAACCTAACACATCTAGCTAGTCGCTTTAATGTTTCACAGAATCCCGTTCGTGTCGTCCCGTTCGTCTCACTTGGGACATTATATACGTCTACAGCGTTATATATCCTAACCTATGGCAGGCTATCTTCTCGGATGTAGTATTTTACAACATTCCTGGCGTATCGGCCCATACTTCTCGGTGGGAACATGATATTCGTCTATAACGTAATATAACCTATCCTAACACATCTAGCCCCTCGCTGGTAATGTTTTACAGAATCCCGTTCGTGTCGTCCCGTACGTCTCGGTTGGGATATTATATACGTCTACAGCGTTATATATCCTAACCTGAGCCAGGCTAACATCTCGGATATAGTATTTTACAACATTCCTGGCGCATCGGCCTCTACTTCTCGGTGGGAACATTATATTCGTCTATAACGTAATATAACCTAACCTATCACTTCTAGCACCTCGCCGGTAATGTTTTACAGAATCCCGTTTGTGTCGTCCCGTAAGTCTCGGTTGGGACATTATATACTACTCCAGCGTTATATATCCTAACCTAAGGCAGGCTAACATGTCGGATGCAGTATTTTACAACATTCCTGGCGGGTCGGCCCCTACTTCTCGGTGGGAACATTATATACGTCTATAACGTAATATAAACTAACCTGACATATCTAGCTCCTCGCTGGTAATATTTTACAAAATCCCGTTCGTGTCGTCCCGTACGTCTCGGTTGGGATATTATATACGTCTATAGCATTATATATCCTAACCTAAGGCAGGCTAACATCTCGGATGTAGTATATTACATCATTCCTGGCGTATCGACCAATACTTCTCGGTGGAAACATTATATACGTCTATAACGTAATATAACCTAACCTAACACATCTAGCTAGTCGCTTTAATGTTTTACAGAATCCCGTTCGTGTCGTCCCGTTCGTCTCAGTTGGGACATTATATACGTCTATAGCGTTATATATCCTAACCTAAGTGAGGCTATCATCTCGGATGTAGTATTTTACAACATTCCTGGCGTATCGGCCCCTACATCTCGGTGGGAACATTATATACGTCTATAACGTATCATAACCTAACCTAACCCATCTAGCCCCTCGCTGGTAATGTTTTACAGAATCCCGTTCGTGTCGTCCCGTACGTCTCGGTTGGAATATTATATACGTCTATAGCGTTACATATCCTAACCTAAGGCAGGCTATCATCTCGGATGTAGTATTTTACAACATTCCTGGCGTATCGGCCCTTACTTCTCGGTGGGAACATTATATACGTCTATAACGTAATATAACCAAACCTAACCCATCTGGCCCCTCGCTGGTAATGTTTTACAGAATCCCGTTCCTGTCGTCCCGTATGTCTCGGTTGGGATGTTATGAACGTCTACAGCGATATATATCCTAAGGTAAGGCAGGCTAACATCTCGGATGTAGTATTTTACTACAGTCCTGGCGTATCGGCCCCTACTTCTCGGTGGAAACATTGTATACGTCTATAACGTAACACAACGTAACCTAACCCATCTAGCCCCTCGCTGGTAATGTTTTACAGAATCCCGTTCGTGTCGTCCCGTACGTCTCAGTTGGGACATTATATACGTCTACAGCGTTATATATCCTAACCTAAGCCAGGCTAACATGTCGGATGCAGTATTTTACAACATTCCTGGCGGGTCGGCCCCTACTTCTCGGTGGGAACATTATATACGTCTATAACGTAATATAAACTAACCTGACATATCTAGCTCCTCGCTGGTAATATTTTACAAAATCCCGTTCGTGTCGTCCCGTACGTCTCAGTTGGGACATTATATACGTCTATAGCGTTATATATCCTAACCTAAGGCAGGCTAACATCTCAGATGTAGTATATTACATCATTCCTGGCGTATCGGCCTCTACTTCTCGGTGGAAACATTATATACGTCTATAACGTAATATAACCTAACCTAACACATCTAGCCCCTCGCTGGTAATGTATTACAGAATCCCGTTCCTGTTGTGCCGTACGTCTCGGTTGGGATATTATATACGTCTATAGCGTTATATATCCTAACGTAAGGCAGGCTAACATCTCGGATGTAGTATTTTACAACAGTCCTGGCGTATCGGCCCCTACTTCTCGGTGGGAACATTATATACGTCTATAACGTATCATAACCTAACCTAATCCATCTAGCCCCTCGCTGGTAATGTTTTACAGAATCCCGTTCCTGTCGTCCCGTACGTCTCGGTTGGGACATTATATACGTCTACAGCGTTATATATCCTAACCTAAGCCAGGCTAACATTTCGGATATAGTATTTTACAACATTCCTGGCGCATCGGCCTCTACTTCTCGGTGGGAACATTATATTCGTCTATAACGTAATATGACCTAACCTATCACATCTAGCCCCTCGCTGGTAATTTTTTACAGAATCCCGTTTGTGTCGTCCCGTAAGTCTCGGTTGGGACATTATATACTACTACAGCGTTATATATCCTAACCTAAGGCAGGCTAACATCTCGGATGCAGTATTTTACAACATTCCAGGCGGGTCGGCCCCTACTTCTCGGTGGGAACATTATATACGTCTATAGCGTAATATAACCTAACCTAACATATCTAGCTCCTCGCTGGTAATGTTTTACAAAATCCCGTTCGTGTCGTCCCGTACGTCTCGGTTGGGATATTATATACGTCTATAGCATCATATATCCTAACCTAAGGCAGGCTAACATCTCGGATGTAGTATATTACATCATTCCTGGCGTATCGACCACTACTTCTCGGTGGAAACATTATATACGTCTATAACGTAATATAACCTAACCTAACCCATCTAGCCCCTCGCTGGTAATGTTTTACAGAATCGCGTTCGTGTCGTCCCGTACGTCTCGGTTGGGATATTATATACGTCTATAGCGTTATATATCCTAACCTAAGGCAGGCTAACATCTCGGATGTAGTATTTTACAACATTCCTGGCGTATCGGCCCCTACTTCTCGGTGGGAACATTACATACGTCTATAACGTATCATAACCTAACCTAACCCATCTACCCCCTCGCTGGTAATGTTTTACAGAATCCCGTTCCTGTCGTCCCGTCCGTCTCAGTTGGGACGTTATGAACGTCTACAGCGATATATATCCTAACCTAAGGCAGGCTAACATTTCGGATGTAGTATTTTACAACAGTCCTGGCGTATCGGCCCCTACTTCTCGGTGGGAACATTATATACGTCTATAACGTAACATAACGTAACCTAACCCATCTAGCCCCTCGCTGGTAATGTATTACAGAATCCCGTTCCTGTTGTGCCGTACGTCTCGGTTGGGATATTATATACGTCTATAGCGTTATATATCCTAACCTAAGGCAGGCTATCTACTCGGATGCAGTATTTTACAACATTCCTGGCGTATCGGCCCATACTTCTCGGTGGGAACATTATATTCGTCCATAACGTAATATAACCTATCCTAACACATCTAGCCCCTCGCTGGTAATGTTTTACAGAATCCCGTACGTGTCGTCCCGTACGTCTCGGTTGGGACATTATATACGTCTACAGCGTTATATATCCTAACCTAAGCCAGGCTAACATCTCGGATATAGTATTTTACAACATTCCTGGCGCATCGGCCTCTACTTCTCGGTGGGAACATTATATTCGTCTATAACGTAATATGACCTAACCTATCACATCTAGCCCCTCGCTGGTAATTTTTTACAGAATCCCGTTTGTGTCGTCCCGTAAGTCTCGGTTGGGACATTATATACTACTACAGCGTTATATATCCTAACCTAAGGCAGGCTAACATCTCGGATGCAGTATTTTACAACATTCCAGGCGGGTCGGCCCCTACTTCTCGGTGGGAACATTATATACGTCTATAGCGTAATATAACCTAACCTAACATATCTAGCTCCTCGCTGGTAATGTTTTACAAAATCCCGTTCGTGTCGTCCCGTACGTCTCGGTTGGGATATTATATACGTCTATAGCATCATATATCCTAACCTAAGGCAGGCTAACATCTCGGATGTAGTATATTACATCATTCCTGGCGTATCGACCACTACTTCTCGGTGGAAACATTATATACGTCTATAACGTAATATAACCTAACCTAACCCATCTAGCCCCTCGCTGGTAATGTTTTACAGAATCCCGTTCGTGTCGTCCCGTACGTCTCGGTTGGGATATTATATACGTCTATAGCGTTATATATCCTAACCTAAGGCAGGCTAACATCTCGGATGTAGTATTTTACAACATTCCTGGCGTATCGGCCCCTACTTCTCGGTGGGAACATTACATACGTCTATAACGTATCATAACCTAACCTAACCCATCTACCCCCTCGCTGGTAATGTTTTACAGAATCCCGTTCCTGTCGTCCCGTCCGTCTCAGTTGGGACGTTATGAACGTCTACAGCGATATATATCCTAACCTAAGGCAGGCTAACATTTCGGATGTAGTATTTTACAACAGTCCTGGCGTATCGGCCCCTACTTCTCGGTGGGAACATTATATACGTCTATAACGTAACATAACGTAACCTAACCCATCTAGCCCCTCGCTGGTAATGTATTACAGAATCCCGTTCCTGTTGTGCCGTACGTCTCGGTTGGGATATTATATACGTCTATAGCGTTATATATCCTAACCTAAGGCAGGCTATCTACTCGGATGCAGTATTTTACAACATTCCTGGCGTATCGGCCCATACTTCTCGGTGGGAACATTATATTCGTCCATAACGTAATATAACCTATCCTAACACATCTAGCCCCTCGCTGGTAATGTTTTACAGAATCCCGTTCGTGTCGTCCCGTACGTCTCGGTTGGGACATTATATACGTCTACAGCGTTATATATCCTAACCTAAGCCAGGCTAACATCTCGGATATAGTATTTTACAACATTCCTGGCGCATCGGCCTCTACTTCTCGGTGGGAACATTATATTCGTCTATAACGTAATATGACCTAACCTATCACATCTAGCCCCTCGCTGGTAATTTTTTACAGAATCCCGTTTGTGTCGTCCCGTAAGTCTCGGTTGGGACATTATATACTACTACAGCGTTATATATCCTAACCTAAGGCAGGCTAACATCTCGGATGCAGTATTTTACAACATTCCAGGCGGGTCGGCCCCTACTTCTCGGTGGGAACATTATATACGTCTATAGCGTAATATAACCTAACCTAACATATCTAGCTCCTCGCTGGTAATGTTTTACAAAATCCCGTTCGTGTCGTCCCGTACGTCTCGGTTGGGATATTATATACGTCTATAGCATCATATATCCTAACCTAAGGCAGGCTAACATCTCGGATGCAGTATTTTACAACATTCCTGGCGTATCGGCCCATACTTCTCGGTGGGAACATTATATTCGTCCATAACGTAATATAACCTATCCTAACACATCTAGCCCCTCGCTGGTAATGTTTTACAAAATCCCGTTCGTGTCGTCCCGTACGTCTCGGTTGGGACATTATATACGTCTACAGCGTTATATATCCTAACCTAAGCCAGGCTAACATCTCGGATATAGTATTTTACAACATTCCTGGCGCATCGGACTCTACTTCTCGGTGGGAACATTATATTCGTCTATAGCGTAATATGACCTAACCTATCACATCTAGCCCCTCGCTGGTAATTTTTTACAGAATCCCGTTTGTGTCGTCCCGTAAGTCTCGGTTGGGACATTATATACTACTACAGCGTTATATATCCTAACCTAAGGCAGGCTAACATCTCGGATGCAGTATTTTACAACATTCCAGGCGGGTCGGCCCCTACTTCTCGGTGGGAACATTATATACGTCTATAGCGTAATATAACCTAACCTAACATATCTAGCTCCTCGCTGGTAATGTTTTACAAAATCCCGTTCGTGTCGTCCCGTACGTCTCGGTTGGGATATTATATACGTCTATAGCATCATATATCCTAACCTAAGGCAGGCTAACATCTCGGATGTAGTATTTTACAACATTCCTGGCGTATCGGCCCCTACTTCTCGGTGGGAACATTACATACGTCTATAACGTATCATAACCTAACCTAACCCATCTACCCCCTCGCTGGTAATGTTTTACAGAATCCCGTTCCTGTCGTCCCGTCCGTCTCAGTTGGGACGTTATGAACGTCTACAGCGATATATATCCTAACCTAAGGCAGGCTAACATTTCGGATGTAGTATTTTACAACAGTCCTGGCGTATCGGCCCCTACTTCTCGGTGGAAACATTATATACGTCTATAACGTAATATAACCTAACCTAACACATCTAGCTAGTCGCTTTAATGTTTCACAGAATCCCGTTCGTGTCGTCCCGTTCGTCTCACTTGGGACATTATATACGTCTACAGCGTTATATATCCTAACCTATGGCAGGCTATCTTCTCGGATGTAGTATTTTACAACATTCCTGGCGTATCGGCCCATACTTCTCGGTGGGAACATGATATTCGTCTATAACGTAATATAACCTATCCTAACACATCTAGCCCCTCGCTGGTAATGTTTTACAGAATCCCGTTCGTGTCGTCCCGTACGTCTCGGTTGGGATATTATATACGTCTACAGCGTTATATATCCTAACCTGAGCCAGGCTAACATCTCGGATATAGTATTTTACAACATTCCTGGCGCATCGGCCTCTACTTCTCGGTGGGAACATTATATTCGTCTATAACGTAATATAACCTAACCTATCACTTCTAGCACCTCGCCGGTAATGTTTTACAGAATCCCGTTTGTGTCGTCCCGTAAGTCTCGGTTGGAATATTATATACGTCTATAGCGTTACATATCCTAACCTAAGGCAGGCTATCATCTCGGATGTAGTATTTTACAACATTCCTGGCGTATCGGCCCTTACTTCTCGGTGGGAACATTATATACGTCTATAACGTAATATAACCAAACCTATCCCATCTGGCCCCTCGCTGGTAATGTTTTACAGAATCCCGTTCCTGTCGTCCCGTATGTCTCGGTTGGGATGTTATGAACGTCTACAGCGATATATATCCTAAGGTAAGGCAGGCTAACATCTCGGATGTAGTATTTTACAACAGTCCTGGCGTATCGGCCCCTACTTCTCGGTGGAAACATTGTATACGTCTATAACGTAACACAACGTAACCTAACCCATCTAGCCCCTCGCTGGTAATGTTTTACAGAATCCCGTTCGTGTCGTCCCGTACGTCTCAGTTGGGACATTATATACGTCTACAGCGTTATATATCCTAACCTAAGCCAGGCTAACATGTCGGATGCAGTATTTTACAACATTCCTGGCGGGTCGGCCCCTACTTCTCGGTGGGAACATTATATACGTCTATAACGTAATATAAACTAACCTAACCCATCTAGCCCCTCGCTGGTAATATTTTACAAAATCCCGTTCGTGTCGTCCCGTACGTCTCAGTTGGGACATTATATACGTCTATAGCGTTATATATCCTAACCTAAGGCAGGCTAACATCTCAGATGTAGTATATTACAACATTCCTGGCGTATCGGCCCCTACTTCTCGGTGGGAACATTACATACGTCTATAACGTATCATAACCTAACCTAACCCATCTACCCCCTCGCTGGTAATGTTTTACAGAATCCCGTTCCTGTCGTCCCGTCCGTCTCAGTTGGGACGTTATGAACGTCTACAGCGATATATATCCTAACCTAAGGCAGGCTAACATTTCGGATGTAGTATTTTACAACAGTCCTGGCGTATCGGCCCCTACTTCTCGGTGGAAACATTATATACGTCTATAACGTAATATAACCTAACCTAACACATCTAGCTAGTCGCTTTAATGTTTCACAGAATCCCGTTCGTGTCGTCCCGTTCGTCTCACTTGGGACATTATATACGTCTACAGCGTTATATATCCTAACCTATGGCAGGCTATCTTCTCGGATGTAGTATTTTACAACATTCCTGGCGTATCGGCCCATACTTCTCGGTGGGAACATGATATTCGTCTATAACGTAATATAACCTATCCTAACACATCTAGCCCCTCGCTGGTAATGTTTTACAGAATCCCGTTCGTGTCGTCCCGTACGTCTCGGTTGGGATATTATATACGTCTACAGCGTTATATATCCTAACCTGAGCCAGGCTAACATCTCGGATATAGTATTTTACAACATTCCTGGCGCATCGGCCTCTACTTCTCGGTGGGAACATTATATTCGTCTATAACGTAATATAACCTAACCTATCACTTCTAGCACCTCGCCGGTAATGTTTTACAGAATCCCGTTTGTGTCGTCCCGTAAGTCTCGGTTGGGACATTATATACTACTACAGCGTTATATATCCTAACCTAAGGCAGGCTAACATGTCGGATGCAGTATTTTACAACATTCCTGGCGTATCGGCCCTTACTTCTCGGTGGGAACATTATATATGTCTATAACGTAATATAACCAAACCTAACCCATCTGGCCCCTCGCTGGTAATGTTTTACAGAATCCCGTTCCTGTCGTCCCGTATGTCTCGGTTGGGATGTTATGAACGTCTACAGCGATATATATCCTAAGGTAAGGCAGGCTAACATCTCGGATGTAGTATTTTACAACAGTCCTGGCGTATCGGCCCCTACTTCTCGGTGGAAACATTGTATACGTCTATAACGTAACACAACGTAACCTAACCCATCTAGCCCCTCGCTGGTAATGTTTTACAGAATCCCGTTCGTGTCGTCCCGTACGTCTCAGTTGGGACATTATATACGTCTACAGCGTTATATATCCTAACCTAAGCCAGGCTAACATGTCGGATGCAGTATTTTACAACATTCCTGGCGGGTCGGCCCCTACTTCTCGGTGGGAACATTATATACGTCTATAACGTAATATAAACTAACCTAACCCATCTAGCCCCTCGCTGGTAATATTTTACAAAATCCCGTTCGTGTCGTCCCGTACGTCTCAGTTGGGACATTATATACGTCTATAGCGTTATATATCCTAACCTAAGGCAGGCTAACATCTCAGATGTAGTATATTACAACATTCCTGGCGTATCGGCCCCTACTTCTCGGTGGGAACATTACATACGTCTATAACGTATCATAACCTAACCTAACCCATCTACCCCCTCGCTGGTAATGTTTTACAGAATCCCGTTCCTGTCGTCCCGTCCGTCTCAGTTGGGACGTTATGAACGTCTACAGCGATATATATCCTAACCTAAGGCAGGCTAACATTTCGGATGTAGTATTTTACAACAGTCCTGGCGTATCGGCCCCTACTTCTCGGTGGAAACATTATATACGTCTATAACGTAATATAACCTAACCTAACACATCTAGCTAGTCGCTTTAATGTTTCACAGAATCCCGTTCGTGTCGTCCCGTTCGTCTCACTTGGGACATTATATACGTCTACAGCGTTATATATCCTAACCTATGGCAGGCTATCTTCTCGGATGTAGTATTTTACAACATTCCTGGCGTATCGGCCCATACTTCTCGGTGGGAACATGATATTCGTCTATAACGTAATATAACCTATCCTAACACATCTAGCCCCTCGCTGGTAATGTTTTACAGAATCCCGTTCGTGTCGTCCCGTACGTCTCGGTTGGGATATTATATACGTCTACAGCGTTATATATCCTAACCTGAGCCAGGCTAACATCTCGGATATAGTATTTTACAACATTCCTGGCGCATCGGCCTCTACTTCTCGGTGGGAACATTATATTCGTCTATAACGTAATATAACCTAACCTATCACTTCTAGCACCTCGCCGGTAATGTTTTACAGAATCCCGTTTGTGTCGTCCCGTAAGTCTCGGTTGGGACATTATATACTACTCCAGCGTTATATATCCTAACCTAAGGCAGGCTAACATGTCGGATGCAGTATTTTACAACATTCCTGGCGGGTCGGCCCCTACTTCTCGGTGGGAACATTATATACGTCTATAACGTAATATAAACTAACCTGACATATCTAGCTCCTCGCTGGTAATATTTTACAAAATCCCGTTCGTGTCGTCCCGTACGTCTCGGTTGGGATATTATATACGTCTATAGCATTATATATCCTAACCTAAGGCAGGCTAACATCTCGGATGTAGTATATTACATCATTCCTGGCGTATCGACCAATACTTCTCGGTGGAAACATTATATACGTCTATAACGTAATATAACCTAACCTAACACATCTAGCTAGTCGCTTTAATGTTTTACAGAATCCCGTTCGTGTCGTCCCGTTCGTCTCAGTTGGGACATTATATACGTCTATAGCGTTATATATCCTAACCTAAGTGAGGCTATCATCTCGGATGTAGTATTTTACAACATTCCTGGCGTATCGGCCCCTACATCTCGGTGGGAACATTATATACGTCTATAACGTATCATAACCTAACCTAACCCATCTAGCCCCTCGCTGGTAATGTTTTACAGAATCCCGTTCGTGTCGTCCCGTACGTCTCGGTTGGAATATTATATACGTCTATAGCGTTACATATCCTAACCTAAGGCAGGCTATCATCTCGGATGTAGTATTTTACAACATTCCTGGCGTATCGGCCCTTACTTCTCGGTGGGAACATTATATACGTCTATAACGTAATATAACCAAACCTAACCCATCTGGCCCCTCGCTGGTAATGTTTTACAGAATCCCGTTCCTGTCGTCCCGTATGTCTCGGTTGGGATGTTATGAACGTCTACAGCGATATATATCCTAAGGTAAGGCAGGCTAACATCTCGGATGTAGTATTTTACAACAGTCCTGGCGTATCGGCCCCTACTTCTCGGTGGAAACATTGTATACGTCTATAACGTAACACAACGTAACCTAACCCATCTAGCCCCTCGCTGGTAATGTTTTACAGAATCCCGTTCGTGTCGTCCCGTACGTCTCAGTTGGGACATTATATACGTCTACAGCGTTATATATCCTAACCTAAGCCAGGCTAACATGTCGGATGCAGTATTTTACAACATTCCTGGCGGGTCGGCCCCTACTTCTCGGTGGGAACATTATATACGTCTATCACGTAATATAAACTAACCTGACATATCTAGCTCCTCGCTGGTAATATTTTACAAAATCCCGTTCGTGTCGTCCCGTACGTCTCAGTTGGGACATTATATACGTCTATAGCGTTATATATCCTAACCTAAGGCAGGCTAACATCTCAGATGTAGTATATTACATCATTCCTGGCGTATCGGCCTCTACTTCTCGGTGGAAACATTATATACGTCTATAACGTAATATAACCTAACCTAACACATCTAGCCCCTCGCTGGTAATGTATTACAGAATCCCGTTCCTGTTGTGCCGTACGTCTCGGTTGGGATATTATATACGTCTATAGCGTTATATATCCTAACGTAAGGCAGGCTAACATCTCGGATGTAGTATTTTACAACAGTCCTGGCGTATCGGCCCCTACTTCTCGGTGGGAACATTATATACGTCTATAACGTATCATAACCTAACCTAATCCATCTAGCCCCTCGCTGGTAATGTTTTACAGAATCCCGTTCCTGTCGTCCCGTACGTCTCGGTTGGGACATTATATACGTCTACAGCGTTATATATCCTAACCTAAGCCAGGCTAACATTTCGGATATAGTATTTTACAACATTCCTGGCGCATCGGCCTCTACTTCTCGGTGGGAACATTATATTCGTCTATAACGTAATATGACCTAACCTATCACATCTAGCCCCTCGCTGGTAATTTTTTACAGAATCCCGTTTGTGTCGTCCCGTAAGTCTCGGTTGGGACATTATATACTACTACAGCGTTATATATCCTAACCTAAGGCAGGCTAACATCTCGGATGCAGTATTTTACAACATTCCAGGCGGGTCGGCCCCTACTTCTCGGTGGGAACATTATATACGTCTATAGCGTAATATAACCTAACCTAACATATCTAGCTCCTCGCTGGTAATGTTTTACAAAATCCCGTTCGTGTCGTCCCGTACGTCTCGGTTGGGATATTATATACGTCTATAGCATCATATATCCTAACCTAAGGCAGGCTAACATCTCGGATGTAGTATATTACATCATTCCTGGCGTATCGACCACTACTTCTCGGTGGAAACATTATATACGTCTATAACGTAATATAACCTAACCTAACCCATCTAGCCCCTCGCTGGTAATGTTTTACAGAATCGCGTTCGTGTCGTCCCGTACGTCTCGGTTGGGATATTATATACGTCTATAGCGTTATATATCCTAACCTAAGGCAGGCTAACATCTCGGATGTAGTATTTTACAACATTCCTGGCGTATCGGCCCCTACTTCTCGGTGGGAACATTACATACGTCTATAACGTATCATAACCTAACCTAACCCATCTACCCCCTCGCTGGTAATGTTTTACAGAATCCCGTTCCTGTCGTCCCGTCCGTCTCAGTTGGGACGTTATGAACGTCTACAGCGATATATATCCTAACCTAAGGCAGGCTAACATTTCGGATGTAGTATTTTACAACAGTCCTGGCGTATCGGCCCCTACTTCTCGGTGGGAACATTATATACGTCTATAACGTAACATAACGTAACCTAACCCATCTAGCCCCTCGCTGGTAATGTATTACAGAATCCCGTTCCTGTTGTGCCGTACGTCTCGGTTGGGATATTATATACGTCTATAGCGTTATATATCCTAACCTAAGGCAGGCTATCTACTCGGATGCAGTATTTTACAACATTCCTGGCGTATCGGCCCATACTTCTCGGTGGGAACATTATATTCGTCCATAACGTAATATAACCTATCCTAACACATCTAGCCCCTCGCTGGTAATGTTTTACAGAATCCCGTACGTGTCGTCCCGTACGTCTCGGTTGGGACATTATATACGTCTACAGCGTTATATATCCTAACCTAAGCCAGGCTAACATCTCGGATATAGTATTTTACAACATTCCTGGCGCATCGGCCTCTACTTCTCGGTGGGAACATTATATTCGTCTATAACGTAATATGACCTAACCTATCACATCTAGCCCCTCGCTGGTAATTTTTTACAGAATCCCGTTTGTGTCGTCCCGTAAGTCTCGGTTGGGACATTATATACTACTACAGCGTTATATATCCTAACCTAAGGCAGGCTAACATCTCGGATGCAGTATTTTACAACATTCCAGGCGGGTCGGCCCCTACTTCTCGGTGGGAACATTATATACGTCTATAGCGTAATATAACCTAACCTAACATATCTAGCTCCTCGCTGGTAATGTTTTACAAAATCCCGTTCGTGTCGTCCCGTACGTCTCGGTTGGGATATTATATACGTCTATAGCATCATATATCCTAACCTAAGGCAGGCTAACATCTCGGATGTAGTATATTACATCATTCCTGGCGTATCGACCACTACTTCTCGGTGGAAACATTATATACGTCTATAACGTAATATAACCTAACCTAACCCATCTAGCCCCTCGCTGGTAATGTTTTACAGAATCCCGTTCGTGTCGTCCCGTACGTCTCGGTTGGGATATTATATACGTCTATAGCGTTATATATCCTAACCTAAGGCAGGCTAACATCTCGGATGTAGTATTTTACAACATTCCTGGCGTATCGGCCCCTACTTCTCGGTGGGAACATTACATACGTCTATAACGTATCATAACCTAACCTAACCCATCTACCCCCTCGCTGGTAATGTTTTACAGAATCCCGTTCCTGTCGTCCCGTCCGTCTCAGTTGGGACGTTATGAACGTCTACAGCGATATATATCCTAACCTAAGGCAGGCTAACATTTCGGATGTAGTATTTTACAACAGTCCTGGCGTATCGGCCCCTACTTCTCGGTGGGAACATTATATACGTCTATAACGTAACATAACGTAACCTAACCCATCTAGCCCCTCGCTGGTAATGTATTACAGAATCCCGTTCCTGTTGTGCCGTACGTCTCGGTTGGGATATTATATACGTCTATAGCGTTATATATCCTAACCTAAGGCAGGCTATCTACTCGGATGCAGTATTTTACAACATTCCTGGCGTATCGGCCCATACTTCTCGGTGGGAACATTATATTCGTCCATAACGTAATATAACCTATCCTAACACATCTAGCCCCTCGCTGGTAATGTTTTACAGAATCCCGTTCGTGTCGTCCCGTACGTCTCGGTTGGGACATTATATACGTCTACAGCGTTATATATCCTAACCTAAGCCAGGCTAACATCTCGGATATAGTATTTTACAACATTCCTGGCGCATCGGCCTCTACTTCTCGGTGGGAACATTATATTCGTCTATAACGTAATATGACCTAACCTATCACATCTAGCCCCTCGCTGGTAATTTTTTACAGAATCCCGTTTGTGTCGTCCCGTAAGTCTCGGTTGGGACATTATATACTACTACAGCGTTATATATCCTAACCTAAGGCAGGCTAACATCTCGGATGCAGTATTTTACAACATTCCAGGCGGGTCGGCCCCTACTTCTCGGTGGGAACATTATATACGTCTATAGCGTAATATAACCTAACCTAACATATCTAGCTCCTCGCTGGTAATGTTTTACAAAATCCCGTTCGTGTCGTCCCGTACGTCTCGGTTGGGATATTATATACGTCTATAGCATCATATATCCTAACCTAAGGCAGGCTAACATCTCGGATGTAGTATATTACATCATTCCTGGCGTATCGACCACTACTTCTCGGTGGAAACATTATATACGTCTATAACGTAATATAACCTAACCTAACCCATCTAGCCCCTCGCTGGTAATGTTTTACAGAATCCCGTTCGTGTCGTCCCGTACGTCTCGGTTGGGATATTATATACGTCTATAGCGTTATATATCCTAACCTAAGGCAGGCTAACATCTCGGATGTAGTATTTTACAACATTCCTGGCGTATCGGCCCCTACTTCTCGGTGGGAACATTACATACGTCTATAACGTATCATAACCTAACCTAACCCATCTACCCCCTCGCTGGTAATGTTTTACAGAATCCCGTTCCTGTCGTCCCGTCCGTCTCAGTTGGGACGTTATGAACGTCTACAGCGATATATATCCTAACCTAAGGCAGGCTAACATTTCGGATGTAGTATTTTACAACAGTCCTGGCGTATCGGCCCCTACTTCTCGGTGGGAACATTATATACGTCTATAACGTAACATAACGTAACCTAACCCATCTAGCCCCTCGCTGGTAATGTATTACAGAATCCCGTTCCTGTTGTGCCGTACGTCTCGGTTGGGATATTATATACGTCTATAGCGTTATATATCCTAACCTAAGGCAGGCTATCTACTCGGATGCAGTATTTTACAACATTCCTGGCGTATCGGCCCATACTTCTCGGTGGGAACATTATATTCGTCCATAACGTAATATAACCTATCCTAACACATCTAGCCCCTCGCTGGTAATGTTTTACAGAATCCCGTTCGTGTCGTCCCGTACGTCTCGGTTGGGACATTATATACGTCTACAGCGTTATATATCCTAACCTAAGCCAGGCTAACATCTCGGATATAGTATTTTACAACATTCCTGGCGCATCGGCCTCTACTTCTCGGTGGGAACATTATATTCGTCTATAACGTAATATGACCTAACCTATCACATCTAGCCCCTCGCTGGTAATTTTTTACAGAATCCCGTTTGTGTCGTCCCGTAAGTCTCGGTTGGGACATTATATACTACTACAGCGTTATATATCCTAACCTAAGGCAGGCTAACATCTCGGATGCAGTATTTTACAACATTCCAGGCGGGTCGGCCCCTACTTCTCGGTGGGAACATTATATACGTCTATAGCGTAATATAACCTAACCTAACATATCTAGCTCCTCGCTGGTAATGTTTTACAAAATCCCGTTCGTGTCGTCCCGTACGTCTCGGTTGGGATATTATATACGTCTAAAGCATCATATATCCTAACCTAAGGCAGGCTAACATCTCGGATGTAGTATATTACATCATTCCTGGCGTATCGACCACTACTTCTCGGTGGAAACATTATATACGTCTATAACGTAATATAACCTAACCTAACCCATCTAGCCCCTCGCTGGTAATGTTTTACAGAATCCCGTTCGTGTCGTCCCGTACGTCTCGGTTGGGATATTATATACGTCTATAGCGTTATATATCCTAACCTAAGGCAGGCTAACATCTCGGATGTAGTATTTTACAACATTCCTGGCGTATCGGCCCCTACTTCTCGGTGGGAACATTACATACGTCTATAACGTATCATAACCTAACCTAACCCATCTACCCCCTCGCTGGTAATGTTTTACAGAATCCCGTTCCTGTCGTCCCGTCCGTCTCAGTTGGGACGTTATGAACGTCTACAGCGATATATATCCTAACCTAAGGCAGGCTAACATTTCGGATGTAGTATTTTACAACAGTCCTGGCGTATCGGCCCCTACTTCTCGGTGGGAACATTATATTCGTCTATAACGTAATATAACCTAACCTATCACTTCTAGCACCTCGCCGGTAATGTTTTACAGAATCCCGTTTGTGTCGTCCCGTAAGTCTCGGTTGGGACATTATATACTACTACAGCGTTATATATCCTAACCTAAGGCAGGCTAACATGTCGGATGCAGTATTTTACAACATTCCTGGCGGGTCGGCCCCTACTTCTCGGTGGGAACATTATATACGTCTATAACGTAATATAAACTAACCTGACATATCTAGCTCCTCGCTGGTAATATTTTACAAAATCCCGTTCGTGTCGTCCCGTACGTCTCGGTTGGGATATTATATACGTCTATAGCATTATATATCCTAACCTAAGGCAGGCTAACATCTCGGATGTAGTATATTACATCATTCCTGGCGTATCGACCACTACTTCTCGGTGGAAACATTATATACGTCTATAACGTAATATAACCTAACCTAACACATCTAGATAGTCGCTTTAATGTTTTACAGAATCCCGTTCGTGTCGTCCCGTTCGTCTCAGTTGGGACATTATATACGTCTATAGCGTTATATATCCTAACCTAAGGGAGGCTATCATCTCGGATGTAGTATTTTACAACATTCCTGGCGTATCGGCCCCTACATCTCGGTGGGAACATTATATACGTCTATAACGTATCATAACCTAACCTAACCCATCTAGCCCCTCGCTGGTAATGTTTTACAGAATCCCGTTCGTGTCGTCCCGTACGTCTCGGTTGGAATATTATATACGTCTATAGCGTTACATATCCTAACCTAAGGCAGGCTATCATCTCGGATGTAGTATTTTACAACATTCCTGGCGTATCGGCCCTTACTTCTCGGTGGGAACATTATATACGTCTATAACGTAATATAACCAAACCTAACCCATCTGGCCCCTCGCTGGTAATGTTTTACAGAATCCCGTTCCTGTCGTCCCGTATGTCTCGGTTGGGATGTTATGAACGTCTACAGCGATATATATCCTAAGGTAAGGCAGGCTAACATCTCGGATGTAGTATTTTACAACAGTCCTGGCGTATCGGCCCCTACTTCTCGGTGGAAACATTGTATACGTCTATAACGTAACACAACGTAACCTAACCCATCTAGCCCCTCGCTGGTAATGTTTTACAGAATCCCGTTCGTGTCGTCCCGTACGTCTCAGTTGGGACATTATATACGTCTACAGCGTTATATATCCTAACCTAAGCCAGGCTAACATGTCGGATGCAGTATTTTACAACATTCCTGGCAAGTCGGCCCCTACTTCTCGGTGGGAACATTATATACGTCTATAACGTAATATAAACTAACCTGACATATCTAGCTCCTCGCTGGTAATATTTTACAAAATCCCGTTCGTGTCGTCCCGTACGTCTCAGTTGGGACATTATATACGTCTATAGCGTTATATATCCTAACCTAAGGCAGGCTAACATCTCAGATGTAGTATATTACATCATTCCTGGCGTATCGGCCTCTACTTCTCGGTGGAAACACTATATACGTCTATAACGTAATATAACCTAACCTAACACATCTAGCTAGTCGCTTTAATGTTTCACAGAATCCCGTTCGTGTCGTCCCGTACGTCTCGGTTGGGATATTATATACGTCTATAGCATTATATATCCCAACCTAAGGCAGGCTAACATCTCGGATGTAGTATATTACATCATTCCTGGCGTATCGGCCCATACTTCTCGGTGGGAACATTATATTCGTCTATAACGTAATATAACCTATCCTAACACATCTAGCCCCTCGCTGGTAATGTTTTACAGAATCCCGTTCGTGTCGTCCCGTACGTCTCAGTTGGGACATTATATACGTCTACAGCGTTATATATCCTAACCTAAGCCAGGCTAACATGTCGGATGCAGTATTTTACAACATTCCTGGCGGGTCGGCCCCTACTTCTCGGTGGGAACATTATATACGTCTATAACGTAACATAACGTAACCTAACCCATCTAGCCCCTCGCTGGTAATGTATTACAGAATCCCGTTCCTGTTGTGCCGTACGTCTCGGTTGGGATATTATATACGTCTATAGCGTTATATATCCTAACCTAAGGCAGGCTATCTACTCGGATGCAGTATTTTACAACATTCCTGGCGTATCGGCCCATACTTCTCGCTGGGAACATTATATTCGTCCATAACGTAATATAACCTATCCTAACACATCTAGCCCCTCGCTGGTAATGTTTTACAGAATCCCGTTCGTGTCGTCCCGTACGTCTCGGTTGGGATATTATATACGTCTATAGCATCATATATCCTAACCTAAGGCAGGCTAACATCTCGGATGTAGTATATTACATCATTCCTGGCGTATCGACCACTACTTCTCGGTGGAAACATTATATACGTCTATAACGTAATATAACCTAACCTAACCCATCTAGCCCCTCGCTGGTAATGTTTTACAGAATCCCGTTCGTGTCGTCCCGTACGTCTCGGTTGGGATATTATATACGTCTATAGCGTTATATATCCTAACCTAAGGCAGGCTAACATCTCGGATGTAGTATTTTACAACATTCCTGGCGTATCGGCCCCTACTTCTCGGTGGGAATATTACATACGTCTATAACGTATCATAACCTAACCTAACCCATCTACCCCCTCGCTGGTAATGTTTTACAGAATCCCGTTCCTGTCGTCCCGTCCGTCTCAGTTGGGACGTTATGAACGTCTACAGCGATATATATCCTAACCTAAGGCAGGCTAACATTTCGGATGTAGTATTTTACAACAGTCCTGGCGTATCGGCCCCTACTTCTCGGTGGAAACATTATATACGTCTATAACGTAATATAACCTAACCTAACACATCTAGCTAGTCGCTTTAATGTTTCACAGAATCCCGTTCGTGTCGTCCCGTTCGTCTCACTTGGGACATTATATACGTCTATAGCGTTATATATCCTAACCTATGGCAGGCTATCTTCTCGGATGTAGTATTTTACAACATTCCTGGCGTATCGGCCCATACTTCTCGGTGGGAACATGATATTCGTCTATAACGTAATATAACCTATCCTAACACATCTAGCCCCTCGCTGGTAATGTTTTACAGAATCCCGTTCGTGTCGTCCCGTACGTCTCGGTTGGGATATTATATACGTCTATAGCGTTATATATCCTAACCTAAGGCAGGCTAACATCTCGGATGTAGTATTTTACAACATTCCTGGCGTATCGGCCCCTACTTCTCGGTGGGAATATTACATACGTCTATAACGTAATATAAACTAACCTGACATATCTAGCTCCTCGCTGGTAATATTTTACAAAATCCCGTTCGTGTCGTCCCGTACGTCTCAGTTGGGACATTATATACGTCTATAGCGTTATATATCCTAACCTAAGGCAGGCTAACATCTCAGATGTAGTATATTACATCATTCCTGGCGTATCGGCCTCTACTTCTCGGTGGAAACACTATATACGTCTATAACGTAATATAACCTAACCTAACACATCTAGCTAGTCGCTTTAATGTTTCACAGAATCCCGTTCGTGTCGTCCCGTACGTCTCGGTTGGGATATTATATACGTCTATAGCATTATATATCCCAACCTAAGGCAGGCTAACATCTCGGATGTAGTATATTACATCATTCCTGGCGTATCGGCCCATACTTCTCGGTGGGAACATTATATTCGTCTATAACGTAATATAACCAATCCTAACACATCTAGCCCCTCGCTGGTAATGTTTTACAGAATCCCGTTCGTGTCGTCCCGTACGTCTCAGTTGGGACATTATATACTACTACAGCGTTATATATCCTAACCTAAGGCAGGCTAACATCTCGGATGCAGTATTTTACAACATTCCAGGCGGGTCGGCCCCTACTTCTCGGTGGGAACATTATATACGTCTATAGCGTAATATAACCTAACCTAACATATCTAGCTCCTCGCTGGTAATGTTTTACAAAATCCCGTTCGTGTCGTCCCGTACGTCTCGGTTGGGATATTATATACGTCTATAGCATCATATATCCTAACCTAAGGCAGGCTAACATCTCGGATGTAGTATATTACATCATTCCTGGCGTATCGACCACTACTTCTCGGTGGAAACATTATATACGTCTATAACGTAATATAACCTAACCTAACCCATCTAGCCCCTCGCTGGTAATGTTTTACAGAATCCCGTTCGTGTCGTCCCGTACGTCTCGGTTGGGATATTATATACGTCTATAGCGTTATATATCCTAACCTAAGGCAGGCTAACATCTCGGATGTAGTATTTTACAACATTCCTGGCGTATCGGCCCCTACTTCTCGGTGGGAATATTACATACGTCTATAACGTATCATAACCTAACCTAACCCATCTACCCCCTCGCTGGTAATGTTTTACAGAATCCCGTTCCTGTCGTCCCGTCCGTCTCAGTTGGGACATTATGAACGTCTACAGCGATATATATCCTAACCTAAGGCAGGCTAACATTTCGGATGTAGTATTTTACAACAGTCCTGGCGTATCGGCCCCTACTTCTCGGTGGAAACATTATATACGTCTATAACGTAATATAACCTAACCTAACACATCTAGCTAGTCGCTTTAATGTTTCACAGAATCCCGTTCGTGTCGTCCCGTTCGTCTCACTTGGGACATTATATACGTCTATAGCGTTATATATCCTAACCTATGGCAGGCTAACATCTCGGATATAGTATTTTACAACATTCCTGGCGCATCGGCCTCTACTTCTCGGTGGGAACATTATATTCGTCTATAACGTAATATAACCTAACCTATCACTTCTAGCACCTCGCCGGTAATGTTTTACAGAATCCCGTTTGTGTCGTCCCGTAAGTCTCGGTTGGGACATTATATACTACTACAGCGTTATATATCCTAACCTAAGGCAGGCTAACATGTCGGATGCAGTATTTTACAACATTCCTGGCGGGTCGGCCCCTACTTCTCGGTGGGAACATTATATACGTCTATAACGTAATATAAACTAACCTGACATATCTAGCTCCTCGCTGGTAATATTTTACAAAATCCCGTTCGTGTCGTCCCGTACGTCTCGGTTGGGATATTATATACGTCTATAGCATTATATATCCTAACCTAAGGCAGGCTAACATCTCGGATGTAGTATATTACATCATTCCTGGCGTATCGACCACTACTTCTCGGTGGGAACATTATATACGTCTATAACGTAATATAACCAAACCTAACCCATCTGGCCCCTCGCTGGTAATGTTTTACAGAATCCCGTTCCTGTCGTCCCGTATGTCTCGGTTGGGATGTTATGAACGTCTACAGCGATATATATCCTAAGGTAAGGCAGGCTAACATCTCGGATGTAGTATTTTACAACAGTCCTGGCGTATCGGCCCCTACTTCTCGGTGGAAACATTGTATACGTCTATAACGTAACACAACGTAACCTAACCCATCTAGCCCCTCGCTGGTAATGTTTTACAGAATCCCGTTCGTGTCGTCCCGTACGTCTCAGTTGGGACATTATATACGTCTACAGCGTTATATATCCTAACCTAAGCCAGGCTAACATGTCGGATGCAGTATTTTACAACATTCCTGGCAAGTCGGCCCCTACTTCTCGGTGGGAACATTATATACGTCTATAACGTAATATAAACTAACCTGACATATCTAGCTCCTCGCTGGTAATATTTTACAAAATCCCGTTCGTGTCGTCCCGTACGTCTCAGTTGGGACATTATATACGTCTATAGCTTTATATATCCTAACCTAAGGCAGGCTAACATCTCAGATGTAGTATATTACATCATTCCTGGCGTATCGGCCTCTACTTCTCGGTGGAAACATTATATACGTCTATAACGTAATATAACCTAACCTAACCCATCTAGCCCCTCGCTGGTAATGTATTACAGAATCCCGTTCCTGTTGTGCCGTACGTCTCGGTTGGGATATTATATACGTCTATAGCGTTATATATCCTAACCTAAGGCAGGCTAACATCTCGGATGCAGTATTTTACAACATTCCTGGCGTATCGGCCCCTACTTCTCGGTGGGAACATTATATACGTCTATAACGTATCATAACCTAACCTAATCCATCTAGCCCCTCGCTGGTAATGTTTTACAGAATCCCGTTCCTGTCGTCCCGTACGTCTCGGTTGGGACATTATATACGTCTACAGCGTTATATATCCTAACCTAAGGCAGGCTAACATTTCGGATATAGTATTTTACAACATTCCTGGCGCATCGGCCTCTACTTCTCGGTGGGAACATTATATTCGTCTATAACGTAATATGACCTAACCTATCACATCTAGCCCCTCGCTGGTAATTTTTTACAGAATCCCGTTTGTGTCGTCCCGTAAGTCTCGGTTGGGACATTATATACTACTACAGCGTTATATATCCTAACCTAAGGCAGGCTAACATCTCGGATGCAGTATTTTACAACATTCCAGGCGGGTCGGCTCCTACTTCTCGGTGGGAGCATTATATACGTCTATAGCGTAATATAACCTAACCTAACATATCTAGCTCCTCGCTGGTAATGTTTTACAAAATCCCGTTCGTGTCGTCCCGTACGTCTCGGTTGGGATATTATATACGTCTATAGCATCATATATCCTAACCTAAGGCAGGCTAACATCTCGGATGTAGTATATTACATCATTCCTGGCGTATCGACCACTACTTCTCGGTGGAAACATTATATACGTCTATAACGTAATATAACCTAACCTAACCCATCTAGCCCCTCGCTGGTAATGTTTTACAGAATCCCGTTCGTGTCGTCCCGTACGTCTCGGTTGGGATATTATATACGTCTATAGCGTTATATATCCTAACCTAAGGCAGGCTAACATCTCGGATGTAGTATTTTACAACATTCCTGGCGTATCGGCCCCTACTTCTCGGTGGGAACATTACATACGTCTATAACGTATCATAACCTAACCTAACCCATCTACCCCCTCGCTGGTAATATTTTACAAAATCCCGTTCCTGTTGTGCCGTACGTCTCGGTTGGGATATTATATACGTCTATAGCGTTATTTATCCTAACCCAAGGCAGGCTAATATCTCGGATGTAGTATATTACATCATTCCTGGCGTATCGACCACTACTTCTCGGTGGAAACATTATATACGTCTATAACGTAATATAACCTAACCTATCACATCTAGCACCTCGCCGGTAATGTTTTACAGAATCCCGTTTGTGTCGACCCGTAAGTCTCGGTTGGGACATTATATACTACTACAGCGTTATATACCCTAACCTAAGGCAGGCTAACATGTCGGATGCAGTATTTTACAACATTCCTGGCGGGTCGGCCCCTACTTCTCGGTGGGAACATTATATACGTCTATAACGTAATATAAACTAACCAAACATATCTAGCTCCTCGCTGGTAATATTTTACAAAATCCCGTTCGTGTCGTCCCGTACGTCTCGGTTGGGATATTATATACGTCTATAGCATTATATATCCTAACCTAAGGCAGGCTAACATCTCGGATGTAGTATATTACATCATTCCTGGCGTATCGACCACTACATCTCGGTGGAAACATTATATACGTCTATAACGTAATATAACCTAACCTATCACATCTAGCACCTCGCCGGTAATGTTTTACAGAATCCCGTTTGTGTCGACCCGTAAGTCTCGGTTGGGACATTATATACTACTACAGCGTTATATATCCTAACCTAAGGCAGGCTAACATGTCGGATGCAGTATTTTACAACATTCCTGGCGGGTCGGCCCCTACTTCTGGGTGGGAACATTATATACGTCTATAACGTAATATAAACTAACCTAACATATCTAGCTCCTCGCTGGTAATATTTTACAAAATCCCGTTCGTGTCGTCCCGTACGTCTCGGTTGGGATATTATATACGTCTATAGCATTATATATCCTAACCTAAGGCAGGCTAACATCTCGGATGTAGTATATTACATCATTCCTGGCGTATCGACCACTACTTCTCGGTGGAAACATTATATATGTCTATAACGTAATATAACCTAACCTAACACATCTAGCTAGTCGCTTTAGTGTTTCACAGAATCCCGTTCGTGTCGTCCCGTTCGTCTCAGTTGGGACATTATATACGTCTATAGCCTTATATATCCTAACCTAAGGCAGGCTATCATCTCGGCTGCAGTATTTTACAACAGTCCTGGCGTATCGGCCCCTACTTCTCGGTGGGAACATTATATACGTCTATAACGTAACATAACGTAACCTAACCCATCTAGCCCCTCGCTGGTAATGTATTACAGAATCCCGTTCCTGTTGTGCCGTACGTCTCGGTTGGGATATTATATACGTCTATAGCGTTATATATCCTAACGTAAGGCAGGCTAACATCTCGGATGTAGTATTTTACAACAGTCCTGGCGTATCGGCTCCTACTTCTCGGTGGGAACATTATATGCGTCTATAACGTAACATAACGTAACCTAACCCATCTAGCCCCTCGTTGGTAATGTATTACGGAATCCCGTTCCTGGTGTGCCGTACGTCTCGGTTGGGACATTATATACTACTACAGCGTTATATATCCTAACCTAAGGCAGGCTAACATGTCGGATGCAGTATTTTACAACATTCCTGGCGGGTCGGCCCCTACTTCTCGGTGGGAACATTATATACGTCTATAACGTAATATAAACTAACCTGACATATCTAGCTCCTCGCTGGTAATATTTTACAAAATCCCGTTCGTGTCGTCCTGTACGTCTCGGTTGGGATATTATATACGTCTATAGCATTATATATCCTAACCTAAGGCAGGCTAACATCTCGGATGTAGTATATTACATCATTCCTGGCGTATCGACCACTACTTCTCGGTGGAAACATTATATACGTCTATAACGTAATATAACCTAACCTAACCCATCTAGCCCCTCGCTGGTAATGTTTTACAGAATCCCGTTCGTGTCGTCCCGTACGTCTCGGTTGGGATATTATATACGTCTATAGCGTTATATATCCTAACCTAAGGCAGGCTAACATCTCGGATGTAGTATTTTACAACATTCCTGGCGTATCGGCCCCTACTTCTCGGTGGGAATATTACATACGTCTATAACGTATCATAACCTAACCTAACCCATCTACCCCCTCGCTGGTAATGTTTTACAGAATCCCGTTCCTGTCGTCCCGTCCGTCTCAGTTGGGACGTTATGAACGTCTACAGCGATATATATCCTAACCTAAGGCAGGCTAACATTTCGGATGTAGTATTTTACAACAGTCCTGGCGTATCGGCCCCTACTTCTCGGTGGAAACATTATATACGTCTATAACGTAATATAACCTAACCTAACACATCTAGCTAGTCGCTTTAATGTTTCACAGAATCCCGTTCGTGTCGTCCCGTTCGTCTCACTTGGGACATTATATACGTCTATAGCGTTATATATCCTAACCTATGGCAGGCTATCTTCTCGGATGTAGTATTTTACAACATTCCTGGCGTATCGGCCCATACTTCTCGGTGGGAACATGATATTCGTCTATAACGTAATATAACCTATCCTAACACATCTAGCCCCTCGCTGGTAATGTTTTACAGAATCCCGTTCGTGTCGTCCCGTACGTCTCGGTTGGGATATTATAGACGTCTACAGCGTTATATATCCTAACCTGAGCCAGGCTAACATCTCGGATATAGTATTTTACAACATTCCTGGCGCATCGGCCTCTACTTCTCGGTGGGAACATTATATTCGTCTATAACGTAATATAACCTAACCTATCACTTCTAGCACCTCGCCGGTAATGTTTTACAGAATCCCGTTTGTGTCGTCCCGTAAGTCTCGGTTGGGACATTATATACTACTACAGCGTTATATATCCTAACCTAAGGCAGGCTAACATGTCGGATGCAGTATTTTACAACATTCCTGGCGGGTCGGCCCCTACTTCTCGGTGGGAACATTATATACGTCTATAACGTAATATAAACTAACCTGACATATCTAGCTCCTCGCTGGTAATATTTTACAAAATCCCGTTCGTGTCGTCCCGTACGTCTCGGTTGGGATATTATATACGTCTATAGCATTATATATCCTAACCTAAGGCAGGCTAACATCTCGGATGTAGTATATTACATCATTCCTGGCGTATCGACCACTACTTCTCGGTGGAAACATTATATACGTCTATAACGTAATATAACCTAACCTAACACATCTAGCTAGTCGCTTTAATGTTTTACAGAATCCCGTTCGTGTCGTCCCGTTCGTCTCAGTTGGGACATTATATACGTCTATAGCGTTATATATCCTAACCTAAGGGAGGCTATCATCTCGGATGTAGTATTTTACAACATTCCTGGCGTATCGGCCCCTACATCTCGGTGGGAACATTATATACGTCTATAACGTATCATAACCTAACCTAACCCATCTAGCCCCTCGCTGGTAATGTTTTACAGAATCCCGTTCGTGTCGTCCCGTACGTCTCGGTTGGAATATTATATACGTCTATAGCGTTACATATCCTAACCTAAGGCAGGCTATCATCTCGGATGTAGTATTTTACAACATTCCTGGCGTATCGGCCCTTACTTCTCGGTGGGAACATTATATACGTCTATAACGTAATATAACCAAACCTAACCCATCTGGCCCCTCGCTGGTAATGTTTTACAGAATCCCGTTCCTGTCGTCCCGTATGTCTCGGTTGGGATGTTATGAACGTCTACAGCGATATATATCCTAAGGTAAGGCAGGCTAACATCTCGGATGTAGTATTTTACAACAGTCCTGGCGTATCGGCCCCTACTTCTCGGTGGAAACATTGTATACGTCTATAACGTAACACAACGTAACCTAACCCATCTAGCCCCTCGCTGGTAATGTTTTACAGAATCCCGTTCGTGTCGTCCCGTACGTCTCAGTTGGGACATTATATACGTCTACAGCGTTATATATCCTAACCTAAGCCAGGCTAACATCTCGGATGTAGTATATTACATCATTCCTGGCGTATCGACCACTACTTCTCGGTGGAAACATTATATACGTCTATAACGTAATATAACCTAACCTAACCCATCTAGCCCCTCGCTGGTAATGTTTTACAGAATCCCGTTCGTGTCGTCCCGTACGTCTCGGTTGGGATATTATATACGTCTATAGCGTTATATATCCTAACCTAAGGCAGGCTAACATCTCGGATGTAGTATTTTACAACATTCCTGGCGTATCGGCCCCTACTTCTCGGTGGGAACATTACATACGTCTATAACGTATCATAACCTAACCTAATCCATCTAGCCCCTCGCTGGTAATGTATTACAGAATCCCGTTCCTGTTGTGCCGTACGTCTCGGTTGGGATATTATATACGTCTATAGCGTTATTTATCCTAACCCAAGGCAGGCTAATATCTCGGATGTAGTATATTACATCATTCCTGGCGTATCGACCACTACTTCTCGGTGGAAACATTATATACGTCTATAACGTAATATAACCTAACCTATCACATCTAGCACCTCGCCGGTAATGTTTTACAGAATCCCGTTTGTGTCGACCCGTAAGTCTCGGTTGGGACATTATATACTACTACAGCGTTATATACCCTAACCTAAGGCAGGCTAACATGTCGGATGCAGTATTTTACAACATTCCTGGCGGGTCGGCCCCTACTTCTGGGTGGGAACATTATATACGTCTATAACGTAATATAAACTAACCTAACATATCTAGCTCCTCGCTGGTAATATTTTACAAAATCCCGTTCGTGTCGTCCCGTACGTCTCGGTTGGGATATTATATACGTCTATAGCATTATATATCCTAACCTAAGGCAGGCTAACATCTCGGATGTAGTATATTACATCATTCCTGGCGTATCGACCACTACTTCTCGGTGGAAACATTATATACGTCTATAACGTAATATAACCTAACCTAACACATCTAGCTAGTCGCTTTAGTGTTTCACAGAATCCCGTTCGTGTCGTCCCGTTCGTCTCAGTTGGGACATTATATACGTCTATAGCCTTATATATCCTAACCTAAGGCAGGCTATCATCTCGGCTGCAGTATTTTACAACAGTCCTGGCGTATCGGCCCCTACTTCTCGGTGGGAACATTATATACGTCTATAACGTAACATAACGTAACCTAACCCATCTAGCCCCTCGCTGGTAATGTATTACAGAATCCCGTTCCTGTTGTGCCGTACGTCTCGGTTGGGATATTATATACGTCTATAGCGTTATATATCCTAACGTAAGGCAGGCTAACATCTCGGATGTAGTATTTTACAACAGTCCTGGCGTATCGGCTCCTACTTCTCGGTGGGAACATTATATGCGTCTATAACGTAACATAACGTAACCTAACCCATCTAGCCCTTCGCTGGTAATGTATTACAGAATCCCGTTCCTGTTGTGCCGTACGTCTCGGTTGGGATATTATATACGTCTATAGCGTTATATATCCTAACGTAAGGCAGGCTAACATCTCGGATGTAGTATTTTACAACATTCCTGGCGTATCGGCCCCTACATCTCGGTGGGAACATTATATACGTCTATAACGTATCATAACCTAACCTAACCCATCTAGCCCCTCGCTGGTAATGTTTTACAGAATCCCGTTCGTGTCGTCCCGTACGTCTCGGTTGGAATATTATATACGTCTATAGCGTTACATATCCTAACCTAAGGCAGGCTATCATCTCGGATGTAGTATTTTACAACATTCCTGGCGTATCGGCCCTTACTTCTCGGTGGGAACATTATATACGTCTATAACGTAATATAACCAAACCTAACCCATCTGGCCCCTCGCTGGTAATGTTTTACAGAATCCCGTTCCTGTCGTCCCGTATGTCTCGGTTGGGATGTTATGAACGTCTACAGCGATATATATCCTAAGGTAAGGCAGGCTAACATCTCGGATGTAGTATTTTACAACAGTCCTGGCGTATCGGCCCCTACTTCTCGGTGGAAACATTGTATACGTCTATAACGTAACACAACGTAACCTAACCCATCTAGCCCCTCGCTGGTAATGTTTTACAGAATCCCGTTCGTGTCGTCCCGTACGTCTCAGTTGGGACATTATATACGTCTACAGCGTTATATATCCTAACCTAAGCCAGGCTAACATCTCGGATGTAGTATATTACATCATTCCTGGCGTATCGACCACTACTTCTCGGTGGAAACATTATATACGTCTATAACGTAATATAACCTAACCTAACCCATCTAGCCCCTCGCTGGTAATGTTTTACAGAATCCCGTTCGTGTCGTCCCGTACGTCTCGGTTGGGATATTATATACGTCTATAGCGTTATATATCCTAACCTAAGGCAGGCTAACATCTCGGATGTAGTATTTTACAACATTCCTGGCGTATCGGCCCCTACTTCTCGGTGGGAACATTACATACGTCTATAACGTATCATAACCTAACCTAATCCATCTAGCCCCTCGCTGGTAATGTATTACAGAATCCCGTTCCTGTTGTGCCGTACGTCTCGGTTGGGATATTATATACGTCTATAGCGTTATTTATCCTAACCCAAGGCAGGCTAATATCTCGGATGTAGTATATTACATCATTCCTGGCGTATCGACCACTACTTCTCGGTGGAAACATTATATACGTCTATAACGTAATATAACCTAACCTATCACATCTAGCACCTCGCCGGTAATGTTTTACAGAATCCCGTTTGTGTCGACCCGTAAGTCTCGGTTGGGACATTATATACTACTACAGCGTTATATACCCTAACCTAAGGCAGGCTAACATGTCGGATGCAGTATTTTACAACATTCCTGGCGGGTCGGCCCCTACTTCTGGGTGGGAACATTATATACGTCTATAACGTAATATAAACTAACCTAACATATCTAGCTCCTCGCTGGTAATATTTTACAAAATCCCGTTCGTGTCGTCCCGTACGTCTCGGTTGGGATATTATATACGTCTATAGCATTATATATCCTAACCTAAGGCAGGCTAACATCTCGGATGTAGTATATTACATCATTCCTGGCGTATCGACCACTACTTCTCGGTGGAAACATTATATACGTCTATAACGTAATATAACCTAACCTAACACATCTAGCTAGTCGCTTTAGTGTTTCACAGAATCCCGTTCGTGTCGTCCCGTTCGTCTCAGTTGGGACATTATATACGTCTATAGCCTTATATATCCTAACCTAAGGCAGGCTATCATCTCGGCTGCAGTATTTTACAACAGTCCTGGCGTATCGGCCCCTACTTCTCGGTGGGAACATTATATACGTCTATAACGTAACATAACGTAACCTAACCCATCTAGCCCCTCGCTGGTAATGTATTACAGAATCCCGTTCCTGTTGTGCCGTACGTCTCGGTTGGGATATTATATACGTCTATAGCGTTATATATCCTAACGTAAGGCAGGCTAACATCTCGGATGTAGTATTTTACAACAGTCCTGGCGTATCGGCTCCTACTTCTCGGTGGGAACATTATATGCGTCTATAACGTAACATAACGTAACCTAACCCATCTAGCCCCTCGCTGGTAATGTATTACAGAATCCCGTTCCTGTTGTGCCGTACGTCTCGGTTGGGATATTATATACGTCTATAGCGTTATATATCCTAACGTAAGGCAGGCTAACATCTCGGATGTAGTATTTTACAACATTCCTGGCGTATCGGCCCCTACATCTCGGTGGGAACATTATATACGTCTATAACGTATCATAACCTAACCTAACCCATCTAGCCCCTCGCTGGTAATGTTTTACAGAATCCCGTTCGTGTCGTCCCGTACGTCTCGTTTGGAATATTATATACGTCTATAGCGTTATATATCCTAACCTAAGGCAGGCTATCATCTCGGATGTAGTATTTTACAACATTCCTGGCGTATCGGCCCCTACTTCTCGGTGGGAACATTATATACGTCTATAACGTAATATAACCAAACCTAACCCATCTGGCCCCTCGCTGGTAATGTTTTACAGAATCCCGTTCCTGTCGTCCCGTATGTCTCGGTTGGGACGTTATGAACGTCTACAGCGATATATATCCTAAGGTAAGGCAGGCTAACATCTCGGATGTAGTATTTTACAACAGTCCTGGCGTATCGGCCCCTACTTCTCGGTGGGAACATTGTATACGTCTATAACGTAACACAACGTAACCTAACCCATCTAGCCCCTCGCTGGTAATGTATTACAGAATCCCGTTCCTGTTGTGCCGTACGTCTCGGTCGGGATATTATATACGTCTATAGCGTTATATATCCTAACCTAAGGCAGGCTATCTTCTCGGATGCAGTATTTTACAACATTCCTGGCGTATCGGCCCATACTTCTCGGTGGGAACATTATATTCTTCTATAACGTAATATAACCTATCCTAACACATCTAGCCCCTCGCTGGTAATGTTTTACAGAATCCCGTTCGTGTCGTCCCGTACGTCTCTGTTGGGACATTATATACGTCTACAGCGTTATATATCCTAACCTAAGCCAGGCCAACATCTCGGATATAGTATTTTACAACATTCCTGGCGCATCGGCCTCTACTTCTCGGTGGGAACATTATATTCGTCTATAACGTAATATAACCTAACCTATCACATCTAGGCCCTCGCTGGTAATGTTTTACAGAATCCCGTTCGTATCGTCCCGTACGTCTCGGTTGGGATATTATATACGTCTATAGCGTTATATATCCTAACCTAAGGCAGGCTAACATCTCGGCTGTAGTATTTTACAACATTCCTGGCGTATCGACCACTACTTCTCGGTGGAAACATTATATACGTCTATAACGTAATATAACCTAACTTAACACATCTAGCTAGTCGCTTTAATGTTTTACAGCATCCCGTTCGTGTCGTCCCGTTCGTCTCAGTTGGGACATTATATACGTCTATAGCGTTATATATCCTAACCTAAGGCAGGCTATCATCTCGGATGTAGTATTTTACAACATTCCTGGCGTATCGGCCCCTACTTCTCGGTGGGAACATTATATACGTCTATAACGTATCATAACCTAACCTAACCCATCTAGCCCCTCGCTGGTAATGTTTTACAGAATCCCGTCCGTGTCCTCCCGTACGTCTCGGTTGGGATATTATATACGTCTATAGCGTTATATATCCTAACCTAAGGCAGGCTATCATCTCGGATGTAGTATTTTACAACATTCATGGCGTATCGGCCCCTACTTCTCGGTGGGAACATTATACACGTCTATAACGTAATATAACCAAACCTAACCCATCTGGCCCCTCGCTGGTAATGTTTTACAGAATCCCGTTCCTGTCGTCCCGTATGTCTCGGTTGGGACGTTATGAACGTCTACAGCGATATATATCCTACGGTAAGGCAGGCTAACATCTCGGATGTAGTATTTTACAACAGTCCTGGCGTATCGGCCCCTACTTCTCGGTCTGAACATTATATACGTCTATAACGTAACATAACGTAACCTAACCTATCTAGCCCCTCGCTGGTAATGTATTACAGAATCCCGTTCCTGTTGTGCCGTACGTCTCGGTTGGGATATTATATACGTCTATAGCGTTATATATCCTAACCTAAGGCAGGCTATCTTCTCGAATGCAGTATTTTACAACATTCCTGGCGTATCGGACCATACTTCTCGGTGGAAACATTATATACGTCTATAACGTAATATAACCTAACCTAACACATCTAGCTAGTCGCTTTAATGTTTCACAGAATCCCGTTCGTGTCGTCCCGTTCGTCTCACTTGGGACATTATATACGTCTATAGCGTTATATATCCTAACCTAAGGCAGGCTAACATCTCGGATGTAGTATATTACATCATTCCTGGCGTATCGACCACTACTTCTCGGTGGAAACATTGTATACGTCTATAACGTAATATAACCTAACCTAACACATCTAGCTAGTCGCTTTAATGTTTTACAGAATCCCGTTCGTGTCTTCCCGTTCGTCTCAGTTGGGACATTATATACGTCTATAGCGTTATATATCCTAACCTAAGGCAGGCTATCATCTCGGATGTAGTATTTTACAACATTCCTGGCGTATCGGGCCCTACATCTCGGTGGGAACATTATATACGTCTATAACGTATCATAACCTAACCTAACCCATCTAGCCCCTCGCTGGTAATGTTTTACAGAATCCCGTTCGTGTCGTCCCGTACGTCTCGGTTGGAATATTATATACGTCTATAGCGTTATATATCCTAACCTAAGGCAGGCTATCATCTCGGATGTAGTATTTTACAACATTCCTGGCGTATCGGCCCCTACTTCTCTGTGGGAACATTATATACGTCTATAACGTAATATAAACAAACCTAACCCATCTGGCCCCTCGCTGGTAATGTTTTACAGAATCCCGTTCCTGTCGTCCCGTATGTCTCGGTTGGGACATTATATACGTCTACAGCGTTATATATCCTAACCTAAGCCAGGCTAACATCTCGGATATAGTATTTTAAAACATTCCTCGCGCAACGGCCTCTACTTCTCGGTGGGAACATTATATTCGTCTATAACGTAATATAACCTAACCTATCACATCTAGCCCCTCGCTGGTAATTTTTTACAGAATCCCGTTTGTGTCGTCCCGTAACTTTCGGTTGGGACATTATATACTACTACAGCGTTATATATCCTAACCTAAGGCAGGCTAACATCTCGGATGCAGTATTTTACAACATTCCAGGCGGGTCGGCCCCTACTTCTCGGTGGGAACATTATATACGTCTATAGCGTAATATAACCTAACCTAACATATCTAGCTCCTCGCTGGTAATGTTTTACAAAATCCCGTTCGTGTCGTCCCGTACGTCTCGGTTGGGATATTATATACGTCTATAGCGTTATATATCCTAACCTAAGGCAGGCTATCATCTCGGCTGCAGTATTTTACAACAGTCCTGGCGTATCGGCCCCTACTTCTCGGTGGGAACATTATATACGTCTATAACGTATCATAGCCTAACCTAACCCATCTAGCCCCTCGCTGGTAATGTTTCACAGAATCCCGTTCCTGTCGTCCCGTACGTCGCGGTTGGGACGATATGAACGTCTACAGCGATATATATCCTAACGTAAGGCAGGCTAACATCTCGGATGCAGTATTTTACAACATTCCTGGCGTATCGGCCCCTACTTCTCGGTGGGAACATTACATACGTCTATAACGTATCATAACCTAACCTAACCCATCTAGCCCCTCGCTGGTAATGTTTTACAGAATCCCGTTCCTGTCGTCCCGTACGTCACGGTTGGGACGTTATGAACGTCTACAGCGATATATATACTAACGTAAGGCAGGCTAACATTTCGGATGTAGTATTTTACAACAGTCCTGGCGTATCGGCCCCTACTTCTCGGTGGGAACATTATATACGTCTATAACGTAACATAACGTAACCTAACCCATCTAGCCCCTCGCTGGTAATGTATTACAGAATCCCGTTCCTGTTGTGCCGTACGTCTCGGTTGGGATATTATATACGTCTATAGCGTTATATATCCTAACCTAAGGCAGGCTAACATGTCGGATGCAGTATTTTACAACATTCCTGGCGGGTCGGCCCCTACTTCTCGGTGGGAACATTATATACGTCTATAACGTAATATAAACTAACCTGACATATCTAGCTCCTCGCTGGTAATATTTTACAAAATCCCGTTCGTGTCGTCCCGTACGTCTCGGTTGGGATATTATATACGTCTATAGCATTATATATCCTAACCTAAGGCAGGCTAACATCTCGGATGCAGTATTTTACAACATTCCTGGCGTATCGGTCCCTACTTCTCGGTGGGAACATTACATACGTCTATAACGTATCATAACCTAACCTAACCCATCTAGCCCCTCGCTGGTAATGTTTTACAGAATCCCGTTCCTGTCGTCCCATACGTCACGGTTGGGACGTTATGAACGTCTACAGCGATATATATACTAACGTAAGGCAGGCTAACATTTCGGATGTAGTATTTTACAACAGTCCTGGCGTATCGGCCCCTACTTCTCGGTGGGAACATTATATACGTCTATAACGTAACATAACGTAACCTAACCCATCTAGCCCCTCGCTGGTAATGTATTACAGAATCCCGTTCCTGTTGTGCCGTACGTCTCGGTTGGGATATTATATACGTCTATAGCGTTATATATCCTAACCTAAGGCAGGCTAACATGTCGGATGCAGTATTTTACAACATTCCTGGCGGGTCGGCCCCTACTTCTCGGTGGGAACATTATATACGTCTATAACGTAATATAAACTAACCTGACATATCCAGCTCCTCGCTGGTAATATTATACAAAATCCCGTTCGTGTCGTCCCGTACGTCTCGGTTGGGATATTATATACGTCTATAGCATTATATATCCTAACCTAAGGCAGGCTAACATCTCGGATGTAGTATATTACATCATTCCTGGCGTATCGACCACCACTTCTCGGTGGAAACATTATATACGTCTATAACGTAATATAACCTAACTTAACACATCTAGCTAGTCGCTTTAATGTTTTACAGCATCCCGTTCGTGTCGTCCCGTTCGTCTCAGTTGGGACATTATATACGTCTATAGCGTTATATATCCTAACCTAAGGCAGGCTATCATCTCGGATGTAGTATTTTACAACATTCCTGGCGTATCGGCCCCTACTTCTCGGTGGGAACATTATATACGTCTATAACGTATCATAACCTAACCTAACCCATCTAGCCCCTCGCTGGTAATGTTTTACAGAATCCCGTTCGTGTCGTCCCGTACGTCTCGGTTGGGATATTATATACGTCTATAGCGTTATATATCCTAACCTAAGGCAGGCTATCTTCTCGGATGCAGTATTTTACAACATTCCTGGCGTATCGGCCCATACTTCTCGGTGGGAACATTATATACGTCTATAACGTATCATAACCTAACCTAACCCATCTACCCCCTCGCTGGTAATGTTTTACAGAATCCCGTTCCTGTCGTACCGTACGTCTCGGTTGGGACGTTATGAACGTCTACAGCGATATATATCCTAACCTAAGGCAGGCTAACATCTCAGATGTAGTATATTACATCATTCCTGGCGTATCAGCCTCTACTTCTCGGTGGGAACATTACATACGTCTATAACGTAACATAACGTAACCTAACCCATCTAGCCCCTCGCTGGTAATGTATTACAGAATCCCGTTCCTGTTGTGCCGTACGTCTCGGTTGGGATATTATATACGTCTATAGCGTTATATAGCCTAACCTAAGGCAGGCTATCTTCTCGGATGCAGTTTTTTACAACATTCCTGGCGTATCGGACCATACTTCTCGGTGGGAACATTATATTCGTCTATAACGTAATATAACCTATCCTAACACATCTAGCCCCTCGCTGGTAATGTTTTACAGAATCCCGTTCGTGTCGTCCCGTACGTCACGGTTGGGACATTATATACGTCTACAGCGTTATATATCCTAACCTAAGCCAGGCTAACATCTCGGATATAGTATTTTACAACATTCCTGGCGCATCGGCCTCTACTTCTCGGTGGGAACATTATATTCGTCTATAACGTAATATAACCTAACCTATCACATCTAGCCCCTCGCTGGTAATTTTTTACAGAATCCCGTTTGTGTCGTCCCGTAAGTTTCGGTTGGGACATTATATACTACTACAGCGTTATATATCCTAACCTAAGGCAGGCTAACATCTCGGATGCAGTATTTTACAACATTCCTGGCGTATCGGCCCCTACTTCTCGGTGGGAACATTACATACGTCTATAACGTATCATAACCTAACCTAACCCATCTAGCCCCTCGCTGGTAATGTTTTACAGAATCCCGTTCCTGCCGTCCCGTACGTCACGGTTGGGACGTTATGAACGTCTACAGCGATATATATACTAACGTAAGGCAGGCTAACATTTCGGATGTAGTATTTTACAACAGTCCTGGCGTATCGGCCCCTACTTCTCGGTGGGAACATTATATACGTCTATAACGTAACATAACGTAACCTAACCCATCTAGCCCCTCGCTGGTAATGTATTACAGAATCCCGTTCCTGTTGTGCCGTACGTCTCGGTTGGGATATTATATACGTCTATAGCGTTATATATCCTAACCTAAGGCAGGCTAACATGTCGGATGCAGTATTTTACAACATTCCTGGCGGGTCGGCCCCTACTTCTCGGTGGGAACATTATATACGTCTATAACGTAATATAAACTAACCTGACATATCTAGCTCCTCGCTGGTAATATTTTACAAAATCCCGTTCGTGTCGTCCCGTACGTCTCGGTTGGGATATTATATACGTCTATAGCATTATATATCCTAACCTAAGGCAGGCTAACATCTCGGATGCAGTATTTTACAACATTCCTGGCGTATCGGTCCCTACTTCTCGGTGGGAACATTACATACGTCTATAACGTATCATAACCTAACCTAACCCATCTAGCCCCTCTCTGGTAATGTTTTACAGAATCCCGTTCCTGTCGTCCCATACGTCACGGTTGGGACGTTATGAACGTCTACAGCGATATATATACTAACGTAAGGCAGGCTAACATTTCGGATGTAGTATTTTACAACAGTCCTGGCGTATCGGCCCCTACTTCTCGGTGGGAACATTATATACGTCTATAACGTAACATAACGTAACCTAACCCATCTAGCCCCTCGCTGGTAATGTATTACAGAATCCCGTTCCTGTTGTGCCGTACGTCTCGGTTGGGATATTATATACGTCTATAGCGTTATATATCCTAACCTAAGGCAGGCTAACATGTCGGATGCAGTATTTTACAACATTCCTGGCGGGTCGGCCCCTACTTCTCGGTGGGAACATTATATACGTCTATAACGTAATATAAACTAACCTGACATATCCAGCTCCTCGCTGGTAATATTATACAAAATCCCGTTCGTGTCGTCCCGTACGTCTCGGTTGGGATATTATATACGTCTATAGCATTATATATCCTAACCTAAGGCAGGCTAACATCTCGGATGTAGTATATTACATCATTCCTGGCGTATCGACCACCACTTCTCGGTGGAAACATTATATACGTCTATAACGTAATATAACCTAACTTAACACATCTAGCTAGTCGCTTTAATGTTTTACAGCATCCCGTTCGTGTCGTCCCGTTCGTCTCAGTTGGGACATTATATACGTCTATAGCGTTATATATCCTAACCTAAGGCAGGCTATCATCTCGGATGTAGTATTTTACAACATTCCTGGCGTATCGGCCCCTACTTCTCGGTGGGAACATTATATACGTCTATAACGTATCATAACCTAACCTAACCCATCTAGCCCCTCGCTGGTAATGTTTTACAGAATCCCGTTCGTGTCGTCCCGTACGTCTCGGTTGGGATATTATATACGTCTATAGCGTTATATATCCTAACCTAAGGCAGGCTATCTTCTCGGATGCAGTATTTTACAACATTCCTGGCGTATCGGCCCATACTTCTCGGTGGGAACATTATATACGTCTATAACGTATCATAACCTAACCTAACCCATCTACCCCCTCGCTGGTAATGTTTTACAGAATCCCGTTCCTGTCGTACCGTACGTCTCGGTTGGGACGTTATGAACGTCTACAGCGATATATATCCTAACCTAAGGCAGGCTAACATCTCAGATGTAGTATATTACATCATTCCTGGCGTATCAGCCTCTACTTCTCGGTGGGAACATTACATACGTCTATAACGTAACATAACGTAACCTAACCCATCTAGCCCCTCGCTGGTAATGTATTACAGAATCCCGTTCCTGTTGTGCCGTACGTCTCGGTTGGGATATTATATACGTCTATAGCGTTATATAGCCTAACCTAAGGCAGGCTATCTTCTCGGATGCAGTTTTTTACAACATTCCTGGCGTATCGGACCATACTTCTCGGTGGGAACATTATATTCGTCTATAACGTAATATAACCTATCCTAACACATCTAGCCCCTCGCTGGTAATGTTTTACAGAATCCCGTTCGTGTCGTCCCGTACGTCACGGTTGGGACATTATATACGTCTACAGCGTTATATATCCTAACCTAAGCCAGGCTAACATCTCGGATATAGTATTTTACAACATTCCTGGCGCATCGGCCTCTACTTCTCGGTGGGAACATTATATTCGTCTATAACGTAATATAACCTAACCTATCACATCTAGCCCCTCGCTGGTAATTTTTTACAGAATCCCGTTTGTGTCGTCCCGTAAGTTTCGGTTGGGACATTATATACTACTACAGCGTTATATATCCTAACCTAAGGCAGGCTAACATCTCGGATGCAGTATTTTACAACATTCCAGGCGGGTCGGCCCCTACTTCTCGGTGGGAACATTATATACGTCTATAGCGTAATATAACCTAACCTAACATATCTAGCTCCTCGCTGGTAATGTTTCACAGAATCCCGTTCCTGTCGTCCCGTACGTCGCGGTTGGGACGTTATGAACGTCTGCAGCGATATATATCCTAACGTAAGGCAGGCTAACATTTCGGATGTAGTATTTTACAACATTCCTGGCGTATCGGCCCATACTTCTCGGTGGGAACATTATATACGTCTATAACGTAACATAACGTAACCTAACCCATCTAGCCCCTCGCTGGTAATGTATTACAGAATCCCGTTCCTGTTGTGCCGTACGTCTCGGTTGGGATATTATATACGTCTATAGCGATATATATCCTAACGTAAGGCAGGCTAACATTTCGGATGTAGTATTTTACAACAGTCCTGTCGTATCGGCCCCTACTTCTCGGTGGGAACATTATATACGTCTATAACGTAACATAACGTAACCTAACCCATCTAGCCCCTCGCTGGTAATGTATTACAGAATCCCGTTCCTGTTGTGCCGTACGTCTCGGTTGGGATATTATATACGTCTATAGCGTTATATATCCTAACCTAAGGCAGGCTAACATCTCGGATGTAGTATTTTACATCATTCCTGGCGTATCGGCCTCTACTTCTCGGTGGGAACATTATATACGTCTATAACGTAATATAACCTAACCTAACACATCTAGCCCCTCGCTGGTAATGTTTTACAGAATCCCGTTCGTGTCGTCCCGTACGTCTCGGTTGGGATATTATATACGTCTATAGCGTTATATATCCTAACCTAAGGCAGGCTAACAGCTCGGATGTAGTATTTTACAACATTCCTGGCGTATCGGCCCCTACTTCTCGGTGGGAACATTATATACGTCTATAACGTAACATAACGTAACCTAACCCATCTAGCCCCTCGCTGGTAATGTATTACAGAATCCCGTTCCTGTTGTGCCGTACGTCTCGGTTGGGATATTATATACGTCTATAGCGTTATATATCCTAACCTAAGGCAGGCTAACATGTCGGATGCAGTATTTTACAACATTCCTGGCGGGTCGGCCCCTACTTCTCGGTGGGAACATTATATACGTCTATAACGTAATATAAACTAACCTGACATATCCAGCTCCTCGCTGGTAATATTATACAAAATCCCGTTCGTGTCGTCCCGTACGTCTCGGTTGGGATATTATATACGTCTATAGCATTATATATCCTAACCTAAGGCAGGCTAACATCTCGGATGTAGTATATTACATCATTCCTGGCGTATCGACCACCACTTCTCGGTGGAAACATTATATACGTCTATAACGTAATATAACCTAACTTAACACATCTAGCTAGTCGCTTTAATGTTTTACAGCATCCCGTTCGTGTCGTCCCGTTCGTCTCAGTTGGGACATTATATACGTCTATAGCGTTATATATCCTAACCTAAGGCAGGCTATCATCTCGGATGTAGTATTTTACAACATTCCTGGCGTATCGGCCCCTACTTCTCGGTGGGAACATTATATACGTCTATAACGTATCATAACCTAACCTAACCCATCTAGCCCCTCGCTGGTAATGTTTTACAGAATCCCGTTCGTGTCGTCCCGTACGTCTCGGTTGGGATATTATATACGTCTATAGCGTTATATATCCTAACCTAAGGCAGGCTATCTTCTCGGATGCAGTATTTTACAACATTCCTGGCGTATCGGCCCATACTTCTCGGTGGGAACATTATATACGTCTATAACGTATCATAACCTAACCTAACCCATCTACCCCCTCGCTGGTAATGTTTTACAGAATCCCGTTCCTGTCGTACCGTACGTCTCGGTTGGGACGTTATGAACGTCTACAGCGATATATATCCTAACCTAAGGCAGGCTAACATCTCAGATGTAGTATATTACATCATTCCTGGCGTATCAGCCTCTACTTCTCGGTGGGAACATTACATACGTCTATAACGTAACATAACGTAACCTAACCCATCTAGCCCCTCGCTGGTAATGTATTACAGAATCCCGTTCCTGTTGTGCCGTACGTCTCGGTTGGGATATTATATACGTCTATAGCGTTATATAGCCTAACCTAAGGCAGGCTATCTTCTCGGATGCAGTTTTTTACAACATTCCTGGCGTATCGGAACATACTTCTCGGTGGGAACATTATATTCGTCTATAACGTAATATAACCTATCCTAACACATCTAGCCCCTCGCTGGTAATGTTTTACAGAATCCCGTTCGTGTCGTCCCGTACGTCACGGTTGGGACATTATATACGTCTACAGCGTTATATATCCTAACCTAAGCCAGGCTAACATCTCGGATATAGTATTTTACAACATTCCTGGCGCATCGGCCTCTACTTCTCGGTGGGAACATTATATTCGTCTATAACGTAATATAACCTAACCTATCACATCTAGCACCTCGCCGGTAATGTTTTACAGAATCCCGTTTGTGTCGTCCCGTAAGTCTCTGTTGGGACTTTATCTACTACTACAGCGTTATATATCCTAACCTAAGGCAGGCTATCATCTCGGATGTAGTATTTTACAACAGTCCTGGCGTATCGGCCCCTACTTCTCGGTGGGAACATTATATACGTCTATAACATATCATAACCTAACCTAACCCATCTAGCCCCTCGCTGGCAATGTTTTACAGAATCCCGTTCCTGTCGTCCCGTACGTCTCGGTTGGGACGTTATGAACGTCTACAGCGATATATATCCTAAAATAAGGCAGGCTAACATCTCAGATGTAGTATATTACATCATTCCTGGCGTATCGGTTTCTACTTCTCGGTGGAAACATTATATACGTCTATAACGTAATATAACCTAACCTAACACATCTAGCCCCTCGCTAGTAATGTTTTACAGAATCCCGTTCGTGTCGTCCCGTACGTCTCGGTTGGGATATTATATACGTCTATAGCGTTATATATCCTAACCTAAGGCAGGCTAACATCTCGGATGCAGTATTTTACAACATTCCGGGCGTATCGGCCCCTACTTCTCGGTGGGAACATTATATACTTCTATAACGTATCATAACCTAACCTAACCCATCTAGCCCCTTGCTGGTAATGTTTTACAGAATCCCGTTCGTGTCGTCCCGTACGTCTCGGTTGGGACATTATATACGTCTACAGCGTTATATATCCTAACCTAAGCCAGGCTAACATCTCGGATATAGTATTTTACAACATTCCTGGCGCATCGGCCTCTACTTCTCGGTGGGAACATTATATTCGTCTATAACGTAATATAACCTAATCTATCACATCTAGCACCTCGCCGGTAATGTTTTACAGAATCCCGTTTGTGTCGTCCCGTACGTCTCGGTTGGGACATTATATACTACTACAGCGTTATATATCCTAACCTAAGGCAGGCTAACATGTCGGATGCAGTATTTTACAACATTCCTGGCGGGTGGGCCCCTACTTCTGGGTGGGAACATTATATACGTCTATAACGCAATATAAACTAACCTGACATATCTAGCTCCTCGCTGGTAATATTTTACAAAATCCCGTTCCTGTTGGGCCGTACGTCTCGGTTGGAATATTATATAAGTCTGTAGCGTTATATATCCAAACCTAAGCCAGGCTATCTTCTCGGCTGCAGTATTTTACAACAGTCCTGGCGTATCGGCCCCTACTTCTCGGTGGGAACATTATATACGTCTATAACGTAATATAACCTAACCTAACACATCTAGCTAGTCGCTTTAATGTTTCACAGAATCCCGTTCGTGTCGTCCCGTTCGTCTCAGTTGGGACATTATATACGTCTATAGCGTTATATATCCTAACCTAAGGCAGGCTATCATCTCGGATGCAGTATTTTACAACATTCCTGGCGTTTCAGCACCTACTTCTCGGTGGGAACATTATATACGTCTATAACGTATCATAACCTAACCTAACCCATCTAGCCCCTCGCTGGTAATGTTTTACAGAATCCCGTTCCTGTCGTCCCGTACGTCTCGGTTGGGACGTTATGAACGTCTACAGCGATATATATCCTAACGTAAGGCAGGCTAACATTTCGGATGTAGTATTTTACAACAGTCCTGGCGTATCGGCCCCTACTTCTCGGTGGGAACATTATATACGTCTATAACGTAACATAACGTAACCTAACCAATCTAGACCCTCGCTGGTAATGTATTACAGAATCCCGTTCCTGTTGGGCCGTACGTCTCGGTTGGAATATTATATAAGTCTGTAGCGTTATATATCCAAACCTAAGGCAGGCTATCTTCTCGGCTGCAGTATTTTACAACAGTCCTGGCGTATCGGCCCCTACTTCTCGATGGGAACATTATATACGTCTATAACGTAACATAACGTAACCTAACCCATCTAGCCCCTCGCTGGTAATGTATTACTGAATCCCGTTCCTGTTGTGCCGTACGTCTCGGTTGGGATATTATATACGTCTATAGCGTTATATATCCTAACCTAAGGCAGGCTATCTTCTCGGATGCAGTATTTTACAACATTCCTGGCGTATCGGCCCATACTTCTCGGTGGGAACATTATATTCGTCTATAACGTAATATAACCTATCCTAACACATCTAGCCCCTCGCTGGTAATGTTTTACAGAATCCCGTTCGTGTCGTCCCGTACGTCTCGTTTGGGACATTATATACGTCTACAGCGTTATATATCCTAACCTAAGCCAGGCTAACATCTCGGATATAGTATTTTACAACATTCCTGGCGCATCGGCCTCTACTTCTCGGTGGGAACATTATATTCGTCTATAACGTAATATAACCTAACCTATCACATCTAGCACCTCGCCGGTAATGTTTTACAGAATCCCGTTTGTGTCGTCCTGTAAGTCTCGGTTGGGACATTATCTACTACTACAGCGTTATATATCCTAACCTAAGGCAGGCTAACATGTCGGATGCAGTATTTTACAACATTCCTGGCGGGTCGGCCCCTACTTCTCGGTGGGAACATTATATACGTCTATAACGTAATGTAAACTAACCTAACATATCTAGCTCCTCGCTGGTAATATTTTACAAAGTCCCGTTCGTGTCGTCCCGTACGTCTCGGTTGGGATATTATATACGTCTATAGCATTATATATCCTAACCTAAGGCAGGCTAACATCTCGGATGTAGTATATTACATCATTCCTGGCGTATCGACCACTACTTCTCGGTGGAAACATTATATACGTCTATAACGTAATATAACCTAACCTAACACATCTAGCTAGTCGCTTTAATGTTTCACAGAATCCCGTTCGTGTCGTCCCGTTCGTCTCAGTTGGGACATTATATACGTCTATAGCGTTATATATCCTAACCTAAGGCAGGCTATCATCTCGGAGGCAGTATTTTACAACATTCCTGGCGTTTCGGCACCTACTTCTCGGTGGGAACATTATATACGCCTATAACGTATCATAACCTAACCTAACCCATCTAGCCCCTCGCTGGTAATGTTTTACAGAATCCCGTTCCTGTCGTCCCGTACGTCTCGGTTGGGACGTTATGAACGTATACAGCGATATATATCCTAACGTAAGGCAGGCTAACATCTCGGATGTAATATTTCACAACAGTCCTGGCGTATCGGCCCCTACTTCTCGGTGGGAACATTATATACGTCTATAACGTAACATAACGTAACCTAACCCATCTAGCCCCTCGCTGGTAATGTATTACAGAATCCCGTTCCTGTCGTCCCGTACGTCTCGGTTGGGACATTATATACGTCTACAGCGTTATATATCCTAACCTAAGCCAGGCTAACATCTCGGATATAGTATTTTACAACATTCCTGGCGCATCGGCCTCTACTTCTCGGTGGGAACATTATATTCGTCTATAACGTAATATAACCTAACCTATCACATCTAGCCCATCGCTGGTAATGTTTTACAGAATCCCGTTTGTGTCGTCCCGTACGTCTCGGTTGGGATATTATATACGTCTGTAGCGTTATATATCCTAACCTAAGGCAGGCTATCTTCTCGGCTGCAGTATTTTACAACATTCCGGGTGTATCGGCCCATACATCTCGGTGGGAACGCTATATTCGTCTATAACGTAATATAACCTATCCTAACACATCTAGCCCCTCGCTGGTAATGTTTTACAGAATCCCGTTCGTGTCGTCCCGTACGTCTCGGTTGGGATATTATATACGTCTATAGCGTTATATATCCTAACCTACGGCAGGCTAACATCTCGAATGCAGTATTTTACAACATTCCTGGCGTATCGGCCCCTACTTCTCGGTGGGAACATTATATACGTCTATAACGTATCATAACCTAACCTAACCCATCTAGCCCCTCGCTGGTAATGTTTTACAGAATCCCGTTCCTGTCGTCCCGTACGTCTCGGTTGGGACGTTATGAACGTCTACAGCGATATATATCCTAACCTAAGGCAGGCTAACATCTCAGATGTAGTATATTACATCATTCCTGGCGTATCGGCCTCTACTTCTCGGTGGGAACATTACATACGTCTATAACGTATCATAACCTAACCTAACTCATCTAGCCCCTCGCTGGCAATGTTTTACAAAATCCCGTTCCTGTCGTCCCGTACGTCTCGGTTGGGATATTATATACGTCTATAGAGTTATATATCCTAACCTAAGGCAGGCTATCTTCTCGGATGCAGTATTTTACAACATTCCTGGCGTATCGGCCCATACTTCTCGGTGGGAACATTATATTCGTCTATAACGTAATATAACCTATCTTAACACATCCAGCCCCTCGCTGGTAATGTTTTACAGAATCCCGTTCGTGTCGTCCCGTACGTCTCGGTTGGGATATTATATACGTCTATAGCTTTATATATCCTAACCTAAGGCAGGCTAACATCTCGGATGTAGTATTTTACATCATTCCTGGCGTATCGGCCTCTACTTCTCGGTGGGAACATTATATACGTCTATAACGTAATATAACCTAACCTAACACATCTAGCCCCTCGCTGGTAATGTTTTACAGAATCCCGTTCGTGTCGTCCCGTACGTCTCGGTTGGGATATTATATACGTCTATAGCGTTATATATCCTAACCTAAGGCAGGCTAACATCTCGGATGTAGTATTTTACAACATTCCTGGCGTATCGGTCCCTACTTCTCGGTGGGAACATTATATACGTCTATAACGTATCATAACCTAACCTAACCCATCTAGCCCCTCGCTGGTAATGTTTTACAGAATCCCGTTCCTGTCGTCCCGTACGTCTCGGTTTGGACGTTATGAACGTCTACAGCGATATATATCCTAACCTAAGGCAGGCTAACATCTCGGATGTAGTATATTACATCATTCCTGGGGTATCGGCCTCTACTTCTCGGTGGGAACATTATATACGTCTATAACGTAATATAACCTAACCAAACACATCTAGCCCCTCGCTGGTAATGTTTTACAGAATCCCGTTCCTGTCGTCCCGTACGTCGCGGTTGGGACGTTATGAACGTCTACAGCGATATATATCCTAACCTAAGGCAGGCTAACATCTCAGATGTAGTGTATTACATCATTCCTGGCGTATCAGCCTCTACTTCTCGGTGGGAACATTACATACGTCTATAACGTATCATAACCTAACCTAACCCATCTAGCCCGTCGCTGGTAATGTTTTACAGAATCCCGTTCCTGTCGTCCCGTACGTCGCGGTTGGGACGTTATGAACGTCTACAGCGATATATATCCTAACGTAAGGCAGGCTAACATTTCGGATGTAGTATTTTACAACAGTCCTGTCGTATCGGCCCCTACTTCTCGGTGGGAACATTATATACGTCTATAACGTAACATAACGTAACCTAACCCATCTAGCCCCTCGCTGGTAATGTATTACAGAATCCCGTTCCTGTTGTGCCGTACGTCTCGGTTGGGACGGTTTGAACGTCTACAGCGATATATATCCTAACCTAAGGCAGGCTAACATCTCAGATGTAGTATATTACATCATTCCTGGCGTATCGGCCTCTACCTCTCGGTGGAAACATTATATACGTCTATAACGTAATATAACCTAACCTAACTCATCTAGCCCCTCGCTGGTAATGTTTTACAGAATCCCGTTCCTGTCGTCCCGTACGTCTCGGTTGCGACGTTATGAACGTCTACAGCGATATATATCCTAACCTAAGGCAGGCTAACATCTCGGATGTAGTATATTACATCATTCCTGGCGTATCAGCCTCTACTTCTCGGTGGGAACATTACATACGTCTATAACGTATCATAACCTAACCTAACCCATCTAGCCCCTCGCTGGTAATGTTTTACAGAATCCCGTTCCTGTCGTCCCGTACGTCGCGGTTGGGACGTTATGAACGTCTACAGCGATATATATCCTAACGTAAGGCAGGCTAACATTTCGGATGTAGTATTTTACAACATTCCTGGCGTATCGGCCCATACTTCTCGGTGGGAACATTATATACGTCTATAACGTAACATAACGTAACCTAACCCATCTAGCCCCTCGCTGGTAATGTATTACAGAATCCCGTTCCTGTTGTGCCGTACGTCTCGGTTGGGATATTATATACGTCTATAGCGATATATATCCTAACGTAAGGCAGGCTAACATTTCGGATGTAGTATTTTACAACAGTCCTGTCGTATCGGCCCGTACTTCTCGGTGGGAACATTATATACGTCTATAACGTAACATAACGTAACCTAACCCATCTAGCCCCTCGCTGGTAATGTATTACAGAATCCCGTTCCTGTTGTGCCGTACGTCTCGGTTGGGATATTATATACGTCTATAGCGTTATATATCCTAACCTAAGGCAGGCTAACATCTCGGATGTAGTATTTTACATCATTCCTGGCGTATCGGCCTCTACTTCTCGGTGGGAACATTATATACGTCTATAACGTAATATAACCTAACCTAACACATCTAGCCCCTCGCTGGTAATGTTTTACAGAATCCCGTTCGTGTCGTCCCGTACGTCTCGGTTGGGATATTATATACGTCTATAGCGTTATATATCCTAACCTAAGGCAGGCTAACAGCTCGGATGTAGTATTTTACAACATTCCTGGCGTATCGGCCCCTACTTCTCGGTGGGAACATTATATACGTCTATAACGTAATATAACCTAACCTAACACATCTAGCCCCTCGCTGGTCATGTTTTACAGAATCCCGTTCGTGTCGTCCCGTACGTCTCGGTTGGGATATTATATACGTCTATAGCGTTATATATCCTAACCTAAGGCAGGCTATCTTCTCGGATGCAGTATTTTACAACATTCCTGGCGTATCGGCCCATACTTCTCGGTGGGAACATTATATACGTCTATAACGTATCATAACCTAACCTAACCCATCTACCCCCTCGCTGGTAATGTTTTACAGAATCCCGTTCCTGTCGTACCGTACGTCTCGGTTGGGACGTTATGAACGTCTACAGCGATATATATCCTAACCTAAGGCAGGCTAACATCTCAGATGTAGTATATTACATCATTCCTGGCGTATCAGCCTCTACTTCTCGGTGGGAACATTACATACGTCTATAACGTATCATAACCTAACCTAACCCATCTAGCCCGTCGCTGGTAATGTTTTACAGAATCCCGTTCCTGTCGTCCCGTACGTCGCGGTTGGGACGTTATGAACGTCTACAGCGATATATATCCTAACGTAAGGCAGGCTAACATTTCGGATGTAGTATTTTACAACAGTCCTGTCGTATCGGCCCCTACTTCTCGGTGGGAACATTATATACGTCTATAACGTAACATAACGTAACCTAACCCATCTAGCCCCTCGCTGGTAATGTATTACAGAATCCCGTTCCTGTTGTGCCGTACGTCTCGGTTGGGATATTATATACGTCTATAGCGTTATATATCCTAACCTAAGGCAGGCTATCTTCTCGGATGCAGTATTTTACAACATTCCTGGCGTATCGGCCCATACTTCTCGGTGGGAACATTATATTCGTCTATAACGTAATATAACCTATCCTAACACATCTAGCCCCTCGCTGGTAATGTTTTACAGAATCCCGTTCGTGTCGTCCCGTACGTCTCGTTTGGGACATTATATACGTCTACAGCGTTATATATCCTAACCTAAGCCAGGCTAACATCTCGGATATAGTATTTTACAACATTCCTGGCGCATCGGCCTCTACTTCTCGGTGGGAACATTATATTCGTCTATAACGTAATATAACCTAACCTATCACATCTAGCACCTCGCCGGTAATGTTTTACAGAATCCCGTTTGTGTCGTCCTGTAAGTCTCGGTTGGGACATTATCTACTACTACAGCGTTATATATCCTAACCTAAGGCAGGCTAACATGTCGGATGCAGTATTTTACAACATTCCTGGCGGGTCGGCCCCTACTTCTCGGTGGGAACATTATATACGTCTATAACGTAATGTAAACTAACCTAACATATCTAGCTCCTCGCTGGTAATATTTTACAAAGTCCCGTTCGTGTCGTCCCGTACGTCTCGGTTGGGATATTATATACGTCTATAGCATTATATATCCTAATCTAAGGCAGGCTAACATCTCGGATGTAGTATATTACATCATTCCTGGCGTATCGACCACTACTTCTCGGTGGAAACATTATATACGTCTATAACGTAATATAACCTAACCTAACACATCTAGCTAGTCGCTTTAATGTTTCACAGAATCCCGTTCGTGTCGTCCCGTTCGTCTCAGTTGGGACATTATATACGTCTATAGCGTTATATATCCTAACCTAAGGCACACTATCATCTCGGAGGCAGTATTTTACAACATTCCTGGCGTTTCGGCACCTACTTCTCGGTGGGAACATTATATACGTCTATAACGTATCATAACCTAACCTAACCCATCTAGCCCCTCGCTGGTAATGTTTTACAGAATCCCGTTCCTGTCGTCCCGTACGTCTCGGTTGGGACGTTATGAACGTCTACAGCGATATATATCCTAACCTAAGGCAGGCTAACATCTCAGATGTAGTATATTACATCATTCCTGGCGTATCGGCCTCTACTTCTCGGTGGGAACATTACATACGTCTATAACGTATCATAACCTAACCTAACTCATCTAGCCCATCGCTGGTAATGTTTTACAAAATCCCGTTCCTGTCGTCCCGTACGTCTCGGTTGGGATATTATATACGTCTATAGAGTTATATATCCTAACCTAAGGCAGGCTATCTTCTCGGATGCAGTATTTTACAACATTCCTGGCGTATCGGCCCATACTTCTCGGTGGGAACATTATATTCGTCTATAACGTAATATAACCTATCTTAACACATCCAGCCCCTCGCTGGTAATGTTTTACAGAATCCCGTTCGTGTCGTCCCGTACGTCTCGGTTGGGATATTATATACGTCTATAGCTTTATATATCCTAACCTAAGGCAGGCTAACATCTCGGATGTAGTATTTTACATCATTCCTGGCGTATCGGCCTCTACTTCTCGGTGGGAACATTATATACGTCTATAACGTAATATAACCTAACTTAACACATCTAGCCTCTCGCTGGTAATGTTTTACAGAATCCCGTTCGTGTCGTCCCGTACGTCTCGGTTGGGATATTATATACGTCTATAGCGTTATATATCCTAACCTAAGGCAGGCTAACATCTCGGATGTAGTATTTTACAACATTCCTGGCGTATCGGTCCCTACTTCTCGGTGGGAACATTATATACGTCTACAACGTATCATAACCTAACCTAACCCATCTAGCCCCTCGCTGGTAATGTTTTACAGAATCCCGTTCCTGTCGTCCCGTACGTCTCGGTTTGGACGTTATGAACGTCTACAGCGATATATATCCTAACCTAAGGCAGGCTAACATCTCGGATGTAGTATATTACATCATTCCTGGGGTATCGGCCTCTACTTCTCGGTGGGAACATTATATACGTCTATAACGTAATATAACCTAACCTAACACATCTAGCCCCTCGCTGGTAATGTTTTACAGAATCCCGTTCCTGTCGTCCCGTACGTCGCGGTTGGGACGTTATGAACGTCTACTGCGATATATATCCTAACCTAAGGCAGGCTAACATCTCGGATGTAGTATATTACATCATTCCTGGCGTATCAGCCTCTACTTCTCGGTGGGAACATTACATACGTCTATAACGTATCATAACCTAACCTAACCCATCTAGCCCGTCGCTGGTAATGTTTTACAGAATCCCGTTCCTGTCGTCCCGTACGTCGCGGTTGGGACGTTATGAACGTCTACAGCGATATATATCCTAACGTAAGGCAGGCTAACATTTCGGATGTAGTATTTTACAACAGTCCTGTCGTATCGGCCCCTACTTCTCGGTGGGAACATTATATACGTCTATAACGTAACATAACGTAACCTAACCCATCTAGCCCCTCGCTGGTAATGTATTACAGAATCCCGTTCCTGTTGTGCCGTACGTCTCGGTTGGGACGATTTGAACGTCTACAGCGATATATATCCTAACCTAAGGCAGGCTAACATCTCAGATGTAGTATATTACATCATTCCTGGCGTATCGGCCTCTACCTCTCGGTGGAAACATTATATACGTCTATAACGTAATATAACCTAACCTAACTCATCTAGCCCCTCGCTGGTAATGTTTTACAGAATCCCGTTCCTGTCGTCCCGTACGTCTCGGTTGCGACGTTATGAACGTCTACAGCGATATATATCCTAACCTAAGGCAGGCTAACATCTCGGATGTAGTATATTACATCATTCCTGGCGTATCAGCCTCTACTTCTCGGTGGGAACATTACATACGTCTATAACGTATCATAACCTAACCTAACCCATCTAGCCCCTCGCTGGTAATGTTTTACAGAATCCCGTTCCTGTCGTCCCGTACGTCTCGGTTGCGACGTTATGAACGTCTACAGCGATATATATCCTAACCTAAGGCAGGCTAACATCTCGGATGTAGTATTTTACAACATTCCTGGCGTATCGGCCCATACTTCTCGGTGGGAACATTATATTCGTCTATAACGTAATATAACCTATCCTAACACATCTAGCCCCTCGCTGGTAATGTTTTACAGAATCCCGTTCCTGTCGTCCCGTACGTCGCGGTTGGGACGTTATGAACGTCTACAGCGATATATATCCTAACGTAAGGCAGGCTAACATTTCGGATGTAGTATTTTACAACATTCCTGGCGTATCGGCCCATACTTCTCGGTGGGAACATTATATTCGTCTATAACGTAATATAACCTATCCTAACACATCTAGCCCCTCGCTGGTAATGTTTTACAGAATCCCGTTCGTGTCGTCCAGTACGTCTCGGTTGGGATATTATATACGTCTATAGCGTTATATATCCTAACCTAAGGCAGGCTAACATCTCGGATGTAGTATTTTACATCATTCCTGGCGTATCGGCCTCTACTTCTCGGTGGGAACATTATATACGTCTATAACGTAATATAACCTAACCTAACACATCTAGCCCCTCGCTGGTAATGTTTTACAGAATCCCGTTCGTGTCGTCCCGTACGTCTCGGTTGGGATATTATATACGTCTATAGCGTTATATATCCTAACCTAAGGCAGGCTAACATCTCGAATGTAGTATTTTACAACATTCCTGGCGTATCGGCCCCTACTTCTCGGTGGGAACATTATATACGTCTATAACGTATCATAACCTAACCTAACCCATCTAGCCCCTCGCTGGTAATGTTTTACAGAATCCCGTTCCTGTCGTCCCGTACGTCTCGGTTTGGACGTTATGAACGTCTACAGCGATATATATCCTAACCTAAGGCAGGCTAACATCTCAGATGTAGTATATTACATCATTCCTGGGGTATCGGCCTCTACTTCTCGGTGGGAACATTATATACGTCTATAACGTAATATATCCTAACCTAACACATCTAGCCCCTCGCTGGTCATGTTTTATAGAATCCCGTTCGTGTCGTCCCGTACGTCTCGGTTGGGATATTATATACGTCTATAGCGTTATATATCCTAACCTAAGGCAGGCTAACATCTCGGATGCAGTATTTTACAACATTCCTGGCGTATCGGCCCCTACTTCTCGGTGGGAACATTATATACGTCTATAACGTATCATAACCTAACCTAACCCATCTACCCCCTCGCTTGTAATGTTTTACAGAATCCCGTTCCTGTCGTACCGTACGTCTCGGTTGGGACGTTATGAACGTCTACAGCGATATATATCCTAACCTAAGGCAGGCTAACATCTCAGATGTAGTATATTACATCATTCCTGGCGTATCAGCCTCTACTTCTCGGTGGGAACATTACATACGTCTATAACGTATCATAACCTAACCTAACCCATCTAGCCCGTCGCTGGTAATGTTTTACAGAATCCCGTTCCTGTCGTCCCGTACGTCGCGGTTGGGACGTTATGAACGTCTACAGCGATATATATCCTAACGTAAGGCAGGCTAACATTTCGGATGTAGTATTTTACAACAGTCCTGTCGTATCGGCCCCTACTTCTCGGTGGGAACATTATATACGTCTATAACGTAACATAACGTAACCTAACCCATCTAGCCCCTCGCTGGTAATGTATTACAGAATCCCGTTCCTGTTGTGCCGTACGTCTCGGTTGGGATATTATATACGTCTATAGCGTTATATATCCTAACCTAAGGCAGGCTAACATTTCGGATGTAGTATTTTACATCATTCCTGGCGTATCGGCCTCTACTTCTCGGTGGGAACATTATATTCGTCTATAACGTAATATAACCTAACCTAACCCATCTAGCCCCTCGCTGGTAATGTTTTACAGAATCCCGTTCCTGTCGTCCCGTACGTCTCGGTTTGGACGTTATGAAGGTCTACAGCGATATATATCCTAACCTAAGGCAGGCTAACATCTCGGATGTAGTATATTACATCATTCCTGGGGTATCTGCCTCTACTTCTCGGTGGGAACATTATATACGTCTATAACGTAATATAACCTAACCTAACACATCTAGCCCCTCGCTGGTAATGTTTTACAGAATCCCGTTCGTGTCGTCCCGTACGTCTCGGTTGGGATATTATATACGTCTATAGCGTTATATATCCTAACCTAAGGCAGGCTAACAGCTCGGATGTAGTATTTTACAACATTCCTGGCGTATCGGCCCCTACTTCTCGGTGGGAACATTATATACGTCTATAACGTATCATAACCTAACCTAACCCATCTAGCCCCTCGCTGGTAATGTTTTACAGAATCCCGTTCCTGTCGTCCCGTACGTCTCGGTTTGGACGTTATGAACGTCTACAGCGATATATATCCTAACCTAAGGCAGGCTAACATCTCAGATGTAGTATATTACATCATTCCTGGGGTATCGGCCTCTACTTCTCGGTGGGAACATTATATACGTCTATAACGTAATATAACCTAACCTAACACATCTAGCCCCTCGCTGGTCATGTTTTACAGAATCCCGTTCCTGTCGTCCCGTACGTCTCGGTTTGGACGTTATGAACGTCTACAGCGATATATATCCTAACCTAAGGCAGGCTAACATCTCAGATGTAGTATATTACATCATTCCTGGGGTATCGGCCTCTACTTCTCGGTGGGAACATTATATACGTCTATAACGTAATATAACCTAACCTAACACATCTAGCCCCTCGCTGGTCATGTTTTACAGAATCCCGTTCGTGTCGTCCCGTACGTCTCGATTGGGATATTATATACGTCTATAGCGTTATATATCCTAACCTAAGGCAGGCTAACATCTCGGATGTAGTATTTTACATCATTCCTGGCGTATCGGCCTCTACTTCTCGGTGGGAACATTATATACGTCTATAACGTAATATAACCTAACCTAACACATCTAACCCCTCGCTGGTAATGTTTTACAGAATCCCGTTCGTGTCGTCCCGTACGTCTCGGTTGGGATATTATATACGTCTATAGCGTTATATATCCTAACCTAAGGCAGGCTAACATCTCGGATGTAGTATTTTGCAACATTCCTGGCGTATCGGCCCCTACTTCTCGGTGGGAACATTATATACGTCTATAACGTATCATAACCTAACCTAACCCATCTAGCCCCTCGCTGGTAATGTTTTACAGAATCCCGTTCCTGTCGTCCCGTACGTCGCGGTTGGGACGTTATGAACGTCTACAGCGATATATATCCTAACGTAAGGCAGGCTAACATTTCGGATGTAGTATTTTACAACAGTCCTGTCGTATCGGCCCCTACTTCTCTGTGGGAACATTATATACGTCTATAACGTAACATAACGTAACCTAACCCATCTAGCCCCTCGCTGGTAATGTATTACAGAATCCCGTTCCTGTTGTGCCGTACGTCTCGGTTGGGATATTATATACGTCTATAGCGTTATATATCCTAACCTAAGGCAGGCTAACATTTCGGATGTAGTATTTTACATCATTCCTGGCGTATCGGCCTCTACTTCTCGGTGGGAACATTATATTCGTCTATAACGTAATATAACCTAACCTAACCCATCTAGTCCCTCGCTGGTAATGTTTTACAGAATCCCGTTCCTGTCGTCCCGTACGTCTCGGTTGGGATATTATATACGTTTATAGCATTATATATCCTAACCTAAGGCAGGCTAACATCTCGGATGTAGTATATTACATGATTCCTGGCGTATTGACCACTACTTCTCGGTGGAAACATTATATACGTCTATAACGTAATATAACCTAACCTAACACATCTAGCCCGTCGCTTTAATGTTTCACAGAATCCCGTTCGTGTCGTCCCGTTCGTCTCGGTTGGGACGTTATAAACGTCTACAGCGATATATATCCTAACGTAAGGCAGGCTAACATCTCGGATGTAGTATTTTACAACAGTCCTGGCGTATCGGCCTCTACTTCTCGGTGGGAACATTATATACGTCTATAACGTATTATGACCTAACCTAACACATCTAGCTAATCCCTGGTAATGTTTTACAGAATCCCGTTCGTGTCGTCCCGTACGTCTCGGTTAGGACATTATATACGTCTACAGCGTTATATATCCTAACCTAAGGCAGGCTAACATCTCGGATGCAGTATTTTACAACATTCCTGGCGTATCGGCCCATACTTCTCGGTGGGAACATTATATACGTCTATAACGTAACATAACCTAACCTAACCCATCTAGCGCCTCGCTGGTAATGTTTTACAGAATCCCGTTCCTGTCGTCCCGTACGTCGCGGTTGGGACGTTATGAACGTCTACAGCGATATATATCCTAACGTAAGGCAGGCTAACATTTCGGATGTAGTATTTTACAACAGTCCTGTCGTATCGGCCCCTACTTCTCGGTGGGAACATTATATACGTCTATAACGTAACATAACGTAACCTAACCCATCTAGCCCCTCGCTGGTAATGTTTTACAGAATCCCGTTCCTGTCGTCCCGTACGTCTCGGTTGGGACGTTATGAACGTCTACAGCGATATATATCCTAACCTAAGGCAGGCTAACATCTCAGATGTAGTATATTACATCATTCCTGGCGTATCGGCCTCTACCTCTCGGTGGAAACATTATATACGTCTATAACGTAATATAACCTAACCTAACTCATCTAGCCCCTCGCTGGTAATGTTTTACAGAATCCCGTTCCTGTCGTCCCGTACGTCTCGGTTGCGACGGTATGAACGTCTACAGCGATATATATCCTAACCTAAGGCAGGCTAACATCTCGGATGTAGTATATTACATCATTCCTGGCGTATCAGCCTCTACTTCTCGGTGGGAACATTACATACGTCTATAACGTATCATAACCTAACCTAACCCATCTATCCCCTCGCTGGTAATGTTTTACAGAATCCCGTTCCTGTCGTCCCGTACGTCGCGGTTGGGACGTTATGAACGTCTACAGCGATATATATCCTAACGTAAGGCAGGCTAACATTTCGGATGTAGTATTTTACAACAGTCCTGTCGTATCGGCCCCTACTTCTCGGTGGGAACATTATATACGTCTATAACGTAACATAACGTAACCTAACCCATCTAGCCCCTCGCTGGTAATGTATTACAGAATCCCGTTCCTGTTGTGCCGTACGTCTCGGTTGGGACGATTTGAACGTCTACAGCGATATATATCCTAACCTAAGGCAGGCTAACATCTCAGATGTAGTATATTACATCATTCCTGGCGTATCGGCCTCTACCTCTCGGTGGAAACATTATATACGTCTATAACGTAATATAACCTAACCTAACTCATCTAGCCCCTCGCTGGTAATGTTTTACAGAATCCCGTTCCTGTCGTCCCGTACGTCTCGGTTGCGACGTTATGAACGTCTACAGCGATATATATCCTAACCTAAGGCAGGCTAACATCTCGGATGTAGTATATTACATCATTCCTGGCGTATCAGCCTCTACTTCTCGGTGGGAACATTACATACGTCTATAACGTATCATAACCTAACCTAACCCATCTAGCCCCTCGCTGGTAATGTTTTACAGAATCCCGTTCCTGTCGTCCCGTACGTCTCGGTTGCGACGTTATGAACGTCTACAGCGATATATATCCTAACCTAAGGCAGGCTAACATCTCGGATGTAGTATTTTACAACATTCCTGGCGTATCGGCCCATACTTCTCGGTGGGAACATTATATTCGTCTATAACGTAATATAACCTATCCTAACACATCTAGCCCCTCGCTGGTAATGTTTTACAGAATCCCGTTCCTGTCGTCCCGTACGTCGCGGTTGGGACGTTATGAACGTCTACAGCGATATATATCCTAACGTAAGGCAGGCTAACATTTCGGATGTAGTATTTTACAACATTCCTGGCGTATCGGCCCATACTTCTCGGTGGGAACATTATATTCGTCTATAACGTAATATAACCTATCCTAACACATCTAGCCCCTCGCTGGTAATGTTTTACAGAATCCCGTTCGTGTCGTCCAGTACGTCTCGGTTGGGATATTATATACGTCTATAGCGTTATATATCCTAACCTAAGGCAGGCTAACATCTCGGATGTAGTATTTTACATCATTCCTGGCGTATCGGCCTCTACTTCTCGGTGGGAACATTATATACGTCTATAACGTAATATAACCTAACCTAACACATCTAGCCCCTCGCTGGTAATGTTTTACAGAATCCCGTTCGTGTCGTCCCGTACGTCTCGGTTGGGATATTATATACGTCTATAGCGTTATATATCCTAACCTAAGGCAGGCTAACATCTCGAATGTAGTATTTTACAACATTCCTGGCGTATCGGCCCCTACTTCTCGGTGGGAACATTATATACGTCTATAACGTATCATAACCTAACCTAACCCATCTAGCCCCTCGCTGGTAATGTTTTACAGAATCCCGTTCCTGTCGTCCCGTACGTCTCGGTTTGGACGTTATGAACGTCTACAGCGATATATATCCTAACCTAAGGCAGGCTAACATCTCAGATGTAGTATATTACATCATTCCTGGGGTATCGGCCTCTACTTCTCGGTGGGAACATTATATACGTCTATAACGTAATATATCCTAACCTAACACATCTAGCCCCTCGCTGGTCATGTTTTATAGAATCCCGTTCGTGTCGTCCCGTACGTCTCGGTTGGGATATTATATACGTCTATAGCGTTATATATCCTAACCTAAGGCAGGCTAACATCTCGGATGCAGTATTTTACAACATTCCTGGCGTATCGGCCCCTACTTCTCGGTGGGAACATTATATACGTCTATAACGTATCATAACCTAACCTAACCCATCTACCCCCTCGCTTGTAATGTTTTACAGAATCCCGTTCCTGTCGTACCGTACGTCTCGGTTGGGACGTTATGAACGTCTACAGCGATATATATCCTAACCTAAGGCAGGCTAACATCTCAGATGTAGTATATTACATCATTCCTGGCGTATCAGCCTCTACTTCTCGGTGGGAACATTACATACGTCTATAACGTATCATAACCTAACCTAACCCATCTAGCCCGTCGCTGGTAATGTTTTACAGAATCCCGTTCCTGTCGTCCCGTACGTCGCGGTTGGGACGTTATGAACGTCTACAGCGATATATATCCTAACGTAAGGCAGGCTAACATTTCGGATGTAGTATTTTACAACAGTCCTGTCGTATCGGCCCCTACTTCTCGGTGGGAACATTATATACGTCTATAACGTAACATAACGTAACCTAACCCATCTAGCCCCTCGCTGGTAATGTATTACAGAATCCCGTTCCTGTTGTGCCGTACGTCTCGGTTGGGATATTATATACGTCTATAGCGTTATATATCCTAACCTAAGGCAGGCTAACATTTCGGATGTAGTATTTTACATCATTCCTGGCGTATCGGCCTCTACTTCTCGGTGGGAACATTATATTCGTCTATAACGTAATATAACCTAACCTAACCCATCTAGCCCCTCGCTGGTAATGTTTTACAGAATCCCGTTCCTGTCGTCCCGTACGTCTCGGTTTGGACGTTATGAAGGTCTACAGCGATATATATCCTAACCTAAGGCAGGCTAACATCTCGGATGTAGTATATTACATCATTCCTGGGGTATCGGCCTCTACTTCTCGGTGGGAACATTATATACGTCTATAACGTAATATAACCTAACCTAACACATCTAGCCCCTCGCTGGTAATGTTTTACAGAATCCCGTTCGTGTCGTCCCGTACGTCTCGGTTGGGATATTATATACGTCTATAGCGTTATATATCCTAACCTAAGGCAGGCTAACAGCTCGGATGTAGTATTTTACAACATTCCTGGCGTATCGGCCCCTACTTCTCGGTGGGAACATTATATACGTCTATAACGTATCATAACCTAACCTAACCCATCTAGCCCCTCGCTGGTAATGTTTTACAGAATCCCGTTCCTGTCGTCCCGTACGTCTCGGTTTGGACGTTATGAACGTCTACAGCGATATATATCCTAACCTAAGGCAGGCTAACATCTCAGATGTAGTATATTACATCATTCCTGGGGTATCGGCCTCTACTTCTCGGTGGGAACATTATATACGTCTATAACGTAATATAACCTAACCTAACACATCTAGCCCCTCGCTGGTCATGTTTTACAGAATCCCGTTCCTGTCGTCCCGTACGTCTCGGTTTGGACGTTATGAACGTCTACAGCGATATATATCCTAACCTAAGGCAGGCTAACATCTCAGATGTAGTATATTACATCATTCCTGGGGTATCGGCCTCTACTTCTCGGTGGGAACATTATATACGTCTATAACGTAATATAACCTAACCTAACACATCTAGCCCCTCGCTGGTCATGTTTTACAGAATCCCGTTCGTGTCGTCCCGTACGTCTCGATTGGGATATTATATACGTCTATAGCGTTATATATCCTAACCTAAGGCAGGCTAACATCTCGGATGTAGTATTTTACATCATTCCTGGCGTATCGGCCTCTACTTCTCGGTGGGAACATTATATACGTCTATAACGTAATATAACCTAACCTAACACATCTAACCCCTCGCTGGTAATGTTTTACAGAATCCCGTTCGTGTCGTCCCGTACGTCTCGGTTGGGATATTATATACGTCTATAGCGTTATATATCCTAACCTAAGGCAGGCTAACATCTCGGATGTAGTATTTTGCAACATTCCTGGCGTATCGGCCCCTACTTCTCGGTGGGAACATTATATACGTCTATAACGTATCATAACCTAACCTAACCCATCTAGCCCCTCGCTGGTAATGTTTTACAGAATCCCGTTCCTGTCGTCCCGTACGTCGCGGTTGGGACGTTATGAACGTCTACAGCGATATATATCCTAACGTAAGGCAGGCTAACATTTCGGATGTAGTATTTTACAACAGTCCTGTCGTATCGGCCCCTACTTCTCTGTGGGAACATTATATACGTCTATAACGTAACATAACGTAACCTAACCCATCTAGCCCCTCGCTGGTAATGTATTACAGAATCCCGTTCCTGTTGTGCCGTACGTCTCGGTTGGGATATTATATACGTCTATAGCGTTATATATCCTAACCTAAGGCAGGCTAACATTTCGGATGTAGTATTTTACATCATTCCTGGCGTATCGGCCTCTACTTCTCGGTGGGAACATTATATTCGTCTATAACGTAATATAACCTAACCTAACCCATCTAGTCCCTCGCTGGTAATGTTTTACAGAATCCCGTTCCTGTCGTCCCGTACGTCTCGGTTGGGATATTATATACGTTTATAGCATTATATATCCTAACCTAAGGCAGGCTAACATCTCGGATGTAGTATATTACATGATTCCTGGCGTATTGACCACTACTTCTCGGTGGAAACATTATATACGTCTATAACGTAATATAACCTAACCTAACACATCTAGCCCGTCGCTTTAATGTTTCACAGAATCCCGTTCGTGTCGTCCCGTTCGTCTCGGTTGGGACGTTATAAACGTCTACAGCGATATATATCCTAACGTAAGGCAGGCTAACATCTCGGATGTAGTATTTTACAACAGTCCTGGCGTATCGGCCTCTACTTCTCGGTGGGAACATTATATACGTCTATAACGTATTATGACCTAACCTAACACATCTAGCTAATCCCTGGTAATGTTTTACAGAATCCCGTTCGTGTCGTCCCGTACGTCTCGGTTAGGACATTATATACGTCTACAGCGTTATATATCCTAACCTAAGGCAGGCTAACATCTCGGATGCAGTATTTTACAACATTCCTGGCGTATCGGCCCATACTTCTCGGTGGGAACATTATATACGTCTATAACGTAACATAACCTAACCTAACCCATCTAGCGCCTCGCTGGTAATGTTTTACAGAATCCCGTTCCTGTCGTCCCGTACGTCGCGGTTGGGACGTTATGAACGTCTACAGCGATATATATCCTAACGTAAGGCAGGCTAACATTTCGGATGTAGTATTTTACAACAGTCCTGTCGTATCGGCCCCTACTTCTCGGTGGGAACATTATATACGTCTATAACGTAACATAACGTAACCTAACCCATCTAGCCCCTCGCTGGTAATGTTTTACAGAATCCCGTTCCTGTCGTCCCGTACGTCTCGGTTGGGACGTTATGAACGTCTACAGCGATATATATCCTAACCTAAGGCAGGCTAACATCTCAGATGTAGTATATTACATCATTCCTGGCGTATCGGCCTCTACCTCTCGGTGGAAACATTATATACGTCTATAACGTAATATAACCTAACCTAACTCATCTAGCCCCTCGCTGGTAATGTTTTACAGAATCCCGTTCCTGTCGTCCCGTACGTCTCGGTTGCGACGGTATGAACGTCTACAGCGATATATATCCTAACCTAAGGCAGGCTAACATCTCGGATGTAGTATATTACATCATTCCTGGCGTATCAGCCTCTACTTCTCGGTGGGAACATTACATACGTCTATAACGTATCATAACCTAACCTAACCCATCTATCCCCTCGCTGGTAATGTTTTACAGAATCCCGTTCCTGTCGTCCCGTACGTCGCGGTTGGGACGTTATGAACGTCTACAGCGATATATATCCTAACGTAAGGCAGGCTAACATTTCGGATGTAGTATTTTACAACATTCCTGGCGTATCGGCCCATACTTCTCGGTGGGAACATTATATACGTCTATAACGTAACATAACGTAACCTAACCCATCTAGCGCCTCGCTGGTAATGTATTACAGATTCCCGTTCCTGTCGTCCCGTACGTCTCGGTTGGGACATTATAAACGTCTACAGCTATATATATCCTAACGTAAGGCAGGCTTACATCTCGGATGTAGTATATTATATCATTCCTGGCGTATCGGCCCCTACTTCTCGGTGGGAACATTATATACGTCTATATCGTAATATAACCTAACCTAATCCATCTTGCCCCTCCGTGATATTGTTTTACAGAATTCCGGTCGTGTCGGCCATTACTTCTCGGTGGGAACATTATATAGGTCTGTAACGTAACATAACCTGACCTAACCCATCTAGCCCCTCGCTGGTGATGTTTCACAGTATCCCGCTCGTGTCGCCCCTATCGTCTCGGTTGGGACATTATATACGTCTACAGCATTATATATCCTAACCTAAGGCAGGCTAACATCTCGGATGCAGTATTTTACAACATTCCTGGCGTATCGGCCCATACTTCTCGGTGGGAACATTATATTCGTCTATAACGTAATATAACCTATCCTAACACATCTAGCCCCTCGCTGGTAATGTTTTACAGAATCCCGTTCCTGTCGTCCCGTACGTCTCGGTTGGGACGTTATGAACGTCTACAGCGATATATATCCTAACCTAAGGCAGGCTAACATCTCAGATGTAGTATATTACATCATTCCTGGCGTATCGGCCTCTACATCTCGGTGGAAACATTATATACGTCTATAACGTAATATAACCTAACCTAACTCATCTAGCCCCTCGCTGGTAATGTTTTACAGAATCCCGTTCCTATCGTCCCGTACGTCTCGGTTGCGACGTTATGAACGTCTACAGCGATATATATCCTAACCTAAGGCAGGCTAACATCTCGGATGTAGTATATTACATCATTCCTGGCGTATCAGCCTCTACTTCTCGGTGGGAACATTACATACGTCTATAACGTATCATAACCTAACCTAACCCATCTAGCCCCTCGCTGGTAATGTTTTACAGAATCCCGTTCCTGTCGTCCCGTACGTCGCGGTTGGGACGTTATGAACGTCTACAGCGATATATATCCTAACGTAAGGCAGGCTAACATTTCGGATGTAGTATTTTACAACATTCCTGGCGTATCGGCCCATACTTCTCGGTGGGAACATTATATACGTCTATAACGTAACATAACGTAACCTAACCCATCTAGCCCCTCGCTGGTAATGTATTACAGAATCCCGTTCCTGTTGTGCCGTACGTCTCGGTTGGGATATTATATACGTCTATAGCGATATATATCCTAACGTAAGGCAGGCTAACATTTCGGATGTAGTATTTTACAACAGTCCTGGCGTATCGGCCCCTACTTCTCGGTGGGAACATTATATACGTCTATAACGTAACATAACGTAACCTAACCCATCTAGCACCTCGCTGGTAATGTTTTACAGAATCCCGTTCGTGTCGTCCCGTACGTCTCGGTTGGGATATTATATACGTCTATAGCGTTATATATCCTAACCTAAGGCAGGCTAACATCTCGGATGTAGTATTTTACAACATTCCTGGCGTATCGGCCCCTACTTCTCGGTGGGAACATTATATACGTCTATAACGTAGTATAACCTAACCTAACTCATCTAGCCCCTCGCTGGTAATGTTTTACAGAATCCCGTTCCTATCGTCCCGTACGTCTCGGTTGCGACGTTATGAACGTCTACAGCGATATATATCCTAACCTAAGGCAGGCTAACATCTCGGATGTAGTATATTACATCATTCCTGGCGTATCAGCCTCTACTTCTCGGTGGGAACATTACATACGTCTATAACGTATCATAACCTAACCTAACCCATCTAGCCCCTCGCTGGTAATGTTTTACAGAATCCCGTTCCTGTCGTCCCGTACGTCGCGGTTGGGACGTTATGAACGTCTACAGCGATATATATCCTAACGTAAGGCAGGCTAACATTTCGGATGTAGTATTTTACAACAGTCCTGGCGTATCGGCCCCTACTTCTCGGTGGGAACATTATATACGTCTATAACGTAACATAACGTAACCTAACCCATCTAGCCCCTCGCTGGTAATGTTTTACAGAATCCCGTTCGTGTCGTCCCGTACGTCTCGGTTGGGATATTATATACGTCTATAGCGTTATATATCCTAACCTAAGGCAGGCTAACATCTCGGATGTAGTATTTTACAACATTCCTGGCGTATTGGCCCCTACTTCTCGGTGGGAACATTATATACGTCTATAACGTAATATAACCTAACCTAACTCATCTAGCCCCTCGCTGGTAATGTTTTACAGAATCCCGTTCCTGTCGTCCCGTAAGTCTCGGTTTGGACGTTATGAACGTCTACAGCGATATATATCCTAACGTAAGGCAGGCTAACATTTCGGATGTAGTATTTTACAACAGTCCTGGCGTATCGGCCCCTACTTCTCGGTGGGAACATTATATATGTCTATAACGTAACATAACGTAACCTAACCCATCTAGCCCCTCGCTGGTAATGTATTACAGAATCCCGTTCCTGTTGTGCCGTACGTCTCGGTTGGGATATTATATACGTCTATAGCGTTATACATCCTAACCTAAGGCAGGCTAACATCTCGGATGTAGTATTTTACAACATTCCTGGCGTATCGGCCCCTACTTCTCGGTGGGAACATTATATACGTCTATAACGTATCATAACCTAACCTAACCCATCTAGCCCCTCGCTGGTAATGTTTTACAGAATCCCGTTCCTGTCGTCCCGTAAGTCTCGGTTTGGACGTTATGAACGTCTACAGCGATATATATCCTAACCTAAGGCAGGCTAACATCTCAGATGTAGTATTTTACAACAGTCCTGGCGTATCGGCCCCAACTTCTCGGTGGGAACATTATATACGTCTATAACGTAACATAACGTAACCTAACCCATCTAGCCCCTCGCTGGTAATGTATTACAGAATCCCGTTCCTGTTGTGCCGTACGTCTCGGTCGGGATATTATATACGTCTATAGCGTTATATATCCTAACCTAAGGCAGGCTATCTTCTCGGATGCAGTATTTTACAACATTCCTGGCGTATCGGCCCATACTTCTCGGTGGGAACATTATATTCGTCTATAACGTAATATAACCTATCCTAACACATCTAGCCCCTCACTGTTAATGTTTTACAGAATCCCGTTCCTGTCGTCCCGTAAGTCTCGGTTGGGACGTTATGAACGTCTACAGCGATATATATCCTAACCTAAGGCAGGCTAACATCTCGGATGCAGTATTTTACAACATTCCTGGCGTATCGGCCCATACTTCTCGGTGGGAACATTATATACGTCTATAACGTAACATAACCTAACCTAACCCATCTAGCGCCTCGCTGGTAATGTTTTACAGAATCCCGTTCCTGTCGTCCCGTACGTCGCGGTTGGGACGTTATGAACGTCTACAGCGATATATATCCTAACGTAAGGCAGGCTAACATTTCGGATGCAGTATTTTACAACATTCCTGGCGTATCGGCCCATACTTCTCGGTGGGAACATTATATTCGTCTATAACGTAATATAACCTATCCTAACACATCTAGCCCCTCGCTGGTAATGTTTTACAGAATCCCGTTCCTGTCGTCCCGTAAGTCTCGGTTTGGACGTTATGAACGTCTACAGCGATATATATCCTAACCTAAGGCAGGCTAACATCTCAGATGTAGTATATTACATCATTCCTGGCGTATCGGCCTCTACCTCTCGGTGGAAACATTATATACGTCTATAACGTAATATAACCTAACCTAACTCATCTAGCCCCTCACTGGTAATGTTTTACAGAATCCCGTTCCTGTCGTCCCGTACGTCTCGGTTGCGACGTTATGAACGTCTACAGCGATATATATCCTAACCTAAGGCAGGCTAACATCTCGGATGTAGTATATTACATCATTCCTGGCGTATCAGCCTCTACTTCTCGGTGGGAACATTACATACGTCTATAACGTATCATAACCTAACCTAACCCATCTATCCCCTCGCTGGTAATGTTTTACAGAATCCCGTTCCTGTCGTCCCGTACGTCGCGGTTGGGACGTTATGAACGTCTACAGCGATATATATCCTAACGTAAGGCAGGCTAACATTTCGGATGTAGTATTTTACAACATTCCTGGCGTATCGGCCCATACTTCTCGGTGGGAACATTATATACGTCTATAACGTAACATAACGTAACCTAACCCATCTAGCGCCTCGCTGGTAATGTATTACAGATTCCCGTTCCTGTCGTCCCGTACGTTTCGGTTGGGACATTATAAACGTCTACAGCTATATATATCCTAACGTAAGGCAGGCTTACATCTCGGATGTAGTATATTATATCATTCCTGGCGTATCGGCCCCTACTTCTCGGTGGGAACATTATATACGTCTATATCGTAATATAACCTAACCTAATCCATCTTGCCCCTCCGTGATATTGTTTTTCAGAATTCCGGTCGTGTCGGCCATTACTTCTCGGTGGGAACATTATATAGGTCTGTAACGTAACATAACCTGACCTAACCCATCTAGCCCCTCGCTGGTGATGTTTCACAGTATCCCGCTCGTGTCGCCCCTATCGTCTCGGTTGGGACATTATATACGTCTACAGCATTATATATCCTAACCTAAGGCAGGCTAACATCTCGGATGCAGTATTTTACAACATTCCTGGCGTATCGGCCCATACTTCTCGGTGGGAACATTATATTCGTCTATAACGTAATATAACCTATCCTAACACATCTAGCCCCTCGCTGGTAATGTTTTACAGAATCCCGTTCCTGTCGTCCCGTACGTCTCGGTTGGGACGTTATGAACGTCTACAGCGATATATATCCTAACCTAAGGCAGGCTAACATCTCAGATGTAGTATATTACATCATTCCTGGCGTATCGGCCTCTACATCTCGGTGGAAACATTATATACGTCTATAACGTAATATAACCTAACCTAACTCATCTAGCCCCTCGCTGGTAATGTTTTACAGAATCCCGTTCCTATCGTCCCGTACGTCTCGGTTGCGACGTTATGAACGTCTACAGCGATATATATCCTAACCTAAGGCAGGCTAACATCTCGGATGTAGTATATTACATCATTCCTGGCGTATCAGCCTCTACTTCTCGGTGGGAACATTACATACGTCTATAACGTATCATAACCTAACCTAACCCATCTAGCCCCTGGCTGGTAATGTTTTACAGAATCCCGTTCCTGTCGTCCCGTACGTCGCGGTTGGGACGTTATGAACGTCTACAGCGATATATATCCTAACGTAAGGCAGGCTAACATTTCGGATGTAGTATTTTACAACATTCCTGGCGTATCGGCCCATACTTCTCGGTGGGAACATTATATACGTCTATAACGTAACATAACGTAACCTAACCCATCTAGCCCCTCGCTGGTAATGTATTACAGAATCCCGTTCCTGTTGTGCCGTACGTCTCGGTTGGGATATTATATACGTCTATAGCGATATATATCCTAACGTAAGGCAGGCTAACATTTCGGATGTAGTATTTTACAACAGTCCTGGCGTATCGGCCCCTGCTTCTCGGTGGGAACATTATCTACGTCTATAACGTAACATAACGTAACCTAACCCATCTAGCACCTCGCTGGTAATGTTTTACAGAATCCCGTTCGTGTCGTCCCGTACGTCTCGGTTGGGATATTATATACGTCTATAGCGTTATATATCCTAACCTAAGGCAGGCTAACATCTCGGATGTAGTATTTTACAACATTCCTGGCGTATCGGCCCCTACTTCTCGGTGGGAACATTATATACGTCTATAACGTAATATAACCTAACCTAACTCATCTAGCCCCTCGCTGGTAATGTTTTACAGAATCCCGTTCCTATCGTCCCGTACGTCTCGGTTGCGACGTTATGAACGTCTACAGCGATATATATCCTAACCTAAGGCAGGCTAACATCTCGGATGTAGTATATTACATCATTCCTGGCGTATCAGCCTCTACTTCTCGGTGGGAACATTACATACGTCTATAACGTATCATAACCTAACCTAACCCATCTAGCCCCTCGCTGGTAATGTTTTACAGAATCCCGTTCCTGTCGTCCCGTACGTCGCGGTTGGGACGTTATGAACGTCTACAGCGATATATATCCTAACGTAAGGCAGGCTAACATTTCGGATGTAGTATTTTACAACATTCCTGGCGTATCGGCCCATACTTCTCGGTGGGAACATTATATACGTCTATAACGTAACATAACGTAACCTAACCCATCTAGCCCCTCGCTGGTAATGTATTACAGAATCCCGTTCCTGTTGTGCCGTACGTCTCGGTTGGGATATTATATACGTCTATAGCGATATATATCCTAACGTAAGGCAGGCTAACATTTCGGATGTAGTATTTTACAACAGTCCTGGCGTATCGGCCCCTACTTCTCGGTGGGAACATTATATACGTCTATAACGTAACATAACGTAACCTAACCCATCTAGCCCCTCGCTGGTAATGTTTTACAGAATCCCGTTCGTGTCGTCCCGTACGTCTCGGTTGGGATATTATATACGTCTATAGCGTTATATATCCTAACCTAAGGCAGGCTAACATCTCGGATGTAGTATTTTACAACATTCCTGGCGTATTGGCCCCTACTTCTCGGTGGGAACATTATATACGTCTATAACGTAATATAACCTAACCTAACTCATCTAGCCCCTCGCTGGTAATGTTTTACAGAATCCCGTTCCTGTCGTCCCGTAAGTCTCGGTTTGGACGTTATGAACGTCTACAGCGATATATATCCTAACGTAAGGCAGGCTAACATTTCGGATGTAGTATTTTACAACAGTCCTGGCGTATCGGCCCCTACTTCTCGGTGGGAACATTATATATGTCTATAACGTAACATAACGTAACCTAACCCATCTAGCCCCTCGCTGGTAATGTACTACAGAATCCCGTTCCTGTTGTGCCGTACGTCTCGGTTGGGATATTATATACGTCTATAGCGTTATACATCCTAACCTAAGGCAGGCTAACATCTCGGATGTAGTATTTTACAACATTCCTGGCGTATCGGCCCCTACTTCTCGGTGGGAACATTATATACGTCTATAACGTATCATAACCTAACCTAACCCATCTAGCCCCTCGCTGGTAATGTTTTACAGAATCCCGTTCCTGTCGTCCCGTAAGTCTCGGTTTGGACGTTATGAACGTCTACAGCGATATATATCCTAACCTAAGGCAGGCTAACATCTCAGATGTAGTATTTTACAACAGTCCTGGCGTATCGGCCCCAACTTCTCGGTGGGAACATTATATACGTCTATAACGTAACATAACGTAACCTAACCCATCTAGCCCCTCGCTGGTAATGTATTACAGAATCCCGTTCCTGTTGTGCCGTACGTCTCGGTTGGGATATTATATACGTCTATAGCGTTATATATCCTAACCTAAGGCAGGCTATCTTCTCGGATGCAGTATTTTACAACATTCCTGGCGTATCGGCCCATACTTCTCGGTGGGAACATTATATTCGTCTATAACGTATCATAACCTAACCTAACCCATCTAGCCCCTCGCTGGTAATGTTTTACAGAATCCCGTTCCTGTCGTCCCGTACGTCGCGGTTGGGACGTTATGAACGTCTACAGCGATATATATCCTAACCTAAGGCAGGCTAAGATCTCGGATGTAGTATTTTACAACATTCCTGGCGTATCGGTCCCTACTTCTCGGTGGGAACATTATATACGTCTATAACGTATCATAACCTAACCTAACCCATCTAGCCCCTCGCTGGTAATGTTTTACAGAATCCCGTTCCTGTCGTCCCGTACGTCGCGGTTGGGACGTTATGAACGTCTACAGCGATATATATCCTAACCTAAGGCAGGCTAACATCTCAGATGTAGTATATTACATAATTCCTGGCGTATCAGCCTCTACTTCTCGGTGGGAACATTACATACGTCTATAACGTATCATAACCTAACCTAACCCATCTAGCCCGTCGCTGGTAATGTTTTACAGAATCCCGTTCCTGTCGTCCCGTACGTCGCGGTTGGGACGTTATGAACGTCTACAGCGATATATATCCTAACGTAAGGCAGGCTAACATTTCGGATGTAGTATTTTACAACAGTCCTGTCGTATCGGCCCCTACTTCTCGGTGGGAACATTATATACGTCTATAACGTAACATAACGTAACCTAACCCATCTAGCCCCTCGCTGGTAATGTATTACAGAATCCCGTTCCTGTTGTGCCGTACGTCTCGGTTGGGATATTATATACGTCTAGAGCTTTATATATCCTAACCTAAGGCAGGCTATCTTCTCGGATGCAGTATTTTACAACATTCCTGGCGTATCGGCCCATACTTCTCGTTGGGAACATTATATTCGTCTATAACGTAATATAACCTATCCTAACACATCTAGCCCCTCGCTGGTAATGTTTTACAGAATCCCGTTCCTGTCGTCCCGTACGTCTCGGTTGGGACGTTATGAACGTCTACAGCGATATATATCCTAACCTAAGGCAGGCTAAGATCTCGGATGTAGTATTTTACAACATTCCTGGCGTATCGGTCCCTACTTCTCGGTGGGAACATTATATACGTCTATAACGTATCATAACCTAACCTAACCCATCTAGCCCCTCGCTGGTAATGTTTTACAGAATCCCGTTCCTGTCGTCCCGTACGTCGCGGTTGGGACGTTATGAACGTCTACAGCGATATATATCCTAACCTAAGGCAGGCTAACATCTCGGATGTAGTATTTTACAACATTCCTGGCGTATTGGCCCCTACTTCTCGGTGGGAACATTATATACGTCTATAACGTAATATAACCTAACCTAACTCATCTAGCCCCTCGCTGGTAATGTTTTACAGAATCCCGTTCCTGTCGTCCCGTAAGTCTCGGTTTGGACGTTATGAACGTCTACAGCGATATATATCCTAACGTAAGGCAGGCTAACATTTCGGATGTAGTATTTTACAACAGTCCTGGCGTATCGGCCCCTACTTCTCGGTGGGAACATTATATATGTCTATAACGTAACATAACGTAACCTAACCCATCTAGCCCCTCGCTGGTAATGTACTACAGAATCCCGTTCCTGTTGTGCCGTACGTCTCGGTTGGGATATTATATACGTCTATAGCGTTATACATCCTAACCTAAGGCAGGCTAACATCTCGGATGTAGTATTTTACAACATTCCTGGCGTATCGGCCCCTACTTCTCGGTGGGAACATTATATACGTCTATAACGTATCATAACCTAACCTAACCCATCTAGCCCCTCGCTGGTAATGTTTTACAGAATCCCGTTCCTGTCGTCCCGTAAGTCTCGGTTTGGACGTTATGAACGTCTACAGCGATATATATCCTAACCTAAGGCAGGCTAACATCTCAGATGTAGTATTTTACAACAGTCCTGGCGTATCGGCCCCAACTTCTCGGTGGGAACATTATATACGTCTATAACGTAACATAACGTAACCTAACCCATCTAGCCCCTCGCTGGTAATGTATTACAGAATCCCGTTCCTGTTGTGCCGTACGTCTCGGTTGGGATATTATATACGTCTATAGCGTTATATATCCTAACCTAAGGCAGGCTATCTTCTCGGATGCAGTATTTTACAACATTCCTGGCGTATCGGCCCATACTTCTCGGTGGGAACATTATATTCGTCTATAACGTATCATAACCTAACCTAACCCATCTAGCCCCTCGCTGGTAATGTTTTACAGAATCCCGTTCCTGTCGTCCCGTACGTCGCGGTTGGGACGTTATGAACGTCTACAGCGATATATATCCTAACCTAAGGCAGGCTAAGATCTCGGATGTAGTATTTTACAACATTCCTGGCGTATCGGTCCCTACTTCTCGGTGGGAACATTATATACGTCTATAACGTATCATAACCTAACCTAACCCATCTAGCCCCTCGCTGGTAATGTTTTACAGAATCCCGTTCCTGTCGTCCCGTACGTCGCGGTTGGGACGTTATGAACGTCTACAGCGATATATATCCTAACCTAAGGCAGGCTAACATCTCAGATGTAGTATATTACATAATTCCTGGCGTATCAGCCTCTACTTCTCGGTGGGAACATTACATACGTCTATAACGTATCATAACCTAACCTAACCCATCTAGCCCGTCGCTGGTAATGTTTTACAGAATCCCGTTCCTGTCGTCCCGTACGTCGCGGTTGGGACGTTATGAACGTCTACAGCGATATATATCCTAACGTAAGGCAGGCTAACATTTCGGATGTAGTATTTTACAACAGTCCTGTCGTATCGGCCCCTACTTCTCGGTGGGAACATTATATACGTCTATAACGTAACATAACGTAACCTAACCCATCTAGCCCCTCGCTGGTAATGTATTACAGAATCCCGTTCCTGTTGTGCCGTACGTCTCGGTTGGGATATTATATACGTCTAGAGCTTTATATATCCTAACCTAAGGCAGGCTATCTTCTCGGATGCAGTATTTTACAACATTCCTGGCGTATCGGCCCATACTTCTCGTTGGGAACATTATATTCGTCTATAACGTAATATAACCTATCCTAACACATCTAGCCCCTCGCTGGTAATGTTTTACAGAATCCCGTTCCTGTCGTCCCGTACGTCTCGGTTGGGACGTTATGAACGTCTACAGCGATATATATCCTAACCTAAGGCAGGCTAACATCTCAGATGTAGTATATTACATCATTCCTGGCGTATCGGCCTCTACCTCTCGGTGGAAACATTATATACGTCTATAACGTAATATAACCTAACCTAACTCATCTAGCCCCTCGCTGGTAATGTTTTACAGAATCCCGTTCCTGTCGTCCCGTACGTCTCGGTTGCGACGTTATGAACGTCTACAGCGCTATATATCCTAACCTAAGGCAGGCTAACATCTCGGATATAGTATATTACATCATTCCTGGCGTATCAGCCTCTACTTCTCGGTGGGAACATTACATACGTCTATAACGTATCATAACCTAACCTAACCCATCTAGCCCCTCGCTGGTAATGTTTTACAGAATCCCGTTCCTGTCGTCCCGTACGTCGCGGTTGGGACGTTATGAACGTCTACAGCGATATATATCCTAACGTAAGGCAGGCTAACATTTCGGATGTAGTATTTTACAACATTCCTGGCGTATCGGCCCCTACTTCTCGGTGGGAACATTATATATGTCTATAACGTAACATAACGTAACCTAACCCATCTAGCCCCTCGCTGGTAATGTACTACAGAATCCCGTTCCTGTTGTGCCGTACGTCTCGGTTGGGATATTATATACGTCTATAGCGTTATACATCCTAACCTAAGGCAGGCTAACATCTCGGATGTAGTATTTTACAACATTCCTGGCGTATCGGCCCCTACTTCTCGGTGGGAACATTATATACGTCTATAACGTATCATAACCTAACCTAACCCATCTAGCCCCTCGCTGGTAATGTTTTACAGAATCCCGTTCCTGTCGTCCCGTAAGTCTCGGTTTGGACGTTATGAACGTCTACAGCGATATATATCCTAACCTAAGGCAGGCTAACATCTCAGATGTAGTATTTTACAACAGTCCTGGCGTATCGGCCCCAACTTCTCGGTGGGAACATTATATACGTCTATAACGTAACATAACGTAACCTAACCCATCTAGCCCCTCGCTGGTAATGTATTACAGAATCCCGTTCCTGTTGTGCCGTACGTCTCGGTTGGGATATTATATACGTCTATAGCGTTATATATCCTAACCTAAGGCAGGCTATCTTCTCGGATGCAGTATTTTACAACATTCCTGGCGTATCGGCCCATACTTCTCGGTGGGAACATTATATTCGTCTATAACGTATCATAACCTAACCTAACCCATCTAGCCCCTCGCTGGTAATGTTTTACAGAATCCCGTTCCTGTCGTCCCGTACGTCGCGGTTGGGACGTTATGAACGTCTACAGCGATATATATCCTAACCTAAGGCAGGCTAAGATCTCGGATGTAGTATTTTACAACATTCCTGGCGTATCGGTCCCTACTTCTCGGTGGGAACATTATATACGTCTATAACGTATCATAACCTAACCTAACCCATCTAGCCCCTCGCTGGTAATGTTTTACAGAATCCCGTTCCTGTCGTCCCGTACGTCGCGGTTGGGACGTTATGAACGTCTACAGCGATATATATCCTAACCTAAGGCAGGCTAACATCTCAGATGTAGTATATTACATAATTCCTGGCGTATCAGCCTCTACTTCTCGGTGGGAACATTACATACGTCTATAACGTATCATAACCTAACCTAACCCATCTAGCCCGTCGCTGGTAATGTTTTACAGAATCCCGTTCCTGTCGTCCCGTACGTCGCGGTTGGGACGTTATGAACGTCTACAGCGATATATATCCTAACGTAAGGCAGGCTAACATTTCGGATGTAGTATTTTACAACAGTCCTGTCGTATCGGCCCCTACTTCTCGGTGGGAACATTATATACGTCTATAACGTAACATAACGTAACCTAACCCATCTAGCCCCTCGCTGGTAATGTATTACAGAATCCCGTTCCTGTTGTGCCGTACGTCTCGGTTGGGATATTATATACGTCTAGAGCTTTATATATCCTAACCTAAGGCAGGCTATCTTCTCGGATGCAGTATTTTACAACATTCCTGGCGTATCGGCCCATACTTCTCGTTGGGAACATTATATTCGTCTATAACGTAATATAACCTATCCTAACACATCTAGCCCCTCGCTGGTAATGTTTTACAGAATCCCGTTCCTGTCGTCCCGTACGTCTCGGTTGGGACGTTATGAACGTCTACAGCGATATATATCCTAACCTAAGGCAGGCTAACATCTCAGATGTAGTATATTACATCATTCCTGGCGTATCGGCCTCTACCTCTCGGTGGAAACATTATATACGTCTATAACGTAATATAACCTAACCTAACTCATCTAGCCCCTCGCTGGTAATGTTTTACAGAATCCCGTTCCTGTCGTCCCGTACGTCTCGGTTGCGACGTTATGAACGTCTACAGCGCTATATATCCTAACCTAAGGCAGGCTAACATCTCGGATATAGTATATTACATCATTCCTGGCGTATCAGCCTCTACTTCTCGGTGGGAACATTACATACGTCTATAACGTATCATAACCTAACCTAACCCATCTAGCCCCTCGCTGGTAATGTTTTACAGAATCCCGTTCCTGTCGTCCCGTACGTCGCGGTTGGGACGTTATGAACGTCTACAGCGATATATATCCTAACGTAAGGCAGGCTAACATTTCGGATGTAGTATTTTACAACATTCCTGGCGTATCGGCCCATACTTCTCGGTGGGAACATTATATACGTCTATAACGTAACATAACGTAACCTAACCCATCTAGCGCCTCGCTGGTAATGTATTACAGATTCCCGTTCCTGTCGTCCCGTACGTCTCGGTTGGGACATTATAAACGTCTACAGCTATATATATCCTAACGTAAGGCAGGCTTACATTTCGGATGTAGTATATTATATCATTCCTGGCGTATCGGCCCCTACTTCTCGGTGGGAACATTATATACGTCTATAACGTAACATAACGTAACCTAACCCATCTAGCGCCTCGCTGGTAATGTATTACAGATTCCCGTTCCTGTCGTCCCGTACGTTTCGGTTGGGACATTATAAACGTCTACAGCTATATATATCCTAACGTAAGGCAGGCTTACATCTCGGATGTAGTATATTATATCATTCCTGGCGTATCGGCCCCTACTTCTCGGTGGGAACATTATATACGTCTATATCGTAATATAACCTAACCTAATCCATCTTGCCCCTCCGTGATATTGTTTTTCAGAATTCCGGTCGTGTCGGCCATTACTTCTCGGTGGGAACATTATATAGGTCTGTAACGTAACATAACCTGACCTAACCCATCTAGCCCCTCGCTGGTGATGTTTCACAGTATCCCGCTCGTGTCGCCCCTATCGTCTCGGTTGGGACATTATATACGTCTACAGCATTATATATCCTAACCTAAGGCAGGCTAACATCTCGGATGCAGTATTTTACAACATTCCTGGCGTATCGGCCCATACTTCTCGGTGGGAACATTATATTCGTCTATAACGTAATATAACCTATCCTAACACATCTAGCCCCTCGCTGGTAATGTTTTACAGAATCCCGTTCCTGTCGTCCCGTACGTCTCGGTTGGGACGTTATGAACGTCTACAGCGATATATATCCTAACCTAAGGCAGGCTAACATCTCAGATGTAGTATATTACATCATTCCTGGCGTATCGGCCTCTACATCTCGGTGGAAACATTATATACGTCTATAACGTAATATAACCTAACCTAACTCATCTAGCCCCTCGCTGGTAATGTTTTACAGAATCCCGTTCCTATCGTCCCGTACGTCTCGGTTGCGACGTTATGAACGTCTACAGCGATATATATCCTAACCTAAGGCAGGCTAACATCTCGGATGTAGTATATTACATCATTCCTGGCGTATCAGCCTCTACTTCTCGGTGGGAACATTACATACGTCTATAACGTATCATAACCTAACCTAACCCATCTAGCCCCTCGCTGGTAATGTTTTACAGAATCCCGTTCCTGTCGTCCCGTACGTCTCGGTTGGGACGTTATGAACGTCTACAGCGATATATATCCTAACCTAAGGCAGGCTAACATCTCAGATGTAGTATATTACATCATTCCTGGCGTATCGGCCTCTACCTCTCGGTGGAAACATTATATACGTCTATAACGTAATATAACCTAACCTAACTCATCTAGCCCCTCGCTGGTAATGTTTTACAGAATCCCGTTCCTGTCGTCCCGTACGTCTCGGTTGCGACGTTATGAACGTCTACAGCGCTATATATCCTAACCTAAGGCAGGCTAACATCTCGGATATAGTATATTACATCATTCCTGGCGTATCAGCCTCTACTTCTCGGTGGGAACATTACATACGTCTATAACGTATCATAACCTAACCTAACCCATCTAGCCCCTCGCTGGTAATGTTTTACAGAATCCCGTTCCTGTCGTCCCGTACGTCGCGGTTGGGACGTTATGAACGTCTACAGCGATATATATCCTAACGTAAGGCAGGCTAACATTTCGGATGTAGTATTTTACAACATTCCTGGCGTATCGGCCCATACTTCTCGGTGGGAACATTATATACGTCTATAACGTAACATAACGTAACCTAACCCATCTAGCGCCTCGCTGGTAATGTATTACAGATTCCCGTTCCTGTCGTCCCGTACGTCTCGGTTGGGACATTATAAACGTCTACAGCTATATATATCCTAACGTAAGGCAGGCTTACATTTCGGATGTAGTATATTATATCATTCCTGGCGTATCGGCCCCTACTTCTCGGTGGGAACATTATATACGTCTATAACGTAACATAACGTAACCTAACCCATCTAGCGCCTCGCTGGTAATGTATTACAGATTCCCGTTCCTGTCGTCCCGTACGTTTCGGTTGGGACATTATAAACGTCTACAGCTATATATATCCTAACGTAAGGCAGGCTTACATCTCGGATGTAGTATATTATATCATTCCTGGCGTATCGGCCCCTACTTCTCGGTGGGAACATTATATACGTCTATATCGTAATATAACCTAACCTAATCCATCTTGCCCCTCCGTGATATTGTTTTTCAGAATTCCGGTCGTGTCGGCCATTACTTCTCGGTGGGAACATTATATAGGTCTGTAACGTAACATAACCTGACCTAACCCATCTAGCCCCTCGCTGGTGATGTTTCACAGTATCCCGCTCGTGTCGCCCCTATCGTCTCGGTTGGGACATTATATACGTCTACAGCATTATATATCCTAACCTAAGGCAGGCTAACATCTCGGATGCAGTATTTTACAACATTCCTGGCGTATCGGCCCATACTTCTCGGTGGGAACATTATATTCGTCTATAACGTAATATAACCTATCCTAACACATCTAGCCCCTCGCTGGTAATGTTTTACAGAATCCCGTTCCTGTCGTCCCGTACGTCTCGGTTGGGACGTTATGAACGTCTACAGCGATATATATCCTAACCTAAGGCAGGCTAACATCTCAGATGTAGTATATTACATCATTCCTGGCGTATCGGCCTCTACATCTCGGTGGAAACATTATATACGTCTATAACGTAATATAACCTAACCTAACTCATCTAGCCCCTCGCTGGTAATGTTTTACAGAATCCCGTTCCTATCGTCCCGTACGTCTCGGTTGCGACGTTATGAACGTCTACAGCGATATATATCCTAACCTAAGGCAGGCTAACATCTCGGATGTAGTATATTACATCATTCCTGGCGTATCAGCCTCTACTTCTCGGTGGGAACATTACATACGTCTATAACGTATCATAACCTAACCTAACCCATCTAGCCCCTGGCTGGTAATGTTTTACAGAATCCCGTTCCTGTCGTCCCGTACGTCGCGGTTGGGACGTTATGAACGTCTACAGCGATATATATCCTAACGTAAGGCAGGCTAACATTTCGGATGTAGTATTTTACAACATTCCTGGCGTATCGGCCCATACTTCTCGGTGGGAACATTATATACGTCTATAACGTAACATAACGTAACCTAACCCATCTAGCCCCTCGCTGGTAATGTATTACAGAATCCCGTTCCTGTTGTGCCGTACGTCTCGGTTGGGATATTATATACGTCTATAGCGATATATATCCTAACGTAAGGCAGGCTAACATTTCGGATGTAGTATTTTACAACAGTCCTGGCGTATCGGCCCCTGCTTCTCGGTGGGAACATTATCTACGTCTATAACGTAACATAACGTAACCTAACCCATCTAGCACCTCGCTGGTAATGTTTTACAGAATCCCGTTCGTGTCGTCCCGTACGTCTCGGTTGGGATATTATATACGTCTATAGCGTTATATATCCTAACCTAAGGCAGGCTAACATCTCGGATGTAGTATTTTACAACATTCCTGGCGTATCGGCCCCTACTTCTCGGTGGGAACATTATATACGTCTATAACGTAATATAACCTAACCTAACTCATCTAGCCCCTCGCTGGTAATGTTTTACAGAATCCCGTTCCTATCGTCCCGTACGTCTCGGTTGCGACGTTATGAACGTCTACAGCGATATATATCCTAACCTAAGGCAGGCTAACATCTCGGATGTAGTATATTACATCATTCCTGGCGTATCAGCCTCTACTTCTCGGTGGGAACATTACATACGTCTATAACGTATCATAACCTAACCTAACCCATCTAGCCCCTCGCTGGTAATGTTTTACAGAATCCCGTTCCTGTTGTGCCGTACGTCTCGGTTGGGATATTATATACGTCTATAGCGTTATACATCCTAACCTAAGGCAGGCTAACATCTCGGATGTAGTATTTCACAACATTCCTGGCGTATCGGCCCCTACTTCTCGGTGGGAACATTATATACGTCTATAACGTATCATAACCTAACCTAACCCATCTAGCCCCTCGCTGGTAATGTTTTACAGAATCCCGTTCCTGTCGTCCCTTAAGTCTCGGTTTGGACGTTATGAACGTCTACAGCGATATATATCCTAACCTAAGGCAGGCTAACATCTCAGATGTAGTATTTTACAACAGTCCTGGCGTATCGGCCCCAACTTCTCGGTGGGAACATTATATACGTCTATAACGTAACATAACGTAACCTAACCCATCTAGCCCCTCGCTGGTAATGTATTACAGAATCCCGTTCCTGTTGTGCCGTACGTCTCGGTTGGGATATTATATACGTCTATAGCGTTATATATCCTAACCTAAGGCAGGCTATCTTCTCGGATGCAGTATTTTACAACATTCCTGGCGTATCGGCCCATACTTCTCGGTGGGAACATTATATTCGTCTATAACGTATCATAACCTAACCTAACCCATCTAGCCCCTCGCTGGTAATGTTTTACAGAATCCCGTTCCTGTCGTCCCGTACGTCGCGGTTGGGACGTTATGAACGTCTACAGCGATATATATCCTAACCTAAGGCAGGCTAACATCTCGGATGTAGTATTTTACAACATTCCTGGCGTATTGGCCCCTACTTCTCGGTGGGAACATTATATACGTCTATAACGTAATATAACCTAACCTAACTCATCTAGCCCCTCGCTGGTAATGTTTTACAGAATCCCGTTCCTGTCGTCCCGTAAGTCTCGGTTTGGACGTTATGAACGTCTACAGCGATATATATCCTAACGTAAGGCAGGCTAACATTTCGGATGTAGTATTTTACAACAGTCCTGGCGTATCGGCCCCTACTTCTCGGTGGGAACATTATATATGTCTATAACGTAACATAACGTAACCTAACCCATCTAGCCCCTCGCTGGTAATGTATTACAGAATCCCGTTCCTGTTGTGCCGTACGTCTCGGTTGGGATATTATATACGTCTATAGCGTTATACATCCTAACCTAAGGCAGGCTAACATCTCGGATGTAGTATTTCACAACATTCCTGGCGTATCGGCCCCTACTTCTCGGTGGGAACATTATATACGTCTATAACGTATCATAACCTAACCTAACCCATCTAGCCCCTCGCTGGTAATGTTTTACAGAATCCCGTTCCTGTCGTCCCTTAAGTCTCGGTTTGGACGTTATGAACGTCTACAGCGATATATATCCTAACCTAAGGCAGGCTAACATCTCAGATGTAGTATTTTACAACAGTCCTGGCGTATCGGCCCCAACTTCTCGGTGGGAACATTATATACGTCTATAACGTAACATAACGTAACCTAACCCATCTAGCCCCTCGCTGGTAATGTATTACAGAATCCCGTTCCTGTTGTGCCGTACGTCTCGGTTGGGATATTATATACGTCTATAGCGTTATATATCCTAACCTAAGGCAGGCTATCTTCTCGGATGCAGTATTTTACAACATTCCTGGCGTATCGGCCCATACTTCTCGGTGGGAACATTATATTCGTCTATAACGTATCATAACCTAACCTAACCCATCTAGCCCCTCGCTGGTAATGTTTTACAGAATCCCGTTCCTGTCGTCCCGTACGTCGCGGTTGGGACGTTATGAACGTCTACAGCGATATATATCCTAACCTAAGGCAGGCTAACATCTCGGATGTAGTATTTTACAACATTCCTGGCGTATTGGCCCCTACTTCTCGGTGGGAACATTATATACGTCTATAACGTAATATAACCTAACCTAACTCATCTAGCCCCTCGCTGGTAATGTTTTACAGAATCCCGTTCCTGTCGTCCCGTAAGTCTCGGTTTGGACGTTATGAACGTCTACAGCGATATATATCCTAACGTAAGGCAGGCTAACATTTCGGATGTAGTATTTTACAACAGTCCTGGCGTATCGGCCCCTACTTCTCGGTGGGAACATTATATATGTCTATAACGTAACATAACGTAACCTAACCCATCTAGCCCCTCGCTGGTAATGTACTACAGAATCCCGTTCCTGTTGTGCCGTACGTCTCGGTTGGGATATTATATACGTCTATAGCGTTATACATCCTAACCTAAGGCAGGCTAACATCTCGGATGTAGTATTTTACAACATTCCTGGCGTATCGGCCCCTACTTCTCGGTGGGAACATTATATACGTCTATAACGTATCATAACCTAACCTAACCCATCTAGCCCCTCGCTGGTAATGTTTTACAGAATCCCGTTCCTGTCGTCCCGTAAGTCTCGGTTTGGACGTTATGAACGTCTACAGCGATATATATCCTAACCTAAGGCAGGCTAACATCTCAGATGTAGTATTTTACAACAGTCCTGGCGTATCGGCCCCAACTTCTCGGTGGGAACATTATATACGTCTATAACGTAACATAACGTAACCTAACCCATCTAGCCCCTCGCTGGTAATGTATTACAGAATCCCGTTCCTGTTGTGCCGTACGTCTCGGTTGGGATATTATATACGTCTATAGCGTTATATATCCTAACCTAAGGCAGGCTATCTTCTCGGATGCAGTATTTTACAACATTCCTGGCGTATCGGCCCATACTTCTCGGTGGGAACATTATATTCGTCTATAACGTATCATAACCTAACCTAACCCATCTAGCCCCTCGCTGGTAATGTTTTACAGAATCCCGTACCTGTCGTCCCGTACGTCGCGGTTGGGACGTTATGAACGTCTACAGCGATATATATCCTAACCTAAGGCAGGCTAAGATCTCGGATGTAGTATTTTACAACATTCCTGGCGTATCGGTCCCTACTTCTCGGTGGGAACATTATATACGTCTATAACGTATCATAACCTAACCTAACCCATCTAGCCCCTCGCTGGTAATGTTTTACAGAATCCCGTTCCTGTCGTCCCGTACGTCGCGGTTGGGACGTTATGAACGTCTACAGCGATATATATCCTAACCTAAGGCAGGCTAACATCTCAGATGTAGTATATTACATAATTCCTGGCGTATCAGCCTCTACTTCTCGGTGGGAACATTACATACGTCTATAACGTATCATAACCTAACCTAACCCATCTAGCCCGTCGCTGGTAATGTTTTACAGAATCCCGTTCCTGTCGTCCCGTACGTCGCGGTTGGGACGTTATGAACGTCTACAGCGATATATATCCTAACGTAAGGCAGGCTAACATTTCGGATGTAGTATTTTACAACAGTCCTGTCGTATCGGCCCCTACTTCTCGGTGGGAACATTATATACGTCTATAACGTAACATAACGTAACCTAACCCATCTAGCCCCTCGCTGGTAATGTATTACAGAATCCCGTTCCTGTTGTGCCGTACGTCTCGGTTGGGATATTATATACGTCTAGAGCTTTATATATCCTAACCTAAGGCAGGCTATCTTCTCGGATGCAGTATTTTACAACATTCCTGGCGTATCGGCCCATACTTCTCGTTGGGAACATTATATTCGTCTATAACGTAATATAACCTATCCTAACACATCTAGCCCCTCGCTGGTAATGTTTTACAGAATCCCGTTCCTGTCGTCCCGTACGTCTCGGTTGGGACGTTATGAACGTCTACAGCGATATATATCCTAACCTAAGGCAGGCTAACATCTCAGATGTAGTATATTACATCATTCCTGGCTTATCGGCCTCTACCTCTCGGTGGAAACATTATATACGTCTATAACGTAATATAACCTAACCTAACTCATCTAGCCCCTCGCTGGTAATGTTTTACAGAATCCCGTTCCTGTCGTCCCGTACGTCTCGGTTGCGACGTTATGAACGTCTACAGCGCTATATATCCTAACCTAAGGCAGGCTAACATCTCGGATGTAGTATATTACATCATTCCTGGCGTATCAGCCTCTACTTCTCGGTGGGAACATTACATACGTCTATAACGTATCATAACCTAACCTAACCCATCTAGCCCCTCGCTGGTAATGTTTTACAGAATCCCGTTCCTGTCGTCCCGTACGTCGCGGTTGGGACGTTATGAACGTCTACAGCGATATATATCCTAACGTAAGGCAGGCTAACATTTCGGATGTAGTATTTTACAACATTCCTGGCGTATCGGCCCATACTTCTCGGTGGGAACATTATATACGTCTATAACGTAACATAACGTAACCTAACCCATCTAGCGCCTCGCTGGTAATGTATTACAGATTCCCGTTCCTGTCGTCCCGTACGTCTCGGTTGGGACATTATAAACGTCTACAGCTATATATATCCTAACGTAAGGCAGGCTTACATTTCGGATGTAGTATATTATATCATTCCTGGCGTATCGGCCCCTACTTCTCGGTGGGAACATTATATACGTCTATATCGTAATATAACCTAACCTAATCCATCTTGCCCCTCCGTGATATTGTTTTACAGAATTCCGGTCGTGTCGGCCATTACTTCTCGGTGGGAACATTATATAGGTCTGTAACGTAACATAACCTGACCTAACCCATCTAGCCCCTCGCTGGTGATGTTTCACAGTATCCCGCTCGTGTCGCCCCTATCGTCTCGGTTGGGACATTATATACGTCTACAGCATTATATATCCTAACCTAAGGCAGGCTAACATCTCGGATGCAGTATTTTACAACATTCCTGGCGTATCGGCCCATACTTCTCGGTGGGAACATTATATTCGTCTATAACGTAATATAACCTATCCTAACACATCTAGCCCCTCGCTGGTAATGTTTTACAGAATCCCGTTCCTGTCGTCCCGTACGTCTCGGTTGGGACGTTATGAACGTCTACAGCGATATATATCCTAACCTAAGGCAGGCTAACATCTCAGATGTAGTATATTACATCATTCCTGGCGTATCGGCCTCTACATCTCGGTGGAAACATTATATACGTCTATAACGTAATATAACCTAACCTAACTCATCTAGCCCCTCGCTGGTAATGTTTTACAGAATCCCGTTCCTATCGTCCCGTACGTCTCGGTTGCGACGTTATGAACGTCTACAGCGATATATATCCTAACCTAAGGCAGGCTAACATCTCGGATGTAGTATATTACATCATTCCTGGCGTATCAGCCTCTACTTCTCGGTGGGAACATTACATACGTCTATAACGTATCATAACCTAACCTAACCCATCTAGCCCCTCGCTGGTAATGTTTTACAGAATCCCGTTCCTGTCGTCCCGTACGTCGCGGTTGGGACGTTATGAACGTCTACAGCGATATATATCCTAACGTAAGGCAGGCTAACATTTCGGATGTAGTATTTTACAACATTCCTGGCGTATCGGCCCATACTTCTCGGTGGGAACATTATATACGTCTATAACGTAACATAACGTAACCTAACCCATCTAGCCCCTCGCTGGTAATGTATTACAGAATCCCGTTCCTGTTGTGCCGTACGTCTCGGTTGGGATATTATATACGTCTATAGCGATATATATCCTAACGTAAGGCAGGCTAACATTTCGGATGTAGTATTTTACAACAGTCCTGGCGTATCGGCCCCTACTTCTCGGTGGGAACATTATATACGTCTATAACGTAACATAACGTAACCTAACCCATCTAGCACCTCGCTGGTAATGTTTTACAGAATCCCGTTCGTGTCGTCCCGTACGTCTCGGTTGGGATATTATATACGTCTATAGCGTTATATATCCTAACCTAAGGCAGGCTAACATCTCGGATGTAGTATTTTACAACATTCCTGGCGTATTGGCCCCTACTTCTCGGTGGGAACATTATATACGTCTATAACGTAATATAACCTAACCTAACTCATCTAGCCCCTCGCTGGTAATGTTTTACAGAATCCCGTTCCTGTCGTCCCGTAAGTCTCGGTTTGGACGTTATGAACGTCTACAGCGATATATATCCTAACGTAAGGCAGGCTAACATTTCGGATGTAGTATTTTACAACAGTCCTGGCGTATCGGCCCCTACTTCTCGGTGGGAACATTATATATGTCTATAACGTAACATAACGTAACCTAACCCATCTAGCCCCTCGCTGGTAATGTATTACAGAATCCCGTTCCTGTTGTGCCGTACGTCTCGGTTGGGATATTATATACGTCTATAGCGTTATACATCCTAACCTAAGGCAGGCTAACATCTCGGATGTAGTATTTTACAACATTCCTGGCGTATCGGCCCCTACTTCTCGGTGGGAACATTATATACGTCTATAACGTATCATAACCTAACCTAACCCATCTAGCCCCTCGCTGGTAATGTTTTACAGAATCCCGTTCCTGTCGTCCCGTAAGTCTCGGTTTGGACGTTATGAACGTCTACAGCGATATATATCCTAACCTAAGGCAGGCTAACATCTCAGATGTAGTATTTTACAACAGTCCTGGCGTATCGGCCCCAACTTCTCGGTGGGAACATTATATACGTCTATAACGTAATATAACCTAACCTAACACATCTAGCCCCTCGCTGGTAATGTTTTACAGAATCCCGTTCGTATCGTCCCGTACGTCTCGGTTGGGATATTATATACGTCTATAGCGTTATATATCCTAACCTAAGGCAGGCTAACAGCTCGGATGTAGTATTTTACAACATTCCTGGCGTATCGGCCCCTACTTCTCGGTGGGAACATTATATACGTCTATAACGTATCATAACCTAACCTAACCCATCTAGCCCCTCGCTGGTAATGTTTTACAGAATCCCGTTCCTGTCGTCCCGTACGTCGCGGTTGGGACGTTATGAACGTCTACAGCGATATATATCCTAACGTAAGGCAGGCTAACATTTCGGATGTAGTATTTTACAACATTCCTGGCGTATCGGCCCATACTTCTCGGTGGGAACATTATATACGTCTATATCGTAATATAACCTAACCTAATCCATCTTGCCCCTCCGTGATATTGTTTTACAGAATTCCGGTCGTGTCGGCCATTACTTCTCTGTGGGAACATTATATAGGTCTGTAACGTAACATAACCTGACCTAACCCATCTAGCCCCTCGCTGGTGATGTTTCACAGTATCCCGCTCGTGTCGCCCCTATCGTCTCGGTTGGGACATTATATACGTCTACAGCATTATATATCCTAACCTAAGGCAGGCTAACATCTCGGATGCAGTATTTTACAACATTCCTGGCGTATCGGCCCATACTTCTCGGTGGAAACACTATATACGTCTATAACGTAGCATAACCTAACCTAACCCATCCAGCCGCTCGCTGGTAATGTTTTACAGAATCCCGTTCCTGTCGTCCCGTACGTCTCGGTTGGGACATTATAAACGTCTACTTCTATATATATCCTAACGTAAGGCAGGCTAACATCTCGGATGTAGTATTTTACAACATTCCTGGCGTATCGGCCCATACTTCTCGGTGGGAACATTACATACGTCTATAACGTATCATAACCTAACCTAACCCATCTAGCCCCTCGCTGGTAATGTTTTACAGAATCCCGTTCCTGTCGTCCCGTACGTCGCGGTTGGGACGTTATGAACGTCTACAGCGATATATATCCTAACGTAAGGCAGGCTAACATTTCGGATGTAGTATTTTACAACATTCCTGGCGTATCGGCCCATACTTCTCGGTGGGAACATTATATACGCCTATAACGTAACATAACGTAACCTAACCCATCTAGCCCCTCGCTGGTAATGTATTACAGAATCCCGTTCCTGTTGTGCCGTACGTCTCGGTTGGGATATTATATACGTCTATAGCGATATATATCCTAACGTAAGGCAGGCTAACATTTCGGATGTAGTATTTTACAACAGTCCTGCGTATCGGCCCCTACTTCTCGGTGGGAACATTATATACGTCTATAACGTAACATAACGTAACCTAACCCATCTAGCCCCTCGCTGGTAATGTTTTACAGAATCCCGTTCGTGTCGTCCCGTACGTCTCCGTTGGGATATTATATACGTCTATAGCGTTATATATCCTAACCTAAGGCAGGCTAACATCTCGGATGTAGTATATTACATCATTCCTGGCGTATCAGCCTCTACTTCTCGGTGGGAACATTACATACGTCTATAACGTATCATAACCTAACCTAACCCATCTAGCCCCTCGCTGGTAATGTTTTACAGAATCCCGTTCCTGTCGTCCCGTACGTCGCGGTTGGGACGTTATGAACGTCTACAGCGATATATATCCTAACGTAAGGCAGGCTAACATCTCGGATGTAGTATTTTACAACATTCCTGGCGTATCGGCCCCTACTTCTCGGTGGGAACATTATATACGTCTATAACGTAATATAACCTAACCTAACTCATCTAGCCCCTCGCTGGTAATGTTTTACAGAATCCCGATCCTGTCGTCCCGTAAGTCTCGGTTTGGACGTTATGAACGTCTACAGCGATATATATCCTAACGTAAGGCAGGCTAACATTTCGGATGTAGTATTTTACAACAGTCCTGGCGTATCGGCCCCTACTTCTCGGTGGGAACATTATATATGTCTATAACGTAACATAACGTAACCTAACCCATCTAGCCCCTCGCTGGTAATGTATTACAGAATCCCGTTCCTGTTGTGCCGTACGTCTCGGTTGGGATATTATATACGTCTATAGCGTTATACATCCTAACCTAAGGCAGGCTAACATCTCGGATGTAGTATTTTACAACATTCCTGGCGTATCGGCCCCTACTTCTCGGTGGGAACATTATATACGTCTATAACGTATCATAACCTAACCTAACCCATCTAGCCCCTCGCTGGTAATGTGTTACAGAATCCCGTTCCTGTCGTCCCGTAAGTCTCGGTTTGGACGTTATGAACGTCTACAGCGATATATATCCTAACCTAAGGCAGGCTAACATCTCAGATGTAGTATATTACATCATTCCTGGCGTATCGGCCTCTACCTCTCGGTGGAAACATTATATACGTCTATAACGTAATATAACCTAACCTAACTCATCTAGCCCCTCGCTGGTAATGTTTTACAGAATCCCGTTCCTGTCGTCCCGTACGTCTCGGTTGCGACGTTATGAACGTCTACAGCGATATATATCCTAACCTAAGGCAGGCTAACATCTCGGATGTAGTATATTACATCATTCCTGGCGTATCAGCCTCTACTTCTCGGTGGGAACATTACATACGTCTATAACGTATCATAACCTAACCTAACCCATCTATCCCCTCGCTGGTAATGTTTTACAGAATCCCGTTCCTGTCGTCCCGTACGTCGCGGTTGGGACGTTATGAACGTCTACAGCGATATATATCCTAACGTAAGGAAGGCTAACATTTCGGATGTAGTATTTTACAACATTCCTGGCGTATCGGCCTCTACATCTCGGTGGAAACATTATATACGTCTATAACGTAATATAACCTGACCTAACCCATCTAGCCCCTCGCTGGTGATGTTTCACAGTATCCCGCTCGTGTCGCCCCTATCGTCTCGGTTGGGACATTATATACGTCTACAGCATTATATATCCTAACCTAAGGCAGGCTAACATCTCGGATGCAGTATTTTACAACATTCCTGGCGTATCGGCCCATACTTCTCGGTGGGAACATTATATTCGTCTATAACGTAATATAACCTATCCTAACACATCTAGCCCCTCGCTGGTAATGTTTTACAGAATCCCGTTCCTGTCGTCCCGTACGTCTCGGTTGGGACGTTATGAACGTCTACAGCGATATATATCCTAACCTAAGGCAGGCTAACATCTCAGATGTAGTATATTACATCATTCCTGGCGTATCGGCCTCTACATCTCGGTGGAAACATTATATACGTCTATAACGTAATATAACCTAACCTAACTCATCTAGCCCCTCGCTGGTAATGTTTTACAGAATCCCGTTCCTATCGTCCCGTACGTCTCGGTTGCGACGTTATGAACGTCTACAGCGATATATATCCTAACCTAAGGCAGGCTAACATCTCGGATGTAGTATATTACATCATTCCTGGCGTATCAGCCTCTACTTCTCGGTGGGAACATTACATACGTCTATAACGTATCATAACCTAACCTAACCCATCTAGCCCCTCGCTGGTAATGTTTTACAGAATCCCGTTCCTGTCGTCCCGTACGTCGCGGTTGGGACGTTATGAACGTCTACAGCGATATATATCCTAACGTAAGGCAGGCTAACATTTCGGATGTAGTATTTTACAACATTCCTGGCGTATCGGCCCATACTTCTCGGTGGGAACATTATATACGTCTATAACGTAACATAACGTAACCTAACCCATCTAGCCCCTCGCTGGTAATGTATTACAGAATCCCGTTCCTGTTGTGCCGTACGTCTCGGTTGGGATATTATATACGTCTATAGCGATATATATCCTAACGTAAGGCAGGCTAACATTTCGGATGTAGTATTTTACAACAGTCCTGGCGTATCGGCCCCTACTTCTCGGTGGGAACATTATATACGTCTATAACGTAACATAACGTAACCTAACCCATCTAGCACCTCGCTGGTAATGTTTTACAGAATCCCGTTCGTGTCGTCCCGTACGTCTCGGTTGGGATATTATATACGTCTATAGCGTTATATATCCTAACCTAAGGCAGGCTAACATCTCGGATGTAGTATTTTACAACATTCCTGGCGTATTGGCCCCTACTTCTCGGTGGGAACATTATATACGTCTATAACGTAATATAACCTAACCTAACTCATCTAGCCCCTCGCTGGTAATGTTTTACAGAATCCCGTTCCTGTCGTCCCGTAAGTCTCGGTTTGGACGTTATGAACGTCTACAGCGATATATATCCTAACGTAAGGCAGGCTAACATTTCGGATGTAGTATTTTACAACAGTCCTGGCGTATCGGCCCCTACTTCTCGGTGGGAACATTATATATGTCTATAACGTAACATAACGTAACCTAACCCATCTAGCCCCTCGCTGGTAATGTATTACAGAATCCCGTTCCTGTTGTGCCGTACGTCTCGGTTGGGATATTATATACGTCTATAGCGTTATACATCCTAACCTAAGGCAGGCTAACATCTCGGATGTAGTATTTTACAACATTCCTGGCGTATCGGCCCCTACTTCTCGGTGGGAACATTATATACGTCTATAACGTATCATAACCTAACCTAACCCATCTAGCCCCTCGCTGGTAATGTTTTACAGAATCCCGTTCCTGTCGTCCCGTAAGTCTCGGTTTGGACGTTATGAACGTCTACAGCGATATATATCCTAACCTAAGGCAGGCTAACATCTCAGATGTAGTATTTTACAACAGTCCTGGCGTATCGGCCCCAACTTCTCGGTGGGAACATTATATACGTCTATAACGTAATATAACCTAACCTAACACATCTAGCCCCTCGCTGGTAATGTTTTACAGAATCCCGTTCGTATCGTCCCGTACGTCTCGGTTGGGATATTATATACGTCTATAGCGTTATATATCCTAACCTAAGGCAGGCTAACAGCTCGGATGTAGTATTTTACAACATTCCTGGCGTATCGGCCCCTACTTCTCGGTGGGAACATTATATACGTCTATAACGTATCATAACCTAACCTAACCCATCTAGCCCCTCGCTGGTAATGTTTTACAGAATCCCGTTCCTGTCGTCCCGTACGTCGCGGTTGGGACGTTATGAACGTCTACAGCGATATATATCCTAACGTAAGGCAGGCTAACATTTCGGATGTAGTATTTTACAACATTCCTGGCGTATCGGCCCATACTTCTCGGTGGGAACATTATATACGTCTATATCGTAATATAACCTAACCTAATCCATCTTGCCCCTCCGTGATATTGTTTTACAGAATTCCGGTCGTGTCGGCCATTACTTCTCTGTGGGAACATTATATAGGTCTGTAACGTAACATAACCTGACCTAACCCATCTAGCCCCTCGCTGGTGATGTTTCACAGTATCCCGCTCGTGTCGCCCCTATCGTCTCGGTTGGGACATTATATACGTCTACAGCATTATATATCCTAACCTAAGGCAGGCTAACATCTCGGATGCAGTATTTTACAACATTCCTGGCGTATCGGCCCATACTTCTCGGTGGAAACACTATATACGTCTATAACGTAGCATAACCTAACCTAACCCATCCAGCCGCTCGCTGGTAATGTTTTACAGAATCCCGTTCCTGTCGTCCCGTACGTCTCGGTTGGGACATTATAAACGTCTACTTCTATATATATCCTAACGTAAGGCAGGCTAACATCTCGGATGTAGTATTTTACAACATTCCTGGCGTATCGGCCCATACTTCTCGGTGGGAACATTACATACGTCTATAACGTATCATAACCTAACCTAACCCATCTAGCCCCTCGCTGGTAATGTTTTACAGAATCCCGTTCCTGTCGTCCCGTACGTCGCGGTTGGGACGTTATGAACGTCTACAGCGATATATATCCTAACGTAAGGCAGGCTAACATTTCGGATGTAGTATTTTACAACATTCCTGGCGTATCGGCCCATACTTCTCGGTGGGAACATTATATACGCCTATAACGTAACATAACGTAACCTAACCCATCTAGCCCCTCGCTGGTAATGTATTACAGAATCCCGTTCCTGTTGTGCCGTACGTCTCGGTTGGGATATTATATACGTCTATAGCGATATATATCCTAACGTAAGGCAGGCTAACATTTCGGATGTAGTATTTTACAACAGTCCTGCGTATCGGCCCCTACTTCTCGGTGGGAACATTATATACGTCTATAACGTAACATAACGTAACCTAACCCATCTAGCCCCTCGCTGGTAATGTTTTACAGAATCCCGTTCGTGTCGTCCCGTACGTCTCCGTTGGGATATTATATACGTCTATAGCGTTATATATCCTAACCTAAGGCAGGCTAACATCTCGGATGTAGTATATTACATCATTCCTGGCGTATCAGCCTCTACTTCTCGGTGGGAACATTACATACGTCTATAACGTATCATAACCTAACCTAACCCATCTAGCCCCTCGCTGGTAATGTTTTACAGAATCCCGTTCCTGTCGTCCCGTACGTCGCGGTTGGGACGTTATGAACGTCTACAGCGATATATATCCTAACGTAAGGCAGGCTAACATCTCGGATGTAGTATTTTACAACATTCCTGGCGTATCGGCCCCTACTTCTCGGTGGGAACATTATATACGTCTATAACGTAATATAACCTAACCTAACTCATCTAGCCCCTCGCTGGTAATGTTTTACAGAATCCCGATCCTGTCGTCCCGTAAGTCTCGGTTTGGACGTTATGAACGTCTACAGCGATATATATCCTAACGTAAGGCAGGCTAACATTTCGGATGTAGTATTTTACAACAGTCCTGGCGTATCGGCCCCTACTTCTCGGTGGGAACATTATATATGTCTATAACGTAACATAACGTAACCTAACCCATCTAGCCCCTCGCTGGTAATGTATTACAGAATCCCGTTCCTGTTGTGCCGTACGTCTCGGTTGGGATATTATATACGTCTATAGCGTTATACATCCTAACCTAAGGCAGGCTAACATCTCGGATGTAGTATTTTACAACATTCCTGGCGTATCGGCCCCTACTTCTCGGTGGGAACATTATATACGTCTATAACGTATCATAACCTAACCTAACCCATCTAGCCCCTCGCTGGTAATGTGTTACAGAATCCCGTTCCTGTCGTCCCGTAAGTCTCGGTTTGGACGTTATGAACGTCTACAGCGATATATATCCTAACCTAAGGCAGGCTAACATCTCAGATGTAGTATATTACATCATTCCTGGCGTATCGGCCTCTACCTCTCGGTGGAAACATTATATACGTCTATAACGTAATATAACCTAACCTAACTCATCTAGCCCCTCGCTGGTAATGTTTTACAGAATCCCGTTCCTGTCGTCCCGTACGTCTCGGTTGCGACGTTATGAACGTCTACAGCGATATATATCCTAACCTAAGGCAGGCTAACATCTCGGATGTAGTATATTACATCATTCCTGGCGTATCAGCCTCTACTTCTCGGTGGGAACATTACATACGTCTATAACGTATCATAACCTAACCTAACCCATCTATCCCCTCGCTGGTAATGTTTTACAGAATCCCGTTCCTGTCGTCCCGTACGTCGCGGTTGGGACGTTATGAACGTCTACAGCGATATATATCCTAACGTAAGGAAGGCTAACATTTCGGATGTAGTATTTTACAACATTCCTGGCGTATCGGCCCATACTTCTCGGTGGGAACATTATATACGTCTATAACGTAACATAACCTAACCTAACCCATCTAGCGCCTCGCTGGTAATGTTTTACAGAATCCCGTTCCTGTCGTCCCGTACGTCGCGGTTGGGACGTTATGAACGTCTACAGCGATATATATCCTAACGTAAGGCAGGCTAACATTTCGGATGCAGTATTTTACAACATTCCTGGCGTATCGGCCCATACTTCTCGGTGGGAACATTATATTCGTCTATAACGTAATATAACCTAACCTAACCCATCTAGCCCCTCGCTGGTAATGTTTTACAGAATCCCGTTCCTGTCGTCCCGTACGTCGCGGTTGGGACGTTATGAACGTCTACAGCGATATATATCCTAACGTAAGGCAGGCTAACATTTCGGATGTAGTATTTTACAACAGTCCTGTCGTATCGGCCCCTACTTCTCGGTGGGAACATTATATACGTCTATAACGTAACATAACGTAACCTAACCCATCTAGCCCCTCGCTGGTAATGTATTACAGAATCCCGTTCCTGTTGTGCCGTACGTCTCGGTTGGGATATTATATACGTCTAGAGCTTTATATATCCTAACCTAAGGCAGGCTATCTTCTCGGATGCAGTATTTTACAACATTCCTGGCGTATCGGCCCATACTTCTCGTTGGGAACATTATATTCGTCTATAACGTAATATAACCTATCCTAACACATCTAGCCCCTCGCTGGTAATGTTTTACAGAATCCCGTTCCTGTCGTCCCGTACGTCTCGGTTGGGACGTTATGAACGTCTACAGCGATATATATCCTAACCTAAGGCAGGCTAACATCTCAGATGTAGTATATTACATCATTCCTGGCGTATCGGCCTCTACCTCTCGGTGGAAACATTATATACGTCTATAACGTAATATAACCTAACCTAACTCATCTAGCCCCTCGCTGGTAATGTTTTACAGAATCCCGTTCCTGTCGTCCCGTACGTCTCGGTTGCGACGTTATGAACGTCTACAGCGCTATATATCCTAACCTAAGGCAGGCTAACATCTCGGATGTAGTATATTACATCATTCCTGGCGTATCAGCCTCTACTTCTCGGTGGGAACATTACATACGTCTATAACGTATCATAACCTAACCTAACCCATCTAGCCCCTCGCTGGTAATGTTTTACAGAATCCCGTTCCTGTCGTCCCGTACGTCGCGGTTGGGACGTTATGAACGTCTACAGCGATATATATCCTAACGTAAGGCAGGCTAACATTTCGGATGTAGTATTTTACAACATTCCTGGCGTATCGGCCCATACTTCTCGGTGGGAACATTATATACGTCTATAACGTAACATAACGTAACCTAACCCATCTAGCGCCTCGCTGGTAATGTATTACAGATTCCCGTTCCTGTCGTCCCGTACGTCTCGGTTGGGACATTATAAACGTCTACAGCTATATATATCCTAACGTAAGGCAGGCTTACATTTCGGATGTAGTATATTATATCATTCCTGGCGTATCGGCCCCTACTTCTCGGTGGGAACATTATATACGTCTATATCGTAATATAACCTAACCTAATCCATCTTGCCCCTCCGTGATATTGTTTTACAGAATTCCGGTCGTGTCGGCCATTACTTCTCGGTGGGAACATTATATAGGTCTGTAACGTAACATAACCTGACCTAACCCATCTAGCCCCTCGCTGGTGATGTTTCACAGTATCCCGCTCGTGTCGCCCCTATCGTCTCGGTTGGGACATTATATACGTCTACAGCATTATATATCCTAACCTAAGGCAGGCTAACATCTCGGATGCAGTATTTTACAACATTCCTGGCGTATCGGCCCATACTTCTCGGTGGGAACATTATATTCGTCTATAACGTAATATAACCTATCCTAACACATCTAGCCCCTCGCTGGTAATGTTTTACAGAATCCCGTTCCTGTCGTCCCGTACGTCTCGGTTGGGACGTTATGAACGTCTACAGCGATATATATCCTAACCTAAGGCAGGCTAACATCTCAGATGTAGTATATTACATCATTCCTGGCGTATCGGCCTCTACATCTCGGTGGAAACATTATATACGTCTATAACGTAATATAACCTAACCTAACTCATCTAGCCCCTCGCTGGTAATGTTTTACAGAATCCCGTTCCTATCGTCCCGTACGTCTCGGTTGCGACGTTATGAACGTCTACAGCGATATATATCCTAACCTAAGGCAGGCTAACATCTCGGATGTAGTATATTACATCATTCCTGGCGTATCAGCCTCTACTTCTCGGTGGGAACATTACATACGTCTATAACGTATCATAACCTAACCTAACCCATCTAGCCCCTCGCTGGTAATGTTTTACAGAATCCCGTTCCTGTCGTCCCGTACGTCGCGGTTGGGACGTTATGAACGTCTACAGCGATATATATCCTAACGTAAGGCAGGCTAACATTTCGGATGTAGTATTTTACAACATTCCTGGCGTATCGGCCCATACTTCTCGGTGGGAACATTATATACGTCTATAACGTAACATAACGTAACCTAACCCATCTAGCCCCTCGCTGGTAATGTATTACAGAATCCCGTTCCTGTTGTGCCGTACGTCTCGGTTGGGATATTATATACGTCTATAGCGATATATATCCTAACGTAAGGCAGGCTAACATTTCGGATGTAGTATTTTACAACAGTCCTGGCGTATCGGCCCCTACTTCTCGGTGGGAACATTATATACGTCTATAACGTAACATAACGTAACCTAACCCATCTAGCACCTCGCTGGTAATGTTTTACAGAATCCCGTTCGTGTCGTCCCGTACGTCTCGGTTGGGATATTATATACGTCTATAGCGTTATATATCCTAACCTAAGGCAGGCTAACATCTCGGATGTAGTATTTTACAACATTCCTGGCGTATTGGCCCCTACTTCTCGGTGGGAACATTATATACGTCTATAACGTAATATAACCTAACCTAACTCATCTAGCCCCTCGCTGGTAATGTTTTACAGAATCCCGTTCCTGTCGTCCCGTAAGTCTCGGTTTGGACGTTATGAACGTCTACAGCGATATATATCCTAACGTAAGGCAGGCTAACATTTCGGATGTAGTATTTTACAACAGTCCTGGCGTATCGGCCCCTACTTCTCGGTGGGAACATTATATATGTCTATAACGTAACATAACGTAACCTAACCCATCTAGCCCCTCGCTGGTAATGTATTACAGAATCCCGTTCCTGTTGTGCCGTACGTCTCGGTTGGGATATTATATACGTCTATAGCGTTATACATCCTAACCTAAGGCAGGCTAACATCTCGGATGTAGTATTTTACAACATTCCTGGCGTATCGGCCCCTACTTCTCGGTGGGAACATTATATACGTCTATAACGTATCATAACCTAACCTAACCCATCTAGCCCCTCGCTGGTAATGTTTTACAGAATCCCGTTCCTGTCGTCCCGTAAGTCTCGGTTTGGACGTTATGAACGTCTACAGCGATATATATCCTAACCTAAGGCAGGCTAACATCTCAGATGTAGTATTTTACAACAGTCCTGGCGTATCGGCCCCAACTTCTCGGTGGGAACATTATATACGTCTATAACGTAATATAACCTAACCTAACACATCTAGCCCCTCGCTGGTAATGTTTTACAGAATCCCGTTCGTATCGTCCCGTACGTCTCGGTTGGGATATTATATACGTCTATAGCGTTATATATCCTAACCTAAGGCAGGCTAACAGCTCGGATGTAGTATTTTACAACATTCCTGGCGTATCGGCCCCTACTTCTCGGTGGGAACATTATATACGTCTATAACGTATCATAACCTAACCTAACCCATCTAGCCCCTCGCTGGTAATGTTTTACAGAATCCCGTTCCTGTCGTCCCGTACGTCGCGGTTGGGACGTTATGAACGTCTACAGCGATATATATCCTAACGTAAGGCAGGCTAACATTTCGGATGTAGTATTTTACAACATTCCTGGCGTATCGGCCCATACTTCTCGGTGGGAACATTATATACGTCTATATCGTAATATAACCTAACCTAATCCATCTTGCCCCTCCGTGATATTGTTTTACAGAATTCCGGTCGTGTCGGCCATTACTTCTCTGTGGGAACATTATATAGGTCTGTAACGTAACATAACCTGACCTAACCCATCTAGCCCCTCGCTGGTGATGTTTCACAGTATCCCGCTCGTGTCGCCCCTATCGTCTCGGTTGGGACATTATATACGTCTACAGCATTATATATCCTAACCTAAGGCAGGCTAACATCTCGGATGCAGTATTTTACAACATTCCTGGCGTATCGGCCCATACTTCTCGGTGGAAACACTATATACGTCTATAACGTAGCATAACCTAACCTAACCCATCCAGCCGCTCGCTGGTAATGTTTTACAGAATCCCGTTCCTGTCGTCCCGTACGTCTCGGTTGGGACATTATAAACGTCTACTTCTATATATATCCTAACGTAAGGCAGGCTAACATCTCGGATGTAGTATTTTACAACATTCCTGGCGTATCGGCCCATACTTCTCGGTGGGAACATTACATACGTCTATAACGTATCATAACCTAACCTAACCCATCTAGCCCCTCGCTGGTAATGTTTTACAGAATCCCGTTCCTGTCGTCCCGTACGTCGCGGTTGGGACGTTATGAACGTCTACAGCGATATATATCCTAACGTAAGGCAGGCTAACATTTCGGATGTAGTATTTTACAACATTCCTGGCGTATCGGCCCATACTTCTCGGTGGGAACATTATATACGCCTATAACGTAACATAACGTAACCTAACCCATCTAGCCCCTCGCTGGTAATGTATTACAGAATCCCGTTCCTGTTGTGCCGTACGTCTCGGTTGGGATATTATATACGTCTATAGCGATATATATCCTAACGTAAGGCAGGCTAACATTTCGGATGTAGTATTTTACAACAGTCCTGCGTATCGGCCCCTACTTCTCGGTGGGAACATTATATACGTCTATAACGTAACATAACGTAACCTAACCCATCTAGCCCCTCGCTGGTAATGTTTTACAGAATCCCGTTCGTGTCGTCCCGTACGTCTCCGTTGGGATATTATATACGTCTATAGCGTTATATATCCTAACCTAAGGCAGGCTAACATCTCGGATGTAGTATTTTACAACATTCCTGGCGTATCGGCCCCTACTTCTCGGTGGGAACATTATATACGTCTATAACGTAATATAACCTAACCTAACTCATCTAGCCCCTCGCTGGTAATGTTTTACAGAATCCCGTTCCTATCGTCCCGTACGTCTCGGTTGCGACGTTATGAACGTCTACAGCGATATATATCCTAACCTAAGGCAGGCTAACATCTCGGATGTAGTATATTACATCATTCCTGGCGTATCAGCCTCTACTTCTCGGTGGGAACATTACATACGTCTATAACGTATCATAACCTAACCTAACCCATCTAGCCCCTCGCTGGTAATGTTTTACAGAATCCCGTTCCTGTCGTCCCGTACGTCGCGGTTGGGACGTTATGAACGTCTACAGCGATATATATCCTAACGTAAGGCAGGCTAACATCTCGGATGTAGTATTTTACAACATTCCTGGCGTATCGGCCCCTACTTCTCGGTGGGAACATTATATACGTCTATAACGTAATATAACCTAACCTAACTCATCTAGCCCCTCGCTGGTAATGTTTTACAGAATCCCGATCCTGTCGTCCCGTAAGTCTCGGTTTGGACGTTATGAACGTCTACAGCGATATATATCCTAACGTAAGGCAGGCTAACATTTCGGATGTAGTATTTTACAACAGTCCTGGCGTATCGGCCCCTACTTCTCGGTGGGAACATTATATATGTCTATAACGTAACATAACGTAACCTAACCCATCTAGCCCCTCGCTGGTAATGTATTACAGAATCCCGTTCCTGTTGTGCCGTACGTCTCGGTTGGGATATTATATACGTCTATAGCGTTATACATCCTAACCTAAGGCAGGCTAACATCTCGGATGTAGTATTTTACAACATTCCTGGCGTATCGGCCCCTACTTCTCGGTGGGAACATTATATACGTCTATAACGTATCATAACCTAACCTAACCCATCTAGCCCCTCGCTGGTAATGTTTTACAGAATCCCGTTCCTGTCGTCCCGTAAGTCTCGGTTTGGACGTTATGAACGTCTACAGCGATATATATCCTAACCTAAGGCAGGCTAACATCTCAGATGTAGTATATTACATCATTCCTGGCGTATCGGCCTCTACCTCTCGGTGGAAACATTATATACGTCTATAACGTAATATAACCTAACCTAACTCATCTAGCCCCTCGCTGGTAATGTTTTACAGAATCCCGTTCCTGTCGTCCCGTACGTCTCGGTTGCGACGTTATGAACGTCTACAGCGATATATATCCTAACCTAAGGCAGGCTAACATCTCGGATGTAGTATATTACATCATTCCTGGCGTATCAGCCTCTACTTCTCGGTGGGAACATTACATACGTCTATAACGTATCATAACCTAACCTAACCCATCTATCCCCTCGCTGGTAATGTTTTACAGAATCCCGTTCCTGTCGTCCCGTACGTCGCGGTTGGGACGTTATGAACGTCTACAGCGATATATATCCTAACGTAAGGCAGGCTAACATTTCGGATGTAGTATTTTACAACATTCCTGGCGTATCGGCCCATACTTCTCGGTGGGAACATTATATACGTCTATAACGTAACATAACCTAACCTAACCCATCTAGCGCCTCGCTGGTAATGTTTTACAGAATCCCGTTCCTGTCGTCCCGTACGTCGCGGTTGGGACGTTATGAACGTCTACAGCGATATATATCCTAACGTAAGGCAGGCTAACATTTCGGATGCAGTATTTTACAACATTCCTGGCGTATCGGCCCATACTTCTCGGTGGGAACATTATATTCGTCTATAACGTAATATAACCTATCCTAACACATCTAGCCCCTCGCTGGTAATGTTTTACAGAATCCCGTTCCTGTCGTCCCGTAAGTCTCGGTTTGGACGTTATGAACGTCTACAGCGATATATATCCTAACGTAAGGCAGGCTAACATTTCGGATGCAGTATTTTACAACATTCCTGGCGTATCGGTCCCTACTTCTCGGTGGGAACATTATATACGTCTATAACGTATCATAACCTAACCTAACCCATCTAGCCCCTCGCTGGTAATGTTTTACAGAATCCCGTTCCTGTCGTCCCGTACGTCGCGGTTGGGACGTTATGAACGTCTACAGCGATATATATCCTAACCTAAGGCAGGCTAACATCTCAGATGTAGTATATTACATAATTCCTGGCGTATCAGCCTCTACTTCTCGGTGGGAACATTACATACGTCTATAACGTATCATAACCTAACCTAACCCATCTAGCCCGTCGCTGGTAATGTTTTACAGAATCCCGTTCCTGTCGTCCCGTACGTCGCGGTTGGGACGTTATGAACGTCTACAGCGATATATATCCTAACGTAAGGCAGGCTAACATTTCGGATGTAGTATTTTACAACAGTCCTGTCGTATCGGCCCCTACTTCTCGGTGGGAACATTATATACGTCTATAACGTAACATAACGTAACCTAACCCATCTAGCCCCTCGCTGGTAATGTATTACAGAATCCCGTTCCTGTTGTGCCGTACGTCTCGGTTGGGATATTATATACGTCTATAGCGTTATATATCCTAACCTAAGGCAGGCTATCTTCTCGGATGCAGTATTTTACAACATTCCTGTCGTATCGGCCTATACTTCTCGGTGGGAACATTATATTCGTCTATAACGTAATATAACCTATCCTAACACATCTAGCCCCTCGCTGGTAATGTTTTACAGAATCCCGTTCCTGTCGTCCCGTAAGTCTCGGTTTGGACGTTATGAACGTCTACAGCGATATATATCCTAACCTAAGGCAGGCTAACATCTCAGATGTAGTATTTTACAACAGTCCTGGCGTATCGGCCCCAACTTCTCGGTGGGAACATTATATACGTCTATAACGTAACATAACGTAACCTAACCCATCTAGCCCCTCGCTGGTAATGTATTACAGAATCCCGTTCCTGTTGTGCCGTACGTCTCGGTTGGGATATTATATACGTCTATAGCGTTATATATCCTAACCTAAGGCAGGCTATCTTCTCGGATGCAGTATTTTACAACATTCCTGGCGTATCGGCCCATACTTCTCGGTGGGAACATTATATTCGTCTATAACGTAATATAACCTATCCTAACATATCTAGCCCCGCGCTGGTAATGTTTTACAGAATCCCGTTCGTGTCGTCCCGTACGTCTCGGTTGGGATATTATATACGTCTATAGCGTTATATATCCTAACGTAAGGCAGGCTAACATCTCGGATGTAGTATTTTACATCATTCCTGGCGTATCGGCCTCTATTTCTCGGTGGGAACATTATATACGTCTATAACGTAATATAACCTAACCTAACACATCTAGCCCCTCGCTGGTAATGTTTTACAGAATCCCGTTCGTATCGTCCCGTACGTCTCGGTTGGGATATTATATACGTCTATAGCGTTATATATCCTAACCTAAGGCAGGCTAACAGCTCGGATGTAGTATTTTACAACATTCCTGGCGTATCGGCCCCTACTTCTCGGTGGGAACATTATATACGTCTATAACGTATCATAACCTAACCTAACCCATCTAGCCCCTCGCTGGTAATGTTTTACAGAATCCCGTTCCTGTCGTCCCGTACGTCGCGGTTGGGACGTTATGAACGTCTACAGCGATATATATCCTAACGTAAGGCAGGCTAACATTTCGGATGTAGTATTTTACAACATTCCTGGCGTATCGGCCCATACTTCTCGGTGGGAACATTATATACGTCTATATCGTAATATAACCTAACCTAATCCATCTTGCCCCTCCGTGATATTGTTTTACAGAATTCCGGTCGTGTCGGCCATTACTTCTCTGTGGGAACATTATATAGGTCTGTAACGTAACATAACCTGACCTAACCCATCTAGCCCCTCGCTGGTGATGTTTCACAGTATCCCGCTCGTGTCGCCCCTATCGTCTCGGTTGGGACATTATATACGTCTACAGCATTATATATCCTAACCTAAGGCAGGCTAACATTTCGGATGTAGTATTTTACAACAGTCCTGGCGTATCGGCCCCTACTTCTCGGTGGGAACATTATATATGTCTATAACGTAACATAACGTAACCTAACCCATCTAGCCCCTCGCTGGTAATGTATTACAGAATCCCGTTCCTGTTGTGCCGTACGTCTCGGTTGGGATATTATATACGTCTATAGCGTTATACATCCTAACCTAAGGCAGGCTAACATCTCGGATGTAGTATTTTACAACATTCCTGGCGTATCGGCCCCTACTTCTCGGTGGGAACATTATATACGTCTATAACGTATCATAACCTAACCTAACCCATCTAGCCCCTCGCTGGTAATGTTTTACAGAATCCCGTTCCTGTCGTCCCGTAAGTCTCGGTTTGGACGTTATGAACGTCTACAGCGATATATATCCTAACCTAAGGCAGGCTAACATCTCAGATGTAGTATTTTACAACAGTCCTGGCGTATCGGCCCCAACTTCTCGGTGGGAACATTATATTCGTCTATAACGTAACATAACGTAACCTAACCCATCTAGCCCCTCGCTGGTAATGTATTACAGAATCCCGTTCCTGTTGTGCCGTACGTCTCGGTTGGGATATTATATACGTCTATAGCGTTATATATCCTAACCTAAGGCAGGCTATCTTCTCGGATGCAGTATTTTACAACATTCCTGGCGTATCAGCCCATACTTCTCGGTGGGAACATTATATTCGTCTACAACGTAATATAACCTATCCTAACACATCTAGCCCCTCGCTGGTAATGTTTTACAGAATCCCGTTCCTGTCGTCCCGTAAGTCTCGGTTTGGACGTTATGAACGTCTACAGCGATATATATCCTAACCTAAGGCAGGCTAACATCTCAGATGTAGTATTTTACAACAGTCCTGGCGTATCGGCCCCAACTTCTCGGTGGGAACATTATATACGTCTATAACGTAACATAACGTAACCTAACCCATCTAGCCCCTCGCTGGTAATGTATTACAGAATCCCGTTCCTGTTGTGCCGTACGTCTCAGTTGGGATATTATATACGTCTATAGCGTTATATATCCTAACCTAAGGCAGGCTATCTTCTCGGATGCAGTATTTTACAACATTCCTGGCGTATCGGCCCATACTTCTCGGTGGAAACATTATATTCGTCTATAACGTAATATAACCTATCCTAACATATCTAGCCCCGCGCTGGTAATGTTTTACAGAATCCCGTTCGTGTCGTCCCGTACGACTCGGTTGGGATATTATATACGTCTATAGCGTTATATATCCTAACCTAAGGCAGGCTAACATCTCGGATGTAGTATTTTACATCATTCCTGGCGTATCGGCCTCTATTTCTCGGTGGGAACATTATATACGTCTATAACGTAATATAACCTAACCTAACACATCTAGCCCCTCGCTGGTAATGTTTTACAGAATCCCGTTCGTATCGTCCCGTACGTCTCGGTTGGGATATTATATACGTCTATAGCGTTATATATCCTAACCTAAGGCAGGCTAACAGCTCGGATGTAGTATTTTACAACATTCCTGCCGTATCGGCCCCTACTTCTCGGTGGGAACATTATATACGTCTATAACGTATCATAACCTAACCTAACCCATCTAGCCCCTCGCTGGTAATGTTTTACAGAATCCCGTTCCTGTCGTCCCGTACGTCGCGGTTGGGACGTTATGAACGTCTACAGCGATATATATCCTAACGTAAGGCAGGCTAACATTTCGGATGTAGTATTTTACAACATTCCTGGCGTATCGGCCCATACTTCTCGGTGGGAACATTATATACGTCTATAACGTAACATAACGTAACCTAACCCATCTAGCGCCTCGCTGGTAATGTATTACAGATTCCCGTTCCTGTCGTCCCGTACGTCTCGGTTGGGACATTATAAATGTCTACAGCTATATATATCCTAACGTAAGGCAGGCTTACATCTCGGATGTAGTATATTATATCATTCCTGGCGTATCGGCCCCTACTTCTCGGTGGGAACATTATATACGTCTATATCGTAATATAACCTAACCTAATCCATCTTGCCCCTCCGTGATATTGTTTTACAGAATTCCGGTCGTGTCGGCCATTACTTCTCTGTGGGAACATTATATAGGTCTGTAACGTAACATAACCTGACCTAACCCATCTAGCCCCTCGCTGGTGATGTTTCACAGTATCCCGCTCGTGTCGCCCCTATCGTCTCGGTTGGGACATTATATACGTCTACAGCATTATATATCCTAACCTAAGGCAGGCTAACATCTCGGATGCAGTATTTTACAACATTCCTGGCGTATCGGCCCATACTTCTCGGTGGAAACACTATATACGTCTATAACGTAGCATAACCTAACCTAACCCATCCAGCCGCTCGCTGGTAATGTTTTACAGAATCCCGTTCCTGTCGTCCCGTACGTCTCGGTTGGGACATTATAAACGTCTACTTCTATATATATCCTAACGTAAGGCAGGCTAACATCTCGGATGTAGTATTTTACAACATTCCTGGCGTATCGGCCCATACTTCTCGGTGGGAACATTATATTCGTCTATAACGTAATATAACCTATCCTAACACATCTAGCCCCTCGCTGGTAATGTTTTACAGAATCCCGTTCCTGTCGCCCCGTACGTCTCGGTTGGGACGTTATGAACGTCTACAGCGATATATATCCTAACCTAAGGCAGGCTAACATCTCAGATGTAGTATATTACATCATTCCTGGCGTATCGGCCTCTACCTCTCCGTGGAAACATTATATACGTCTATAACGTAATATAACCTAACCTAACTCATCTAGCCCCTCGCTGGTAATGTTTTACAGAATCCCGTTCCTATCGTCCCGTACGTCTCGGTTGCGACGTTATGAACGTCTACAGCGATATATATCCTAACCTAAGGCAGGCTAACATCTCGGATGTAGTATATTACATCATTCCTGGCGTATCAGCCTCTACTTCTCGGTGGGAACATTACATACGTCTATAAAGTATCATAACCTAACCTAACCCATCTAGCCCCTCGCTGGTAATGTTTTACAGAATCCCGTTCCTGTCGTCCCGTACGTCGCGGTTGGGACGTTATGAACGTCTACAGCGATATATATCCTAACGTAAGGCAGGCTAACATTTCGGATGTAGTATTTTACAACATTCCTGGCGTATCGGCCCATACTTCTCGGTGGGAACATTATATACGCCTATAACGTAACATAACGTAACCTAACCCATCTAGCCCCTCGCTGGTAATGTATTACAGAATCCCGTTCCTGTTGTGCCGTACGTCTCGGTTGGGATATTATATACGTCTATAGCGATATATATCCTAACGTAAGGCAGGCTAACATTTCGGATGTAGTATTTTACAACAGTCCTGGCGTATCGGCCCCTACTTCTCGGTGGGAACATTATATACGTCTATAACGTAACATAACGTAACCTAACCCATCTAGCCCCTCGCTGGTAATGTTTTACAGAATCCCGTTCGTGTCGTCCCGTACGTCTCGGTTGGGATATTATATACGTCTATAGCGTTATATATCCTAACCTAAGGCAGGCTAACATCTCGGATGTAGTATTTTACAACATTCCTGGCGTATCGGCCCCTACTTCTCGGTGGGAACATTATATACGTCTATAACGTAATATAACCTAACCTAACTCATCTAGCCCCTCGCTGGTAATGTTTTACAGAATCCCGTTCCTATCGTCCCGTACGTCTCGGTTGCGACGTTATGAACGTCTACAGCGATATATATCCTAACCTAAGGCAGGCTAACATCTCGGATGTAGTATATTACATCATTCCTGGCGTATCAGCCTCTACTTCTCGGTGGGAACATTACATACGTCTATAACGTATCATAACCTAACCTAACCCATCTAGCCCCTCGCTGGTAATGTTTTACAGAATCCCGTTCCTGTCGTCCCGTACGTCGCGGTTGGGACGTTATGAACGTCTACAGCGATATATATCCTAACGTAAGGCAGGCTAACATCTCGGATGTAGTATTTTACAACATTCCTGGCGTATCGGCCCCTACTTCTCGGTGGGAACATTATATACGTCTATAACGTAATATAACCTAACCTAACTCATCTAGCCCCTCGCTGGTAATGTTTTACAGAATCCCGATCCTGTCGTCCCGTAAGTCTCGGTTTGGACGTTATGAACGTCTACAGCGATATATATCCTAACGTAAGGCAGGCTAACATTTCGGATGTAGTATTTTACAACAGTCCTGGCGTATCGGCCCCTACTTCTCGGTGGGAACATTATATATGTCTATAACGTAACATAACGTAACCTAACCCATCTAGCCCCTCGCTGGTAATGTATTACAGAATCCCGTTCCTGTTGTGCCGTACGTCTCGGTTGGGATATTATATACGTCTATAGCGTTATACATCCTAACCTAAGGCAGGCTAACATCTCAGATGTAGTATTTTACAACAGTCCTGGCGTATCGGCCCCAACTTCTCGGTGGGAACATTATATTCGTCTATAACGTAACATAACGTAACCTAACCCATCTAGCCCCTCGCTGGTAATGTATTACAGAATCCCGTTCCTGTTGTGCCGTACGTCTCGGTTGGGAAATTATATACGTCTATAGCGTTATATATCCTAACCTAAGGCAGGCTATCTTCTCGGATGCAGTATTTTACAACATTCCTGGCGTATCAGCCCATACTTCTCGGTGGGAACATTATATTCGTCTACAACGTAATATAACCTATCCTAACACATCTAGCCCCTCGCTGGTAATGTTTTACAGAATCCCGTTCCTGTCGTCCCGTAAGTCTCGGTTTGGACGTTATGAACGTCTACAGCGATATATATCCTAACCTAAGGCAGGCTAACATCTCAGATGTAGTATTTTACAACAGTCCTGGCGTATCGGCCCCAACTTCTCGGTGGGAACATTATATACGTCTATAACGTAACATAACGTAACCTAACCCATCTAGCCCCTCGCTGGTAATGTATTACAGAATCCCGTTCCTGTTGTGCCGTACGTCTCAGTTGGGATATTATATACGTCTATAGCGTTATATATCCTAACCTAAGGCAGGCTATCTTCTCGGATGCAGTATTTTACAACATTCCTGGCGTATCGGCCCATACTTCTCGGTGGGAACATTATATTCGTCTATAACGTAATATAACCTATCCTAACACATCTAGCCCCTCGCTGGTAATGTTTTACAGAATCCCGTTCGTGTCGTCCCGTACGTCTCGGTTGGGATATTATATACGTCTATAGCGTTATATATCCTAACCTAAGGCAGGCTAACATCTCGGATGTAGTATTTTACATCATTCCTGGCGTATCGGCCTCTACTTCTCGGTGGGAACATTATATACGTCTATAACGTAATATAACCTAACCTAACACATCTAGCCCCTCGCTGGTAATGTTTTACAGAATCCCGTTCGTGTCGTCCCGTACGTCTCGGTTGGGATATTATATACGTCTATAGCGTTATATATCCTAACCTAAGGCAGGCTAACATCTCGGATGTAGTATTTTACAACATTCCTGGCGTATCGGCCCCTACTTCTCGGTGGGAACATTATATACGTCTATAACGTATCATAACCTAACCTAACCCATCTAGCCCCTCGCTGGTAATGTTTTACAGAATCCCGTTCCTGTCGTCCCGTACGTCTCGGTTTGGACGTTATGAACGTCTACAGCGATATATATCCTAACCTAAGGCAGGCTAACATCTCAGATGTAGTATATTACATCATTCCTGGGGTATCGGCCTCTACTTCTCGGTGGGAACATTATATACGTCTATAACGTAATATAACCTAACCTAACACATCTAGCCCCTCGCTGGTCATGTTTTACAGAATCCCGTTCGTGTCGTCCCGTACGTCTCGGTTGGGATATTATATACGTCTATAGCGTTATATATCCTAACCTAAGGCAGGCTAACATCTCAGATGCAGTATTTTACAACATTCCTGGCGTATCGGCCCCTACTTCTCGGTGGGAACATTATATACGTCTATAACGTATCATAACCTAACCTAACCCATCTACCCCCTCGCTGGTAATGTTTTACAGAATCCCGTTCCTGTCGTACCGTACGTCGCGGTTGGGACGTTATGAACGTCTACAGCGATATATATCCTAACGTAAGGCAGGCTAACATTTCGGATGTAGTATTTTACAACAGTCCTGTCGTATCGGCCCCTACTTCTCGGTGGGAACATTATATACGTCTATAACGTAACATAACGTAACCTAACCCATCTAGCCCCTCGCTGGTAATGTATTACAGAATCCCGTTCCTGTTGTGCCGTACGTCTCGGTTGGGATATTATATACGTCTATAGCGTTATATATCCTAACCTAAGGCAGGCTAACATCTCGGATGTAGTGTTTTACATCATTCCTGGCGTATCGGCCTCTACTTCTCGGTGGGAACATTATATTCGTCTATAACGTAATATAACCTAACCTAACCCATCTAGCCCCTCGCTGGTAATGTTTTACAGAATCCCGTTCCTGTCGTCCCGTACGTCTCGGTTGGGATATTATATACGTTTATAGCATTATATATCCTAACCTAAGGCAGGCTAACATCTCGGATGTAGTATATTACATGATTCCTGGCGTATTGACCACTACTTCTCGGTGGAAACATTATATACGTCTATAACGTAATATAACCTAACCTAACACATCTAGCCAGTCGCTTTAATGTTTCACAGAATCCCGTTCGTGTCGTCCCGTTCGTCTCGGTTGGGACGTTATAAACGTCTACAGCGATATATATCCTAACGTAAGGCAGGCTAACATCTCGGATGTAGTATTTTACAACAGTCCTGGCGTATCGGCCTCTACTTCTCGGTGGGAACATTATATACGTCTATAACGTATTATGACCTAACCTAACACATCTAGCTAATCCCTGGTAATGTTTTACAGAATCCCGTTCGTGTCGTCCCGTACGTCTCGGTTGGGACATTATATACGTCTACAGCGTTATATATCCTAACCTAAGGCAGGCTAACATCTCGGATGCAGTATTTTACAACATTCCTGGCGTATCGGCCCATACTTCTCGGTGGGAACATTATATACGTCTATAACGTAACATAACCTAACCTAACCCATCTTTCGCCTCGCTGGTAATGTATTACAGATTCCCGTTCCTGTCGTCCCGTACGTCTCGGTTGGGACATTATAAACGTCTACAGCTATATATATCCTAACGTAAGGCAGGCTAACATCTCGGATGTAGTATATTACATCATTCCTGGCGCATCAGCCTCTACTTCTCGGTGGGAACATTACATACGTCTATAACGTATCATAACCTAACCTAACCCATCTAGCCCCTCGCTGGTAATGTTTTACAGAATCCCGTTCCTGTCGTCCCGTACGTCGCGGTTGGGACGTTATGAACGTCTACAGCGATATATATCCTAACGTAAGGCAGGCTAACATTTCGGATGTAGTATTTTACAACATTCCTGGCGTATCGGCCCATACTTCTCGGTGGGAACATTATATTCGTCTATAACGTAATATAACCTATCCTAACACATCTAGCCCCTCGCTGGTAATGTTTTACAGAATCCCGTTCGTGTCGTCCCGTACGTCTCGGTTGGGACGTTATGAACGTCTACAGCGATATATATCCTAACCTAAGGCAGGCTAACATCTCAGATGTAGTATATTACATCATTCCTGGCGTATCAGCCTCTACTTCTCGGTGGGAACATTACATACGTCTATAACGTATCATAACCTAACCTAACCCATCTAGCCCGTCGCTGGTAATGTTTTGCAGAATCCCGTTCCTGTCGTCCCGTACGTCGCGGTTGGGACGTTATAAACGTCTACAGCGATATATATCCTAACGTAAGGCAGGCTAACATCTCGGATGTAGTATTTTACAACAGTCCTGGCGTATCGGCCTCTACTTCTCGGTGGGAACATTATATACGTCTATAACGTATTATGACCTAACCTAACACATCTAGCTAATCCCTGGTAATGTTTTACAGAATCCCGTTCGTGTCGTCCCGTACGTCTCGGTTGGGACATTATATACGTCTACAGCGTTATATATCCTAACCTAAGGCAGGCTAACATCTCGGATGCAGTATTTTACAACATTCCTGGCGTATCGGCCCCTACTTCCCGGTGGGAATATTATATACGTCTATAACGTATCATAACCTAACCTAACCCATCTACCCCCTCGCTGGTAATGTTTTACAGAATCCCGTTCCTGTCGTACCGTACGTCTCGGTTGGGACGTTATGAACGTCTACAGCGATATATATCCTAACGTTAGGCAGGCTAACATTTCGGATGTAGTATTTTACAACATTCCTGGCGTATCGGCCCATACTTCTCGGTGGGAACATTATATACGTCTATAACGTAACATAACGTAACCTAACCCATCTAGCGCCTCGCTGGTAATGTATTACAGATTCCCGTTCCTGTCGTCCCGTACGTCTCGGTTGGGACATTATAAACGTCTACAGCTATATATATCCTAACGTAAGGCAGGCTTACATTTCGGATGTAGTATTTTACAACAGTCCTGTCGTATCGGCCCCTACTTCTCGGTGGGAACATTATATACGTCTATAACGTAACATAACGTAACCTAACCCATCTAGCCCCTCGCTGGTAATGTATTACAGAATCCCGTTCCTGTTGTGCCGTACGTCTCGGTTGGGATATTATATACGTCTATAGCGTTATATATCCTAACCTAAGGCAGGCTAACATCTCGGATGTAGTATTTTACATCATTCCTGGCGTATCGGCCTCTACTTCTCGGTGGGAACATTACATTCGTCTATAACGTAATATAACCTAACCTAACCCATCTAGCCCCTCGCTGGTAATGTTTTACAGAATCCCGTTCCTGTCGTCCCGTACGTCTCGGTTGGGATATTATATACGTTTATAGCATTATATATCCTAACCTAAGGCAGGCTAACATCACGGATGTAGTATATTACATGATTCCTGGCGTATTGACCACTACTTCTCGGTGGAAACATTATATACGTCTATAACGTAATATAACCTAACCTAACACATCTAGCCAGTCGCTTTAATGTTTCACAGAATCCCGTTCGTGTCGTCCCGTTCGTCTCGGTTGGGACGTTATAAACGTCTACAGCGATATATATCCTAACGTAAGGCAGGCTAACATCTCGGATGTAGTATTTTACAACAGTCCTGGCGTATCGGCCTCTACTTCTCGGTGGGAACATTATATACGTCTATAACGTATTATGACCTAACCGAACACATCTAGCTAATCCCTGGTAATGTTTTACAGAATCCCGTTCGTGTCATCCCGTACGTCTCGGTTGGGACATTATATACGTCTACAGCGTTATATATCCTAACCTAAGGCAGGCTAACATCTCGGATGCAGTATTTTACAACATTCCTGGCGTATCGGACCATACTTCTCGGTGGGAACATTATATACGTCTATAACGTAACATAACCTAACCTAACCCATCTAGCGCCTCGCTGGTAATGTATTACAGATTCCCGTTCCTGTCGTCCCGTACGTCTCGGTTGGGACATTATAAACGTCTACAGCTATATATATCCTAACGTAAGGCAGGCTAACATCTCGGATGTAGTATATTACATCATTCCTGGCGTATCAGCCTCTACTTCTCGGTGGGAACATTACATACGTCTATAAGGTATCATAACCTAACCTAACCTATCTAGCCCCTCGCTGGTAATGTTTTACAGAATCCCGTTCCTGTCGTCCCGTACGTCGCGGTTGGGACGTTATGAACGTCTACAGCGATATATATCCTAACGTAAGACAGGCTAACATTTCGGATGTAGTATTTTACAACATTCCTGGCGTATCGGCCCATACTTCTCGGTGGGAACATTATATTCGTCTATAACGTAATATAACCTATCCTAACACATCTAGCCCCTCGCTGGTAATGTTTTACAGAATCCCGTTCCTGTCGTCCCGTACGTCTCGGTTTGGACGTTATGAACGTCTACAGCGATATATATCCTAACCTAAGGCAGGCTAACGTCTCGGATGTAGTATATTACATCATTCCTGGGGTATCGGCCTCTACTTCTCGGTGGGAACATTATATACGTCTATAACGTAATATAACCTAACCTAACACATCTAGCCCCTCGCTGGTAATGTTTTACAGAATCCCGTTCCTGTCGTCCCGTAAGTCTCGGTTTGGACGTTATGAACGTCTACAGCGATATATATCCTAACCTAAGGCAGGCTAACATCTCAGATGTAGTATATTACATCATTCCTGTGGTATCGGCCTCTACTTCTCGGTGGGAACATTACATACGTCTATAACGTATCATAACCTAACCTAACCCATCTAGGCCCTCGCTGGTAATGTTTTACAGAATCCCGTTCCTGTCGTCCCGTACGTCGCGGTTGGGACGTTATGAACGTCTACAGCGATATATATCCTAACGTAAGGCAGGCTTACATCTCGGATGTAGTATATTATATCATTCCTGGCGTATCGGCCCCTACTTCTCGGTGGGAACATTATATACGTCTATATCGTAATATAACCTAACCTAATCCATCTTGCCCCTCCGTGATATTGTTTTACAGAATTCCGGTCGTGTCGGCCATTACTTCTCGGTGGGAACATTATATAGGTCTGTAACGTAACATAACCTGACCTAACCCATCTAGCCCCTCGCTGGTGATGTTTCACAGTATCCCGCTCGTGTCGCCCCTATCGTCTCGGTTGGGACATTATATACGTCTACAGCATTATATCTCCTAACCTAAGGCAGGCTAACATCTCGGATGCAGTATTTTACAACATTCCTGGCGTATCGGCCCATACTTCTCGGTGGAAACACTATATACGTCTATAACGTAGCATAACCTAACCTAACCCATCTAGCCGCTCGCTGGTAATGTTTTACAGAATCCCGTTCCTGTCGTCCCGTACGTCTCGGTTGGGACATTATAAACGTCTACTTCTATATATATCCTAACGTAAGGCAGGCTAACATCTCGGATGTAGTATTTTACAACAGTCCTGGCGTATCGGCCCCTACTTCTCGGTGGGAACATTATATACGTCTATAACGTAACATAATGTAACCTAACCCATCTAGCCCCTCGCTGGTAATGTATTACAGAATCCCGTTCCTGTTGTGCCGTACGTCTCGGTTGGGATATTATATACGTCTATAGCGTTATATATCCTAACCTAAGGCAGGCTAACATCTCGGATGTAGTATTTTACATCATTCCTGGCGTATCGGCCTCTACTTCTCGGTGGGGACATTATATTCGTCTTTAACGTAATATAACCTAACCTAACCCATCTAGCCCCTCGCTGGTAATGTTTTACAGAATCCCGTTCCTGTCGTCCCGTACGTCTCGGTTGGGATATTATATACGTTTATAGCATTATATATCCTAACCTAAGGCAGGCTAACATCTCGGATGTAGTATATTACATGATTCCTGGCGTATTGACCACTACTTCTCGGTGGAAACATTATATACGTCTATAACGTAATATAACCTAACCTAACACATCTAGCCAGTCGCTTTAATGTTTCACAGAATCCCGTTCGTGTCGTCCCGTTCGTCTCGGTTGGGACGTTATAAACGTCTACAGCGATATATATCCTAACGTAAGGCAGGCTAACATCTCGGATGTAGTATTTTACAACAGTCCTGGCGTATCGGCCTCTACTTCTCGGTGGGAACATTATATACGTCTATAACGTATTATGACCTAACCTAACACATCTAGCTAATCCCTGGTAATGTTTTACAGAATCCCGTTCGTGTCGTCCCGTACGTCTCGGTTGGGACATTATATACGTCTACAGCGTTATATATCCTAACCTAAGGCAGGCTAACATCTCGGATGCAGTATTTTACAACATTCCTGGCGTATCGGCCCATACTTCTCGGTGGGAACATTATATACGTCTATAACGTATCATAACCTAACCTAACCCATCTAGCCCCTCGCTGGTCATGTTTTACAGAATCCCGTTCGTGTCGTCCCGTACGTCTCGGTTGGGATATTATATACGTCTATAGCGTTATATATCCTAACCTAAGGCAGGCTAACATCTCAGATGCAGTATTTTACAACATTCCTGGCGTATCGGCCCCTACTTCTCGGTGGGAACATTATATACGTCTATAACGTATCATAACCTAACCTAACCCATCTACCCCCTCGCTGGTAATGTTTTACAGAATCCCGTTCCTGTCGTACCGTACGTCTCGGTTGGGACGTTATGAACGTCTACAGCGATATATATCCTAACCTAAGGCAGGCTAACATCTCAGATGTAGTATATTACATCATTCCTGGCGTATCAGCCTCTACTTCTCGGTGGGAACATTACATACGTCTATAACGTATCATAACCTAACCTAACCCATCTAGCCCGTCGCTGGTAATGTTTTACAGAATCCCGTTCCTGTCGTCCCGTACGTCGCGGTTGGGACGTTATGAACGTCTACAGCGATATATATCCTAACGTAAGGCAGGCTAACATTTCGGATGTAGTATTTTACAACAGTCCTGTCGTATCGGCCCCTACTTCTCGGTGGGAACATTATATACGTCTATAACGTAACATAACGTAACCTAACCCATCTAGCCCCTCGCTGGTAATGTATTACAGAATCCCGTTCCTGTTGTGCCGTACGTCTCGGTTGGGATATTATATACGTCTATAGCGTTATATATCCTAACCTAAGGCAGGCTAACATCTCGGATGTAGTATTTTACATCATTCCTGGCGTATCGGCCTCTACTTCTCGGTGGGAACATTATATTCGTCTATAACGTAATATAACCTAACCTAACCCATCTAGCCCCTCGCTGGTAATGTTTTACAGAATCCCGTTCCTGTCGTCCCGTACGTCTCGGTTGGGATATTATATACGTTTATAGCATTATATATCCTAACCTAAGGCAGGCTAACATCTCGGATGTAGTATATTACATGATTCCTGGCGTATTGACCACTACTTCTCGGTGGAAACATTATATACGTCTATAACGTAATATAACCTAACCTAACACATCTAGCCAGTCGCTTTAATGTTTCACAGAATCCCGTTCGTGTCGTCCCGTTCGTCTCGGTTGGGACGTTATAAACGTCTACAGCGATATATATCCTAACGTAAGGCAGGCTAACATCTCGGATGTAGTATTTTACAACAGTCCTGGCGTATCGGCCTCTACTTCTCGGTGGGAACATTATATACGTCTATAACGTATTATGACCTAACCTAACACATCTAGCTAATCCCTGGTAATGTTTTACAGAATCCCGTTCGTGTCGTCCCGTACGTCTCGGTTGGGACATTATATACGTCTACAGCGTTATATATCCTAACCTAAGGCAGGCTAACATCTCGGATGCAGTATTTTACAACATTCCTGGCGTATCGGCCCATACTTCTCGGTGGGAACATTATATACGTCTATAACGTATCATAACCTAACCTAACCCATCTAGCCCCTCGCTGGTAATGTTTTACAGAATCCCGTTCCTGTCGTCCCGTACGTCTCGGTTTGGACGTTACGAACGTCTACAGCGATATATATCCTAACCTAAGGCAGGCTAACATCTCAGATGTAGTATATTACATCATTCCTGGGGTATCGGCCTCTACTTCTCGGTGGGAACATTATATACGTCTATAACGTAATATAACCTAACCTAACACATCTAGCCCCTCGCTGGTCATGTTTTACAGAATCCCGTTCGTGTCGTCCCGTACGTCTCGGTTGGGATATTATATACGTCTGTAGCGTTATATATCCTAACCTAAGGCAGGCTAACATCTCGGATGCAGTATTTTACAACATTCCTGGCGTATCGGCCCCTACTTCTCGGTGGGAACATTATATACGTCTATAACGTATCATAACCTAACCTAACCCATCTACCCCCTCGCTGGTAATGTTTTACAGAATCCCGTTCCTGTCGTACCGTACGTCTCGGTTGGGACGTTATGAACGTCTACAGCGATATATATCCTAACCTAAGGCAGGCTAACATCTCAGATGTAGTATATTACATCATTCCTGGCGTATCAGCCTCTACTTCTCGGTGGGAACATTACATACGTCTATAACGTATCATAACCTAACCTAACCCATCTAGCCCGTCGCTGGTAATGTTTTACAGAATCCCGTTCCTGTCGTCCCGTACGTCGCGGTTGGGACGTTATGAACGTCTACAGCGATATATATCCTAACGTAAGGCAGGCTAACATTCCGGATGTAGTATTTTACAACAGTCCTGTCGTATCGGCCCCTATTTCTCGGTGGGAACATTATATACGTCTATAACGTAACATAACGTAACCTAACCCATCTAGCCCCTCGCTGGTAATGTATTACAGAATCCCGTTCCTGTTGTGCCGTACGTCTCGGTTGGGATATTATATACGTCTAGAGCGTTATATATCCTAACCTAAGGCAGGCTATCTTCTCGGATGCAGTATTTTACAACATTCCTGGCGTATCGGCCCATACTTCTCGGTGGGAACATTATATTCGTCTATAACGTAATATAACCTATCCTAACACATCTAGCCCCTCGCTGGTAATGTTTTACAGAATCCCGTTCGTGTCGTCCCGTACGTCTCGGTTGGGATATTATATACGTCTATAGCGTTATATATCCTAACCTACGGCAGGCTATCATCTCGGATGTAGTATTTTACATCATTCCTGGCGTATCGGCCTCTACTTCTCGGTGGGAACATTATATTCGTCTATAACGTAATATAACCTAACCTAACCCATCTAGCCCCTCGCTGGTAATGTTTTACAGAATCCCGTTCCTGTCGTCCCGTACGTCTCGGTTGGAATATTATATACGTTTATAGCATTATATATCCTAACCTAAGGCAGGCTAACATCTCGGATGTAGTATATTACATGATTCCTGGCGTATCGACCACTACTTCTCGGTGGAAACATTATATACGTCTATAACGTAATATAACCTAACCTAACACATCTAGCCCCTCGCTGGTCATGTTTTACAGAATCCCGTTCGTGTCGTCCCGTACGTCTCGGTTGGGATATTATATACGTCTATAGCGTTATATATCCTAACCTAAGGCAGGCTAACATCTCAGATGCAGTATTTTACAACATTCCTGGCGTATCGGCCCCTACTTCTCGGTGGGAACATTATATACGTCTATAACGTATCATAACCTAACCTAACCCATCTACCCCCTCGCTGGTAATGTTTTACAGAATCCCGTTCCTGTAGTACCGTACGTCTCGGTTGGGACGTTATGAACGTCTACAGTGATATATATCCTAACCTAAGGCAGGCTAACATCTCAGATGTAGTATATTACATCATTCCTGGCGTATCAGCCTCTACTTCTCGGTGGGAACATTACATACGTCTATAACGTATCATAACCTAACCTAACCCATCTAGCCCGTCGCTGGTAATGTTTTACAGAATCCCGTTCCTGTCGTCCCGTACGTCGCGGTTGGGACGTTATGAACGTCTACAGCGATATATATCCTAACGTAAGGCAGGCTAACATTTCGGATGTAGTATTTTACAACAGTCCTGTCGTATCGGCCCCTATTTCTCGGTGGGAACATTATATACGTCTATAACGTAACATAACGTAACCTAACCCATCTAGCCCCTCGCTGGTAATGTATTACAGAATCCCGTTCCTGTTGTGCCGTACGTCTCGGTTGGGATATTATATACGTCTATAGCGTTATATATCCTAACCTAAGGCAGGCTAACATCTCGGATGTAGTATTTTACATCATTCCTGGCGTATCGGCCTCTACTTCTCGGTGGGGACATTATATTCGTCTTTAACGTAATATAACCTAACCTAACCCATCTAGCCCCTCGCTGGTAATGTTTTACAGAATCCCGTTCCTGTCGTCCCGTACGTCTCGGTTGGGATATTATATACGTTTATAGCATTATATATCCTAACCTAAGGCAGGCTAACATCTCGGATGTAGTATATTACATGATTCCTGGCGTATCGGCCCATACTTCTCGGTGGGAACATTATATACGTCTATAACGTATCATAACCTAACCTAACCCATCTAGCCCCTCGCTGGTAATGTTTTACAGAATCCCGTTCCTGTCGTCCCGTACGTCTCGGTTGGGATATTATATACGTCTATAGCGTTATATATCCTAACCTAAGGCAGGCTAACATCTCGGATGTAGTATTTTACATCATTCCTGGCGTATCGGCCTCTACTTCTCGGTGGGAACATTATATACGTCTATAACGTAATATAACCTAACCTAACACATCTAGCCCCTCGCTGGTAATGTTTTACAGAATCCCGTTCGTGTCGTCCCGTACGTCTCGGTTGGGATATTATATACGTCTATAGCGTTATATATCCTAACCTAAGGCAGGCTAACATCTCGGATGTAGTATTTTACAACATTCCTGGCGTATCGGCCCCTACTTCTCGGTGGGAACATTATATACGTCTATAACGTATCATAACCTAACCTAACCCATCTAGCCCCTCGCTGGTAATGTTTTACAGAATCCCGTTCCTGTCGTCCCGTACGTCTCGGTTTGGACGTTATGAACGTCTACAGCGATATATGTCCTAACCTAAGGCAGGCTAACATCTCAGATGTAGTATATTACATCATTCCTGGGGTATCGGCCTCTACTTCTCGGTGGGAACATTATATACGTCTATAACGTAATATAACCTAACCTAACACATCTAGCCCCTCGCTGGTCATGTTTTACAGAATCCCGTTCGTGTCGTCCCGTACGTCTCGGTTGGGATATTATATACGTCTATAGCGTTATATATCCTAACCTAAGGCAGGCTAACATCTCAGATGCAGTATTTTACAACATTCCTGGCGTATCGGCCCCTACTTCTCGGTGGGAACATTATATACGTCTATAACGTATCATAACCTAACCTAACCCATCTACCCCCTCGCTGGTAATGTTTTACAGAATCCCGTTCCTGTCGTACCGTACGTCTCGGTTGGGACGTTATGAACGTCTACAGCGATATATATCCTAACCTAAGGCAGGCTAACATCTCGGATGTAGTATATTACATGATTCCTGGCGTATTGACCACTACTTCTCGGTGGAAACATTATATACGTCTATAACGTAATATAACCTAACCTAACACATCTAGCCAGTCGCTTTAATGTTTCACAGAATCCCGTTCGTGTCGTCCCGTTCGTCTCGGTTGGGACGTTATAAACGTCTACAGCGATATATATCCTAACGTAAGGCAGGCTAACATCTCGGATGTAGTATTTTACAACAGTCCTGGCGTATCGGCCTCTACTTCTCGGTGGGAACATTATATACGTCTATAACGTATTATGACCTAACCTAACACATCTAGCTAATCCCTGGTAATGTTTTACAGAATCCCGTTCGTGTCGTCCCGTACGTCTCGGTTGGGACATTATATACGTCTACAGCGTTATATATCCTAACCTAAGGCAGGCTAACATCTCGGATGCAGTATTTTAAAACATTCCTGGCGTATCGGCCCATACTTCTCGGTGGGAACATTATATACGTCTATAACGTATCATAACCTAACCTAACCCATCTAGCCCCTCGCTGGTAATGTTTTACAGAATCCCGTTCCTGTCGTCCCGTACGTCTCGGTTGGGATATTATATACGTCTATAGCGTTATATATCCTAACCTAAGGCAGGCTAACATCTCGGATGTAGTATTTTACATCATTCCTGGCGTATCGGCCTCTACTTCTCGGTGGGAACATTATATACGTCTATAACGTAATATAACCTAACCTAACACATCTAGCCCCTCGCTGGTAATGTTTTACAGAATCCCGTTCGTGTCGTCCCGTACGTCTCGGTTGGGATATTATATACGTCTATAGCGTTATATATCCTAACCTAAGGCAGGCTAACATCTCGGATGTAGTATTTTACAACATTCCTGGCGTATCGGCCCCTACTTCTCGGTGGGAACATTATATACGTCTATAACGTATCATAACCTAACCTAACCCATCTAGCCCCTCGCTGGTAATGTTTTACAGAATCCCGTTCCTGTCGTCCCGTACGTCTCGGTTTGGACGTTATGAACGTCTACAGCGATATATGTCCTAACCTAAGGCAGGCTAACATCTCAGATGTAGTATATTACATCATTCCTGGGGTATCGGCCTCTACTTCTCGGTGGGAACATTATATACGTCTATAACGTAATATAACCTAACCTAACACATCTAGCCCCTCGCTGGTAATGTTTTACAGAATCCCGTTCGTGTCGTCCCGTACGTCTCGGTTGGGATATTATATACGTCTATAGCGTTATATATCCTAACCTAAGGCAGGCTAACATCTCGGATGTAGTATTTTACAACATTCCTGGCGTATCGGCCCCTACTTCTCGGTGGGAACATTATATACGTCTATAACGTATCATAACCTAACCTAACCCATCTAGCCCCTCGCTGGTAATGTTTTACAGAATCCCGTTCCTGTCGTCCCGTACGTCTCGGTTTGGACGTTATGAACGTCTACAGCGATATATGTCCTAACCTAAGGCAGGCTAACATCTCAGATGTAGTATATTACATCATTCCTGGGGTATCGGCCTCTACTTCTCGGTGGGAACATTATATACGTCTATAACGTAATATAACCTAACCTAACACATCTAGCCCCTCGCTGGTCATGTTTTACAGAATCCCGTTCGTGTCGTCCCGTACGTCTCGGTTGGGATATTATATACGTCTATAGCGTTATATATCCTAACCTAAGGCAGGCTAACATCTCAGATGCAGTATTTTACAACATTCCTGGCGTATCGGCCCCTACTTCTCGGTGGGAACATTATATACGTCTATAACGTATCATAACCTAACCTAACGCATCTACCCCCTCGCTGGTAATGTTTTACAGAATCCCGTTCCTGTCGTACCGTACGTCTCGGTTGGGACGTTATGAACGTCTACAGCGATATATATCCTAACCTAAGGCAGGCTAACATCTCAGATGTAGTATATTACATCATTCCTGGCGTATCAGCCTCTACTTCTCGGTGGGAACATTACATACGTCTATAACGTATCATAACCTAACCTAACCCATCTAGCCCGTCGCTGGTAATGTTTTACAGAATCCCGTTCCTGTCGTCCCGTACGTCGCGGTTGGGACGTTATGAACGTCTACAGCGATATATATCCTAACGTAAGGCAGGCTAACAGTTCGGATGTAGTATTTTACAACAGTCCTGTCGTATCGGCCCCTACTTCTCGGTGGGAACATTATATACGTCTATAACGTAACATAACCTAACCTAACCCATCTAGCCCCTCGCTGGTAATGTATTACAGAATCCCGTTCCTGTTGTGCCGTACGTCTCGGTTGGGATATTATATACGTCTAGAGCGTTATATATCCTAACCTAAGGCAGGCTATCTTCTCGGATGCAGTATTTTACAACATTCCTGGCGTATCGGCCCATACTTCTCGGTGGGAACATTATATTCGTCTATAACGTAATATAACCTATCCTAACGCATCTAGCCCCTCGCTGGTAATGTTTTACAGAATCCCGTTCGTGTCGTCCCGTACGTCTCGGTTGGGATATTATATACGTCTATAGCGTTATATATCCTAACCTACGGCAGGCTATCATCTCGGATGTAGTATTTTACATCATTCCTGGCGTATCGGCCTCTACTTCTCGGTGGGAACATTATATTCGTCTATAACGTAATATAACCTAACCTAACCCATCTAGCCCCTCGCTGGTAATGTTTTACAGAATCCCGTTCCTGTCGTCCCGTACGTCTCGGTTGGAATATTATATACGTTTATAGCATTATATATCCTAACCTAAGGCAGGCTAACATCTCGGATGTAGTATATTACATGATTCCTGGCGTATTGACCACTACTTCTCGGTGGAAACATTATATACGTCTATAACGTAATATAACCTAACCTAACCCATCTAGCCCGTCGCTGGTAATGTTTTACAGAATCCCGTTCCTGTCGTCCCGTACGTCTCGGTTGGGACATTATAAACGTCTACTTCTATATATATCCTAACGTAAGGCAGGCTAACATCTCGGATGTAGTATTTTATAACATTCCTGGCGGGTCGGTCCCTACTTCTCGGTGGGAACATTATACACGTCTATAACGTATCATAACCTAACCTAACCCATCTACCCCCTCGCTGGTAATGTTTTACAGAATCCCGTTCCTGTCGTCCCGTACGTCTCGGTTGCGACGTTATGAACGTCTACAGCAATATATATCCTAACCTAAGGCAGGCTATCTTCTCGGATGCAGTATTTTACAACATTCCTGGCGTATCGGCCCATACTTCTCGGTGGGAACATTATATTCGTCTATAACGTAATATAACCTATCCTAACACATCTAGCCCCTCGCGGGTAATGTTTTACAGAATCCCGTTCGTGTCGTCCCGTACGTCTCGGTTGGGATATTATATACGTCTATAGCGTTATATATCCTAACCTAAGGCAAGCTAACATCTCGGATGTAGTATTTTACATCATTCCTGGCGTATCGGCCTCTACTTCTCGGTGGGAACATTATATACGTCTATAACGTAATATAACCTAACCTAACACATCTAGCCCCTCGCCGGTAATGTTTTACAGAATCCCGTTCGTGTCGTCCCGTACGTCTCGGTTGGGATATTATATACGTCTATAGCGTTATATATCCTAACCTAAGGCAGGCTAACATCTCGGATGTTGTATTTTACAACATTCCTGGCGTATCGGCCCCTACTTCTCGGTGGGAACATTATATACGTCTATAACGTATCATAACCTAACCTAACCCATCTAGCCCCTCGCTGGTAATGTTTTACAGAATCCCGTTCCTGTCGCCCCGTACGTCTCGGTTTGGACGTTATGAACGTCTACAGCGATATATATCCTAACCTAAGGCAGGCTAACATCTCAGATGTAGTATATTACATCATTCCTGGGGTATCGGCCTCTACTTCTCGGTGGGAACATTATATACGTCTATAACGTAATATAACCTAACCTAACACATCTAGCCCCTCGCTGGTCATGTTTTACAGAATCCCGTTCGTGTCGTCCCGTACGTCTCGGTTGGGATATTATATACGTCTATAGCGTTATATATCCTAACCTAAGGCAGGCTAACATCTCGGATGCAGTATTTTACAACATTCCTGGCGTATCGGCCCCTACTTCTCGGTGGGAACATTATATACGTCTATAACGTATCATAACCTAACCTAACTCATCTACCCCCTCGCTGGTAATGTTTTACAGAATCCCGTTCCTGTCGTACCGTACGTCTCGGTTGGGACGTTATGAACGTCTACAGCGATATATATCCTAACCTAAGGCAGGCTAACATCTCAGATGTAGTATATTACATCATTCCTGGCGTATCAGCCTCTACTTCTCGGTGGGAACATTACATACGTCTATAACGTATCATAACCTAACCTAACCCATCTAGCCCGTCGCTGGTAATGTTTTACAGAATCCCGTTCCTGTCGTCCCGTACGTCTCGGTTGGGACATTATAAACGTCTACTTCTATATATATCCTAACGTAAGGCAGGCTAACATCTCGGATGTAGTATTTTATAACATTCCTGGCGGGTCGGTCCCTACTTCTCGGTGGGAACATTATACACGTCTATAACGTATCATAACCTAACCTAACCCATCTAGCCCCTGGCTGGTAATGTTTTACAGAGTCCCGTTCCTGTCGTCCCGTACGTCTCGGTAGGGACATTATAAACGTCTACAGCGATATATATCCTAACGTAAGGCAGGCTAACATCTCGGATGTAGTATTTTACAACATTCCTGGCGTATCGGCCCCTACTTCTCAGTGGGAACATTATATTCGTCTATAACGTAACATAACGTAACCCAACCCATCTAGCCCCTCGCTGGTAATGTATTACAGAATCCCGTTCCTGTTGTGCCGTACGTCTCGGTTGGGATATTATATACGTCTATAGCGTTATATATCCTAACCTAAGGCAGGCTATCGTCTCGGATGCAGTATTTTACAACATTCCTGGCGTAACGGCCCATACTTCTCAGTGGGAACATTATATTCGTCTATAACGTAATATAACCTAACCTAACGCATCTAGCCCCTCGCTGGTCATGTTTTACAGAATCCCGTTCGTGTCGTCCCGTTCGTCTCGGTTGGGACATTATATACGTCTATAGCGTTATATATCCTAACTTAAGGCAGGCTAACATCTCAGATGTAGTATATTACATCATTCCTGGCGTATCGGCCTCTACCTCTCGGTGGAAACATTATATACGTCTATAACGTATCATAACCTAACCTAACACATCTAGCCCCTCGCTGGGAATGTTTTACAGGATCCCGTTCCTGTCGTCCCGTACGTCTCGGTTGCGACGTTATGAACGTCTACAGCGATATATATCCTAACCTAAGGCAGGCTAACATCTCGGATGTAGTATATTACATGATTCCTGGCGTATTGACCACTACTTCTCGGTGGAAACATTATATACGTCTATAACGTAATATAACCTAACCTAACACATCTAGCCAGTCGCTTTAATGTTTCACAGAATCCCGTTCGTGTCGTCCCGTTCGTCTCGGTTGGGACGTTATAAACGTCTACAGCGATATATATCCTAACGTAAGGCAGGCTAACATCTCGGATGTAGTATTTTACAACAGTCCTGGCGTATCGGCCTCTACTTCTCGGTGGGAACATTATATACGTCTATAACGTATTATGACCTAACCTAACACATCTAGCTAATCCCTGGTAATGTTTTACAGAATCCCGTTCGTGTCGTCCCGTACGTCTCGGTTGGGACATTATATACGTCTACAGCGTTATATATCCTAACCTAAGGCAGGCTAACATCTCGGATGCAGTATTTTACAACATTCCTGGCGTATCGGCCCATACTTCTCGGTGGGAACATTATATACGTCTATAACGTATCATAACCTAACCTAACCCATCTAGCCCCTCGCTGGTAATGTTTTACAGAATCCCGTTCCTGTCGTCCCGTACGTCTCGGTTGGGATATTATATACGTCTATAGCGTTATATATCCTAACCTAAGGCAGGCTAACATCTCGGATGTAGTATTTTACATCATTCCTGGCGTATCGGCCTCTACTTCTCGGTGGGAACATTATATACGTCTATAACGTAATATAACCTAACCTAACACATCTAGCCCCTCGCTGGTAATGTTTTACAGAATCCCGTTCGTGTCGTCCCGTACGTCTCGGTTGGGATATTATATACGTCTATAGCGTTATATATCCTAACCTAAGGCAGGCTAACATCTCGGATGTAGTATTTTACAACATTCCTGGCGTATCGGCCCCTACTTCTCGGTGGGAACATTATATACGTCTATAACGTATCATAACCTAACCTAACCCATCTAGCCCCTCGCTGGTAATGTTTTACAGAATCCCGTTCCTGTCGTCCCGTACGTCTCGGTTTGGACGTTATGAACGTCTACAGCGATATATGTCCTAACCTAAGGCAGGCTAACATCTCAGATGTAGTATATTACATCATTCCTGGGGTATCGGCCTCTACTTCTCGGTGGGAACATTATATACGTCTATAACGTAATATAACCTAACCTAACACATCTAGCCCCTCGCTGGTCATGTTTTACAGAATCCCGTTCGTGTCGTCCCGTACGTCTCGGTTGGGATATTATATACGTCTATAGCGTTATATATCCTAACCTAAGGCAGGCTAACATCTCAGATGCAGTATTTTACAACATTCCTGGCGTATCGGCCCCTACTTCTCGGTGGGAACATTATATACGTCTATAACGTATCATAACCTAACCTAACCCATCTACCCCCTCGCTGGTAATGTTTTACAGAATCCCGTTCCTGTCGTACCGTACGTCTCGGTTGGGACGTTATGAACGTCTACAGCGATATATATCCTAACCTAAGGCAGGCTAACATCTCAGATGTAGTATATTACATCATTCCTGGCGTATCAGCCTCTACTTCTCGGTGGGAACATTACATACGTCTATAACGTATCATAACCTAACCTAACCCATCTAGCCCGTCGCTGGTAATGTTTTACAGAATCCCGTTCCTGTCGTCCCGTACGTCGCGGTTGGGACGTTATGAACGTCTACAGCGATATATATCCTAACGTAAGGCAGGCTAACAGTTCGGATGTAGTATTTTACAACAGTCCTGTCGTATCGGCCCCTACTTCTCGGTGGGAACATTATATACGTCTATAACGTAACATAACCTAACCTAACCCATCTAGCCCCTCGCTGGTAATGTATTACAGAATCCCGTTCCTGTTGTGCCGTACGTCTCGGTTGGGATATTATATACGTCTAGAGCGTTATATATCCTAACCTAAGGCAGGCTATCTTCTCGGATGCAGTATTTTACAACATTCCTGGCGTATCGGCCCATACTTCTCGGTGGGAACATTATATTCGTCTATAACGTAATATAACCTATCCTAACGCATCTAGCCCCTCGCTGGTAATGTTTTACAGAATCCCGTTCGTGTCGTCCCGTACGTCTCGGTTGGGATATTATATACGTCTATAGCGTTATATATCCTAACCTACGGCAGGCTATCATCTCGGATGTAGTATTTTACATCATTCCTGGCGTATCGGCCTCTACTTCTCGGTGGGAACATTATATTCGTCTATAACGTAATATAACCTAACCTAACCCATCTAGCCCCTCGCTGGTAATGTTTTACAGAATCCCGTTCCTGTCGTCCCGTACGTCTCGGTTGGAATATTATATACGTTTATAGCATTATATATCCTAACCTAAGGCAGGCTAACATCTCGGATGTAGTATATTACATGATTCCTGGCGTATTGACCACTACTTCTCGGTGGAAACATTATATACGTCTATAACGTAATATAACCTAACCTAACACATCTAGCCAGTCGCTTTAATGTTTCACAGAATCCCGTTCGTGTCGTCCCGTACGTCTCGGTTGGGATATTATATACGTCTATAGCGTTATATATCCTAACCTAAGGCAGGCTAACATCTCAGATGCTGTATTTTACAACATTCCTGGCGTATCGGCCCCTACTTCTCGGTGGGAACATTATATACGTCTATAACGTATCATAACCTAACCTAACCCATCTACCCCCTCGCTGGTAATGTTTTACAGAATCCCGTTCCTGTCGTCCCGTACGTCTCGGTTGCGACGTTATGAACGTCTACAGCAATATATATCCTAACCTAAGGCAGGCTATCTTCTCGGATGCAGTATTTTACAACATTCCTGGCGTATCGGCCCATACTTCTCGGTGGGAACATTATATTCGTCTATAACGTAATATAACCTATCCTAACACATCTAGCCCCTCGCGGGTAATGTTTTACAGAATCCCGTTCGTGTCGTCCCGTACGTCTCGGTTGGGATATTATATACGTCTATAGCGTTATATATCCTAACCTAAGGCAAGCTAACATCTCGGATGTAGTATTTTACATCATTCCTGGCGTATCGGCCTCTACTTCTCGGTGGGAACATTATATACGTCTATAACGTAATATAACCTAACCTAACACATCTAGCCCCTCGCCGGTAATGTTTTACAGAATCCCGTTCGTGTCGTCCCGTACGTCTCGGTTGGGATATTATATACGTCTATAGCGTTATATATCCTAACCTAAGGCAGGCTAACATCTCGGATGTTGTATTTTACAACATTCCTGGCGTATCGGCCCCTACTTCTCGGTGGGAACATTATATACGTCTATAACGTAATATAACCTAACCTAACACATCTAGCCCCTCGCTGGTAATGTTTTACAGAATCCCGTTCCTGTCGTCCCGTACGTCTCGGTTGCGACGTTATGAACGTCTACAGCAATATATATCCTAACGTAAGGCAGGCTAACATCTCGGATGTAGTATTTTACATCATTCCTGGCGTATCGGCCCCTATTTCTCGGTGGGAACATTATATACGTCTATAACGTAACATAACGTAACCCAACCCATCTAGCCCCTCGCTGGTAATGTACTACAGAATCCCGTTCCTGTTGTGCCGTACGTCTCGGTTGGGATATTATATACGTTTATAGCATTATATATCCTAACCTAAGGCAGGCTAACATCTCGGATGTAGTTTATTACATGATTCCTGGCGTATCGACCACTACTTCTCGGTGGAAACATTATATACGTCTATAACGTAATATAACCTAACCTAACACATCTAGCTAGTCGCTTTAATGTTTCACAGAATCCCGTTCGTGTCGTCCCGTACGTCTCGGTTGGGACGTTATGAACGTCTACAGCGATATATATCCTAACCTAAGGAAGGCTAACATCTCAGATGTAGTAGATTACATCATTCCTGGCGTATCGGCCTCTACTTCTCGGTGGAAACATTATATACGTCTATAACGTAATATAACCTAACCTAACACATCTAGCCCCTCGCTGGTAATGTTTTACAGAATCCCGTTCGTGTCGTCCCGTACGTCTCGGTTGGGATATTGTATACGTCTATAGCGTTATATATCCTAACCTAAGGCAGGCTATCATCTCGGATGTAGTATTTTACAACATTCCTGGCGTATCGGCCCCTACTTCTCGGTGGGAACATTATATACGTCTATAACGTATCATAACCTAACCTAACACATCTAGCCCCTCGCTGGGAATGTTTTACAGAATCCCGTTCCTGTCGTCCCGTACGTCTCGGTTGCGACGTTATGAACGTCTACAGCAATATATATCCTAACGTAAGGCAGGCTAACATCTCGGATGTAGTATTTTACATCATTCCTGGCGTATCGGCCCATACTTCTCGGTGGGAATATTATATACGTCTATAACGTATCATAACCTAACCTAACACATCTAGCCCCTCGCTGGTAATGTTTTACAGAATCCCGTTCCTGTCGTCCCGTACGTCTCGGTTGGGACGTTATGAATGTCTACAGCGATATATATCCAAACGTAAGGCAGGCTAACTTCTCGGATGTAGTGTTTTACAACAGTCCTGGCGTATCGGCCCCTACTTCTCGGTGGGAACATTATATACGTCTATAACGTAACATAACGTAACCCAACCCATCTAGCCCGTCGCTGGTAATGTATTACAGAATCCCGTTCCTGTTGTGCCGTACTTCTCGGTTGGGATATTATATACGTCTATAGCGTTATATATCGTAACCTAAGGCAGGCTGTCTTCTCGGATGCAGTATTTTACAACATTCCTGGCGTATCGGCCCATACTTCTCAGTGGGAACATTATATTCGTCTATAACGTAATATAACCTATCCTAACACATCTAGCCCCTCGCTGGTAATGTTTTACAGAATCCCGTTCGTGTCGTCCCGTTCGTCTCGGTTGGGACATTATATACGTCTATAGCGTTATATATCCTAACTTAAGGCAGGCTAACATCCCGGATGCAGTATTTTACAACGTTCCTGGCGGCTCGGCCTCTACTTCTCGGTGGGAACATTATATTCGTCTATAACGTAATATAACCTAACCTAACACATCTAGCTCCTCGCTGGTAATGTTTTACAGAACCCCGTTCGTGTCGTCCCGTACGTCTCGGTTGGGATATTATATACGTCTATAGCGTTATATATCCTAACCTAAGGCAGGCTAACATCTCGGATGTAGTATATTACATGATTCCTGGCGTATCGGCCTCTACTTCTCGGTGGGAACATTATATACGTCTATAACGTATTATGACCTAACCTAACACATCTAGCTAATCCCTGGTAATGTTTTACAGAATCCCGTTCGTGTCGTCCCGTACGTCTCGGTTGGGACATTATATACGTCTACAGCGTTATATATCCTAACCTAAGGCAGGCTAACATCTCGGATGCAGTATTTTACAACATTCCTGGCGTATCGACCACTACTTCTCGGTGGAAACATTATATACGTCTATAACGTATCATAACCTAACCTAACCCATCTAGCCCCTCGCTGTTAATGTTTTACAGAATCCCGTTCCTCTCGTCCCGTACGTCTCAGTTGGGACGCTATAAACGTCTACAGCGATATATATCCTAACGTAAGGCAGGCTAACATCTCGGATGTAGTATTTTACAACAGTCCTGGCGTATCGGCCCATACTTCTCGGTGGGAATATTATATACGTCTATAACGTATCATAACCTAACCTAACCCATCTAGCCCCTCGCTGGTAATGTTTTACAGAATCCCGTTCCTGTCGTCCCGTACGTCTCGGTTGGGACGTTATGAACGTCTACAGCGATATATATCGAAACGTAAGGCAGGCTAACTTCTCGGATGTAGTGTTTTACAACAGTCCTGGCGTATCGGCCCCTACTTCTCGGTGGGAACATTATATACGTCTATAACGTAACATAACGTAACCCAACCCATCTAGCCCCTCGCTGGTAATGTTTTACAGAATCCCGTTCGTGTCGTCCCGTACGTCTCGGTTGGGATATTATATACCTCTATAGCGTTATATATCCTAACCTAAGGCAGGCTATCATCTCGGATGTAGTATTTTACAACGTTCCTGGCGGGTCGGCCTCTACATCTCGGTGGGAACATTATATTCGTCTATAACGTAATATAACCTAACCTAACACATCTAGCCCCTCGCTGGTAATGTTTTACAGAATCCCGTTCGTGTCTTCCCGTACGCCTCGGTTGGGATATTATGTACGTCTATAGCGTTATATATCCTAACTTAAGGCAGGCTATCATCTCGGATGTAGTATTTTACAACATTCCTGGCGTATCGGCCCCTACTTCTCGGTGGGAACATTATATACGTCTATAACGTATCATAACTTAGCCTAACCCATCTAGCCCCTCGCCGGTAATGTTTTATAGAATCCCGTTCCTGTCGTCCCGTACGTCTCGGTTGGGACGTTATGAACGTCTACAGCGATATATATCCTAACGTAAGGCAGGCTAACATCTCGGATGTAGTATATTACATCATTCCTAGCGTATCGACCACTACTTCTCGGTGGGAACATTATATACGTCTATAACGTATCATAACCTAACCTAACCCATCTAGCCCCTCGCTGGTAATGTTTTACAGAATCCCGTTCCTGTCGTCCCGTACGTCTCGGTTGGGACGTTATGAACGTCTACAGCGATATATATCCTAACCTAAGGCAGGCTATCATCTCGGATGTAGTATTTTACAACATTCCTGGCGTATCGGCCCCTACTTCTCGGTGGGAACATTATATACGTCTATAACGTATCATAACCTAGCCTAACCCATCTAGCCCCTCGCTGGTAATGTTTTATAGAATCCCGTTCCTGTCGTCCCGTACGTCTCGGTTGGGACGTTATGAACGTCTACAGCGATATATATCCTAACGTAAGGCAGGCTAACATCTCGGATGTAGTATATTACATCATTCCTAGCGTATCGACCACTACTTCTCGGTGGGAACATTATATACGTCTATAACGTATCATAACCTAACCTAACCCATCTAGCCCCTCGCTGGTAATGTTTTACAGAATCCCGTTCCTGTCGTCCCGTACGTCTCGGTTGGGACGTTATGAACGTCTACAGCGATATATATCCTAACGTAAGGCAGGCTAACATCTCGGATGTAGTATTTTACAACAGTCCTGGCGTATCGGCCCCTACTGCTCGGTGGGTACATTATATACGTCTATAACGTAACATAACATAACCTAACCCATCTAGCCCCTCGCTGGTAATGTATTACAGAATCCCGTTCGTGTCATCCCGTACGTCTCGGTTGGGATATTATATACGTCTATAGCGTTATATATCCTAACCTAAGGCAGGCTATCATCTCGGACGTAGTATTTTACAACATTCCTCGCGCATCGGCCTCTACTTCTCGGTGGGAACATTATATTCGTCTATAACGTAATATAACCTAACCTATCACATCTAGCCCCTCGCTGGTAATGTTTTACAAAATCCCGTTCGTGTCGTCCCGTACGTCTCGGTTGGGATATTATGTACGTCTATAGCGTTATATATCCTAACTTAAGGCAGGCTATCATCTCGGATGTAGTATTTTACAACGTTCCGGGCGGGTCGGCCTCTACTTCTCGGTGGGAACATTCTATTCGTCTATAACGTAATATAACCTAACCTAACACATCTAGCCCCTCGCTGGTAATGTTTTACAGAATCCCGTTCGTGTCGTCCCGTACGTCTCGGTTGGGATATTATATACGTCTATAGCGTTATATATCCTAACCTAAGGCAGGCTATCATCTCGGATGTAGTATTTTACAACATTCCTGGCGTATCGGCCCCTACTTCTCGGTGGGAACATTATATACGTCTATAACGTATCATAACCTAGCCTAACCCATCTAGCCCCTCGCTGGTAATGTTTTATAGAATCCCGTTCCTGTCGTCCCGTACGTCTCGGTTGGGACGTTATGAACGTCTACAGCGATATATATCCTAACGTAAGGCAGGCTAACATCTCAGATGTAGGATATTACATCATTCCTGGAGTATCGGCCTGTACTTCTAGGTGGGAACATTACATACGTCTATAACGTATCATAACCTAACCTAACCCATCTAGCCCCTCGCTGGTAATGTTTTACAGAATCCCGTTCGTGTTGTCCCGTACGTCTCGGTTGGGATATTATATACGTCTATAGCGTTATATATCCTAACGTAAGGCAGGCTAACATTTCGGATGTAGTATCTTACAACAGTCCTGGCGTATCGGCCCCTACTTCTCGGTGGGAACATTATATACGTCTATAACGTAATATAACCTAACCTAACATATCTAGCTCCTCGCTGGTAATGTTTTACAAAGTCCCGTTCGTGTCGTCCCGTACGTCTCGGTTGAGATATTATATACGTCTATAGCATTATATATCCTAACCTAAGGCAGGCTAACATCTCGGATGTAGTATATTACATCATTCCTGGCGTATCGACCACTACTTCTCGGTGGAAACATTATATACGTCTATAACGTAATATAACCTAACCTAACACATCTAGCTCCTCGCTGGTAATGTTTTACAGAACCCCGTTCGTGTTGTCCCGTACGTCTCGGATGGAATATTATATACGTCTATACCGTTCTATATCCTAACCTAAGGAAGGCTATCATCTCGGATGTAGTATTTTACAACATTCTTGACGTATCGGCCCCTACTTCTCGGTGGGAACATTATATACGTCTATAACGTATCATAACCTAACCTAACCCATCTAGCCCCTCGCTGGTAATGTTTTACAGAATCCCGTTCCTGTCGTCCCGTACGTCTCGGTTGGGACGTTATGAACGTCTACAGCGATATATATCCTAACCTAAGGCAGGCTAACATCTCAGATGTAGTATATTACATCATTCCTGGCGTATCGGCCTCTACCTCTCGGTGGAAACATTATATACGTCTATAACGTAATATAACCTAACCTAACACATCTAGCCCCTCGCTGGTAATGTTTTACAGAATCCCGTTCCTGTCGTCCCGTACGTCTCGGTTTGGACGTTATGAACGTCTACAGCGATATATATCCAAACGTAAGGCAGGCTAACTTCTCGGATGTAGTGTTTTACAACAGTCCTGGCGTATCGGCCCCTACTTCTCGGTGGGAACATTATATACGTCTATAACGTATCATAACCTAACCTAACACATCTAGCCCCTCGCTGGGAATGTTTTACAGAATCCCGTTCCTGTCGTCCCGTACGTCTCGGTTGCGACGTTATGAACGTCTACAGCAATATATATCCTAACCTAAGGCAGGCTAACATCTCAGATGTAGTATATTACATCATTCCTGGCGTATCGGCCTCTACTTCTCGGTGGAAACATTATATACGTCTATAACGTAATATAACCTAACCTAACACATCTAGCCCCTCGCTGGTAATGTTTTACAGAATCCCGTTCCTGTCGTCCCGTACGTCTCGGTTTGGACGTTATGAACGTCTACAGCGATATATATCCAAACGTAAGGCAGGCTAACTTCTCGGATGTAGTGTTTTACAACAGTCCTGGCGTATCGGCCCCTACTTCTCGGTGGGAACATTATATACGTCTATAACGTAACATAACGTAACCCAACCCATCTAGCCCCTCGCTGGTAATGTATTACAGAATCCCGTTCCTGTTGTGCCGTACGTCTCGGTTGGGATATTATATACGTCTATAGCGTTATATATCCTAACCTAAGGCAGGCTATCGTCTCGGATGCAGTATTTTACAACATTCCTGGCGTAACGCCCCATACTTCTCAGTGGGAACATTATATTCGTCTATAACGTAATATAACCTAACCTAACGCATCTAGCCCCTCGCTGGTCATGTTTTACAGAATCCCGTTCGTGTCGTCCCGTACGTCTCGGTTGGGACGTTATGAACGTCTACAGCGATATATATCCTAACCTAAGGAAGGCTAACATCTCAGATGTAGTAGATTACATCATTCCTGGCGTATCGGCCTCTACTTCTCGGTGGAAACATTATATACGTCTATAACGTAATATAACCTAACCTAACACATCTAGCCCCTCGCTGGTAATGTTTTACAGAATCCCGTTCGTGTCGTCCCGTACGTCTCGGTTGGGATATTGTATACGTCTATAGCGTTATATATCCTAACCTAAGGCAGGCTATCATCTCGGATGTAGTATTTTACAACATTCCTGGCGTATCGGCCCCTACTTCTCGGTGGGAACATTATATACGTCTATAACGTATCATAACCTAACCTAACACATCTAGCCCCTCGCTGGGAATGTTTTACAGAATCCCGTTCCTGTCGTCCCGTACGTCTCGGTTGCGACGTTATGAACGTCTACAGCAATATATATCCTAACGTAAGGCAGGCTAACATCTCGGATGTAGTATTTTACATCATTCCTGGCGTATCGGCCCATACTTCTCGGTGGGAATATTATATACGTCTATAACGTATCATAACCTAACCTAACACATCTAGCCCCTCGCTGGTAATGTTTTACAGAATCCCGTTCCTGTCGTCCCGTACGTCTCGGTTGGGACGTTATGAATGTCTACAGCGATATATATCCAAACGTAAGGCAGGCTAACTTCTCGGATGTAGTGTTTTACAACAGTCCTGGCGTATCGGCCCCTACTTCTCGGTGGGAACATTATATACGTCTATAACGTAACATAACGTAACCCAACCCATCTAGCCCGTCGCTGGTAATGTATTACAGAATCCCGTTCCTGTTGTGCCGTACTTCTCGGTTGGGATATTATATACGTCTATAGCGTTATATATCGTAACCTAAGGCAGGCTGTCTTCTCGGATGCAGTATTTTACAACATTCCTGGCGTATCGGCCCATACTTCTCAGTGGGAACATTATATTCGTCTATAACGTAATATAACCTATCCTAACACATCTAGCCCCTCGCTGGTAATGTTTTACAGAATCCCGTTCGTGTCGTCCCGTTCGTCTCGGTTGGGACATTATATACGTCTATAGCGTTATATATCCTAACTTAAGGCAGGCTAACATCCCGGATGCAGTATTTTACAACGTTCCTGGCGGCTCGGCCTCTACTTCTCGGTGGGAACATTATATTCGTCTATAACGTAATATAACCTAACCTAACACATCTAGCTCCTCGCTGGTAATGTTTTACAGAACCCCGTTCGTGTCGTCCCGTACGTCTCGGTTGGGATATTATATACGTCTATAGCGTTATATATCCTAACCTAAGGCAGGCTAACATCTCGGATGTAGTATATTACATGATTCCTGGCGTATCGGCCTCTACTTCTCGGTGGGAACATTATATACGTCTATAACGTATTATGACCTAACCTAACACATCTAGCTAATCCCTGGTAATGTTTTACAGAATCCCGTTCGTGTCGTCCCGTACGTCTCGGTTGGGACATTATATACGTCTACAGCGTTATATATCCTAACCTAAGGCAGGCTAACATCTCGGATGCAGTATTTTACAACATTCCTGGCGTATCGACCACTACTTCTCGGTGGAAACATTATATACGTCTATAACGTAATATAACCTAACCTAACACATCCAGCTAGTCGCTTTAATGTTTCACAGAATCCCGTTCGTGTCGTCCCGTTCGTCTCAGTTGGGACGCTATAAACGTCTACAGCGATATATATCCTAACGTAAGGCAGGCTAACATCTCGGATGTAGTATTTTACAACAGTCCTGGCGTATCGGCCCATACTTCTCGGTGGGAATATTATATACGTCTATAACGTATCATAACCTAACCTAACCCATCTAGCCCCTCGCTGGTAATGTTTTACAGAATCCCGTTCCTGTCGTCCCGTACGTCTCGGTTGGGACGTTATGAACGTCTACAGCGATATATATCGAAACGTAAGGCAGGCTAACTTCTCGGATGTAGTGTTTTACAACAGTCCTGGCGTATCGGCCCCTACTTCTCGGTGGGAACATTATATACGTCTATAACGTAACATAACGTAACCCAACCCATCTAGCCCCTCGCTGGTAATGTTTTACAGAATCCCGTTCGTGTCGTCCCGTACGTCTCGGTTGGGATATTATATACCTCTATAGCGTTATATATCCTAACCTAAGGCAGGCTATCATCTCGGATGTAGTATTTTACAACGTTCCTGGCGGGTCGGCCTCTACATCTCGGTGGGAACATTATATTCGTCTATAACGTAATATAACCTAACCTAACACATCTAGCCCCTCGCTGGTAATGTTTTACAGAATCCCGTTCGTGTCTTCCCGTACGCCTCGGTTGGGATATTATGTACGTCTATAGCGTTATATATCCTAACTTAAGGCAGGCTATCATCTCGGATGTAGTATTTTACAACATTCCTGGCGTATCGGCCCCTACTTCTCGGTGGGAACATTATATACGTCTATAACGTATCATAACTTAGCCTAACCCATCTAGCCCCTCGCCGGTAATGTTTTATAGAATCCCGTTCCTGTCGTCCCGTACGTCTCGGTTGGGACGTTATGAACGTCTACAGCGATATATATCCTAACGTAAGGCAGGCTAACATCTCGGATGTAGTATATTACATCATTCCTAGCGTATCGACCACTACTTCTCGGTGGGAACATTATATACGTCTATAACGTATCATAACCTAACCTAACCCATCTAGCCCCTCGCTGGTAATGTTTTACAGAATCCCGTTCCTGTCGTCCCGTACGTCTCGGTTGGGACGTTATGAACGTCTACAGCGATATATATCCTAACCTAAGGCAGGCTATCATCTCGGATGTAGTATTTTACAACATTCCTGGCGTATCGGCCCCTACTTCTCGGTGGGAACATTATATACGTCTATAACGTATCATAACCTAGCCTAACCCATCTAGCCCCTCGCTGGTAATGTTTTATAGAATCCCGTTCCTGTCGTCCCGTACGTCTCGGTTGGGACGTTATGAACGTCTACAGCGATATATATCCTAACGTAAGGCAGGCTAACATCTCGGATGTAGTATATTACATCATTCCTAGCGTATCGACCACTACTTCTCGGTGGGAACATTATATACGTCTATAACGTATCATAACCTAACCTAACCCATCTAGCCCCTCGCTGGTAATGTTTTACAGAATCCCGTTCCTGTCGTCCCGTACGTCTCGGTTGGGACGTTATGAACGTCTACAGCGATATATATCCTAACGTAAGGCAGGCTAACATCTCGGATGTAGTATTTTACAACAGTCCTGGCGTATCGGCCCCTACTGCTCGGTGGGTACATTATATACGTCTATAACGTAACATAACATAACCTAACCCATCTAGCCCCTCGCTGGTAATGTATTACAGAATCCCGTTCGTGTCATCCCGTACGTCTCGGTTGGGATATTATATACGTCTATAGCGTTATATATCCTAACCTAAGGCAGGCTATCATCTCGGACGTAGTATTTTACAACATTCCTCGCGCATCGGCCTCTACTTCTCGGTGGGAACATTATATTCGTCTATAACGTAATATAACCTAACCTATCACATCTAGCCCCTCGCTGGTAATGTTTTACAAAATCCCGTTCGTGTCGTCCCGTACGTCTCGGTTGGGATATTATGTACGTCTATAGCGTTATATATCCTAACTTAAGGCAGGCTATCATCTCGGATGTAGTATTTTACAACGTTCCGGGCGGGTCGGCCTCTACTTCTCGGTGGGAACATTCTATTCGTCTATAACGTAATATAACCTAACCTAACACATCTAGCCCCTCGCTGGTAATGTTTTACAGAATCCCGTTCGTGTCGTCCCGTACGTCTCGGTTGGGATATTATATACGTCTATAGCGTTATATATCCTAACCTAAGGCAGGCTATCATCTCGGATGTAGTATTTTACAACATTCCTGGCGTATCGGCCCCTACTTCTCGGTGGGAACATTATATACGTCTATAACGTATCATAACCTAGCCTAACCCATCTAGCCCCTCGCTGGTAATGTTTTATAGAATCCCGTTCCTGTCGTCCCGTACGTCTCGGTTGGGACGTTATGAACGTCTACAGCGATATATATCCTAACGTAAGGCAGGCTAACATCTCAGATGTAGGATATTACATCATTCCTGGAGTATCGGCCTGTACTTCTAGGTGGGAACATTACATACGTCTATAACGTATCATAACCTAACCTAACCCATCTAGCCCCTCGCTGGTAATGTTTTACAGAATCCCGTTCGTGTTGTCCCGTACGTCTCGGTTGGGATATTATATACGTCTATAGCGTTATATATCCTAACGTAAGGCAGGCTAACATTTCGGATGTAGTATCTTACAACAGTCCTGGCGTATCGGCCCCTACTTCTCGGTGGGAACATTATATACGTCTATAACGTAATATAACCTAACCTAACATATCTAGCTCCTCGCTGGTAATGTTTTACAAAGTCCCGTTCGTGTCGTCCCGTACGTCTCGGTTGAGATATTATATACGTCTATAGCATTATATATCCTAACCTAAGGCAGGCTAACATCTCGGATGTAGTATATTACATCATTCCTGGCGTATCGACCACTACTTCTCGGTGGAAACATTATATACGTCTATAACGTAATATAACCTAACCTAACACATCTAGCTCCTCGCTGGTAATGTTTTACAGAACCCCGTTCGTGTTGTCCCGTACGTCTCGGATGGAATATTATATACGTCTATACCGTTCTATATCCTAACCTAAGGAAGGCTATCATCTCGGATGTAGTATTTTACAACATTCTTGACGTATCGGCCCCTACTTCTCGGTGGGAACATTATATACGTCTATAACGTATCATAACCTAACCTAACCCATCTAGCCCCTCGCTGGTAATGTTTTACAGAATCCCGTTCCTGTCGTCCCGTACGTCTCGGTTGGGACGTTATGAACGTCTACAGCGATATATATCGAAACGTAAGGCAGGCTAACTTCTCGGATGCAGTATTTTACAACATTCCTGGCGTATCGGCCCATACTTCTCAGTGGGAACATTATATTCGTCTATAACGTAATATAACCTATCCTAACACATCTAGCCCCTCGCTGGTAATGTTTTACAGAATCCCGTTCGTGTCGTCCCGTTCGTCTCGGTTGGGACATTATATACGTCTATAGCGTTATATATCCTAACTTAAGGCAGGCTATCATGTCGGATGTAGTATTTTACAACGTTCCTGGCGGGTCGGCCTCTACTTCTCGGTGGGAACATTATATTCGTCTATAACGTAATATAACCTAACCTAACACATCTAGCTCCTCGCTGGTAATGTTTTACAGAACCCCGTTCGTGTTGTCCCGTACGTCTCGGATGGAATATTATATACGTCTATACCGTTCTATATCCTAACCTAAGGAAGGCTATCATCTCGGATGTAGTATTTTACAACATTCTTGACGTATCGGCCCCTACTTCTCGGTGGGAACATTATATACGTCTATAACGTATCATAACCTAACCTAACCCATCTAGCCCCTCGCTGGTAATGTTTTACAGAATCCCGTTCCTGTCGTCCCGTACGTCTCGGTTGGGATATTATATACGTCTATAGCGTTATATATCCTAACCTAAGGCAGGCTATCATCTCGGATGTAGTATTTTACAACATTCCTGGCGTATCGGCCCCTACTTCTCGGTGGGAACATTATATACGTCTATAACATATCATAACCTAGCCTAACCCATCTAGCCCCTCGCTGGTAATGCTTTACAGAATCCCGTTCCTGTTGTGCCGTACGTCTCGGTTGGGACGTTATGAACGTCTACAGCGATATATATCCTAACGTAAGGCAGGCTATCATCTCGGATGTAGTATTTTACAACATTCCTAGCGCATCGGCCTCTACTTCTCGGTGGGAACATTATATTCGTCTATAACGTAATATAACCTAACCTATCACATCTAGCCTCTCGCTGGTAATGTTTTACAAAATCCCGTTCGTGTCGTCCCGTACGTCCCGGTTGGGATATTATATACGTCTATAGCATTGTATATCCTAACCTAAGGCAGGCTAGCATCTCGGATGTAGTATATTACATCATTCCTGGCGTATCGACCACTACTTCTCGGTGGAAACATTATATACGTCTATAACGTAATATAACCTAACCTAACACATCTAGCTAGTCGATTTAGTGTTTCACAGAATCCCGTTCGTGTCGTCCCGTTCGTCTCGGTTGGGACATTATATACGTCTGTAGCGTTATATATCCTAACTTAAGGCAGGCTAACATCTCGGATGTAGTATTTTACAACGTTCCTGGCGGGTCGGTCTCTACTTCTCGGTGGGAACATTATATTCGTCTATAACGTAATATAACCTAACCTAACACATCTAGCCCCTCGCTGGTAATGTTTTACAGAATCCCGTTCGTGTCGTCCCGTACGTCTCGGTTGGGATATTATATACGTCTATAGCGTTATATATCCTAACCTAAGGCAGGCTATCATCTCGGATGTAGTATTTTACAACATTCCTGGCGTATCGGCCCCTACTTCTCGGTGGGAACATTATATACGTCTATAACGTATCATAACCTAACCTAACCCATCTAGCCCCTCGCTGGTAATGTTTTACAGAATCCCGTTCCTGTCGTCCCGTACGTCTCGGTTAGGACGTTATGAACGTCTACAGCGATATATATCCTAACCTAAGGCAGGCTAACATCTCGGATGTAGTATATTACATCATTCCTGGCGTATCGACCACTACTTCTCGGTGGAAACATTATATACGTCTATAACGTAATATAATCTAACCTAACACATCTAGCTAGTCGCTTTAACGTTTCACAGAATCCCGTTCGTGTCGTCCCGTTCGTCTAGGTTGGGACATTATATACGTCTATAGCGTTATATATCCTAACCTAAGGCAGGCTATCATCTCGGATGTAGTATTTTACAACATTCCTCGCGCATCGGCCTCTACTTCTCGGTGGGAACATTATATTCGTCTATAACGTAATATAACCTAACCTATCACATCTATCCCCTCGCTGGTAATGTTTTACAAAATCCCGTTCGTGTCGTCCCGTACTTCTCGGTTGGGACATTATATACGTTTACAGCGTTATATATCCTAACTTAAGCCAGGCTAACATCTCGGATGCAGTATTTTACAACGTTCCTGGCGGATCGGCCTCTACTTCTCGGTGGGAACATTATATTCGTCTATAACGTAATATAACCTATCCTAACACATCTAGCCCCTCGCTGGTAATGTTTTACAGAATCCCGTTCGTGTCGTCCCGTACGTCTCGGTTGGGATATTATATACGTCTATAGCGTTATATATCCTAACTTAAGGCAGGCTATTATCTCGGATGTAGTATTTTACAACATTCCTGGCGGGTCGGCCTCTACTTCTCGGTGGGAACATTATATACGTCTATAACGTAATATAACCTAACCTAACATATCTAGCTCCTCGCTGGTAATGTTTTACAAAATCCCGTTCGTGTCGTCCCGTACGTCTCGGTTGGGATATTATATACGTCTATAGCATTATATATCCTAACCTAAGGCAGGCTAACATCTCGGATGTACTATTTTACAACGTTTCTGGCGGATCGGCCTCTACTTCTCGGTGGGAACATTATATTCGTCTATAACGTAATATAACCTAACCTAACACATCTAGCCCCTCGCTGGTAATGTTTTACAGAATCCCGTTCGTGTCGTCCCGTTCGTCTCAGTTGGGACATTATATACGTCTATAGCGTTATATATCCTAACTTAAGGCAGGCTATCATCTCGGATGTAGTATTTTACAACGTTCCTGGCGGATCGGCCTCTACTTCTCGGTGGGAACATTATATTCGTCTGTAACGTAATATAACATAACCTAACACATCTAGCCCTTCGCTGGTAATGTTTTACAGAATCCCGTTCGTGTCGTCCCGTACGTATCGGTTGGGATATTATATACGTCTATAGCGTTATATATCCTAACCTAAGGCAGGCTAACATCTCGGATGTAGTATATTACATCATTCCTGGCGTATCGGCCCCTACTTCTCGGTGGGAACATTATATACGTCTATAAGGTATCATAACCTAGCCTAACCCATCTAGCCCCTCGCTGGTAATGTTTTACAGAATCCCGTTCCTGTCGTCCCGTACGTCTCGGTTGGGACGTTATGAACGTCTACAGCGATATATATCCTAACGTAAGGCAGGCTAACATCTCGGATGTAGTATTTTACAACATTCCTGGCGGGTCGGCCTGTACTTCTAGGTGGGAACATTACATACGTCTATAACGTATCATAACCTAACCTAACCCATCTAGCCCCTCGCTGGTAATGTTTTACAGAATCCCGTTCGTGTTGTCCCGTACGTCTCGGTTGGGATATTATATACGTCTATAGCGTTATATATCCTAACGTAAGGCAGGCTAACATTTCGGATGTAGTATCTTACAACAGTCCTGGCGTATCGGCCCCTACTTCTCGGTGGGAACATTATATACGTCTATAACGTAATATAACCTAACCTAACATATCTAGCTCCTCGCTGGTAATGTTTTACAAAGTCCCGTTCGTGTCGTCCCGTACGTCTCGGTTGAGATATTATATACGTCTATAGCATTATATATCCTAACCTAAGGCAGGCTAACATCTCGGATGTAGTATATTACATCATTCCTGGCGTATCGACCACTACTTCTCGGTGGAAACATTATATACGTCTATAACGTAATATAACCTAACCTAACACATCTAGCTCCTCGCTGGTAATGTTTTACAGAACCCCGTTCGTGTTGTCCCGTACGTCTCGGATGGAATATTATATACGTCTATACCGTTCTATATCCTAACCTAAGGAAGGCTATCATCTCGGATGTAGTATTTTACAACATTCTTGACGTATCGGCCCCTACTTCTCGGTGGGAACATTATATACGTCTATAACGTATCATAACCTAACCTAACCCATCTAGCCCCTCGCTGGTAATGTTTTACAGAATCCATTTCCTGTCGTCCCGTACGTCTCGGTTGGGACGTTATGAACGTCTACAGCGATATATATCCTAACCTAAGGCAGGCTAACATCTCAGATGTAGGATATTACATCATTCCTGGCGTATCGGCCTGTACTTCTAGGTGGGAACATTACATACGTCTATAACGTATCATAACCTAACCTAACATATCTAGCTCCTCGCTGGTAATGTTTTACAAAGTCCCGTTCGTGTCGTCCCGTACGTCTCGGTTGAGATATTATATACGTCTATAGCATTATATATCCTAACCTAAGGCAGGCTAACATCTCGGATGTAGTATATTACATCATTCCTGGCGTATCGACCACTACTTCTCGGTGGAAACATTATATACGTCTATAACGTAATATAACCTAACCTAACACATCTAGCTAGTCGCTTTAATGTTTCACAGAATCCCGTTCCTGTCGTCCCGTTCGTCTCGGTTGGGACATTATATACGTCTATAGCGTTATATATCCTAACATAAGGCAGGCTATCATGTCGGATGTAGTATTTTACTACGTTCCTGGCGGGTCGGCCTCTACTTCTCGGTGGGAACATTATATACGTCTATAACGTAATATAACCTAACCTAACATATCTAGCTCCTCGCTGGTAATGTTTTACAAAGTCCCGTTCGTGTCGTCCCGTTCGTCTCGGTTGGGATATTATATACGTCTATAGCGTTATATATCCTAACCTAAGGCAGGCTATCATCTCGGATGTAGTATTTTACAACATTCCTCGCGCATCGGCCTCTACTTCTCGGTGGGAACATTATATTCGTCTATAACGTAATATAACCTAACCTATCACATCTAGCCCCTCGCTGGTAATGTTTTACAGAATCCCGTTCGTGTCGCCCCGTTCGTCTCCGTTGGGACATTATATACGTCTATAGCGTTATATATCCTAACATAAGGCAGGCTATCATGTCGGATGTAGTATTTTACTACGTTCCTGGCGGGTCGGCCTCTACTTCTCGGTGGGAAAATTATATTCGTCTATAACGTAATATAACCTAACCTAACACATCTAGCCCCTCGCTGGTAATGTTTTACATAATCCCGTTCGTGTCGTCCCGCACGTCTCGGTTGGGCTATTATATACCTCTATAACGTTATATATCCTAACCTAAGGCAGGCTATCATCTCGGATGTAGTATTTTACAACATTCCTGGCGTATCGGCCCCTACTTCTCGGTGGGAACATTATATACGTCTATAACATATCATAACCTAGCCTAACCCATCTAGCCCCTCGCTGGTAATGTTTTACAGAATCCCGTTCCTGTCGTCCCGTACGTCTCGGTTGGGACGTTATGAACGTCTACAGCGATATATATCCTAACGTAAGGCAGGCTAACATCTCGGATGTAGTATATTACATCATTCCTAGCGTATCGACCACTACTTCTCGGTGGGAACATTATATACGTCTATAACGTATCATAACCTAACCTAACCCATCTAGCCCCTCGCTGGTAATGTTTTACAGAATCCCGTTCCTGTCGTCCCGTACGTCTCGGTTGGGACGTTCTGAACGTCTACAGCGATATATATCCTAACGTAAGGCAGGCTAACATCTCGGATGTAGTATTTTACAACAGTCCTGGCGTATCGGCCCCTACTTCTCGGTGGGTACATTATATACGTCTATAACGTAACATAACGTAACCTAACCCATCTAGCCCCTCGCTGGTAATGTATTACAGAATCCCGTTCCTGTTGTGCCGTACGTCTCGGTTTGGACGTTATGAACGTCTACAGCGATATATATCCAAACGTAAGGCAGGCTAACTTCTCGGATGTAGTGTTTTACAACAGTCCTGGCGTATCGGCCCCTACTTCTCGGTGGGAACATTATATACGTCTATAACGTAACATAACGTAACCCAACCCATCTAGCCCCTCGCTGGTAATGTATTACAGAATCCCGTTCCTGTTGTGCCGTACGTCTCGGTTGGGATATTATATACGTCTATAGCGTTATATATCCTAACCTAAGGCAGGCTATCGTCTCGGATGCAGTATTTTACAACATTCCTGGCGTAACGGCCCATACTTCTCAGTGGGAACATTATATTCGTCTATAACGTAATATAACCTAACCTAACGCATCTAGCCCCTCGCTGGTCATGTTTTACAGAATCCCGTTCGTGTCGTCCCGTACGTCTCGGTTGGGACGTTATGAACGTCTACAGCGATATATATCCTAACCTAAGGAAGGCTAACATCTCAGATGTAGTAGATTACATCATTCCTGGCGTATCGGCCTCTACTTCTCGGTGGAAACATTATATACGTCTATAACGTAATATAACCTAACCTAACACATCTAGCCCCTCGCTGGTAATGTTTTACAGAATCCCGTTCGTGTCGTCCCGTACGTCTCGGTTGGGATATTGTATACGTCTATAGCGTTATATATCCTAACCTAAGGCAGGCTATCATCTCGGATGTAGTATTTTACAACATTCCTGGCGTATCGGCCCCTACTTCTCGGTGGGAACATTATATACGTCTATAACGTATCATAACCTAACCTAACACATCTAGCCCCTCGCTGGGAATGTTTTACAGAATCCCGTTCCTGTCGTCCCGTACGTCTCGGTTGCGACGTTATGAACGTCTACAGCAATATATATCCTAACGTAAGGCAGGCTAACATCTCGGATGTAGTATTTTACATCATTCCTGGCGTATCGGCCCATACTTCTCGGTGGGAATATTATATACGTCTATAACGTATCATAACCTAACCTAACACATCTAGCCCCTCGCTGGTAATGTTTTACAGAATCCCGTTCCTGTCGTCCCGTACGTCTCGGTTGGGACGTTATGAATGTCTACAGCGATATATATCCAAACGTAAGGCAGGCTAACTTCTCGGATGTAGTGTTTTACAACAGTCCTGGCGTATCGGCCCCTACTTCTCGGTGGGAACATTATATACGTCTATAACGTAACATAACGTAACCCAACCCATCTAGCCCGTCGCTGGTAATGTATTACAGAATCCCGTTCCTGTTGTGCCGTACTTCTCGGTTGGGATATTATATACGTCTATAGCGTTATATATCGTAACCTAAGGCAGGCTGTCTTCTCGGATGCAGTATTTTACAACATTCCTGGCGTATCGGCCCATACTTCTCAGTGGGAACATTATATTCGTCTATAACGTAATATAACCTATCCTAACACATCTAGCCCCTCGCTGGTAATGTTTTACAGAATCCCGTTCGTGTCGTCCCGTTCGTCTCGGTTGGGACATTATATACGTCTATAGCGTTATATATCCTAACTTAAGGCAGGCTAACATCCCGGATGCAGTATTTTACAACGTTCCTGGCGGCTCGGCCTCTACTTCTCGGTGGGAACATTATATTCGTCTATAACGTAATATAACCTAACCTAACACATCTAGCTCCTCGCTGGTAATGTTTTACAGAACCCCGTTCGTGTCGTCCCGTACGTCTCGGTTGGGATATTATATACGTCTATAGCGTTATATATCCTAACCTAAGGCAGGCTAACATCTCGGATGTAGTATATTACATGATTCCTGGCGTATCGGCCTCTACTTCTCGGTGGGAACATTATATACGTCTATAACGTATTATGACCTAACCTAACACATCTAGCTAATCCCTGGTAATGTTTTACAGAATCCCGTTCGTGTCGTCCCGTACGTCTCGGTTGGGACATTATATACGTCTACAGCGTTATATATCCTAACCTAAGGCAGGCTAACATCTCGGATGCAGTATTTTACAACATTCCTGGCGTATCGACCACTACTTCTCGGTGGAAACATTATATACGTCTATAACGTAATATAACCTAACCTAACACATCCAGCTAGTCGCTTTAATGTTTCACAGAATCCCGTTCGTGTCGTCCCGTTCGTCTCAGTTGGGACGCTATAAACGTCTACAGCGATATATATCCTAACGTAAGGCAGGCTAACATCTCGGATGTAGTATTTTACAACAGTCCTGGCGTATCGGCCCATACTTCTCGGTGGGAATATTATATACGTCTATAACGTATCATAACCTAACCTAACCCATCTAGCCCCTCGCTGGTAATGTTTTACAGAATCCCGTTCCTGTCGTCCCGTACGTCTCGGTTGGGACGTTATGAACGTCTACAGCGATATATATCGAAACGTAAGGCAGGCTAACTTCTCGGATGTAGTGTTTTACAACAGTCCTGGCGTATCGGCCCCTACTTCTCGGTGGGAACATTATATACGTCTATAACGTAACATAACGTAACCCAACCCATCTAGCCCCTCGCTGGTAATGTTTTACAGAATCCCGTTCGTGTCGTCCCGTACGTCTCGGTTGGGATATTATATACCTCTATAGCGTTATATATCCTAACCTAAGGCAGGCTATCATCTCGGATGTAGTATTTTACAACGTTCCTGGCGGGTCGGCCTCTACATCTCGGTGGGAACATTATATTCGTCTATAACGTAATATAACCTAACCTAACACATCTAGCCCCTCGCTGGTAATGTTTTACAGAATCCCGTTCGTGTCTTCCCGTACGCCTCGGTTGGGATATTATGTACGTCTATAGCGTTATATATCCTAACTTAAGGCAGGCTATCATCTCGGATGTAGTATTTTACAACATTCCTGGCGTATCGGCCCCTACTTCTCGGTGGGAACATTATATACGTCTATAACGTATCATAACTTAGCCTAACCCATCTAGCCCCTCGCCGGTAATGTTTTATAGAATCCCGTTCCTGTCGTCCCGTACGTCTCGGTTGGGACGTTATGAACGTCTACAGCGATATATATCCTAACGTAAGGCAGGCTAACATCTCGGATGTAGTATATTACATCATTCCTAGCGTATCGACCACTACTTCTCGGTGGGAACATTATATACGTCTATAACGTATCATAACCTAACCTAACCCATCTAGCCCCTCGCTGGTAATGTTTTACAGAATCCCGTTCCTGTCGTCCCGTACGTCTCGGTTGGGACGTTATGAACGTCTACAGCGATATATATCCTAACCTAAGGCAGGCTATCATCTCGGATGTAGTATTTTACAACATTCCTGGCGTATCGGCCCCTACTTCTCGGTGGGAACATTATATACGTCTATAACGTATCATAACCTAGCCTAACCCATCTAGCCCCTCGCTGGTAATGTTTTATAGAATCCCGTTCCTGTCGTCCCGTACGTCTCGGTTGGGACGTTATGAACGTCTACAGCGATATATATCCTAACGTAAGGCAGGCTAACATCTCGGATGTAGTATATTACATCATTCCTAGCGTATCGACCACTACTTCTCGGTGGGAACATTATATACGTCTATAACGTATCATAACCTAACCTAACCCATCTAGCCCCTCGCTGGTAATGTTTTACAGAATCCCGTTCCTGTCGTCCCGTACATCTCGGTTGGGACGTTATGAACGTCTACAGCGATATATATCCTAACGTAAGGCAGGCTAACATCTCGGATGTAGTATTTTACAACAGTCCTGGCGTATCGGCCCCTACTGCTCGGTGGGTACATTATATACGTCTATAACGTAACATAACATAACCTAACCCATCTAGCCCCTCGCTGGTAATGTATTACAGAATCCCGTTCGTGTCATCCCGTACGTCTCGGTTGGGATATTATATACGTCTATAGCGTTATATATCCTAACCTAAGGCAGGCTATCATCTCGGACGTAGTATTTTACAACATTCCTCGCGCATCGGCCTCTACTTCTCGGTGGGAACATTATATTCGTCTATAACGTAATATAACCTAACCTATCACATCTAGCCCCTCGCTGGTAATGTTTTACAAAATCCCGTTCGTGTCGTCCCGTACGTCTCGGTTGGGATATTATGTACGTCTATAGCGTTATATATCCTAACTTAAGGCAGGCTATCATCTCGGATGTAGTATTTTACAACGTTCCGGGCGGGTCGGCCTCTACTTCTCGGTGGGAACATTCTATTCGTCTATAACGTAATATAACCTAACCTAACACATCTAGCCCCTCGCTGGTAATGTTTTACAGAATCCCGTTCGTGTCGTCCCGTACGTCTCGGTTGGGATATTATATACGTCTATAGCGTTATATATCCTAACCTAAGGCAGGCTATCATCTCGGATGTAGTATTTTACAACATTCCTGGCGTATCGGCCCCTACTTCTCGGTGGGAACATTATATACGTCTATAACGTATCATAACCTAGCCTAACCCATCTAGCCCCTCGCTGGTAATGTTTTATAGAATCCCGTTCCTGTCGTCCCGTACGTCTCGGTTGGGACGTTATGAACGTCTACAGCGATATATATCCTAACGTAAGGCAGGCTAACATCTCAGATGTAGGATATTACATCATTCCTGGAGTATCGGCCTGTACTTCTAGGTGGGAACATTACATACGTCTATAACGTATCATAACCTAACCTAACCCATCTAGCCCCTCGCTGGTAATGTTTTACAGAATCCCGTTCGTGTTGTCCCGTACGTCTCGGTTGGGACGTTATGAACGTCTACAGCGATATATATCCTAACGTAAGGCAGGCTAACATTTCGGATGTAGTATCTTACAACAGTCCTGGCGTATCGGCCCCTACTTCTCGGTGGGAACATTATATACGTCTATAACGTAATATAACCTAACCTAACATATCTAGCTCCTCGCTGGTAATGTTTTACAAAGTCCCGTTCGTGTCGTCCCGTACGTCTCGGTTGAGATATTATATACGTCTATAGCATTATATATCCTAACCTAAGGCAGGCTAACATCTCGGATGTAGTATATTACATCATTCCTGGCGTATCGACCACTACTTCTCGGTGGAAACATTATATACGTCTATAACGTAATATAACCTAACCTAACACATCTAGCTCCTCGCTGGTAATGTTTTACAGAACCCCGTTCGTGTTGTCCCGTACGTCTCGGATGGAATATTATATACGTCTATACCGTTCTATATCCTAACCTAAGGAAGGCTATCATCTCGGATGTAGTATTTTACAACATTCTTGACGTATCGGCCCCTACTTCTCGGTGGGAACATTATATACGTCTATAACGTATCATAACCTAACCTAACCCATCTAGCCCCTCGCTGGTAATGTTTTACAGAATCCCGTTCCTGTCGTCCCGTACGTCTCGGTTGGGACGTTATGAACGTCTACAGCGATATATATCGAAACGTAAGGCAGGCTAACTTCTCGGATGCAGTATTTTACAACATTCCTGGCGTATCGGCCCATACTTCTCAGTGGGAACATTATATTCGTCTATAACGTAATATAACCTATCCTAACACATCTAGCCCCTCGCTGGTAATGTTTTACAGAATCCCGTTCGTGTCGTCCCGTTCGTCTCGGTTGGGACATTATATACGTCTATAGCGTTATATATCCTAACTTAAGGCAGGCTATCATGTCGGATGTAGTATTTTACAACGTTCCTGGCGGGTCGGCCTCTACTTCTCGGTGGGAACATTATATTCGTCTATAACGTAATATAACCTAACCTAACACATCTAGCTCCTCGCTGGTAATGTTTTACAGAACCCCGTTCGTGTTGTCCCGTACGTCTCGGATGGAATATTATATACGTCTATACCGTTCTATATCCTAACCTAAGGAAGGCTATCATCTCGGATGTAGTATTTTACAACATTCTTGACGTATCGGCCCCTACTTCTCGGTGGGAACATTATATACGTCTATAACGTATCATAACCTAACCTAACCCATCTAGCCCCTCGCTGGTAATGTTTTACAGAATCCCGTTCCTGTCGTCCCGTACGTCTCGGTTGGGATATTATATACGTCTATAGCGTTATATATCCTAACCTAAGGCAGGCTATCATCTCGGATGTAGTATTTTACAACATTCCTGGCGTATCGGCCCCTACTTCTCGGTGGGAACATTATATACGTCTATAACATATCATAACCTAGCCTAACCCATCTAGCCCCTCGCTGGTAATGTTTTACAGAATCCCGTTCCTGTTGTGCCGTACGTCTCGGTTGGGACGTTATGAACGTCTACAGCGATATATATCCTAACGTAAGGCAGGCTATCATCTCGGATGTAGTATTTTACAACATTCCTAGCGCATCGGCCTCTACTTCTCGGTGGGAACATTATATTCGTCTATAACGTAATATAACCTAACCTATCACATCTAGCCTCTCGCTGGTAATGTTTTACAAAATCCCGTTCGTGTCGTCCCGTACGTCCCGGTTGGGATATTATATACGTCTATAGCATTGTATATCCTAACCTAAGGCAGGCTAGCATCTCGGATGTAGTATATTACATCATTCCTGGCGTATCGACCACTACTTCTCGGTGGAAACATTATATACGTCTATAACGTAATATAACCTAACCTAACACATCTAGCTAGTCGATTTAGTGTTTCACAGAATCCCGTTCGTGTCGTCCCGTTCGTCTCGGTTGGGACATTATATACGTCTGTAGCGTTATATATCCTAACTTAAGGCAGGCTAACATCTCGGATGTAGTATTTTACAACGTTCCTGGCGGGTCGGTCTCTACTTCTCGGTGGGAACATTATATTCGTCTATATCGTAATATAACCTAACCTAACACATCTAGCCCCTCGCTGGTAATGTTTTACAGAATCCCGTTCGTGTCGTCCCGTACGTCTCGGTTGGGATATTATATACGTCTATAGCGTTATATATCCTAACCTAAGGCAGGCTATCATCTCGGATGTAGTATTTTACAACATTCCTGGCGTATCGGCCCCTACTTCTCGGTGGGAACATTATATACGTCTATAACGTATCATAACCTAACCTAACCCATCTAGCCCCTCGCTGGTAATGTTTTACAGAATCCCGTTCCTGTCGTCCCGTACGTCTCGGTTAGGACGTTATGAACGTCTACAGCGATATATATCCTAACCTAAGGCAGGCTAACATCTCGGATGTAGTATATTACATCATTCCTGGCGTATCGACCACTACTTCTCGGTGGAAACATTATATACGTCTATAACGTAATATAATCTAACCTAACACATCTAGCTAGTCGCTTTAACGTTTCACAGAATCCCGTTCGTGTCGTCCCGTTCGTCTAGGTTGGGACATTATATACGTCTATAGCGTTATATATCCTAACCTAAGGCAGGCTATCATCTCGGATGTAGTATTTTACAACATTCCTCGCGCATCGGCCTCTACTTCTCGGTGGGAACATTATATTCGTCTATAACGTAATATAACCTAACCTATCACATCTATCCCCTCGCTGGTAATGTTTTACAAAATCCCGTTCGTGTCGTCCCGTACTTCTCGGTTGGGACATTATATACGTTTACAGCGTTATATATCCTAACTTAAGCCAGGCTAACATCTCGGATGCAGTATTTTACAACGTTCCTGGCGGATCGGCCTCTACTTCTCGGTGGGAACATTATATTCGTCTATAACGTAATATAACCTATCCTAACACATCTAGCCCCTCGCTGGTAATGTTTTACAGAATCCCGTTCGTGTCGTCCCGTACGTCTCGGTTGGGATATTATATACGTCTATAGCGTTATATATCCTAACTTAAGGCAGGCTATTATCTCGGATGTAGTATTTTACAACATTCCTGGCGGGTCGGCCTCTACTTCTCGGTGGGAACATTATATACGTCTATAACGTAATATAACCTAACCTAACATATCTAGCTCCTCGCTGGTAATGTTTTACAAAATCCCGTTCGTGTCGTCCCGTACGTCTCGGTTGGGATATTATATACGTCTATAGCATTATATATCCTAACCTAAGGCAGGCTAACATCTCGGATGTACTATTTTACAACGTTTCTGGCGGATCGGCCTCTACTTCTCGGTGGGAACATTATATTCGTCTGTAACGTAATATAACATAACCTAACACATCTAGCCCTTCGCTGGTAATGTTTTACAGAATCCCGTTCGTGTCGTCCCGTACGTATCGGTTGGGATATTATATACGTCTATAGCGTTATATATCCTAACCTAAGGCAGGCTAACATCTCGGATGTAGTATATTACATCATTCCTGGCGTATCGGCCCCTACTTCTCGGTGGGAACATTATATACGTCTATAAGGTATCATAACCTAGCCTAACCCATCTAGCCCCTCGCTGGTAATGTTTTACAGAATCCCGTTCCTGTCGTCCCGTACGTCTCGGTTGGGACGTTATGAACGTCTACAGCGATATATATCCTAACGTAAGGCAGGCTAACATCTCGGATGTAGTATTTTACAACATTCCTGGCGGGTCGGCCTGTACTTCTAGGTGGGAACATTACATACGTCTATAACGTATCATAACCTAACCTAACCCATCTAGCCCCTCGCTGGTAATGTTTTACAGAATCCCGTTCGTGTCGTCCCGTACGTCTCGGTTGGGACATTATATACGTCTATAGCGTTATATATCCTAACTTAAGGCAGGCTATCATGTCGGATGTAGTATTTTACAACGTTCCTGGCGGGTCGGCCTCTACTTCTCGGTGGGAACATTATATTCGTCTATAACGTAATATAACCTAACCTAACACATCTAGCTCCTCGCTGGTAATGTTTTACAGAACCCCGTTCGTGTTGTCCCGTACGTCTCGGATGGAATATTATATACGTCTATACCGTTCTATATCCTAACCTAAGGAAGGCTATCATCTCGGATGTAGTATTTTACAACATTCTTGACGTATCGGCCCCTACTTCTCGGTGGGAACATTATATACGTCTATAACGTATCATAACCTAACCTAACCCATCTAGCCCCTCGCTGGTAATGTTTTACAGAATCCCGTTCCTGTCGTCCCGTACGTCTCGGTTGGGATATTATATACGTCTATAGCGTTATATATCCTAACCTAAGGCAGGCTATCATCTCGGATGTAGTATTTTACAACATTCCTGGCGTATCGGCCCCTACTTCTCGGTGGGAACATTATATACGTCTATAACATATCATAACCTAGCCTAACCCATCTAGCCCCTCGCTGGTAATGTTTTACAGAATCCCGTTCCTGTTGTGCCGTACGTCTCGGTTGGGACGTTATGAACGTCTACAGCGATATATATCCTAACGTAAGGCAGGCTATCATCTCGGATGTAGTATTTTACAACATTCCTAGCGCATCGGCCTCTACTTCTCGGTGGGAACATTATATTCGTCTATAACGTAATATAACCTAACCTATCACATCTAGCCTCTCGCTGGTAATGTTTTACAAAATCCCGTTCGTGTCGTCCCGTACGTCCCGGTTGGGATATTATATACGTCTATAGCATTGTATATCCTAACCTAAGGCAGGCTAGCATCTCGGATGTAGTATATTACATCATTCCTGGCGTATCGACCACTACTTCTCGGTGGAAACATTATATACGTCTATAACGTAATATAACCTAACCTAACACATCTAGCTAGTCGATTTAGTGTTTCACAGAATCCCGTTCGTGTCGTCCCGTTCGTCTCGGTTGGGACATTATATACGTCTGTAGCGTTATATATCCTAACTTAAGGCAGGCTAACATCTCGGATGTAGTATTTTACAACGTTCCTGGCGGGTCGGTCTCTACTTCTCGGTGGGAACATTATATTCGTCTATATCGTAATATAACCTAACCTAACACATCTAGCCCCTCGCTGGTAATGTTTTACAGAATCCCGTTCGTGTCGTCCCGTACGTCTCGGTTGGGATATTATATACGTCTATAGCGTTATATATCCTAACCTAAGGCAGGCTATCATCTCGGATGTAGTATTTTACAACATTCCTGGCGTATCGGCCCCTACTTCTCGGTGGGAACATTATATACGTCTATAACGTATCATAACCTAACCTAACCCATCTAGCCCCTCGCTGGTAATGTTTTACAGAATCCCGTTCCTGTCGTCCCGTACGTCTCGGTTAGGACGTTATGAACGTCTACAGCGATATATATCCTAACCTAAGGCAGGCTAACATCTCGGATGTAGTATATTACATCATTCCTGGCGTATCGACCACTACTTCTCGGTGGAAACATTATATACGTCTATAACGTAATATAATCTAACCTAACACATCTAGCTAGTCGCTTTAACGTTTCACAGAATCCCGTTCGTGTCGTCCCGTTCGTCTAGGTTGGGACATTATATACGTCTATAGCGTTATATATCCTAACCTAAGGCAGGCTATCATCTCGGATGTAGTATTTTACAACATTCCTCGCGCATCGGCCTCTACTTCTCGGTGGGAACATTATATTCGTCTATAACGTAATATAACCTAACCTATCACATCTATCCCCTCGCTGGTAATGTTTTACAAAATCCCGTTCGTGTCGTCCCGTACTTCTCGGTTGGGACATTATATACGTTTACAGCGTTATATATCCTAACTTAAGCCAGGCTAACATCTCGGATGCAGTATTTTACAACGTTCCTGGCGGATCGGCCTCTACTTCTCGGTGGGAACATTATATTCGTCTATAACGTAATATAACCTATCCTAACACATCTAGCCCCTCGCTGGTAATGTTTTACAGAATCCCGTTCGTGTCGTCCCGTACGTCTCGGTTGGGATATTATATACGTCTATAGCGTTATATATCCTAACTTAAGGCAGGCTATTATCTCGGATGTAGTATTTTACAACATTCCTGGCGGGTCGGCCTCTACTTCTCGGTGGGAACATTATATACGTCTATAACGTAATATAACCTAACCTAACATATCTAGCTCCTCGCTGGTAATGTTTTACAAAATCCCGTTCGTGTCGTCCCGTACGTCTCGGTTGGGATATTATATACGTCTATAGCATTATATATCCTAACCTAAGGCAGGCTAACATCTCGGATGTACTATTTTACAACGTTTCTGGCGGATCGGCCTCTACTTCTCGGTGGGAACATTATATTCGTCTGTAACGTAATATAACATAACCTAACACATCTAGCCCTTCGCTGGTAATGTTTTACAGAATCCCGTTCGTGTCGTCCCGTACGTATCGGTTGGGATATTATATACGTCTATAGCGTTATATATCCTAACCTAAGGCAGGCTAACATCTCGGATGTAGTATATTACATCATTCCTGGCGTATCGGCCCCTACTTCTCGGTGGGAACATTATATACGTCTATAAGGTATCATAACCTAGCCTAACCCATCTAGCCCCTCGCTGGTAATGTTTTACAGAATCCCGTTCCTGTCGTCCCGTACGTCTCGGTTGGGACGTTATGAACGTCTACAGCGATATATATCCTAACGTAAGGCAGGCTAACATCTCGGATGTAGTATTTTACAACATTCCTGGCGGGTCGGCCTGTACTTCTAGGTGGGAACATTACATACGTCTATAACGTATCATAACCTAACCTAACCCATCTAGCCCCTCGCTGGTAATGTTTTACAGAATCCCGTTCGTGTTGTCCCGTACGTCTCGGTTGGGATATTATATACGTCTATAGCGTTATATATCCTAACGTAAGGCAGGCTAACATTTCGGATGTAGTATCTTACAACAGTCCTGGCGTATCGGCCCCTACTTCTCGGTGGGAACATTATATACGTCTATAACGTAATATAACCTAACCTAACATATCTAGCTCCTCGCTGGTAATGTTTTACAAAGTCCCGTTCGTGTCGTCCCGTACGTCTCGGTTGAGATATTATATACGTCTATAGCATTATATATCCTAACCTAAGGCAGGCTAACATCTCGGATGTAGTATATTACATCATTCCTGGCGTATCGACCACTACTTCTCGGTGGAAACATTATATACGTCTATAACGTAATATAACCTAACCTAACACATCTAGCTCCTCGCTGGTAATGTTTTACAGAACCCCGTTCGTGTTGTCCCGTACGTCTCGGATGGAATATTATATACGTCTATACCGTTCTATATCCTAACCTAAGGAAGGCTATCATCTCGGATGTAGTATTTTACAACATTCTTGACGTATCGGCCCCTACTTCTCGGTGGGAACATTATATACGTCTATAACGTATCATAACCTAACCTAACCCATCTAGCCCCTCGCTGGTAATGTTTTACAGAATCCCGTTCCTGTCGTCCCGTACGTCTCGGTTGGGACGTTATGAACGTCTACAGCGATATATATCGAAACGTAAGGCAGGCTAACTTCTCGGATGCAGTATTTTACAACATTCCTGGCGTATCGGCCCATACTTCTCCGTGGGAACATTATATTCGTCTATAACGTAATATAACCTATCCTAACACATCTAGCCCCTCGCTGGTAATGTTTTACAGAATCCCGTTCGTGTCGTCCCGTTCGTCTCGGTTGGGACATTATATACGTCTATAGCGTTATATATCCTAACTTAAGGCAGGCTATCATGTCGGATGTAGTATTTTACAACGTTCCTGGCGGGTCGGCCTCTACTTCTCGGTGGGAACATTATATTCGTCTATAACGTAATATAACCTAACCTAACACATCTAGCTCCTCGCTGGTAATGTTTTACAGAACCCCGTTCGTGTTGTCCCGTACGTCTCGGATGGAATATTATATACGTCTATACCGTTCTATATCCTAACCTAAGGAAGGCTATCATCTCGGATGTAGTATTTTACAACATTCTTGACGTATCGGCCCCTACTTCTCGGTGGGAACATTATATACGTCTATAACGTATCATAACCTAACCTAACCCATCTAGCCCCTCGCTGGTAATGTTTTACAGAATCCATTTCCTGTCGTCCCGTACGTCTCGGTTGGGACGTTATGAACGTCTACAGCGATATATATCCTAACCTAAGGCAGGCTAACATCTCAGATGTAGGATATTACATCATTCCTGGCGTATCGGCCTGTACTTCTAGGTGGGAACATTACATACGTCTATAACGTATCATAACCTAACCTAACATATCTAGCTCCTCGCTGGTAATGTTTTACAAAGTCCCGTTCGTGTCGTCCCGTACGTCTCGGTTGAGATATTATATACGTCTATAGCATTATATATCCTAACCTAAGGCAGGCTAACATCTCGGATGTAGTATATTACATCATTCCTGGCGTATCGACCACTACTTCTCGGTGGAAACATTATATACGTCTATAACGTAATATAACCTAACCTAACACATCTAGCTAGTCGCTTTAATGTTTCACAGAATCCCGTTCCTGTCGTCCCGTTCGTCTCGGTTGGGACATTATATACGTCTATAGCGTTATATATCCTAACATAAGGCAGGCTATCATGTCGGATGTAGTATTTTACTACGTTCCTGGCGGGTCGGCCTCTACTTCTCGGTGGGAACATTATATTCGTCTATAACGTAATATAACCTAACCTAACACATCTAGCCCCTCGCTGGTAATGTTTTACAGAATCCCGTTCGTGTCGTCCCGTACGTCTCGGTTGGGACATTATATACGTCTATAGCGTTATATATCCTAACTTAAGGCAGGCTATCATGTCGGATGTAGTATTTTACAACGTTCCTGGCGGGTCGGCCTCTACTTCTCGGTGGGAACATTATATTCGTCTATAACGTAATATAACCTAACCTAACACATCTAGCTCCTCGCTGGTAATGTTTTACAGAACCCCGTTCGTGTTGTCCCGTACGTCTCGGATGGAATATTATATACGTCTATACCGTTCTATATCCTAACCTAAGGAAGGCTATCATCTCGGATGTAGTATTTTACAACATTCTTGACGTATCGGCCCCTACTTCTCGGTGGGAACATTATATACGTCTATAACGTATCATAACCTAACCTAACCCATCTAGCCCCTCGCTGGTAATGTTTTACAGAATCCATTTCCTGTCGTCCCGTACGTCTCGGTTGGGACGTTATGAACGTCTACAGCGATATATATCCTAACCTAAGGCAGGCTAACATCTCAGATGTAGGATATTACATCATTCCTGGCGTATCGGCCTGTACTTCTAGGTGGGAACATTACATACGTCTATAACGTATCATAACCTAACCTAACATATCTAGCTCCTCGCTGGTAATGTTTTACAAAGTCCCGTTCGTGTCGTCCCGTACGTCTCGGTTGAGATATTATATACGTCTATAGCATTATATATCCTAACCTAAGGCAGGCTAACATCTCGGATGTAGTATATTACATCATTCCTGGCGTATCGACCACTACTTCTCGGTGGAAACATTATATACGTCTATAACGTAATATAACCTAACCTAACACATCTAGCTAGTCGCTTTAATGTTTCACAGAATCCCGTTCCTGTCGTCCCGTTCGTCTCGGTTGGGACATTATATACGTCTATAGCGTTATATATCCTAACATAAGGCAGGCTATCATGTCGGATGTAGTATTTTACTACGTTCCTGGCGGGTCGGCCTCTACTTCTCGGTGGGAACATTATATTCGTCTATAACGTAATATAACCTAACCTAACACATCTAGCCCCTCGCTGGTAATGTTTTACAGAATCCCGTTCGTGTCGTCCCGTACGTCTCGGTTGGGACATTATATACGTCTATAGCGTTATATATCCTAACTTAAGGCAGGCTATCATGTCGGATGTAGTATTTTACAACGTTCCTGGCGGGTCGGCCTCTACTTCTCGGTGGGAACATTATATTCGTCTATAACGTAATATAACCTAACCTAACACATCTAGCTCCTCGCTGGTAATGTTTTACAGAACCCCGTTCGTGTTGTCCCGTACGTCTCGGATGGAATATTATATACGTCTATACCGTTCTATATCCTAACCTAAGGAAGGCTATCATCTCGGATGTAGTATTTTACAACATTCTTGACGTATCGGCCCCTACTTCTCGGTGGGAACATTATATACGTCTATAACGTATCATAACCTAACCTAACCCATCTAGCCCCTCGCTGGTAATGTTTTACAGAATCCATTTCCTGTCGTCCCGTACGTCTCGGTTGGGACGTTATGAACGTCTACAGCGATATATATCCTAACCTAAGGCAGGCTAACATCTCAGATGTAGGATATTACATCATTCCTGGCGTATCGGCCTGTACTTCTAGGTGGGAACATTACATACGTCTATAACGTATCATAACCTAACCTAACATATCTAGCTCCTCGCTGGTAATGTTTTACAAAGTCCCGTTCGTGTCGTCCCGTACGTCTCGGTTGAGATATTATATACGTCTATAGCATTATATATCCTAACCTAAGGCAGGCTAACATCTCGGATGTAGTATATTACATCATTCCTGGCGTATCGACCACTACTTCTCGGTGGAAACATTATATACGTCTATAACGTAATATAACCTAACCTAACACATCTAGCTAGTCGCTTTAATGTTTCACAGAATCCCGTTCCTGTCGTCCCGTTCGTCTCGGTTGGGACATTATATACGTCTATAGCGTTATATATCCTAACATAAGGCAGGCTATCATGTCGGATGTAGTATTTTACTACGTTCCTGGCGGGTCGGCCTCTACTTCTCGGTGGGAACATTATATTCGTCTATAACGTAATATAACCTAACCTAACACATCTAGCCCCTCGCTGGTAATGTTTTACAGAATCCCGTTCGTGTCGTCCCGTACGTCTCGGTTGGGATATTATATACCTCTATAGCGTTATATATCCTAACCTAAGGCAGGCTAACATCTCGGATGCAGTATTTTACAACATTCCTGGCGGGTCGGCACCTACTTCTCGGTGGGAACATTATATACGTCTATAACGTAATATAACCTAACCTAACATATCTAGCTCCTCGCTGGTAATGTTTTACAAAGTCCCGTTCGTGTCGTCCCGTTCGTCTCGGTTGGGATATTATATACGTCTATAGCGTTATATATCCTAACCTAAGGCAGGCTATCATCTCGGATGTAGTATTTTACAACATTCCTCGCGCATCGGCCTCTACTTCTCGGTGGGAACATTATATTCGTCTATAACGTAATATAACCTAACCTATCACATCTAGCCCCTCGCTGGTAATGTTTTACAGAATCCCGTTCGTGTCGCCCCGTTCGTCTCCGTTGGGACATTATATACGTCTATAGCGTTATATATCCTAACATAAGGCAGGCTATCATGTCGGATGTAGTATTTTACTACGTTCCTGGCGGGTCGGCCTCTACTTCTCGGTGGGAAAATTATATTCGTCTATAACGTAATATAACCTAACCTAACACATCTAGCCCCTCGCTGGTAATGTTTTACATAATCCCGTTCGTGTCGTCCCGTACGTCTCGGTTGGGCTATTATATACCTCTATAACGTTATATATCCTAACCTAAGGCAGGCTATCATCTCGGATGTAGTATTTTACAACATTCCTGGCGTATCGGCCCCTACTTCTCGGTGGGAACATTATATACGTCTATAACATATCATAACCTAGCCTAACCCATCTAGCCCCTCGCTGGTAATGTTTTACAGAATCCCGTTCCTGTCGTCCCGTACGTCTCGGTTGGGACGTTATGAACGTCTACAGCGATATATATCCTAACGTAAGGCAGGCTAACATCTCGGATGTAGTATATTACATCATTCCTAGCGTATCGACCACTACTTCTCGGTGGGAACATTATATACGTCTATAACGTATCATAACCTAACCTAACCCATCTAGCCCCTCGCTGGTAATGTTTTACAGAATCCCGTTCCTGTCGTCCCGTAAGTCTCGGTTGGGACGTTATTAACGTCTACATCGATATATATCCTAACGTAAGGCAGGCTATCATCTCGGATGTAGTATTTTACAACGTTCCTGGCGGGTCGGTCTCTACTTCTCGGTGGGAACATTATATTCGTCTATAACGTAATATAACCTAACCTAACACATCTAGCCCCTCGCTGGTAATGTTTTACAGAATCCCGTTCGTGTCATCCCGTACGTCTCGGTTGGGATATTATATAAGTCTATAGCGTTATATATCCTAACCTAAGGCAGGCTAACATCTCGGATGCAGTATTTTACAACATTCCTGGCGGGTCGGCCCCTACTTCTCGGTGGGAACATTATATACGTCTATAACGTAATATAACCTAACCTAACACATCTAGCCCCTCGCTGGTAATGTTTTACAGAATCCCGTTCGTGTCGTCCCGTACGTCTCGGTTGGGATATTATATACGTCTATAGCGTTATATATCCTAACCTAAGGCAGGCTATCATCTCGGATGTAGTATTTTACAACATTCCTGGCGTATCGGCCCCTACTTCTCGGTGGGAACATTATATACGTCTATAACGTATCATAACCTAGCCTAACCCATCTAGCCCCTCGCTGGTAATGTTTTATAGAATCCCGTTCCTGTCGTCCCGTACGTCTCGGTTGGGACGTTATGAACGTCTACAGCGATATATATCCTAACGTAAGGCAGGCTAACATCTCGGATGTAGTATATTACATCATTCCTAGCGTATCGACCACTACTTCTCGGTGGGAACATTATATACGTCTATAACGTATCATAACCTAACCTAACCCATCTAGCCCCTCGCTGGTAATGTTTTACAGAATCCCGTTCCTGTCGTCCCGTACGTCTCGGTTGGGACGTTCTGAACGTCTACAGCGATATATATCCTAACGTAAGGCAGGCTAACATCTCGGATGTAGTATTTTACAACAGTCCTGGCGTATCGGCCCCTACTTCTCGGTGGGTACATTATATACGTCTATAACGTAACATAACGTAACCTAACCCATCTAGCCCCTCGCTGGTAATGTATTACAGAATCCCGTTCCTGTTGTGCCGTACGTCTCGGTTGCGATATTATATACGTCTATAGCGTTATATATCCTAACCTAAGGCAGGCTATCTTCTCGGATGCAGTATTTTACAACATTCCTGGCGTATCGGCCCATACTTCTCGGTGGGAACATTATATTCGTCTATAACGTAATATAACCTAACCTATTACATCTAGCCCCTCGCTGGTAATGTTTTACAGAATCCCGTTTGTGTCGTCCCGTAAGTCTCGGTTGGGACGTTATGAACGTCTACAGCGATATATATCCTAACGTAAGGCAGGCTATCATCTCGGATGTAGTATTTTACAACGTTCCTGGCGGGTCGGTCTCTACTTCTCGGTGGGAACATTATATTCGTCTATAACGTAATATAACCTAACCTAACACATCTAGCCCCTCGCTGGTAATGTTTTACAGAATCCCGTTCGTGTCGTCCCGTAAGTCTCGGTTGGGATATTATATACGTCTATCGCGTTATATATCCTAACTTAAGGCAGGCTATCATCTCGGATGTAGTATTTTACAACATTCCTAGCGCATCGGCCTCTACTTCTCGGTGGGAACATTATATTCGTCTATAACGTAATATAACCTAACCTATCACATCTAGCCCCTCGCTGGTAATGTTTTACAAAATCCCGTTCGTGTCGCCCCGTACGTCTCGGTTGGGATATTATATACGTCTATAGCGTTATATATCCTAACCTAAGGCAGGCTAACATCTCGGATGCAGTATTTTACAACATTCCTGGCGGGTCGGCCCCTACTTCTCGGTGGGAACATTATATACGTCTATAACGTAATATAACCTAACCTAACACATCTAGCCCCTCGCTGGTAATGTTTTACAGAATCCCGTTCGTGTCGTCCCGTACGTCTCGGTTGGGATATTATATACGTCTATAGCGTTATATATCCTAACCTAAGGCAGGCTATCATCTCGGATGTAGTATTTTACAACATTCCTGGCGTATCGGCCCCTACTTCTCGGTGGGAACATTATATACGTCTATAACATATCATAACCTAGCCTAACCCATCTAGCCCCTTGCTGGTAATGTTTTACAGAATCCCGTTCCTGTCGTCCCGTACGTCTCGGTTGGGACGTTATGAACGTCTACAGCGATATATATCCTAACGTAAGGTAGGCTAACATCTCGGATGTAGTATATTACATCATTCCTAGCGTATCGACCACTACTTCTCGGTGGGAACATTATATACGTCTATAACGTATCATAACCTAACCTAACCCATCTAGCCCCTCGCTGGTAATGTTTTACAGAATCCCGTTCCTGTCGTCCCGTACGTCTCGGTTGGGACGTTATTAACGTCTACATCGATATATATCCTAACGTAAGGCAGGCTAACATCTCGGATGTAGTATTTTACAACAGTCCTGGCGTATCGGCCCCTACTTCTCGGTGGGTACATTATATACGTCTATAACGTAACATAACGTAACCTAACCCATCTAGCCCCTCGCTGGTAATGTATTACAGAATCCCGTTCCTGTTGTGCCGTACGTCTCGGTTGGGACGTTATGAACGTCTACAGCGATATATATCCTAACGTAAGGCAGGCTATCATCTCGGATGTAGTATTTTACAACATTCCTAGCGCATCGGCCTCTACTTCTCGGTGGGAACATTATATTCGTCTATAACGTAATATAACCTAACCTATCACATCTAGCCTCTCGCTGGTAATGTTTTACAAAATCCCGTTCGTGTCGTCCCGTACGTCCCGGTTGGGATATTATATACGTCTATAGCATTGTATATCCTAACCTAAGGCAGGCTAGCATCTCGGATGTAGTATATTACATCATTCCTAGCGTATCGACCACTACTTCTCGGTGGAAACATTATATACGTCTATAACGTAATATAACCTAACCTAACACATCTAGCTAGTCGATTTAGTGTTTCACAGAATCCCGTTCGTGTCGTCCCGTTCGTCTCGGTTGGGACATTATATACGTCTGTAGCGTTATATATCCTAACTTAAGGCAGGCTAACATCTCGGATGTAGTATTTTACAACGTTCCTGGCGGGTCGGTCTCTACTTCTCGGTGGGAACATTATATTCGTCTATAACGTAATATAACCTAACCTAACACATCTAGCCCCTCGCTGGTAATGTTTTACAGAATCCCGTTCGTGTCGTCCCGTACGTCTCGGTTGGGATATTATATACGTCTATAGCGTTATATATCCTAACCTAAGGCAGGCTATCATCTCGGATGTAGTATTTTACAACATTCCTGGCGTATCGGCCCCTACTTCTCGGTGGGAACATTATATACGTCTATAACGTATCATAACCTAACCTAACCCATCTAGCCCCTCGCTGGTAATGTTTTACAGAATCCCGTTCCTGTCGTCCCGTACGTCTCGGTTAGGACGTTATGAACGTCTACAGCGATATATATCCTAACCTAAGGCAGGCTAACATCTCGGATGTAGTATATTACATCATTCCTGGCGTATCGACCACTACTTCTCGGTGGAAACATTATATACGTCTATAACGTAATATAATCTAACCTAACACATCTAGCTAGTCGCTTTAACGTTTCACAGAATCCCGTTCGTGTCGTCCCGTTCGTCTAGGTTGGGACATTATATACGTCTATAGCGTTATATATCCTAACCTAAGGCAGGCTATCATCTCGGATGTAGTATTTTACAACATTCCTCGCGCATCGGCCTCTACTTCTCGGTGGGAACATTATATTCGTCTATAACGTAATATAACCTAACCTATCACATCTATCCCCTCGCTGGTAATGTTTTACAAAATCCCGTTCGTGTCGTCCCGTACTTCTCGGTTGGGACATTATATACGTTTACAGCGTTATATATCCTAACTTAAGCCAGGCTAACATCTCGGATGCAGTATTTTACAACGTTCCTGGCGGATCGGCCTCTACTTCTCGGTGGGAACATTATATTCGTCTATAACGTAATATTACCTATCCTAACACATCTAGCCCCTCGCTGGTAATGTTTTACAGAATCCCGTTCGTGTCGTCCCGTACGTCTCGGTTGGGATATTATATACGTCTATAGCGTTATATATCCTAACTTAAGGCAGGCTATCATCTCGGATGTAGTATTTTACAACATTCCTGGCGTATCGGCCCATTCCTCACGGTGGGAACATTATATTCGTCTATAACGTAATATAACCTATCCTAACACATCTAGCCCCTCGCTGGTAATGTTTTACAGAATCCCGTTCGTGTCGTCACGTACGTCTCGGTTGGGACATTATATACGTTTACAGCGTTATATATCCTAACTTAAGCCAGGCTAACATCTCGGATGCAGTATTTTACAACGTTCCTGGCGGATCGGCCTCTACTTCTCGGTGGGAACATTATATTCGTCTATAACGTAATATAACCTATCCTAACACATCTAGCCCCTCGCTGGTAATGTTTTACAGAATTCCGTTCGTGTCGTCCCGTACGTCTCGGTTGGGACATTATATACGTTTATAGCGTTATATATCCTAACTTAAGGCAGGCTATTATCTCGGATGTAGTATTTTACAACATTCCTGGCGGGTCGGCCTCTACTTCTCGGTGGGAACATTATATACGTCTATAACGTAATATAACCTAACCTAACATATCTAGCTCCTCGCTGGTAATGTTTTACAAAATCCCGTTCGTGTCGTCCCGTACGTCTCGGTTGGGATATTATATACGTCTATAGCATTATATATCCTAACCTAAGGCAGGCTAACATCTCGGATGTACTATTTTACAACGTTCCTGGCGGATCGGCCTCTACTTCTCGGTGGGAACATTATATTCGTCTATAACGTAATATAACCTAACCTAACACATCTAGCCCCTCGCTGGTAATGTTTTACAGAATCCCGTTCGTGTCGTCCCGTTCGTCTCAGATGGGACATTATATACGTCTATAGCGTTATATATCCTAACTTAAGGCAGGCTATCATCTCGGATGTAGTATTTTACAACGTTCCTGGCGGATCGGCCTCTACTTCTCGGTGGGAACATTATATTCGTCTGTAACGTAATATAACATAACCTAACACATCTAGCCCTTCGCTGGTAATGTTTTACAGAATCCCGTTCGTGTCGTCCCGTACGTCTCGGTTGGGATATTATATACGTCTATAGCGTTATATATCCTAACCTAAGGCAGGCTATCATCTCGGATGTAGTATTTTACAACATTCCTGGCGTATCGGCCCCTACTTCTCGGTGGGAACATTATATACGTCTATAACATATCATAACCTAGCCTAACCCATCTAGCCCCTTGCTGGTAATGTTTTACAGAATCCCGTTCCTGTCGTCCCGTACGTCTCGGTTGGGACGTTATGAACGTCTACAGCGATATATATCCTAACGTAAGGTAGGCTAACATCTCGGATGTAGTATATTACATCATTCCTAGCGTATCGACCACTACTTCTCGGTGGGAACATTATATACGTCTATAACGTATCATAACCTAACCTAACCCATCTAGCCCCTCGCTGGTAATGTTTTACAGAATCCCGTTCCTGTCGTCCCGTACGTCTCGGTTGGGACGTTATTAACGTCTACATCGATATATATCCTAACGTAAGGCAGGCTAACATCTCGGATGTAGTATTTTACAACAGTCCTGGCGTATCGGCCCCTACTTCTCGGTGGGTACATTATATACGTCTATAACGTAACATAACGTAACCTAACCCATCTAGCCCCTCGCTGGTAATGTATTACAGAATCCCGTTCCTGTTGTGCCGTACGTCTCGGTTGGGACGTTATGAACGTCTACAGCGATATATATCCTAACGTAAGGCAGGCTATCATCTCGGATGTAGTATTTTACAACATTCCTAGCGCATCGGCCTCTACTTCTCGGTGGGAACATTATATTCGTCTATAACGTAATATAACCTAACCTATCACATCTAGCCTCTCGCTGGTAATGTTTTACAAAATCCCGTTCGTGTCGTCCCGTACGTCCCGGTTGGGATATTATATACGTCTATAGCATTGTATATCCTAACCTAAGGCAGGCTAGCATCTCGGATGTAGTATATTACATCATTCCTGGCGTATCGACCACTACTTCTCGGTGGAAACATTATATACGTCTATAACGTAATATAACCTAACCTAACACATCTAGCTAGTCGATTTAGTGTTTCACAGAATCCCGTTCGTGTCGTCCCGTTCGTCTCGGTTGGGACATTATATACGTCTGTAGCGTTATATATCCTAACTTAAGGCAGGCTAACATCTCGGATGTAGTATTTTACAACGTTCCTGGCGGGTCGGTCTCTACTTCTCGGTGGGAACATTATATTCGTCTATAACGTAATATAACCTAACCTAACACATCTAGCCCCTCGCTGGTAATGTTTTACAGAATCCCGTTCGTGTCGTCCCGTACGTCTCGGTTGGGATATTATATACGTCTATAGCGTTATATATCCTAACCTAAGGCAGGCTATCATCTCGGATGTAGTATTTTACAACATTCCTGGCGTATCGGCCCCTACTTCTCGGTGGGAACATTATATACGTCTATAACGTATCATAACCTAACCTAACCCATCTAGCCCCTCGCTGGTAATGTTTTACAGAATCCCGTTCCTGTCGTCCCGTACGTCTCGGTTAGGACGTTATGAACGTCTACAGCGATATATATCCTAACCTAAGGCAGGCTAACATCTCGGATGTAGTATATTACATCATTCCTGGCGTATCGACCACTACTTCTCGGTGGAAACATTATATACGTCTATAACGTAATATAATCTAACCTAACACATCTAGCTAGTCGCTTTAACGTTTCACAGAATCCCGTTCGTGTCGTCCCGTTCGTCTAGGTTGGGACATTATATACGTCTATAGCGTTATATATCCTAACCTAAGGCAGGCTATCATCTCGGATGTAGTATTTTACAACATTCCTCGCGCATCGGCCTCTACTTCTCGGTGGGAACATTATATTCGTCTATAACGTAATATAACCTAACCTATCACATCTATCCCCTCGCTGGTAATGTTTTACAAAATCCCGTTCGTGTCGTCCCGTACTTCTCGGTTGGGACATTATATACGTTTACAGCGTTATATATCCTAACTTAAGCCAGGCTAACATCTCGGATGCAGTATTTTACAACGTTCCTGGCGGATCGGCCTCTACTTCTCGGTGGGAACATTATATTCGTCTATAACGTAATATTACCTATCCTAACACATCTAGCCCCTCGCTGGTAATGTTTTACAGAATCCCGTTCGTGTCGTCCCGTACGTCTCGGTTGGGATATTATATACGTCTATAGCGTTATATATCCTAACTTAAGGCAGGCTATCATCTCGGATGTAGTATTTTACAACATTCCTGGCGTATCGGCCCATTCCTCACGGTGGGAACATTATATTCGTCTATAACGTAATATAACCTATCCTAACACATCTAGCCCCTCGCTGGTAATGTTTTACAGAATCCCGTTCGTGTCGTCACGTACGTCTCGGTTGGGACATTATATACGTTTACAGCGTTATATATCCTAACTTAAGCCAGGCTAACATCTCGGATGCAGTATTTTACAACGTTCCTGGCGGATCGGCCTCTACTTCTCGGTGGGAACATTATATTCGTCTATAACGTAATATAACCTATCCTAACACATCTAGCCCCTCGCTGGTAATGTTTTACAGAATTCCGTTCGTGTCGTCCCGTACGTCTCGGTTGGGACATTATATACGTTTATAGCGTTATATATCCTAACTTAAGGCAGGCTATTATCTCGGATGTAGTATTTTACAACATTCCTGGCGGGTCGGCCTCTACTTCTCGGTGGGAACATTATATACGTCTATAACGTAATATAACCTAACCTAACATATCTAGCTCCTCGCTGGTAATGTTTTACAAAATCCCGTTCGTGTCGTCCCGTACGTCTCGGTTGGGATATTATATACGTCTATAGCATTATATATCCTAACCTAAGGCAGGCTAACATCTCGGATGTACTATTTTACAACGTTCCTGGCGGATCGGCCTCTACTTCTCGGTGGGAACATTATATTCGTCTATAACGTAATATAACCTAACCTAACACATCTAGCCCCTCGCTGGTAATGTTTTACAGAATCCCGTTCGTGTCGTCCCGTTCGTCTCAGATGGGACATTATATACGTCTATAGCGTTATATATCCTAACTTAAGGCAGGCTATCATCTCGGATGTAGTATTTTACAACGTTCCTGGCGGATCGGCCTCTACTTCTCGGTGGGAACATTATATTCGTCTGTAACGTAATATAACATAACCTAACACATCTAGCCCTTCGCTGGTAATGTTTTACAGAATCCCGTTCGTGTCGTCCCGTACGTATCGGTTGGGATATTATATACGTCTATAGCGTTATATATCCTAACCTAAGGCAGGCTAACATCTCGGATGTAGTATATTACATCATTCCTGGCGTATCGGCCCCTACTTCTCGGTGGGAACATTATATACGTCTATAAGGTATCATAACCTAGCCTAACCCATCTAGCCCCTCGCTGGTAATGTTTTACAGAATCCCGTTCCTGTCGTCCCGTACGTCTCGGTTGGGACGTTATGAACGTCTACAGCGATATATATCCTAACGTAAGGCAGGCTAACATCTCGGATGTAGTATTTTACAACATTCCTGGCGGGTCGGCCTCTACTTCTCGGTGGGAACATTATATACGTCTATAACGTAATATAACCTAAGCTAACACATCTAGCTAGTCGCTTTAATGTTTCACAGAATCCCGTTCGTGTCGTCCCGTTCGTCTCAGTTGGGACATTATATACGTCTGTAGCGTTATATATCCTAACTTAAGGCAGGCTATCATCTCGGATGTAGTATTTTACAACGTTCCTGGCGGATCGGCCTCTACTTCTCGGTGGGAACATTATATTCGTCTGTAACGTAATATAACCTAACCTAACACATCTAGCCCTTCGCTGGTAATGTTTTACAGAATCCCGTTCGTGTCGTCCCGTACGTCTCGGTTGGGATATTATATACGTCTATAGCGTTATATATCCTAACCTAAGGCAGGCTATCATCTCGGATGTAGTATTTTACAACATTCCTGGCGTATCGGCCCCTACTTCTCGGTGGGAACATTATATACGTCTATAACGTATCATAACCTAACCTAACCCATCTAGCCCCTCGCTGGTAATGTTTTACAGAATCCCGTTCGTGTCGTCCCGTACGTCTCGGTTGGGATATTATATACGTCTATAGCGTTATATATCCTAACCTAAGGCAGGCTATCATCTCGGATGTAGTATTTTACAACATTCCTGGCGTATCGGCCCCTACTTCTCGGTGGGAACATTATATACGTCTATAACGTATCATAACCTAGCATAACCCATCTAGCCCCTCGCTGGTAATGTTTTACAGAATCCCGTTCCTGTCGTCCCGTACGTCTCGGTTGGGACGTTATGAACGTCTACAGCGATATATATCCTAACGTACGGCAGGCTAACATCTCGGATGTAGTATTTTACAACATTCCTGGCGGGTCGGCCTCTACTTCTCGGTGGGAACATTATATACGTCTATAACGTAATATAACCTAAGCTAACACATCTAGCTAGTCGCTTTAATGTTTCACAGAATCCCGTTCGTGTCGTCCCGTTCGTCTCAGTTGGGACATTATATACGTCTGTAGCGTTATATATCCTAACTTAAGGCAGGCTATCATCTCGGATGTAGTATTTTACAACGTTCCTGGCGGATCGGCCTCTACTTCTCGGTGGGAACATTATATTCGTCTGTAACGTAATATAACATAACCTAACACATCTAGCCCTTCGCTGGTAATGTTTTACAGAATCCCGTTCGTGTCGTCCCGTACGTATCGGTTGGGATATTATATACGTCTATAGCGTTATATATCCTAACCTAAGGCAGGCTAACATCTCGGATGTAGTATATTACATCATTCCTGGCGTATCGGCCCCTACTTCTCGGTGGGAACATTATATACGTCTATAACGTATCATAACCTAGCCTAACCCATCTAGCCCCTCGCTGGTAATGTTTTACAGAATCCCGTTCCTGTCGTCCCGTACGTCTCGGTTGGGACGTTATGAACGTCTACAGCGATATATATCCTAACGTAAGGCAGGCTAACATCTCGGATGTAGTATTTTACAACATTCCTGGCGGGTCGGCCTCTACTTCTCGGTGGGAACATTATATACGTCTATAACGTAATATAACCTAAGCTAACACATCTAGCTAGTCGCTTTAATGTTTCACAGAATCCCGTTCGTGTCGTCCCGTTCGTCTCAGTTGGGACATTATATACGTCTGTAGCGTTATATATCCTAACTTAAGGCAGGCTATCATCTCGGATGTAGTATTTTACAACGTTCCTGGCGGATCGGCCTATACTTCTCGGTGGGAACATTATATTCGTCTGTAACGTAATATATCCTAACCTAACACATCTAGCCCTTCGCTGGTAATGTTTTACAGAATCCCGTTCGTGTCGTCCCGTACGTCTCGGTTGGGATATTATATACGTCTATAGCGTTATATATCCTAACCTAAGGCAGGCTATCATCTCGGATGTAGTATTTTACAACATTCCTGGCGTATCGGCCCCTACTTCTCGGTGGGAACATTATATACGTCTATAACGAATCATAACCTAACCTAACCCATCTAGCCCCTCGCTGGTAATGTTTTACAGAATCCCGTTCGTGTCGTCCCGTACGTCTCGGTTGGGACATTATATACGTTTATAGCGTTATATATCCTAACTTAAGGCAGGCTATTATCTCGGATGTAGTATTTTACAACATTCCTGGCGGGTCGGCCTCTACTTCTCGGTGGGAACATTATATACGTCTATAACGTAATATAACCTAACCTAACATATCTAGCTCCTCGCTGGTAATGTTTTACAAAATCCCGTTCGTGTCGTCCCGTACGTCTCGGTTGGGATATTATATACGTCTATAGCATTATATATCCTAACCTAAGGCAGGCTAACATCTCGGATGTACTATTTTACAACGTTCCTGGCGGATCGGCCTCTACTTCTCGGTGGGAACATTATATTCGTCTATAACGTAATATAACCTAACCTAACACATCTAGCCCCTCGCTGGTAATGTTTTACAGAATCCCGTTCGTGTCGTCCCGTTCGTCTCAGTTGGGACATTATATACGTCTATAGCGTTATATATCCTAACTTAAGGCAGGCTATCATCTCGGATGTAGTATTTTACAACGTTCCTGGCGGATCGGCCTCTACTTCTCGGTGGGAACATTATATTCGTCTGTAACGTAATATAACATAACCTAACACATCTAGCCCTTCGCTGGTAATGTTTTACAGAATCCCGTTCGTGTCGTCCCGTACGTATCGGTTGGGATATTATATACGTCTATAGCGTTATATATCCTAACCTAAGGCAGGCTAACATCTCGGATGTAGTATATTACATCATTCCTGGCGTATCGGCCCCTACTTCTCGGTGGGAACATTATATACGTCTATAAGGTATCATAACCTAGCCTAACCCATCTAGCCCCTCGCTGGTAATGTTTTACAGAATCCCGTTCCTGTCGTCCCGTACGTCTCGGTTGGGACGTTATGAACGTCTACAGCGATATATATCCTAACGTAAGGCAGGCTAACATCTCGGATGTAGTATTTTACAACATTCCTGGCGGGTCGGCCTCTACTTCTCGGTGGGAACATTATATACGTCTATAACGTAATATAACCTAAGCTAACACATCTAGCTAGTCGCTTTAATGTTTCACAGAATCCCGTTCGTGTCGTCCCGTTCGTCTCAGTTGGGACATTATATACGTCTGTAGCGTTATATATCCTAACTTAAGGCAGGCTATCATCTCGGATGTAGTATTTTACAACGTTCCTGGCGGATCGGCCTCTACTTCTCGGTGGGAACATTATATTCGTCTGTAACGTAATATAACCTAACCTAACACATCTAGCCCTTCGCTGGTAATGTTTTACAGAATCCCGTTCGTGTCGTCCCGTACGTCTCGGTTGGGATATTATATACGTCTATAGCGTTATATATCCTAACCTAAGGCAGGCTATCATCTCGGATGTAGTATTTTACAACATTCCTGGCGTATCGGCCCCTACTTCACGGTGGGAACATTATATACGTCTATAACGTATCATAACCTAACCTAACCCATCTAGCCCCTCGCTGGTAATGTTTTACAGAATCCCGTTCGTGTCGTCCCGTACGTCTCGGTTGGGATATTATATACGTCTATAGCGTTATATATCCTAACCTAAGGCAGGCTATCATCTCGGATGTAGTATTTTACAACATTCCTGGCGTATCGGCCCCTACTTCTCGGTGGGAACATTATATACGTCTATAACGTATCATAACCTAGCAGAACCCATCTAGCCCCTCGCTGGTAATGTTTTACAGAATCCCGTTCCTGTCGTCCCGTACGTCTCGGTTGGGACGTTATGAACGTCTACAGCGATATATATCCTAACGTACGGCAGGCTAACATCTCGGATGTAGTATTTTACAACATTCCTGGCGGGTCGGCCTCTACTTCTCGGTGGGAACATTATATACGTCTATAACGTAATATAACCTAAGCTAACACATCTAGCTAGTCGCTTTAATGTTTCACAGAATCCCGTTCGTGTCGTCCCGTTCGTCTCAGTTGGGACATTATATACGTCTGTAGCGTTATATATCCTAACTTAAGGCAGGCTATCATCTCGGATGTAGTATTTTACAACGTTCCTGGCGGATCGGCCTCTACTTCTCGGTGGGAACATTATATTCGTCTGTAACGTAATATAACATAACCTAACACATCTAGCCCTTCGCTGGTAATGTTTTACAGAATCCCGTTCGTGTCGTCCCGTACGTATCGGTTGGGATATTATATACGTCTATAGCGTTATATATCCTAACCTAAGGCAGGCTAACATCTCGGATGTAGTATATTACATCATTCCTGGCGTATCGGCCCCTACTTCTCGGTGGGAACATTATATACGTCTATAACGTATCATAACCTAGCCTAACCCATCTAGCCCCTCGCTGGTAATGTTTTACAGAATCCCGTTCCTGTCGTCCCGTACGTCTCGGTTGGGACGTTATGAACGTCTACAGCGATATATATCCTAACGTAAGGCAGGCTAACATCTCGGATGTAGTATTTTACAACATTCCTGGCGGGTCGGCATCTACTTCTCGGTGGGAACATTATATACGTCTATAACGTAATATAACCTAAGCTAACACATCTAGCTAGTCGCTTTAATGTTTCACAGAATCCCGTTCGTGTCGTCCCGTTCGTCTCAGTTGGGACATTATATACGTCTGTAGCGTTATATATCCTAACTTAAGGCAGGCTATCATCTCGGATGTAGTATTTTACAACGTTCCTGGCGGATCGGCCTCTACTTCTCGGTGGGAACATTATATTCGTCTGTAACGTAATATAACCTAACCTAACACATCTAGCCCTTCGCTGGTAATGTTTTACAGAATCCCGTTCGTGTCGTCCCGTACGTCTCGGTTGGGACGTTATGAACGTCTACAGCGATATATATCCTAAAGTAAGGCAGGCTAACATCTCGGATGTAGTATTTTACAACAGTCCTGGCGTATCGGCCCCTACTTCTCGGTGGGAACATTATATACGTCTATAACGTAATATAACCTAACCTAACACATCTAGCCCCTCGCTGGTAATGTTTTACAGAATCCCGTTCGTGTCGTCCCGTACGTCTCGGTTGGGATATTATATACATCTATGGCATTATATATTCTAACCTAAGGCAGGCTAACATCTCGGATGTAGTATATTACATCATTCCTGGCGTATCGACCACTACTTCTCGGTGGAAACATTATATACGTCTATAACGTAATATAACCTAACATAACACATCTAGCTAGTCGCTTTAATGTTTCACAGAATTCCGTTCGTGTCGTCCCGTTCGTCTCGGTTGGGACATTATATACGTCTATAGCGTTATATATCCTAACTTAAGGCAGGGTATCATCTCGGATGTAGTATTTTACAACATTCCTGGCGGGTCGGCCTCTACTTCTCGGTGGGAACATTATAATCGTCCATAACGTAATATAACCTAACCTGACACATCTAGCCCTTCGCTGGTAATGTTTTACAGAATGCCGTTCGTGTCGTCCCGTACGTCTCGGTTGGGATATTATATACGTCTATAGCGTTTTATATCCTAACCTAAGGCAGGCTAACATCTCGGATGTAGTATATTACATCATTCCTGGCGTATCGGCCCCTACTTCTCGGTGGGAACATTATATACGTCTATAACGTATCATAACCTAGCCTAACCCATCTAGCCCCTCGCTGGTAATGTTTTACAGAATCCCGTTCGTGTCGTCACGTACGTCTCGGTTGGGACATTATATACGTTTACAGCGTTATATATCCTAACTTAAGCCAGGCTAACATCTCGGATGCAGTATTTTACAACGTTCCTGGCGGATCGGCCTCTACTTCTCGGTGGGAACATTATATTCATCTATAACGTAATATAACCTATCCTAACACATCTAGCCCCTCGCTGGTAATGTTTTACAGAATCCCGTTCGTGTCGTCCCGTACGTCTCGGTTGGGATATTATATACGTCTATAGCGTTATATATCCTAACTTAAGGCAGGCTATCATCTCGGATGTAGTATTTTACAACATTCCTGGCGTATCGGCCTCTACTTCTCGGTGGGAACATTATATACGTCTATAACGTAATATAACCTAAGCTAACACATCTAGCTAGTCGCTTTAATGTTTCACAGAATCCCGTTCGTGTCGTCCCGTTCGTCTCAGTTGGGACATTATATACGTCTGTAGCGTTATATATCCTAACTTAAGGCAGGCTATCATCTCGGATGTAGTATTTTACAACGTTCCTGGCGGATCGGCCTCTACTTCTCGGTGGGAACATTATATTCGTCTGTAACGTAATATAACATAACCTAACACATCTAGCCCTTCGCTGGTAATGTTTTACAGAATCCCGTTCGTGTCGTCCCGTACGTATCGGTTGGGATATTATATACGTCTATAGCGTTATATATCCTAACCTAAGGCAGGCTAACATCTCGGATGTAGTATATTACATCATTCCTGGCGTATCGGCCCCTACTTCTCGGTGGGAACATTATATACGTCTATAACGTATCATAACCTAGCCTAACCCATCTAGCCCCTCGCTGGTAATGTTTTACAGAATCCCGTTCCTGTCGTCCCGTACGTCTCGGTTGGGACGTTATGAACGTCTACAGCGATATATATCCTAACGTAAGGCAGGCTAACATCTCGGATGTAGTATTTTACAACATTCCTGGCGGGTCGGCCTCTACTTCTCGGTGGGAACATTATATACGTCTATAACGTAATATAACCTAAGCTAACACATCTAGCTAGTCGCTTTAATGTTTCACAGAATCCCGTTCGTGTCGTCCCGTTCGTCTCAGTTGGGACATTATATACGTCTGTAGCGTTATATATCCTAACTTAAGGCAGGCTATCATCTCGGATGTAGTATTTTACAACGTTCCTGGCGGATCGGCCTCTACTTCTCGGTGGGAACATTATATTCGTCTGTAACGTAATATAACATAACCTAACACATCTAGCCCTTCGCTGGTAATGTTTTACAGAATCCCGTTCGTGTCGTCCCGTACGTCTCGGTTGGGATATTATATACGTCTATGGCATTATATATTCTAACCTAAGGCAGGCTAACATCTCGGATGTAGTATATTACATCATTCCTGGCGTATCGACCACTACTTCTCGGTGGAAACATTATATACGTCTATAACGTAATATAACCTAACATAACACATCTAGCTAGTCGCTTTAATGTTTCACAGAATTCCGTTCGTGTCGTCCCGTTCGTCTCGGTTGGGACATTATATACGTCTATAGCGTTATATATCCTAACTTAAGGCAGGCTATCATCTCGGATGTAGTATTTTACAACATTCCTGGCGGGTCGGCCTCTACTTCTCGGTGGGAACATTATAATCGTCCATAACGTAATATAACCTAACCTAACACATCTAGCCCCTCGCTGGTAATGTTTTACAGAATGCCGTTCGTGTCGTCCCGTACGTCTCGGTTGGGATATTATATACGTCTATAGCGTTTTATATCCTAACCTAAGGCAGGCTAACATCTCGGATGTAGTATATTACATCATTCCTGGCGTATCGGCCCCTACTTCTCGGTGGGAACATTATATACGTCTATAACGTATCATAACCTAGCCTAACCCATCTAGCCCCTCGCTGGTAATGTTTTACAGAATCCCGTTCGTGTCGTCACGTACGTCTCGGTTGGGACATTATATACGTTTACAGCGTTATATATCCTAACTTAAGCCAGGCTAACATCTCGGATGCAGTATTTTACAACGTTCCTGGCGGATCGGCCTCTACTTCTCGGTGGGAACATTATATTCGTCTATAACGTAATATAACCTATCCTAACACATCTAGCCCCTCGCTGGTAATGTTTTACAGAATCCCGTTCGTGTCGTCCCGTACGTCTCGGTTGGGATATTATATACGTCTATAGCGTTATATATCCTAACTTAAGGCAGGCTATCATCTCGGATGTAGTATTTTACAACGTTCCTGGCGGATCGGCCTCTACTTCTCGGTGGGAACATTATATTCGTCTGTAACGTAATATATCCTAACCTAACACATCTAGCCCTTCGCTGGTAATGTTTTACAGAATCCCGTTCGTGTCGTCCCGTACGTCTCGGTTGGGATATTATATACGTCTATAGCGTTATATATCCTAACCTAAGGCAGGCTATCATCTCGGATGTAGTATTTTACAACATTCCTGGCGTATCGGCCCCTACTTCTCGGTGGGAACATTATATACGTCTATAACGTATCATAACCTAACCTAACCCATCTAGCCCCTCGCTGGTAATGTTTTACAGAATCCCGTTCGTGTCGTCCCGTACGTCTCGGTTGGGATATTATATACGTCTATAGCGTTATATATCCTAACCTAAGGCAGGCTATCATCTCGGATGTAGTATTTTACAACATTCCTGGCGTATCGGCCCCTACTTCTCGGTGGGAACATTATATACGTCTATAACGTATCATAACCTAGCCTAACCCATCTAGCCCCTCGCTGGTAATGTTTTACAGAATCCCGTTCCTGTCGTCCCGTACGTCTCGGTTGGGACGTTATGAACGTCTACAGCGATATATATCCTAACCTAAGGCAGGCTAACATCTGAGCTGTAGTATATTACATCATTCCTGGCGTATCGGCCTCTACTTCTCGGTGGAAACATTATATACGTCTATAACGTAATATAACCTAACCTAACACATCTAGCCCCTCGCTGGTAATGTTTTACAGAATGCCGTTCGTGTCGTCCCGTACGTCTCGGTTGGGATATTATATACGTCTATAGCGTTTTATATCCTAACCTAAGGCAGGCTAACATCTCGGATGTAGAATATTACATCATTCCTGGCGTATCGGCCCCTACTTCTCGGTGGGAACATTATATACGTCTATAACGTATCATAACCTAGCCTAACCCATCTAGCCCCTCGCTGGTAATGTTTTACAGAATCCCGTTCGTGTCGTCACGTACGTCTCGGTTGGGACATTATATACGTCTGTAGCGTTATATACCCTAACTTAAGGCAGGCTATCATCTCGGATGTAGTATTTTACAACGTTCCTGGCGGATCGGCCTCTACTTCTCGGTGGGAACATTATATTCGTCTGTAACGTAATATAACATAACCTAACACATCTAGCCCTTCGCTGGTAATGTTTTACAGAATCCCGTTCGTGTCGTCCCGTACGTATCGGTTGGGATATTATATACGTCTATAGCGTTATATATCCTAACCTAAGGCAGGCTAACATCTCGGATGTAGTATATTACATCATTCCTGGCGTATCGGCCCCTACTTCTCGGTGGGAACATTATATACGTCTATAACGTATCATAACCTAGCCTAACCCATCTAGCCCCTCGCTGGTAATGTTTTACAGAATCCCGTTCCTGTCGTCCCGTACGTCTCGGTTGGGACGTTATGAACGTCTACAGCGATATATATCCTAACGTAAGGCAGGCTAACATCTCGGATGTAGTATTTTACAACATTCCTGGCGGGTCGGCCTCTACTTCTCGGTGGGAACATTATATACGTCTATAACGTAATATAACCTAAGCTAACACATCTAGCTAGTCGCTTTAATGTTTCACAGAATCCCGTTCGTGTCGTCCCGTTCGTCTCAGTTGGGACATTATATACGTCTGTAGCGTTATATATCCTAACTTAAGGCAGGCTATCATCTCGGATGTAGTATTTTACAACGTTCCTGGCGGATCGGCCTCTACTTCTCGGTGGGAACATTATATTCGTCTGTAACGTAATATAACATAACCTAACACATCTAGCCCTTCGCTGGTAATGTTTTACAGAATCCCGTTCGTGTCGTCCCGTACGTCTCGGTTGGGATATTATATACGTCTATGGCATTATATATTCTAACCTAAGGCAGGCTAACATCTCGGATGTAGTATATTACATCATTCCTGGCGTATCGACCACTACTTCTCGGTGGAAACATTATATAAGTCTATAACGTAATATAACCTAACATAACACATCTAGCTAGTCGCTTTAATGTTTCACAGAATTCCGTTCGTGTCGTCCCGTTCGTCTCGGTTGGGACATTATATACGTCTATAGCGTTATATATCCTAACTTAAGGCAGGCTATCATCTCGGATGTAGTATTTTACAACATTCCTGGCGGGTCGGCCTCTACTTCTCGGTGGGAACATTATAATCGTCCATAACGTAATATAACCTAACCTAACACATCTAGCCCCTCGCTGGTAATGTTTTACAGAATGCCGTTCGTGTCGTCCCGTACGTCTCGGTTGGGATATTATATACGTCTATAGCGTTTTATATCCTAACCTAAGGCAGGCTAACATCTCGGATGTAGTATATTACATCATTCCTGGCGTATCGGCCCCTACTTCTCGGTGGGAACATTATATACGTCTATAACGTATCATAACCTAGCCTAACCCATCTAGCCCCTCGCTGGTAATGTTTTACAGAATCCCGTTCGTGTCGTCACGTACGTCTCGGTTGGCACATTATATACGTTTACAGCGTTATATATCCTAACTTAAGCCAGGCTAACATCTCGGATGCAGTATTTTACAACGTTCCTGGCGGATCGGCCTCTACTTCTCGGTGGGAACATTATATTCGTCTATAACGTAATATAACCTATCCTAACACATCTAGCCCCTCGCTGGTAATGTTTTACAGAATCCCGTTCGTGTCGTCCCGTACGTCTCGGTTGGGATATTATATACGTCTATAGCGTTATATATCCTAACTTAAGGCAGGCTATCATCTCGGATGTAGTATTTTACAACGTTCCTGGCGGATCGGCCTCTACTTCTCGGTGGGAACATTATATTCGTCTGTAACGTAATATATCCTAACCTAACACATCTAGCCCTTCGCTGGTAATGTTTTACAGAATCCCGTTCGTGTCGTCCCGTACGTCTCGGTTGGGATATTATATACGTCTATAGCGTTATATATCCTAACCTAAGGCAGGCTATCATCTCGGATGTAGTATTTTACAACATTCCTGGCGTATCGGCCCCTACTTCTCGGTGGGAACATTATATACGTCTATAACGTATCATAACCTAACCTAACCCATCTAGCCCCTCGCTGGTAATGTTTTACAGAATCCCGTTCGTGTCGTCCCGTACGTCTCGGTTGGGATATTATATACGTCTATAGCGTTATATATCCTAACCTAAGGCAGGCTATCATCTCGGATGTAGTATTTTACAACATTCCTGGCGTATCGGCCCCTACTTCTCGGTGGGAACATTATATACGTCTATAACGTATCATAACCTAGCCTAACCCATCTAGCCCCTCGCTGGTAATGTTTTACAGAATCCCGTTCGTGTCGTCACGTACGTCTCGGTTGGGACATTATATACGTTTACAGCGTTATATATCCTAACTTAAGCCAGGCTAACATCTCGGATGCAGTATTTTACAACGTTCCTGGCGGATCGGCCTCTACTTCTCGGTGGGAACATTATATTCGTCTATAACGTAATATAACCTATCCTAACACATCTAGCCCCTCGCTGGTAATGTTTTACAGAATCCCGTTCGTGTCGTCCCGTACGTCTCGGTTGGGATATTATATACGTCTATAGCGTTATATATCCTAACTTAAGGCAGGCTATCATCTCGGATGTAGTATTTTACAACATTCCTGGCGTATCGGCCCATTCCTCACGGTGGGAACATTATATTCGTCTATAACGTAATATAACCTATCCTAACACATCTAGCCCCTCGCTGGTAATGTTTTACAGAATCCCGTTCGTGTCGTCACGTACGTCTCGGTTGGGACATTATATACGTTCACAGCGTTATATATCCTAACTTAAGCCAGGCTAACATCTCGGATGCAGTATTTTACAACGTTCCTGGCGGATCGGCCTCTACTTCTCGGTGGGAACATTATATTCGTCTATAACGTAATATAACCTATCCTAACACATCTAGCCCCTCGCTGGTAATGTTTTACAGAATCCCGTTCGTGTCGTCCCGTACGTCTCGGTTGGGATATTATATACGTCTATAGCGTTATATATCCTAACTTAAGGCAGGCTATCATCTCGGATGTAGTATTTTACAACATTCCTGGCGTATCGGCCCATTCCTCACGGTGGGAACATTATATTCGTCTATAACGTAATATAACCTATCCTAACACATCTAGCCCCTCGCTGGTAATGTTTTACAGAATCCCGTTCGTGTCGTCACGTACGTCTCGGTTGGGACATTATATACGTTCACAGCGTTATATATCCTAACTTAAGCCAGGCTAACATGTCGGATGCAGTATTTTACAACGTTCCTGGCGGATCGGCCTCTACTTCTCGGTGGGAACATTATATTCGTCTATAACGTAATATCACCTATCCTAACACATCTAGCCCCTCGCTGGTAATGTTTTACAGAATCCCGTTCGTGTCGTCCCGTACGTCTCGGTTGGGATATTATATACGTCTACAGCGTTATATATCCTAACCTAAGCCAGGCTAACATCTCGGATGCAGTATTTTACAACGTTCCTGGCGGATCGGCCTCTACTTCTCGGTGGGAACATTATATTCGTCTATAACGTAATGTAACCTAACCTAACACATCTAGCCCCTCGCTGGTAATGTTTTACAGAATCCCGTTCGTGTCGTCCCGTACGTCTCGGTTGGGACATTATATACGTCTATAGCGTTATATATCCTAACTTAAGGCAGGCTATCATCTCGGATGTAGTATTTTACAACGTTCCTGGCGGATCGGCCTCTACTTCTCGGTGGGAACATTATATTCGTCTGTAACGTAATATAACCTAACCTAACACATCTAGCCCTCCGCTGGTAATGTTTTACAGAATCCCGTTCGTGTCGTCCCGTACGTCTCGGTTGGGATATTATATACGTCTATGGCATTATATATTCTAACCTAAGGCAGGCTAACATCTCGGATGTAGTATATTACATCATTCCTGGCGTATCGACCACTACTTCTCGGTGGAAACATTATATACGTCTATAACGTAATATAATCTAACCTAACACATCTAGCTAGTCGCTTTAACGTTTCACAGAATCCCGTTCGTGTCGTCCCGTTCGTCTAGGTTGGGACATTATATACGTCTATAGCGTTATATATCCTAACCTAAGGCAGGCTATCATCTCGGATGTAGTATTTTACAACATTCCTCGCGCATCGGCCTCTACTTCTCGGTGGGAACATTATATTCGTCTATAACGTAATATAACCTAACCTATCACATCTATCCCCTCGCTGGTAATGTTTTACAAAATCCCGTTCGTGTCGTCCCGTACTTCTCGGTTGGGATATTATGTACGTCTATAGCGTTATATATCCTAACTTAAGGCAGGCTATCATCTCGGATGTAGTATTTTACAACGTTCCTGGCGGGTCGGCCTCTACTTCTCGGTGGGAACATTATATTCGTCTATAACGTAATATAACCTATCCTAACACATCTAGCCCCTCGCTGGTAATGTTTTAAAGAATCCCGTGAATCCCGAATAACGTAATATAACCTAACCTAACATATCTAGCTCCTCGCTGGTAATGTTTTACAAAATCCCGTTCGTGTCGTCCCGTACGTCTCGGTTGGGATATTATATACGTCTATAGCATTATATATCCTAACCTAAGGCAGGCTAACATCTCGGATGTACTATTTTACAACGTTCCTGGCGGATCGGCCTCTACTTCTCGGTGGGAACATTATATTCGTCTATAACGTAATATAACCTAACCTAACACATCTAGCCCCTCGCTGGTAATGTTTTACAGAATCCCGTTCGTGTCGTCCCGTTCGTCTCAGTTGGGACATTATATACGTCTATAGCGTTATATATCCTAACTTAAGGCAGGCTATCATCTCGGATGTAGTATTTTACAACGTTCCTGGCGGATCGGCCTCTACTTCTCGGTGGGAACATTATATTCGTCTGTAACGTAATATAACATAACCTAACACATCTAGCCCTTCGCTGGTAATGTTTTACAGAATCCCGTTCGTGTCGTCCCGTACGTATCGGTTGGGATATTATATACGTCTATAGCGTTATATATCCTAACCTAAGGCAGGCTAACATCTCGGATGTAGTATATTACATCATTCCTGGCGTATCGGCCCCTACTTCTCGGTGGGAACATTATATACGTCTATAAGGTATCATAACCTAGCCTAACCCATCTAGCCCCTCGCTGGTAATGTTTTACAGAATCCCGTTCCTGTCGTCCCGTACGTCTCGGTTGGGACGTTATGAACGTCTACAGCGATATATATCCTAACGTAAGGCAGGCTAACATCTCGGATGTAGTATTTTACAACATTCCTGGCGGGTCGGCCTCTACTTCTCGGTGGGAACATTATATACGTCTATAACGTAATATAACCTAAGCTAACACATCTAGCTAGTCGCTTTAATGTTTCACAGAATCCCGTTCGTGTCGTCCCGTTCGTCTCAGTTGGGACATTATATACGTCTGTAGCGTTATATATCCTAACTTAAGGCAGGCTATCATCTCGGATGTAGTATTTTACAACGTTCCTGGCGGATCGGCCTCTACTTCTCGGTGGGAACATTATATTCGTCTGTAACGTAATATAACCTAACCTAACACATCTAGCCCTTCGCTGGTAATGTTTTACAGAATCCCGTTCGTGTCGTCCCGTACGTCTCGGTTGGGATATTATATACGTCTATAGCGTTATATATCCTAACCTAAGGCAGGCTATCATCTCGGATGTAGTATTTTACAACATTCCTGGCGTATCGGCCCCTACTTCTCGGTGGGAACATTATATACGTCTATAACGTATCATAACCTAACCTAACCCATCTAGCCCCTCGCTGGTAATGTTTTACAGAATCCCGTTCGTGTCGTCCCGTACGTCTCGGTTGGGATATTATATACGTCTATAGCGTTATATATCCTAACCTAAGGCAGGCTATCATCTCGGATGTAGTATTTTACAACATTCCTGGCGTATCGGCCCCTACTTCTCGGTGGGAACATTATATACGTCTATAACGTATCATAACCTAGCCTAACCCATCTAGCCCCTCGCTGGTAATGTTTTACAGAATCCCGTTCCTGTCGTCCCGTACGTCTCGGTTGGGACGTTATGAACGTCTACAGCGATATATATCCTAACGTACGGCAGGCTAACATCTCGGATGTAGTATTTTACAACATTCCTGGCGGGTCGGCCTCTACTTCTCGGTGGGAACATTATATACGTCTATAACGTAATATAACCTAAGCTAACACATCTAGCTAGTCGCTTTAATGTTTCACAGAATCCAGTTCGTGTCGTCCCGTTCGTCTCAGTTGGGACATTATATACGTCTGTAGCGTTATATATCCTAACTTAAGGCAGGCTATCATCTCGGATGTAGTATTTTACAACGTTCCTGGCGGATCGGCCTCTACTTCTCGGTGGGAACATTATATTCGTCTGTAACGTAATATAACATAACCTAACACATCTAGCCCTTCGCTGGTAATGTTTTACAGAATCCCGTTCGTGTCGTCCCGTACGTATCGGTTGGGATATTATATACGTCTATAGCGTTATATATCCTAACCTAAGGCAGGCTAACATCTCGGATGTAGTATATTACATCATTCCTGGCGTATCGGCCCCTACTTCTCGGTGGGAACATTATATACGTCTATAACGTATCATAACCTAGCCTAACCCATCTAGCCCCTCGCTGGTAATGTTTTACAGAATCCCGTTCCTGTCGTCCCGTACGTCTCGGTTGGGACGTTATGAACGTCTACAGCGATATATATCCTAACGTAAGGCAGGCTAACATCTCGGATGTAGTATTTTACAACATTCCTGGCGGGTCGGCCTCTACTTCTCGGTGGGAACATTATATACGTCTATAACGTAATATAACCTAAGCTAACACATCTAGCTAGTCGCTTTAATGTTTCACAGAATCCCGTTCGTGTCGTCCCGTTCGTCTCAGTTGGGACATTATATACGTCTGTAGCGTTATATATCCTAACTTAAGGCAGGCTATCATCTCGGATGTAGTATTTTACAACGTTCCTGGCGGATCGGCCTCTACTTCTCGGTGGGAACATTATATTCGTCTGTAACGTAATATATCCTAACCTAACACATCTAGCCCATCGCTGGTAATGTTTTACAGAATCCCGTTCGTGTCGTCCCGTACGTCTCGGTTGGGATATTATATACGTCTATAGCGTTATATATCCTAACCTAAGGCAGGCTATCATCTCGGATGTAGTATTTTACAACATTCCTGGCGTATCGGCCCCTACTTCTCGGTGGGAACATTATATACGTCTATAACGTATCATAACCTAACCTAACCCATCTAGCCCCTCGCTGGTAATGTTTTACAGAATCCCGTTCGTGTCGTCCCGTACGTCTCGGTTGGGATATTATATACGTCTATAGCGTTATATATCCTAACCTAAGGCAGGCTATCATCTCGGATGTAGTATTTTACAACATTCCTGGCGTATCGGCCCCTACTTCTCGGTGGGAACATTATATACGTCTATAACGTATCATAACCTAGCCTAACCCATCTAGCCCCTCGCTGGTAATGTTTTACAGAATCCCGTTCCTGTCGTCCCGTACGTCTCGGTTGGGACGTTATGAACGTCTACAGCGATATATATCCTAACCTAAGGCAGGCTAACATCTGAGCTGTAGTATATTACATCATTCCTGGCGTATCGGCCTCTACTTCTCGGTGGAAACATTATATACGTCTATAACGTAATATAACCTAACCTAACACATCTAGCCCCTCGCTGGTAATGTTTTACAGAATGCCGTTCGTGTCGTCCCGTACGTCTCGGTTGGGATATTATATACGTCTATAGCGTTTTATATCCTAACTTAAGGCAGGCTAACATCTCGGATGTAGAATATTACATCATTCCTGGCGTATCGGCCCCTACTTCTCGGTGGGAACATTATATACGTCTATAACGTATCATAACCTAGCCTAACCCATCTAGCCCCTCGCTGGTAATGTTTTACAGAATCCCGTTCCTGTCGTCCCGTACGTCTCGGTTGGGATATTATATACGTCTATAGCGTTTTATATCCTAACCTAAGGCAGGCTAACATCTCGGATGTAGAATATTACATCATTCCTGGCGTATCGGCCCCTACTTCTCGGTGGGAACATTATATACGTCTATAACGTATCATAACCTAGCCTAACCCATCTAGCCCCCCGCTGGTAATGTTTTACAGAATCCCGTTCCTGTCGTCCCGTACGTCTCGGTTGGGACGTTATGAACGTCTACAGCGATATATATCCTAAAGTAAGGCAGGCTAACATCTCGGATGTAGTATTTTACAACAGTCCTGGCGTATCGGCCCCTACTTCTCGGTGGGAACATTATATACGTCTATAACGTAATATAACCTAACCTAACACATCTAGCCCCTCGCTGGTAATGTTTTACAGAATCCCGTTCGTGTCGTCCCGTACGTCTCGGTTGGGATATTATATACGTCTATGGCATTATATATTCTAACCTAAGGCAGGCTAACATCTCGGATGTAGTATATTACATCATTCCTGGCGTATCGACCACTACTTCTCGGTGGAAACATTATATACGTCTATAACGTATCATAACCTAGCCTAACCCATCTAGCCCCTCGCTGGTAATGTTTTACAGAATCCCGTTCGTGTCGTCACGTACGTCTCGGTTGGGACATTATATACGTTTACAGCGTTATATATCCTAACTTAAGCCAGGCTAACATCTCGGATGCAGTATTTTACAACGTTCCTGGCGGATCGGCATCTACTTCTCGGTGGGAACATTATATTCGTCTATAACGTAATATAACCTATCCTAACACATCTAGCCCCTCGCTGGTAATGTTTTACAGAATCCCGTTCGTGTCGTCCCGTACGTCTCGGTTGGGATATTATATACGTCTATAGCGTTATATATCCTAACTTAAGGCAGGCTATCATCTCGGATGTAGTATTTTACAACATTCCTGGCGTATCGGCCCCTACTTCTCGGTGGGAACATTATATACGTCTATAACGTATCATAACCTAACCTAACCCATCTAGCCCCTCGCTGGTAATGTTTTACAGAATCCCGTTCGTGTCGTCCCGTACGTCTCGGTTGGGATATTATATACGTCTATAGCGTTATATATCCTAACCTAAGGCAGGCTATCATCTCGGATGTAGTATTTTACAACATTCCTGGCGTATCGGCCCCTACTTCTCGGTGGGAACATTATATACGTCTATAACGTATCATAACCTAGCCTAACCCATCTAGCCCCTCGCTGGTAATGTTTTACAGAATCCCGTTCCTGTCGTCCCGTACGTCTCGGTTGGGACGTTATGAACGTCTACAGCGATATATATCCTAACGTACGGCAGGCTAACATCTAGGATGTAGTATTTTACAACATTCCTGGCGGGTCGGCCTCTACTTCTCGGTGGGAACATTATATACGTCTATAACGTAATATAACCTAACCTAACACATCTAGCCCCTCGCTGGTAATGTTTTACAGAATGCCGTTCGTGTCGTCCCGTACGTCTCGGTTGGGATATTATATACGTCTATAGTGTTTTATATCCTAACCTAAGGCAGGCTAACATCTCGGATGTAGAATATTACATCATTCCTGGCGTATCGGCCCCTACTTCTCGGTGGGAACATTATATACGTCTATAACGTATCATAACCTAGCCTAACCCATCTAGCCCCTCGCTGGTAATGTTTTACAGAATCCCGTTCCTGTCGTCCCGTACGTCTCGGTTGGGACGTTATGAACGTCTACAGCGATATATATCCTAAAGTAAGGCAGGCTAACATCTCGGATGTAGTATTTTACAACAGTCCTGGCGTATCGGCCCCTACTTCTCGGTGGGAACATTATATACGTCTATAACGTAATATAACCTAACCTAACACATCTAGCCCCTCGCTGGTAATGTTTTACAGAATCCCGTTCGTGTCGTCCCGTACGTCTCGGTTGGGATATTATATATGTCTATGGCATTATATATTCTAACCTAAGGCAGGCTAACATCTCGGATGTAGTATATTACATCATTCCTGGCGTATCGACCACTACTTCTCGGTGGAAACATTATATACGTCTATAACGTAATATAACCTAACATAACACATCTAGCTAGTCGCTTTAATGTTTCACAGAATTCCGTTCGTGTCGTCCCGTTCGTCTCGGTTGGGACATTATATACGTCTATAGCGTTATATATCCTAACTTAAGGCAGGCTATCATCTCGGATGTAGTATTTTACAACATTCCTGGCGGGTCGGCCTCTACTTCTCGGTGGGAACATTATAATCGTCCATAACGTAATATAACCTAACCTAACACATCTAGCCCCTCGCTGGTAATGTTTTACAGAATGCCGTTCGTGTCGTCCCGTACGTCTCGGTTGGGATATTATATACGTCTATAGCGTTTTATATCCTAACCTAAGGCAGGCTAACATCTCGGATGTAGTATATTACATCATTCCTGGCGTATCGGCCCCTACTTCTCGGTGGGAACATTATATACGTCTATAACGTATCATAACCTAGCCTAACCCATCTAGCCCCTCGCTGGTAATGTTTTACAGAATCCCGTTCGTGTCGTCACGTACGTCTCGGTTGAGACATTATATACGTTTACAGCGTTATATATCCTAACTTAAGCCAGGCTAACATCTCGGATGCAGTATTTTACAACGTTCCTGGCGGATCGGCCTCTACTTCTCGGTGGGAACATTATATTCGTCTATAACGTAATATAACCTATCCTAACACATCTAGCCCCTCGCTGGTAATGTTTTACAGAATCCCGTTCGTGTCGTCCCGTACGTCTCGGTTGGGATATTATATACGTCTATAGCGTTATATATCCTAACTTAAGGCAGGCTATCATCTCGGATGTAGTATTTTACAACATTCCTGGCGTATCGGCCCATTCCTCACGGTGGGAACATTATATTCGTCTATAACGTAATATAACCTATCCTAACACATCTAGCCCCTCGCTGGTAATGTTTTACAGAATCCCGTTCGTGTCGTCACGTACGTCTCGGTTGGGACATTATATACGTTCACAGCGTTATATATCCTAACTTAAGCCAGGCTAACATCTCGGATGCAGTATTTTACAACGTTCCTGGCGGATCGGCCTCTACTTCTCGGTGGGAACATTATATTCGTCTATAACGTAATATAACCTATCCTAACACATCTAGCCCCTCGCTGGTAATGTTTTACAGAATCCCGTTCGTGTCGTCCCGTACGTCTCGGTTGGGATATTATATACGTCTATAGCGTTATATATCCTAACTTAAGGCAGGCTATCATCTCGGATGTAGTATTTTACAACATTCCTGGCGTATCGGCCCATTCCTCACGGTGGGAACATTATATTCGTCTATAACGTAATATAACCTAACCTAACACATCTAGCCCCTCGCTGGTAATGTTTTACAGAATCCCGTTCGTGTCGTCCCGTACGTCTCGGTTGGGATATTATATACGTCTATAGCGTTTTATATCCTAACCTAAGGCAGGCTAACATCTCGGATGTAGTATATTACATCATTCCTGGCGTTTCGGCCCCTACTTCTCGGTGGGAACATTATATACGTCTATAACGTATCATAACCTAGCCTAACCCATCTAGCCCCTCGCTGGTAATGTTTTACAGAATCCCGTTCCTGTCGTCCCGTACGTCTCGGTTGGGACTTTATGAACGTCTACAGCGATATATATCCTTAAGTAAGGCAGGCTAACATCTCGGATGTAGTATTTTACAACAGTCCTGGCGTATCGGCCCCTACTTCTCGGTGGGAACATTATATACGTCTATAACGTAACATAACGTAACCTAACCCATCTAGCCCCTCGCTGGTAATGTATTACAGAATCCCGTTCCTGTTGTTCCGTACGTCTCGGTTGGGATATTATATACGTCTATAGCGTTATATATCCTAACCTAAGGAAGGCTATCTTCTCGGATGCAGTATTTTACAACATTCCTGGCGTATCGGCCCATACTTCTCGGTGGGAACATTATATTCGTCTATAACGTAATATAACCTATCCTAACACATCTAGCCCCTCGCTGGTAATGTTTTACAGAATCCCGTTCGTGTCGTCACGTACGTCTCGGTTGGGACATTATATACGTTTACAGCGTTATATATCCTAACTTAAGCCAGGCTAACATCTCGGATGTAGTATTTTACAACATTCCTGGCGGGTCGGCCTCTACTTCTCGGTGGGAACATTATATACGTCTATAACGTAATATAACCTAACCTAACATATCTAGCTCCTCGCTGGTAATGTTTTACAGAATCCCGTTCGTGTCGTCCCGTACGTATCGGTTGGGATATTATATACGTCTATAGCGTTATATATCCTAACCTAAGGCAGGCTAACATCTCGGATGTAGTATATTACATCATTCCTGGCGTATCGGCCCCTACTTCTCGGTGGGAACATTATATACGTCTATAAGGTATCATAACCTAGCCTAACCCATCTAGCCCCTCGCTGGTAATGTTTTACAGAATCCCGTTCCTGTCGTCCCGTACGTCTCGGTTGGGACGTTATGAACGTCTACAGCGATATATATCCTAACGTAAGGCAGGCTAACATCTCGGATGTAGTATTTTACAACATTCCTGGCGGGTCGGCCTCTACTTCTCGGTGGGAACATTATATACGTCTATAACGTAATATAACCTAAGCTAACACATCTAGCTAGTCGCTTTAATGTTTCACAGAATCCCGTTCGTGTCGTCCCGTTCGTCTCAGTTGGGACATTATATACGTCTGTAGCGTTATATATCCTAACTTAAGGCAGGCTATCATCTCGGATGTAGTATTTTACAACGTTCCTGGCGGATCGGCCTCTACTTCTCGGTGGGAACATTATATTCGTCTGTAACGTAATATAACCTAACCTAACACATCTAGCCCTTCGCTGGTAATGTTTTACAGAATCCCGTTCGTGTCGTCCCGTACGTCTCGGTTGGGATATTATATACGTCTATAGCGTTATATATCCTAACCTAAGGCAGGCTATCATCTCGGATGTAGTATTTTACAACATTCCTGGCGTATCGGCCCCTACTTCTCGGTGGGAACATTATATACGTCTATAACGTATCATAACCTAACCTAACCCATCTAGCCCCTCGCTGGTAATGTTTTACAGAATCCCGTTCGTGTCGTCCCGTACGTCTCGGTTGGGATATTATATACGTCTATAGCGTTATATATCCTAACCTAAGGCAGGCTATCATCTCGGATGTAGTATTTTACAACATTCCTGGCGTATCGGCCCCTACTTCTCGGTGGGAACATTATATACGTCTATAACGTATCATAACCTAGCATAACCCATCTAGCCCCTCGCTGGTAATGTTTTACAGAATCCCGTTCCTGTCGTCCCGTACGTCTCGGTTGGGACGTTATGAACGTCTACAGCGATATATATCCTAACGTACGGCAGGCTAACATCTCGGATGTAGTATTTTACAACATTCCTGGCGGGTCGGCCTCTACTTCTCGGTGGGAACATTATATACGTCTATAACGTAATATAACCTAAGCTAACACATCTAGCTAGTCGCTTTAATGTTTCACAGAATCCCGTTCGTGTCGTCCCGTTCGTCTCAGTTGGGACATTATATACGTCTGTAGCGTTATATATCCTAACTTAAGGCAGGCTATCATCTCGGATGTAGTATTTTACAACGTTCCTGGCGGATCGGCCTCTACTTCTCGGTGGGAACATTATATTCGTCTGTAACGTAATATAACATAACCTAACACATCTAGCCCTTCGCTGGTAATGTTTTACAGAATCCCGTTCGTGTCGTCCCGTACGTATCGGTTGGGATATTATATACGTCTATAGCGTTATATATCCTAACCTAAGGCAGGCTAACATCTCGGATGTAGTATATTACATCATTCCTGGCGTATCGGCCCCTACTTCTCGGTGGGAACATTATATACGTCTATAACGTATCATAACCTAGCCTAACCCATCTAGCCCCTCGCTGGTAATGTTTTACAGAATCCCGTTCCTGTCGTCCCGTACGTCTCGGTTGGGACGTTATGAACGTCTACAGCGATATATATCCTAACGTAAGGCAGGCTAACATCTCGGATGTAGTATTTTACAACATTCCTGGCGGGTCGGCCTCTACTTCTCGGTGGGAACATTATATACGTCTATAACGTAATATAACCTAAGCTAACACATCTAGCTAGTCGCTTTAATGTTTCACAGAATCCCGTTCGTGTCGTCCCGTTCGTCTCAGTTGGGACATTATATACGTCTGTAGCGTTATATATCCTAACTTAAGGCAGGCTATCATCTCGGATGTAGTATTTTACAACGTTCCTGGCGGATCGGCCTCTACTTCTCGGTGGGAACATTATATTCGTCTGTAACGTAATATATCCTAACCTAACACATCTAGCCCTTCGCTGGTAATGTTTTACAGAATCCCGTTCGTGTCGTCCCGTACGTCTCGGTTGGGATATTATATACGTCTATAGCGTTATATATCCTAACCTAAGGCAGGCTATCATCTCGGATGTAGTATTTTACAACATTCCTGGCGTATCGGCCCCTACTTCTCGGTGGGAACATTATATACGTCTATAACGAATCATAACCTAACCTAACCCATCTAGCCCCTCGCTGGTAATGTTTTACAGAATCCCGTTCGTGTCGTCCCGTACGTCTCGGTTGGGACATTATATACGTTTATAGCGTTATATATCCTAACTTAAGGCAGGCTATTATCTCGGATGTAGTATTTTACAACATTCCTGGCGGGTCGGCCTCTACTTCTCGGTGGGAACATTATATACGTCTATAACGTAATATAACCTAACCTAACATATCTAGCTCCTCGCTGGTAATGTTTTACAAAATCCCGTTCGTGTCGTCCCGTACGTCTCGGTTGGGATATTATATACGTCTATAGCATTATATATCCTAACCTAAGGCAGGCTAACATCTCGGATGTACTATTTTACAACGTTCCTGGCGGATCGGCCTCTACTTCTCGGTGGGAACATTATATTCGTCTATAACGTAATATAACCTAACCTAACACATCTAGCCCCTCGCTGGTAATGTTTTACAGAATCCCGTTCGTGTCGTCCCGTTCGTCTCAGTTGGGACATTATATACGTCTATAGCGTTATATATCCTAACTTAAGGCAGGCTATCATCTCGGATGTAGTATTTTACAACGTTCCTGGCGGATCGGCCTCTACTTCTCGGTGGGAACATTATATTCGTCTGTAACGTAATATAACATAACCTAACACATCTAGCCCTTCGCTGGTAATGTTTTACAGAATCCCGTTCGTGTCGTCCCGTACGTATCGGTTGGGATATTATATACGTCTATAGCGTTATATATCCTAACCTAAGGCAGGCTAACATCTCGGATGTAGTATATTACATCATTCCTGGCGTATCGGCCCCTACTTCTCGGTGGGAACATTATATACGTCTATAAGGTATCATAACCTAGCCTAACCCATCTAGCCCCTCGCTGGTAATGTTTTACAGAATCCCGTTCCTGTCGTCCCGTACGTCTCGGTTGGGACGTTATGAACGTCTACAGCGATATATATCCTAACGTAAGGCAGGCTAACATCTCGGATGTAGTATTTTACAACATTCCTGGCGGGTCGGCCTCTACTTCTCGGTGGGAACATTATATACGTCTATAACGTAATATAACCTAAGCTAACACATCTAGCTAGTCGCTTTAATGTTTCACAGAATCCCGTTCGTGTCGTCCCGTTCGTCTCAGTTGGGACATTATATACGTCTGTAGCGTTATATATCCTAACTTAAGGCAGGCTATCATCTCGGATGTAGTATTTTACAACGTTCCTGGCGGATCGGCCTCTACTTCTCGGTGGGAACATTATATTCGTCTGTAACGTAATATAACCTAACCTAACACATCTAGCCCTTCGCTGGTAATGTTTTACAGAATCCCGTTCGTGTCGTCCCGTACGTCTCGGTTGGGATATTATATACGTCTATAGCGTTATATATCCTAACCTAAGGCAGGCTATCATCTCGGATGTAGTATTTTACAACATTCCTGGCGTATCGGCCCCTACTTCACGGTGGGAACATTATATACGTCTATAACGTATCATAACCTAACCTAACCCATCTAGCCCCTCGCTGGTAATGTTTTACAGAATCCCGTTCGTGTCGTCCCGTACGTCTCGGTTGGGATATTATATACGTCTATAGCGTTATATATCCTAACCTAAGGCAGGCTATCATCTCGGATGTAGTATTTTACAACATTCCTGGCGTATCGGCCCCTACTTCTCGGTGGGAACATTATATACGTCTATAACGTATCATAACCTAGCATAACCCATCTAGCCCCTCGCTGGTAATGTTTTACAGAATCCCGTTCCTGTCGTCCCGTACGTCTCGGTTGGGACGTTATGAACGTCTACAGCGATATATATCCTAACGTACGGCAGGCTAACATCTCGGATGTAGTATTTTACAACATTCCTGGCGGGTCGGCCTCTACTTCTCGGTGGGAACATTATATACGTCTATAACGTAATATAACCTAAGCTAACACATCTAGCTAGTCGCTTTAATGTTTCACAGAATCCCGTTCGTGTCGTCCCGTTCGTCTCAGTTGGGACATTATATACGTCTGTAGCGTTATATATCCTAACTTAAGGCAGGCTATCATCTCGGATGTAGTATTTTACAACGTTCCTGGCGGATCGGCCTCTACTTCTCGGTGGGAACATTATATTCGTCTGTAACGTAATATAACATAACCTAACACATCTAGCCCTTCGCTGGTAATGTTTTACAGAATCCCGTTCGTGTCGTCCCGTACGTATCGGTTGGGATATTATATACGTCTATAGCGTTATATATCCTAACCTAAGGCAGGCTAACATCTCGGATGTAGTATATTACATCATTCCTGGCGTATCGGCCCCTACTTCTCGGTGGGAACATTATATACGTCTATAAGGTATCATAACCTAGCCTAACCCATCTAGCCCCTCGCTGGTAATGTTTTACAGAATCCCGTTCCTGTCGTCCCGTACGTCTCGGTTGGGACGTTATGAACGTCTACAGCGATATATATCCTAACGTAAGGCAGGCTAACATCTCGGATGTAGTATTTTACAACATTCCTGGCGGGTCGGCCTCTACTTCTCGGTGGGAACATTATATACGTCTATAACGTAATATAACCTAAGCTAACACATCTAGCTAGTCGCTTTAATGTTTCACAGAATCCCGTTCGTGTCGTCCCGTTCGTCTCAGTTGGGACATTATATACGTCTGTAGCGTTATATATCCTAACTTAAGGCAGGCTATCATCTCGGATGTAGTATTTTACAACGTTCCTGGCGGATCGGCCTCTACTTCTCGGTGGGAACATTATATTCGTCTGTAACGTAATATAACCTAACCTAACACATCTAGCCCTTCGCTGGTAATGTTTTACAGAATCCCGTTCGTGTCGTCCCGTACGTCTCGGTTGGGATATTATATACGTCTATAGCGTTATATATCCTAACCTAAGGCAGGCTATCATCTCGGATGTAGTATTTTACAACATTCCTGGCGTATCGGCCCCTACTTCACGGTGGGAACATTATATACGTCTATAACGTATCATAACCTAACCTAACCCATCTAGCCCCTCGCTGGTAATGTTTTACAGAATCCCGTTCGTGTCGTCCCGTACGTCTCGGTTGGGATATTATATACGTCTATAGCGTTATATATCCTAACCTAAGGCAGGCTATCATCTCGGATGTAGTATTTTACAACATTCCTGGCGTATCGGCCCCTACTTCTCGGTGGGAACATTATATACGTCTATAACGTATCATAACCTAGCATAACCCATCTAGCCCCTCGCTGGTAATGTTTTACAGAATCCCGTTCCTGTCGTCCCGTACGTCTCGGTTGGGACGTTATGAACGTCTACAGCGATATATATCCTAACGTACGGCAGGCTAACATCTCGGATGTAGTATTTTACAACATTCCTGGCGGGTCGGCCTCTACTTCTCGGTGGGAACATTATATACGTCTATAACGTAATATAACCTAAGCTAACACATCTAGCTAGTCGCTTTAATGTTTCACAGAATCCCGTTCGTGTCGTCCCGTTCGTCTCAGTTGGGACATTATATACGTCTGTAGCGTTATATATCCTAACTTAAGGCAGGCTATCATCTCGGATGTAGTATTTTACAACGTTCCTGGCGGATCGGCCTCTACTTCTCGGTGGGAACATTATATTCGTCTGTAACGTAATATAACATAACCTAACACATCTAGCCCTTCGCTGGTAATGTTTTACAGAATCCCGTTCGTGTCGTCCCGTACGTCTCGGTTGGGATATTATATACGTCTATAGCGTTTTATATCCTAACCTAAGGCAGGCTAACATCTCGGATGTAGTATATTACATCATTCCTGGCGTATCGGCCCCTACTTCTCGGTGGGAACATTATATACGTCTATAACGTATCATAACCTAGCCTAACCCATCTAGCCCCTCGCTGGTAATGTTTTACAGAATCCCGTTCGTGTCGTCACGTACGTCTCGGTTGGGACATTATATACGTTTACAGCGTTATATATCCTAACTTAAGCCAGGCTAACATCTCGGATGCAGTATTTTACAACGTTCCTGGCGGATCGGCCTCTACTTCTCGGTGGGAACATTATATTCATCTATAACGTAATATAACCTATCCTAACACATCTAGCCCCTCGCTGGTAATGTTTTACAGAATCCCGTTCGTGTCGTCCCGTACGTCTCGGTTGGGATATTATATACGTCTATAGCGTTATATATCCTAACTTAAGGCAGGCTATCATCTCGGATGTAGTATTTTACAACATTCCTGGCGTATCGGCCTCTACTTCTCGGTGGGAACATTATATACGTCTATAACGTAATATAACCTAAGCTAACACATCTAGCTAGTCGCTTTAATGTTTCACAGAATCCCGTTCGTGTCGTCCCGTTCGTCTCAGTTGGGACATTATATACGTCTGTAGCGTTATATATCCTAACTTAAGGCAGGCTATCATCTCGGATGTAGTATTTTACAACGTTCCTGGCGGATCGGCCTCTACTTCTCGGTGGGAACATTATATTCGTCTGTAACGTAATATAACATAACCTAACACATCTAGCCCTTCGCTGGTAATGTTTTACAGAATCCCGTTCGTGTCGTCCCGTACGTATCGGTTGGGATATTATATACGTCTATAGCGTTATATATCCTAACCTAAGGCAGGCTAACATCTCGGATGTAGTATATTACATCATTCCTGGCGTATCGGCCCCTACTTCTCGGTGGGAACATTATATACGTCTATAACGTATCATAACCTAGCCTAACCCATCTAGCCCCTCGCTGGTAATGTTTTACAGAATCCCGTTCCTGTCGTCCCGTACGTCTCGGTTGGGACGTTATGAACGTCTACAGCGATATATATCCTAACGTAAGGCAGGCTAACATCTCGGATGTAGTATTTTACAACATTCCTGGCGGGTCGGCCTCTACTTCTCGGTGGGAACATTATATACGTCTATAACGTAATATAACCTAAGCTAACACATCTAGCTAGTCGCTTTAATGTTTCACAGAATCCCGTTCGTGTCGTCCCGTTCGTCTCAGTTGGGACATTATATACGTCTGTAGCGTTATATATCCTAACTTAAGGCAGGCTATCATCTCGGATGTAGTATTTTACAACGTTCCTGGCGGATCGGCCTCTACTTCTCGGTGGGAACATTATATTCGTCTGTAACGTAATATAACATAACCTAACACATCTAGCCCTTCGCTGGTAATGTTTTACAGAATCCCGTTCGTGTCGTCCCGTACGTCTCGGTTGGGATATTATATACGTCTATGGCATTATATATTCTAACCTAAGGCAGGCTAACATCTCGGATGTAGTATATTACATCATTCCTGGCGTATCGACCACTACTTCTCGGTGGAAACATTATATACGTCTATAACGTAATATAACCTAACATAACACATCTAGCTAGTCGCTTTAATGTTTCACAGAATTCCGTTCGTGTCGTCCCGTTCGTCTCGGTTGGGACATTATATACGTCTATAGCGTTATATATCCTAACTTAAGGCAGGCTATCATCTCGGATGTAGTATTTTACAACATTCCTGGCGGGTCGGCCTCTACTTCTCGGTGGGAACATTATAATCGTCCATAACGTAATATAACCTAACCTAACACATCTAGCCCCTCGCTGGTAATGTTTTACAGAATGCCGTTCGTGTCGTCCCGTACGTCTCGGTTGGGATATTATATACGTCTATAGCGTTTTATATCCTAACCTAAGGCAGGCTAACATCTCGGATGTAGTATATTACATCATTCCTGGCGTATCGGCCCCTACTTCTCGGTGGGAACATTATATACGTCTATAACGTATCATAACCTAGCCTAACCCATCTAGCCCCTCGCTGGTAATGTTTTACAGAATCCCGTTCGTGTCGTCACGTACGTCTCGGTTGGGACATTATATACGTTTACAGCGTTATATATCCTAACTTAAGCCAGGCTAACATCTCGGATGCAGTATTTTACAACGTTCCTGGCGGATCGGCCTCTACTTCTCGGTGGGAACATTATATTCGTCTATAACGTAATATAACCTATCCTAACACATCTAGCCCCTCGCTGGTAATGTTTTACAGAATCCCGTTCGTGTCGTCCCGTACGTCTCGGTTGGGATATTATATACGTCTATAGCGTTATATATCCTAACTTAAGGCAGGCTATCATCTCGGATGTAGTATTTTACAACGTTCCTGGCGGATCGGCCTCTACTTCTCGGTGGGAACATTATATTCGTCTGTAACGTAATATATCCTAACCTAACACATCTAGCCCTTCGCTGGTAATGTTTTACAGAATCCCGTTCGTGTCGTCCCGTACGTCTCGGTTGGGATATTATATACGTCTATAGCGTTATATATCCTAACCTAAGGCAGGCTATCATCTCGGATGTAGTATTTTACAACATTCCTGGCGTATCGGCCCCTACTTCTCGGTGGGAACATTATATACGTCTATAACGTATCATAACCTAACCTAACCCATCTAGCCCCTCGCTGGTAATGTTTTACAGAATCCCGTTCGTGTCGTCCCGTACGTCTCGGTTGGGATATTATATACGTCTATAGCGTTATATATCCTAACCTAAGGCAGGCTATCATCTCGGATGTAGTATTTTACAACATTCCTGGCGTATCGGCCCCTACTTCTCGGTGGGAACATTATATACGTCTATAACGTATCATAACCTAGCCTAACCCATCTAGCCCCTCGCTGGTAATGTTTTACAGAATCCCGTTCCTGTCGTCCCGTACGTCTCGGTTGGGACGTTATGAACGTCTACAGCGATATATATCCTAACCTAAGGCAGGCTAACATCTGAGCTGTAGTATATTACATCATTCCTGGCGTATCGGCCTCTACTTCTCGGTGGAAACATTATATACGTCTATAACGTAATATAACCTAACCTAACACATCTAGCCCCTCGCTGGTAATGTTTTACAGAATGCCGTTCGTGTCGTCCCGTACGTCTCGGTTGGGATATTATATACGTCTATAGCGTTTTATATCCTAACCTAAGGCAGGCTAACATCTCGGATGTAGAATATTACATCATTCCTGGCGTATCGGCCCCTACTTCTCGGTGGGAACATTATATACGTCTATAACGTATCATAACCTAGCCTAACCCATCTAGCCCCTCGCTGGTAATGTTTTACAGAATCCCGTTCGTGTCGTCACGTACGTCTCGGTTGGGACATTATATACGTCTGTAGCGTTATATACCCTAACTTAAGGCAGGCTATCATCTCGGATGTAGTATTTTACAACGTTCCTGGCGGATCGGCCTCTACTTCTCGGTGGGAACATTATATTCGTCTGTAACGTAATATAACATAACCTAACACATCTAGCCCTTCGCTGGTAATGTTTTACAGAATCCCGTTCGTGTCGTCCCGTACGTATCGGTTGGGATATTATATACGTCTATAGCGTTATATATCCTAACCTAAGGCAGGCTAACATCTCGGATGTAGTATATTACATCATTCCTGGCGTATCGGCCCCTACTTCTCGGTGGGAACATTATATACGTCTATAACGTATCATAACCTAGCCTAACCCATCTAGCCCCTCGCTGGTAATGTTTTACAGAATCCCGTTCCTGTCGTCCCGTACGTCTCGGTTGGGACGTTATGAACGTCTACAGCGATATATATCCTAACGTAAGGCAGGCTAACATCTCGGATGTAGTATTTTACAACATTCCTGGCGGGTCGGCCTCTACTTCTCGGTGGGAACATTATATACGTCTATAACGTAATATAACCTAAGCTAACACATCTAGCTAGTCGCTTTAATGTTTCACAGAATCCCGTTCGTGTCGTCCCGTTCGTCTCAGTTGGGACATTATATACGTCTGTAGCGTTATATATCCTAACTTAAGGCAGGCTATCATCTCGGATGTAGTATTTTACAACGTTCCTGGCGGATCGGCCTCTACTTCTCGGTGGGAACATTATATTCGTCTGTAACGTAATATAACATAACCTAACACATCTAGCCCTTCGCTGGTAATGTTTTACAGAATCCCGTTCGTGTCGTCCCGTACGTCTCGGTTGGGATATTATATACGTCTATGGCATTATATATTCTAACCTAAGGCAGGCTAACATCTCGGATGTAGTATATTACATCATTCCTGGCGTATCGACCACTACTTCTCGGTGGAAACATTATATAAGTCTATAACGTAATATAACCTAACATAACACATCTAGCTAGTCGCTTTAATGTTTCACAGAATTCCGTTCGTGTCGTCCCGTTCGTCTCGGTTGGGACATTATATACGTCTATAGCGTTATATATCCTAACTTAAGGCAGGCTATCATCTCGGATGTAGTATTTTACAACATTCCTGGCGGGTCGGCCTCTACTTCTCGGTGGGAACATTATAATCGTCCATAACGTAATATAACCTAACCTAACACATCTAGCCCCTCGCTGGTAATGTTTTACAGAATGCCGTTCGTGTCGTCCCGTACGTCTCGGTTGGGATATTATATACGTCTATAGCGTTTTATATCCTAACCTAAGGCAGGCTAACATCTCGGATGTAGTATATTACATCATTCCTGGCGTATCGGCCCCTACTTCTCGGTGGGAACATTATATACGTCTATAACGTATCATAACCTAGCCTAACCCATCTAGCCCCTCGCTGGTAATGTTTTACAGAATCCCGTTCGTGTCGTCACGTACGTCTCGGTTGGCACATTATATACGTTTACAGCGTTATATATCCTAACTTAAGCCAGGCTAACATCTCGGATGCAGTATTTTACAACGTTCCTGGCGGATCGGCCTCTACTTCTCGGTGGGAACATTATATTCGTCTATAACGTAATATAACCTATCCTAACACATCTAGCCCCTCGCTGGTAATGTTTTACAGAATCCCGTTCGTGTCGTCCCGTACGTCTCGGTTGGGATATTATATACGTCTATAGCGTTATATATCCTAACTTAAGGCAGGCTATCATCTCGGATGTAGTATTTTACAACGTTCCTGGCGGATCGGCCTCTACTTCTCGGTGGGAACATTATATTCGTCTGTAACGTAATATATCCTAACCTAACACATCTAGCCCTTCGCTGGTAATGTTTTACAGAATCCCGTTCGTGTCGTCCCGTACGTCTCGGTTGGGATATTATATACGTCTATAGCGTTATATATCCTAACCTAAGGCAGGCTATCATCTCGGATGTAGTATTTTACAACATTCCTGGCGTATCGGCCCCTACTTCTCGGTGGGAACATTATATACGTCTATAACGTATCATAACCTAACCTAACCCATCTAGCCCCTCGCTGGTAATGTTTTACAGAATCCCGTTCGTGTCGTCCCGTACGTCTCGGTTGGGATATTATATACGTCTATAGCGTTATATATCCTAACCTAAGGCAGGCTATCATCTCGGATGTAGTATTTTACAACATTCCTGGCGTATCGGCCCCTACTTCTCGGTGGGAACATTATATACGTCTATAACGTATCATAACCTAGCCTAACCCATCTAGCCCCTCGCTGGTAATGTTTTACAGAATCCCGTTCGTGTCGTCACGTACGTCTCGGTTGGGACATTATATACGTTTACAGCGTTATATATCCTAACTTAAGCCAGGCTAACATCTCGGATGCAGTATTTTACAACGTTCCTGGCGGATCGGCCTCTACTTCTCGGTGGGAACATTATATTCGTCTATAACGTAATATAACCTATCCTAACACATCTAGCCCCTCGCTGGTAATGTTTTACAGAATCCCGTTCGTGTCGTCCCGTACGTCTCGGTTGGGATATTATATACGTCTATAGCGTTATATATCCTAACTTAAGGCAGGCTATCATCTCGGATGTAGTATTTTACAACATTCCTGGCGTATCGGCCCATTCCTCACGGTGGGAACATTATATTCGTCTATAACGTAATATAACCTATCCTAACACATCTAGCCCCTCGCTGGTAATGTTTTACAGAATCCCGTTCGTGTCGTCACGTACGTCTCGGTTGGGACATTATATACGTTCACAGCGTTATATATCCTAACTTAAGCCAGGCTAACATCTCGGATGCAGTATTTTACAACGTTCCTGGCGGATCGGCCTCTACTTCTCGGTGGGAACATTATATTCGTCTATAACGTAATATAACCTATCCTAACACATCTAGCCCCTCGCTGGTAATGTTTTACAGAATCCCGTTCGTGTCGTCCCGTACGTCTCGGTTGGGATATTATATACGTCTATAGCGTTATATATCCTAACTTAAGGCAGGCTATCATCTCGGATGTAGTATTTTACAACATTCCTGGCGTATCGGCCCATTCCTCACGGTGGGAACATTATATTCGTCTATAACGTAATATAACCTATCCTAACACATCTAGCCCCTCGCTGGTAATGTTTTACAGAATCCCGTTCGTGTCGTCACGTACGTCTCGGTTGGGACATTATATACGTTCACAGCGTTATATATCCTAACTTAAGCCAGGCTAACATGTCGGATGCAGTATTTTACAACGTTCCTGGCGGATCGGCCTCTACTTCTCGGTGGGAACATTATATTCGTCTATAACGTAATATCACCTATCCTAACACATCTAGCCCCTCGCTGGTAATGTTTTACAGAATCCCGTTCGTGTCGTCCCGTACGTCTCGGTTGGGATATTATATACGTCTACAGCGTTATATATCCTAACCTAAGCCAGGCTAACATCTCGGATGCAGTATTTTACAACGTTCCTGGCGGATCGGCCTCTACTTCTCGGTGGGAACATTATATTCGTCTATAACGTAATGTAACCTAACCTAACACATCTAGCCCCTCGCTGGTAATGTTTTACAGAATCCCGTTCGTGTCGTCCCGTACGTCTCGGTTGGGACATTATATACGTCTATAGCGTTATATATCCTAACTTAAGGCAGGCTATCATCTCGGATGTAGTATTTTACAACGTTCCTGGCGGATCGGCCTCTACTTCTCGGTGGGAACATTATATTCGTCTGTAACGTAATATAACCTAACCTAACACATCTAGCCCTCCGCTGGTAATGTTTTACAGAATCCCGTTCGTGTCGTCCCGTACGTCTCGGTTGGGATATTATATACGTCTATGGCATTATATATTCTAACCTAAGGCAGGCTAACATCTCGGATGTAGTATATTACATCATTCCTGGCGTATCGACCACTACTTCTCGGTGGAAACATTATATACGTCTATAACGTAATATAATCTAACCTAACACATCTAGCTAGTCGCTTTAACGTTTCACAGAATCCCGTTCGTGTCGTCCCGTTCGTCTAGGTTGGGACATTATATACGTCTATAGCGTTATATATCCTAACCTAAGGCAGGCTATCATCTCGGATGTAGTATTTTACAACATTCCTCGCGCATCGGCCTCTACTTCTCGGTGGGAACATTATATTCGTCTATAACGTAATATAACCTAACCTATCACATCTATCCCCTCGCTGGTAATGTTTTACAAAATCCCGTTCGTGTCGTCCCGTACTTCTCGGTTGGGATATTATGTACGTCTATAGCGTTATATATCCTAACTTAAGGCAGGCTATCATCTCGGATGTAGTATTTTACAACGTTCCTGGCGGGTCGGCCTCTACTTCTCGGTGGGAACATTATATTCGTCTATAACGTAATATAACCTATCCTAACACATCTAGCCCCTCGCTGGTAATGTTTTAAAGAATCCCGTGAATCCCGAATAACGTAATATAACCTAACCTAACATATCTAGCTCCTCGCTGGTAATGTTTTACAAAATCCCGTTCGTGTCGTCCCGTACGTCTCGGTTGGGATATTATATACGTCTATAGCATTATATATCCTAACCTAAGGCAGGCTAACATCTCGGATGTACTATTTTACAACGTTCCTGGCGGATCGGCCTCTACTTCTCGGTGGGAACATTATATTCGTCTATAACGTAATATAACCTAACCTAACACATCTAGCCCCTCGCTGGTAATGTTTTACAGAATCCCGTTCGTGTCGTCCCGTTCGTCTCAGTTGGGACATTATATACGTCTATAGCGTTATATATCCTAACTTAAGGCAGGCTATCATCTCGGATGTAGTATTTTACAACGTTCCTGGCGGATCGGCCTCTACTTCTCGGTGGGAACATTATATTCGTCTGTAACGTAATATAACATAACCTAACACATCTAGCCCTTCGCTGGTAATGTTTTACAGAATCCCGTTCGTGTCGTCCCGTACGTATCGGTTGGGATATTATATACGTCTATAGCGTTATATATCCTAACCTAAGGCAGGCTAACATCTCGGATGTAGTATATTACATCATTCCTGGCGTATCGGCCCCTACTTCTCGGTGGGAACATTATATACGTCTATAAGGTATCATAACCTAGCCTAACCCATCTAGCCCCTCGCTGGTAATGTTTTACAGAATCCCGTTCCTGTCGTCCCGTACGTCTCGGTTGGGACGTTATGAACGTCTACAGCGATATATATCCTAACGTAAGGCAGGCTAACATCTCGGATGTAGTATTTTACAACATTCCTGGCGGGTCGGCCTCTACTTCTCGGTGGGAACATTATATACGTCTATAACGTAATATAACCTAAGCTAACACATCTAGCTAGTCGCTTTAATGTTTCACAGAATCCCGTTCGTGTCGTCCCGTTCGTCTCAGTTGGGACATTATATACGTCTGTAGCGTTATATATCCTAACTTAAGGCAGGCTATCATCTCGGATGTAGTATTTTACAACGTTCCTGGCGGATCGGCCTCTACTTCTCGGTGGGAACATTATATTCGTCTGTAACGTAATATAACCTAACCTAACACATCTAGCCCTTCGCTGGTAATGTTTTACAGAATCCCGTTCGTGTCGTCCCGTACGTCTCGGTTGGGATATTATATACGTCTATAGCGTTATATATCCTAACCTAAGGCAGGCTATCATCTCGGATGTAGTATTTTACAACATTCCTGGCGTATCGGCCCCTACTTCTCGGTGGGAACATTATATACGTCTATAACGTATCATAACCTAACCTAACCCATCTAGCCCCTCGCTGGTAATGTTTTACAGAATCCCGTTCGTGTCGTCCCGTACGTCTCGGTTGGGATATTATATACGTCTATAGCGTTATATATCCTAACCTAAGGCAGGCTATCATCTCGGATGTAGTATTTTACAACATTCCTGGCGTATCGGCCCCTACTTCTCGGTGGGAACATTATATACGTCTATAACGTATCATAACCTAGCCTAACCCATCTAGCCCCTCGCTGGTAATGTTTTACAGAATCCCGTTCCTGTCGTCCCGTACGTCTCGGTTGGGACGTTATGAACGTCTACAGCGATATATATCCTAACGTACGGCAGGCTAACATCTCGGATGTAGTATTTTACAACATTCCTGGCGGGTCGGCCTCTACTTCTCGGTGGGAACATTATATACGTCTATAACGTAATATAACCTAAGCTAACACATCTAGCTAGTCGCTTTAATGTTTCACAGAATCCCGTTCGTGTCGTCCCGTTCGTCTCAGTTGGGACATTATATACGTCTGTAGCGTTATATATCCTAACTTAAGGCAGGCTATCATCTCGGATGTAGTATTTTACAACGTTCCTGGCGGATCGGCCTCTACTTCTCGGTGGGAACATTATATTCGTCTGTAACGTAATATAACATAACCTAACACATCTAGCCCTTCGCTGGTAATGTTTTACAGAATCCCGTTCGTGTCGTCCCGTACGTATCGGTTGGGATATTATATACGTCTATAGCGTTATATATCCTAACCTAAGGCAGGCTAACATCTCGGATGTAGTATATTACATCATTCCTGGCGTATCGGCCCCTACTTCTCGGTGGGAACATTATATACGTCTATAACGTATCATAACCTAGCCTAACCCATCTAGCCCCTCGCTGGTAATGTTTTACAGAATCCCGTTCCTGTCGTCCCGTACGTCTCGGTTGGGACGTTATGAACGTCTACAGCGATATATATCCTAACGTAAGGCAGGCTAACATCTCGGATGTAGTATTTTACAACATTCCTGGCGGGTCGGCCTCTACTTCTCGGTGGGAACATTATATACGTCTATAACGTAATATAACCTAAGCTAACACATCTAGCTAGTCGCTTTAATGTTTCACAGAATCCCGTTCGTGTCGTCCCGTTCGTCTCAGTTGGGACATTATATACGTCTGTAGCGTTATATATCCTAACTTAAGGCAGGCTATCATCTCGGATGTAGTATTTTACAACGTTCCTGGCGGATCGGCCTCTACTTCTCGGTGGGAACATTATATTCGTCTGTAACGTAATATATCCTAACCTAACACATCTAGCCCATCGCTGGTAATGTTTTACAGAATCCCGTTCGTGTCGTCCCGTACGTCTCGGTTGGGATATTATATACGTCTATAGCGTTATATATCCTAACCTAAGGCAGGCTATCATCTCGGATGTAGTATTTTACAACATTCCTGGCGTATCGGCCCCTACTTCTCGGTGGGAACATTATATACGTCTATAACGTATCATAACCTAACCTAACCCATCTAGCCCCTCGCTGGTAATGTTTTACAGAATCCCGTTCGTGTCGTCCCGTACGTCTCGGTTGGGATATTATATACGTCTATAGCGTTATATATCCTAACCTAAGGCAGGCTATCATCTCGGATGTAGTATTTTACAACATTCCTGGCGTATCGGCCCCTACTTCTCGGTGGGAACATTATATACGTCTATAACGTATCATAACCTAGCCTAACCCATCTAGCCCCTCGCTGGTAATGTTTTACAGAATCCCGTTCCTGTCGTCCCGTACGTCTCGGTTGGGACGTTATGAACGTCTACAGCGATATATATCCTAACCTAAGGCAGGCTAACATCTGAGCTGTAGTATATTACATCATTCCTGGCGTATCGGCCTCTACTTCTCGGTGGAAACATTATATACGTCTATAACGTAATATAACCTAACCTAACACATCTAGCCCCTCGCTGGTAATGTTTTACAGAATGCCGTTCGTGTCGTCCCGTACGTCTCGGTTGGGATATTATATACGTCTATAGCGTTTTATATCCTAACCTAAGGCAGGCTAACATCTCGGATGTAGAATATTACATCATTCCTGGCGTATCGGCCCCTACTTCTCGGTGGGAACATTATATACGTCTATAACGTATCATAACCTAGCCTAACCCATCTAGCCCCTCGCTGGTAATGTTTTACAGAATCCCGTTCCTGTCGTCCCGTACGTCTCGGTTGGGATATTATATACGTCTATAGCGTTTTATATCCTAACCTAAGGCAGGCTAACATCTCGGATGTAGAATATTACATCATTCCTGGCGTATCGGCCCCTACTTCTCGGTGGGAACATTATATACGTCTATAACGTATCATAACCTAGCCTAACCCATCTAGCCCCCCGCTGGTAATGTTTTACAGAATCCCGTTCCTGTCGTCCCGTACGTCTCGGTTGGGACGTTATGAACGTCTACAGCGATATATATCCTAAAGTAAGGCAGGCTAACATCTCGGATGTAGTATTTTACAACAGTCCTGGCGTATCGGCCCCTACTTCTCGGTGGGAACATTATATACGTCTATAACGTAATATAACCTAACCTAACACATCTAGCCCCTCGCTGGTAATGTTTTACAGAATCCCGTTCGTGTCGTCCCGTACGTCTCGGTTGGGATATTATATACGTCTATGGCATTATATATTCTAACCTAAGGCAGGCTAACATCTCGGATGTAGTATATTACATCATTCCTGGCGTATCGACCACTACTTCTCGGTGGAAACATTATATACGTCTATAACGTATCATAACCTAGCCTAACCCATCTAGCCCCTCGCTGGTAATGTTTTACAGAATCCCGTTCGTGTCGTCACGTACGTCTCGGTTGGGACATTATATACGTTTACAGCGTTATATATCCTAACTTAAGCCAGGCTAACATCTCGGATGCAGTATTTTACAACGTTCCTGGCGGATCGGCATCTACTTCTCGGTGGGAACATTATATTCGTCTATAACGTAATATAACCTATCCTAACACATCTAGCCCCTCGCTGGTAATGTTTTACAGAATCCCGTTCGTGTCGTCCCGTACGTCTCGGTTGGGATATTATATACGTCTATAGCGTTATATATCCTAACTTAAGGCAGGCTATCATCTCGGATGTAGTATTTTACAACATTCCTGGCGTATCGGCCCCTACTTCTCGGTGGGAACATTATATACGTCTATAACGTATCATAACCTAACCTAACCCATCTAGCCCCTCGCTGGTAATGTTTTACAGAATCCCGTTCGTGTCGTCCCGTACGTCTCGGTTGGGATATTATATACGTCTATAGCGTTATATATCCTAACCTAAGGCAGGCTATCATCTCGGATGTAGTATTTTACAACATTCCTGGCGTATCGGCCCCTACTTCTCGGTGGGAACATTATATACGTCTATAACGTATCATAACCTAGCCTAACCCATCTAGCCCCTCGCTGGTAATGTTTTACAGAATCCCGTTCCTGTCGTCCCGTACGTCTCGGTTGGGACGTTATGAACGTCTACAGCGATATATATCCTAACGTACGGCAGGCTAACATCTAGGATGTAGTATTTTACAACATTCCTGGCGGGTCGGCCTCTACTTCTCGGTGGGAACATTATATACGTCTATAACGTAATATAACCTAACCTAACACATCTAGCCCCTCGCTGGTAATGTTTTACAGAATGCCGTTCGTGTCGTCCCGTACGTCTCGGTTGGGATATTATATACGTCTATAGTGTTTTATATCCTAACCTAAGGCAGGCTAACATCTCGGATGTAGAATATTACATCATTCCTGGCGTATCGGCCCCTACTTCTCGGTGGGAACATTATATACGTCTATAACGTATCATAACCTAGCCTAACCCACTAGCCCCTCGCTGGTAATGTTTTACAGAATCCCGTTCCTGTCGTCCCGTACGTCTCGGTTGGGACGTTATGAACGTCTACAGCGATATATATCCTAAAGTAAGGCAGGCTAACATCTCGGATGTAGTATTTTACAACAGTCCTGGCGTATCGGCCCCTACTTCTCGGTGGGAACATTATATACGTCTATAACGTAATATAACCTAACCTAACACATCTAGCCCCTCGCTGGTAATGTTTTACAGAATCCCGTTCGTGTCGTCCCGTACGTCTCGGTTGGGATATTATATATGTCTATGGCATTATATATTCTAACCTAAGGCAGGCTAACATCTCGGATGTAGTATATTACATCATTCCTGGCGTATCGACCACTACTTCTCGGTGGAAACATTATATACGTCTATAACGTAATATAACCTAACATAACACATCTAGCTAGTCGCTTTAATGTTTCACAGAATTCCGTTCGTGTCGTCCCGTTCGTCTCGGTTGGGACATTATATACGTCTATAGCGTTATATATCCTAACTTAAGGCAGGCTATCATCTCGGATGTAGTATTTTACAACATTCCTGGCGGGTCGGCCTCTACTTCTCGGTGGGAACATTATAATCGTCCATAACGTAATATAACCTAACCTAACACATCTAGCCCCTCGCTGGTAATGTTTTACAGAATGCCGTTCGTGTCGTCCCGTACGTCTCGGTTGGGATATTATATACGTCTATAGCGTTTTATATCCTAACCTAAGGCAGGCTAACATCTCGGATGTAGTATATTACATCATTCCTGGCGTATCGGCCCCTACTTCTCGGTGGGAACATTATATACGTCTATAACGTATCATAACCTAGCCTAACCCATCTAGCCCCTCGCTGGTAATGTTTTACAGAATCCCGTTCGTGTCGTCACGTACGTCTCGGTTGAGACATTATATACGTTTACAGCGTTATATATCCTAACTTAAGCCAGGCTAACATCTCGGATGCAGTATTTTACAACGTTCCTGGCGGATCGGCCTCTACTTCTCGGTGGGAACATTATATTCGTCTATAACGTAATATAACCTATCCTAACACATCTAGCCCCTCGCTGGTAATGTTTTACAGAATCCCGTTCGTGTCGTCCCGTACGTCTCGGTTGGGATATTATATACGTCTATAGCGTTATATATCCTAACTTAAGGCAGGCTATCATCTCGGATGTAGTATTTTACAACATTCCTGGCGTATCGGCCCATTCCTCACGGTGGGAACATTATATTCGTCTATAACGTAATATAACCTATCCTAACACATCTAGCCCCTCGCTGGTAATGTTTTACAGAATCCCGTTCGTGTCGTCACGTACGTCTCGGTTGGGACATTATATACGTTCACAGCGTTATATATCCTAACTTAAGCCAGGCTAACATCTCGGATGCAGTATTTTACAACGTTCCTGGCGGATCGGCCTCTACTTCTCGGTGGGAACATTATATTCGTCTATAACGTAATATAACCTATCCTAACACATCTAGCCCCTCGCTGGTAATGTTTTACAGAATCCCGTTCGTGTCGTCCCGTACGTCTCGGTTGGGATATTATATACGTCTATAGCGTTATATATCCTAACTTAAGGCAGGCTATCATCTCGGATGTAGTATTTTACAACATTCCTGGCGTATCGGCCCATTCCTCACGGTGGGAACATTATATTCGTCTATAACGTAATATAACCTAACCTAACACATCTAGCCCCTCGCTGGTAATGTTTTACAGAATCCCGTTCGTGTCGTCCCGTACGTCTCGGTTGGGATATTATATACGTCTATAGCGTTTTATATCCTAACCTAAGGCAGGCTAACATCTCGGATGTAGTATATTACATCATTCCTGGCGTTTCGGCCCCTACTTCTCGGTGGGAACATTATATACGTCTATAACGTATCATAACCTAGCCTAACCCATCTAGCCCCTCGCTGGTAATGTTTTACAGAATCCCGTTCCTGTCGTCCCGTACGTCACGGTTGGGACTTTATGAACGTCTACAGCGATATATATCCTTAAGTAAGGCAGGCTAACATCTCGGATGTAGTATTTTACAACAGTCCTGGCGTATCGGCCCCTACTTCTCGGTGGGAACATTATATACGTCTATAACGTAACATAACGTAACCTAACCCATCTAGCCCCTCGCTGGTAATGTATTACAGAATCCCGTTCCTGTTGTTCCGTACGTCTCGGTTGGGATATTATATACGTCTATAGCGTTATATATCCTAACCTAAGGAAGGCTATCTTCTCGGATGCAGTATTTTACAACATTCCTGGCGTATCGGCCCATACTTCTCGGTGGGAACATTATATTCGTCTATAACGTAATATAACCTATCCTAACACATCTAGCCCCTCGCTGGTAATGTTTTACAGAATCCCGTTCGTGTCGTCACGTACGTCTCGGTTGGGACATTATATACGTTTACAGCGTTATATATCCTAACTTAAGCCAGGCTAACATCTCGGATGTAGTATTTTACAACATTCCTGGCGTGTCGGCCTCTACTTCTCGGTGGGAACATTATATACGTCTATAACGTAATATAACCTAACCTAACATATCTAGCTCCTCGCTGGTAATGTTTTACAAAATCCCGTTCGTGTCGTCCCGTACGTCTCGGTTGGGATATTATATACGTCTATAACATTATATATCCTAACCTAAGGCAGGCTAACATCTCGGATGTACTATTTTACAACGTTCCTGGCGGATCGGCCTCTACTTCTCGGTGGGAACATTATATTCGTCTATAACGTAATATAACCTAAGCTAACACATCTAGCCCCTCGCTGGTAATGTTTTACAGAATCCCGTTCGTGTCGTCCCGTACGTCTCGGTTGGGATATTATATACGTCTATAGCGTTATATATCCTAACCTAAGGCAGGCTATCATCTCGGATGTAGTATTTTACAACGTTCCTGGCGGATCGGTCTCTACTTCTCGGTGGGAACATTATATTCGTCTGTAACGTAATATAACCTAACCTAACACATCTAGCCCTTCGCTGGTAATGTTTTACAGAATCCCGTTCGTGTCGTCCCGTACGTCTCGGTTGGGATATTATATACGTCTATAGCGTTATATATCCTAACCTAAGGCAGGCTATCATCTCGGATGTAGTATTTTACAACATTCCTGGCGTATCGGCCCCTACTTCTCGGTGGGAACATTATATACGTCTATAACGTATCATAACCTAACCTAACCCATCTAGCCCCTCGCTGGTAATGTTTTACAGAATCCCGTTCGTGTCGTCCCGTACGTCTCGGTTGGGATATTATATACGTCTATAGCGTTATATATCCTAACCTAAGGCAGGCTATCATCTCGGATGTAGTATTTGCAACATTCCTGGCGTATCGGCCCCTACTTCTCGGTGGGAACATTATATACGTCTATAACGTATCATAACCTAGCCTAACCCATCTAGCCCCTCGCTGGTAATGTTTTACAGAATCCCGTTCCTGTCGTCCCGTACGTCTCGGTTGGGACGTTATGAACGTCTACAGCGATATATATCCTAACCTAAGGCAGGCTAACATCTGAGCTGTAGTATATTACATCATTCCTGGCGTATCGGCCTCTACTTCTCGGTGGAAACATTATATACGTCTATAACGTAATATAACCTAACCTAACACATCTAGCCCCTCGCTGGTAATGTTTTACAGAATCCCGTTCGTGTCGTCCCGTACGTCTCGGTTGGGATATTATATACGTCTATGGCATTATATATTCTAACCTAAGGCAGGCTAACATCTCGGATGTAGTATATTACATCATTCCTGGCGTATCGACCACTACTTCTCGGTGGAAACATTATATACGTCTATAACGTAATATAACCTAACCTAACACATCTAGCTAGTCGCTTTAATGTTTCACAGAATTCCGTTCGTGTCGTCCCGTTCGTCTCGGTTGGGACATTATATACGTCTATAGCGTTATATATCCTAACTTAAGGCAGGCTATCATCACGGATGTAGTATTTTACAACATTCCTGGCGGGTCGGCCTCTACTTCTCGGTGGGAACATTATAATCGTCCATAACGTAATATAACCTAACCTAACACATCTAGCCCCTCGCTGGTAATGTTTTACAGAATCCCGTTCGTGTCGTCCCGTACGTCTCGGTTGGGATATTATATACGTCTATAGCGTTTTATATCCTAACCTAAGGCAGGCTAACATCTCGGATGTAGTATATTACATCATTCCTGGCGTATCGGCCCCTACTTCTCGGTGGGAACATTATATACGTCTATAACGTATCATAACCTAGCCTAACCCATCTAGCCCCTCGCTGGTAATGTTTTACAGAATCCCGTTCCTGTCGTCCCGTACGTCTCGGTTGGGACTTTATGAACGTCTACAGCGATATATATCCTTAAGTAAGGCAGGCTAACATCTCGGATGTAGTATTTTACAACAGTCCTGGCGTATCGGCCCCTACTTCTCGGTGGGAACATTATATACGTCTATAACGTAACATAACGTAACCTAACCCATCTAGCCCCTCGCTGGTAATGTATTACAGAATCCCGTTCCTGTTGTTCCGTACGTCTCGGTTGGGATATTATATACGTCTATAGCGTTATATATCCTAACCTAAGGAAGGCTATCTTCTCGGATGCAGTATTTTACAACATTCCTGGCGTATCGGCCCATACTTCTCGGTGGGAACATTATATTCGTCTATAACGTAATATAACCTATCCTAACACATCTAGCCCCTCGCTGGTAATGTTTTACAGAATCCCGTTCGTGTCGTCACGTACGTCTCGGTTGGGACATTATATACGTTTACAGCGTTATATATCCTAACTTAAGCCAGGCTAACATCTCGGATGTAGTATTTTACAACATTCCTGGCGGGTCGGCCTCTACTTCTCGGTGGGAACATTATATACGTCTATAACGTATCATAACCTAACCTAACCCATCTAGCCCCTCGCTGGTAATGTTTTACAGAATCCCGTTCGTGTCGTCCCGTACGTCTCGGTTGGGATATTATATACGTCTATAGCGTTATATATCCTAACCTAAGGAAGGCTATCTTCTCGGATGCAGTATTTTACAACATTCCTGGCGTATCGGCCCATACTTCTCGGTGGGAACATTATATTCGTCTATAACGTAATATAACCTATCGTAACACATCTAGCCCCTCGCTGGTAATGTTTTACAGAATCCCGTTCGTGTCGTCACGTACGTCTCGGTTGGGACATTATATACGTTTACAGCGTTATATATCCTAACTTAAGCCAGGCTAACATCTCGGATGTAGTATTTTACAACATTCCTGGCGGGTCGGCCTCTACTTCTCGGTGGGAACATTATATACGTCTATAACGTAATATAACCTAACCTAACATATCTTGCTCCTCGCTGGTAATGTTTTACAAAATCCCGTTCGTGTCGTCCCGTACGTCTCGGTTGGGATATTATATACGTCTATAACATTATATATCCTAACCTAAGGCAGGCTAACATCTCGGATGTACTATTTTACAACGTTCCTGGCGGATCGGCCTCTACTTCTCGGTGGGAACATTATATTCGTCTATAACGTAATATAACCTAACCTAACACATCTAGCCCCTCGCTGGTAATGTTTTACAGAATCCCGTTCGTGTCGTCCCGTACGTCTCGGTTGGGATATTATATACGTCTATAGCGTTATATATCCTAACCTAAGGCAGGCTATCATCTCGGATGTAGTATTTTACAACGTTCCTGGCGGATCGGTCTCTACATCTCGGTGGGAACATTATATTCGTCTGTAACGTAATATAACCTAACCTAACACATCTAGCCCTTCGCTGGTAATGTTTTACAGAATCCCGTTCGTGTCGTCCCGTACGTCTCGGTTGGGATATTATATACGTCTATAGCGTTATATATCCTAACCTAAGGCAGGCTATCATCTCGGATGTAGAATTTTACAACATTCCTGGCGTATCGGCCCCTACTTCTCGGTGGGAACATTATATACGTCTATAACGTATCATAACCTAACCTAACCCATCTAGCCCCTCGCTGGTAATGTTTTACAGAATCCCGTTCCTGTCGTCCCGTACGTCTCGGTTGGGACGTTATGAACGTCTACAGCGATATATATCCTAAAGTAAGGCAGGCTAACATCTCGGATGTAGTATTTTACAACAGTCCTGGCGTATCGGCCCCTACTTCTCGGTCGGAACATTATATACGTCTATAACGTAACATAACGTAACCTAACACATCTAGCCCCTCGCTGGTAATGTATTACAGAATCCCGTTCCTGTTGTTCCGTACGTCTCGGTTGGGATATTATATACGTCTATAGCGTTATATATCCTAACCTAAGGAAGGCTATCTTCTCGGATGCAGTATTTTACAACATTCCTGGCGTATCGGCCCATACTTCTCGGTGGGAACATTATATTCGTCTATAACGTAATATAACCTATCGTAACACATCTAGCCCCTCGCTGGTAATGTTTTACAGAATCCCGTTCGTGTCGTCACGTACGTCTCGGTTGGGACATTATATACGTTTACAGCGTTATATATCCTAACTTAAGCCAGGCTAACATCTCGGATGTAGTATTTTACAACATTCCTGGCGGGTCGGCCTCTACTTCTCGGTGGGAACATTATATACGTCTATAACGTAATATAACCTAACCTAACATATCTTGCTCCTCGCTGGTAATGTTTTACAAAATCCCGTTCGTGTCGTCCCGTACGTCTCGGTTGGGATATTATATACGTCTATAACATTATATATCCTAACCTAAGGCAGGCTAACATCTCGGATGTACTATTTTACAACGTTCCTGGCGGATCGGCCTCTACTTCTCGGTGGGAACATTATATTCGTCTATAACGTAATATAACCTAACCTAACACATCTAGCCCCTCGCTGGTAATGTTTTACAGAATCCCGTTCGTGTCGTCCCGTACGTCTCGGTTGGGATATTATATACGTCTATAGCGTTATATATCCTAACCTAAGGCAGGCTATCATCTCGGATGTAGTATTTTACAACGTTCCTGGCGGATCGGTCTCTACATCTCGGTGGGAACATTATATTCGTCTGTAACGTAATATAACCTAACCTAACACATCTAGCCCTTCGCTGGTAATGTTTTACAGAATCCCGTTCGTGTCGTCCCGTACGTCTCGGTTGGGATATTATATACGTCTATAGCGTTATATATCCTAACCTAAGGCAGGCTATCATCTCGGATGTAGAATTTTACAACATTCCTGGCGTATCGGCCCCTACTTCTCGGTGGGAACATTATATACGTCTATAACGTATCATAACCTAACCTAACCCATCTAGCCCCTCGCTGGTAATGTTTTACAGAATCCCGTTCCTGTCGTCCCGTACGTCTCGGTTGGGACGTTATGAACGTCTACAGCGATATATATCCTAAAGTAAGGCAGGCTAACATCTCGGATGTAGTATTTTACAACAGTCCTGGCGTATCGGCCCCTACTTCTCGGTCGGAACATTATATACGTCTATAACGTAACATAACGTAACCTAACACATCTAGCCCCTCGCTGGTAATGTATTACAGAATCCCGTTCCTGTTGTTCCGTACGTCTCGGTTGGGATATTATATACGTCTATAGCGTTATATATCCTAACCTAAGGAAGGCTATCTTCTCGGATGCAGTATTTTACAACATTCCTGGCGTATCGGCCCATACTTCTCGGTGGGAACATTATATTCGTCTATAACGTAATATAACCTATCCTAACACATCTAGCCCCTCGCTGGTAATGTTTTACAGAATCCCGTTCGTGTCGTCTCGTACGTCTCGGTTGGGATATTATATACGTCTATGGCATTATATATCCTAACCTAAGGCAGGCTAACATCTCGGATGTAGTATATTACATCATTCCTGGCGTATCGACCACTACTTCTCGGTGGAAACATTATATACGTCTATAACGTAATATAACCTAACCTAACAAATCTAGCTAGTCGCTTTAATGTTTCACAGAATTCCGTTCGTGTCGTCCCGTTCGTCTCGGTTGGGACATTATATACGTCTATAGCGTTATATATCCTAACTTAAGGCAGGCTATCATCTCGGATGTAGTATTTTACAACATTCCTGGCGGGTCGGCCTCTACTTCTCGGTGGGAACATTATATACGTCTATAACGTAATATAACCTAACCTAACATATCTAGCTCCTCGCTGGTAATGTTTTACAAAATCCCGTTCGTGTCGTCCCGTACGTCTCGGTTGGGATATTATATACGTCTATAGCATTATATATCCTAACCTAAGGCAGGCTATCATCTCGGATGTAGTATTTTACAACATTCCTGGCGTATCGGCCCCTACTTCTCGGTGGGAACATTATATACGTCTATAACGTATCATAACCTAGCCTAACCCATCTAGCCCCTCGCTGGTAATGTTTTACAGAATCCCGTTCCTGTCGTCCCGTACGTCTCGGTTGGGACGTTATGAACGTCTACAGCGATATATATCCTAACCTAAGGCAGGCTAACATCTGAGCTGTAGTATATTACATCATTCCTGGCGTATCGGCCTCTACTTCTCGGTGGAAACATTATATACGTCTATAACGTAATATAACCTAACCTAACACATCTAGCCCCTCGCTGGTAATGTTTTACAGAATGCCGTTCGTGTCGTCCCGTACGTCTCGGTTGGGATATTATATACGTCTATAGCGTTTTATATCCTAACCTAAGGCAGGCTAACATCTCGGATGTAGAATATTACATCATTCCTGGCGTATCGGCCCCTACTTCTCGGTGGGAACATTATATACGTCTATAACGTATCATAACCTAGCCTAACCCATCTAGCCCCTCGCTGGTAATGTTTTACAGAATCCCGTTCCTGTCGTCCCGTACGTCTCGGTTGGGACGTTATGAACGTCTACAGCGATATATATCCTAAAGTAAGGCAGGCTAACATCTCGGATGTAGTATTTTACAACAGTCCTGGCGTATCGGCCCCTACTTCTCGGTGGGAACATTATATACGTCTATAACGTAACATAACGTAACCTAACCCATCTAGCCCCTCGCTGGTAATGTATTACAGAATCCCGTTCCTGTTGTTCCGTACGTCTCGGTTGGGATATTATATACGTCTATAGCGTTATATATCCTAACCTAAGGAAGGCTATCTTCTCGGATGCAGTATTTTACAACATTCCTGGCGTATCGGCCCATACTTCTCGGTGGGAACATTATATTCGTCTATAACGTAATATAACCTATCCTAACACATCTAGCCCCTCGCTGGTAATGTTTTACAGAATCCCGTTCGTGTCGTCACGTACGTCTCGGTTGGGACATTATATACGTTTACAGCGTTATATATCCTAACTTAAGCCAGGCTAACATCTCGGATGCAGTATTTTACAACGTTCCTGGCGGATCGGCCTCTACTTCTCGGTGGGAACATTATATTCGTCTATAACGTAATATAACCTAACCTAACACATCTAGCCCCTCGCTGGTAATGTTTTACAGAATCCCGTTCGTGTCGTCCCGTTCGTCTCAGTTGGGACATTATATACGTCTATAGCGTTATATATCCTAACTTAAGGCAGGCTATCATCTCGGATGTAGTATTTTACAACGTTCCTGGCGGATCGGCCTCTACTTCTCGGTGGGAACATTATATTCGTCTGTAACGTAATATAACCTAACCTAACACATCTAGCCCTTCGCTGGTAATGTTTTACAGAATCCCGTTCGTGTCGTCCCGTACGTCTCGGTTGGGATATTATATACGTCTATAGCGTTATATGTCCTAACCTAAGGCAGGCTATCATCTCGGATGTAGTATTTTACAACATTGCTGGCGTATCGGCCCCTACTTCTCGGTGGGAACATTATATACGTCTATAACGTATCATAACCTAACCTAACCCATCTAGCCCCTCGCTGGTAATGTTTTACAGAATCCCGTTCCTGTCGTCCCGTACGTCTCGGTTGGGACGTTATAAACGTCTACAGCGATATATATCCTAACCTAAGGCAGGCTAACGTCTCAGCTGTAGTATATTACATCATTCCTGGCGTATCGACCACTATTTCTCGGTGGAAACATTATATACGTCTATAACGTAATATAACCTAACCTAACACATCTAGCTAGTCGCTTTAATGTTTCACAGAATCCCGTTCGTGTCGTCCCGTTCGTCTCGGTTGGGACATTATATACGTCTATAGCGTTATATATCCTAACTTAAGGCAGGCTATCATCTCGGATGTAGTATTTTACAACGTTCCTGGCGGATCGGCCTCTACTTCTCGGTGGGAACATTATATTCGTCTATAACGTAATATAACCTAACCTAACACATCTAGCTCCTCGCTGGTAATGTTTTACAGAATCCCGTTCGTGTCGTCCCGTACGTCTCGGTTGGGATATTATATATGTCTATAGCGTTATATATCCTAGCCTAAGGCAGGCTGTCATCTCGGATGTAGTATTTTACAACATTCCTGGCGTATCGGCCCCTACTTCTCGGTGGGAACATTATATACGTCTATAACGTATCATAACCTAACCTAACCCATCTAGCCCCTCGCTGGTAATGTTTTACAGAATCCCGTTCCTGTCGTCCCGTACGTCTCGGTTGGGACGTTATGAACGTCTACAGCGATATATATCCTAACCTAAGGCAGGCTAACATCTCAGCTGTAGTATATTACATCATTCCTGGCGTATCGGCCTCTACTTCTCGGTGGAAACATTATATACGTCTATAACGTAATATAACCTAACCTAACACATCTAGCCCCTCGCTGGTAATGTTTTACAGAATCCCGTTCGTGTCGTCCCGTACGTCTCGGTTGGGATATTATATACGTCTATGGCATTATATATTCTAACCTAAGGCAGGCTAACATCTCGGATGTAGTATATTACATCATTCCTGGCGTATCGACCACTACTTCTCGGTGGAAACATTATATACGTCTATAACGTAATATGACCTAACATAACACATCTAGCTAGTCGCTTTAATGTTTCACAGAATTCCGTTCGTGTCGTCCCGTTCGTCTCGGTTGGGACATTATATACGTCTATAGCGTTATATATCCTAACTTAAGGCAGGCTATCATCTCGGATGTAGTATTTTACAACATTCCTGGCGGGTCGGCCTCTACTTCTCGGTGGGAACATTATAATCGTCCATAACGTAATATAACCTAACCTAACACATCTAGCCCCTCGCTGGTAATGTTTTACAGAATGCCGTTCGTGTCGTCCCGTACGTCTCGGTTGGGATATTATATACGTCTATAGCGTTTTATATCCTAACCTAAGGCAGGCTAACATCTCGGATGTAGTATATTACATCATTCCTGGCGTATCGGCCCCTACTTCTCGGTGGGAACATTATATACGTCTATAACGTAACATAACGTAACCTAACACATCTAGCCCCTCGCTGGTAATGTATTACAGAATCCTGTTCCTGTTGTTCCGTACGTCTCGGTTGGGATATTATATACGTCTATAGCGTTATATATCCTAACCAAAGGAAGGCTATCTTCTCGGATGCAGTATTTTACAACATTCCTGGCGTATCGGCCCATACTTCTCGGTGGGAACATTATATTCGTCTATAACGTAATATAACCTATCCTAACACATCTAGCCCCTCGCTGGTAACGTTTTACAGAATCCCGTTCGTGTCGTCTCGTACGTCTCGGTTGGGATATTATATACGTCTATGGCATTATACATCCTAACCTAAGGCAGGCTAACATCTCGGATGTAGTATATTACATCATTCCTGGCGTATCGACCACTACTTCTCGGTGGAAACATTATATACGTCTATAACGTAATATAACCTAACCTAACAAATCTAGCTAGTCGCTTTAATGTTTCACAGAATTCCGTTCGTGTCGTCCCGTTCGTCTCGGTTGGGACATTATATACGTCTATAGCGTTATATATCCTAACTTAAGGCAGGCTATCATCTCGGATGTAGTATTTTACAACATTCCTGGCGGGTCGGCCTCTACTTCTCGGTGGGAACATTATATACGTCTATAACGTAATATAACCTAACCTAACATATCTAGCTCCTCGCTGGTAATGTTTTACAAAATCCCGTTCGTGTCGTCCCGTACGTCTCGGTTGGGATATTATATACGTCTATAGCATTATATATCCTAACCTAAGGCAGGCTATCATCTCGGATGTAGTATTTTACAACATTCCTGGCGTATCGGCCCCTACTTCTCGGTGGGAACATTATATACGTCTATAACGTATCATAACCTAACCTAACCCATCTAGCCCCTCGCTGGTAATGTTTTACAGAATCCCGTTCGTGTCGTCCCGTACGTCTCGGTTGGGATATTATATACGTCTATAGCGTTATATATCCTAACCTAAGGCAGGCTATCATCTCGGATGTAGTATTTTACAACATTCCTGGCGTATCGGCCCCTACTTCTCGGTGGGAACATTATATACGTCTATAACGTATCATAACCTAGCCTAACCCATCTAGCCCCTCGCTGGTAATGTTTTACAGAATCCCGTTCCTGTCGTCCCGTACGTCTCGGTTGGGACGTTATGAACGTCTACAGCGATATATATCCTAACCTAAGGCAGGCTAACATCTGAGCTGTAGTATATTACATCATTCCTGGCGTATCGGCCTCTACTTCTCGGTGGAAACATTATATACGTCTATAACGTAATATAACCTAACCTAACACATCTAGCCCCTCGCTGGTAATGTTTTACAGAATGCCGTTCGTGTCGTCCCGTACGTCTCGGTTGGGATATTATATACGTCTATAGCGTTATATATCCTAACCTAAGGCAGGCTATCATCTCGGATGTAGAATATTACATCATTCCTGGCGTATCGGCCCCTACTTCTCGGTGGGAACATTATAATCGTCCATAACGTAATATAACCTAACCTAACACATCTAGCCCCTCGCTGGTAATGTTTTACAGAATGCCGTTCGTGTCGTCCCGTACGTCTCGGTTGGGATATTATATACGTCTATAGCGTTTTATATCCTAACCTAAGGCAGGCTAACATCTCGGATGTAGTATATTACATCATTCCTGGCGTATCGGCCCCTACTTCTCGGTGGGAACATTATATACGTCTATAACGTAACATAACGTAACCTAACACATCTAGCCCCTCGCTGGTAATGTATTACAGAATCCTGTTCCTGTTGTTCCGTACGTCTCGGTTGGGATATTATATACGTCTATAGCGTTATATATCCTAACCTAAGGAAGGCTATCTTCTCGGATGCAGTATTTTACAACATTCCTGGCGTATCGGCCCATACTTCTCGGTGGGAACATTATATTCGTCTATAACGTAATATAACCTATCCTAACACATCTAGCCCCTCGCTGGTAATGTTTTACAGAATCCCGTTCGTGTCGTCTCGTACGTCTCGGTTGGGATATTATATACGTCTATGGCATTATACATCCTAACCTAAGGCAGGCTAACATCTCGGATGTAGTATATTACATCATTCCTGGCGTATCGACCACTACTTCTCGGTGGAAACATTATATACGTCTATAACGTAATATAACCTAACCTAACAAATCTAGCTAGTCGCTTTAATGTTTCACAGAATTCCGTTCGTGTCGTCCCGTTCGTCTCGGTTGGGACATTATATACGTCTATAGCGTTATATATCCTAACTTAAGGCAGGCTATCATCTCGGATGTAGTATTTTACAACATTCCTGGCGGGTCGGCCTCTACTTCTCGGTGGGAACATTATATACGTCTATAACGTAATATAACCTAACCTAACATATCTAGCTCCTCGCTGGTAATGTTTTACAAAATCCCGTTCGTGTCGTCCCGTACGTCTCGGTTGGGATATTATATACGTCTATAGCATTATATATCCTAACCTAAGGCAGGCTATCATCTCGGATGTAGTATTTTACAACATTCCTGGCGTATCGGCCCCTACTTCTCGGTGGGAACATTATATACGTCTATAACGTATCATAACCTAACCTAACCCATCTAGCCCCTCGCTGGTAATGTTTTACAGAATCCCGTTCGTGTCGTCCCGTACGTCTCGGTTGGGATATTATATACGTCTATAGCGTTATATATCCTAACCTAAGGCAGGCTATCATCTCGGATGTAGTATTTTACAACATTCCTGGCGTATCGGCCCCTACTTCTCGGTGGGAACATTATATACGTCTATAACGTATCATAACCTAGCCTAACCCATCTAGCCCCTCGCTGGTAATGTTTTACAGAATCCCGTTCCTGTCGTCCCGTACGTCTCGGTTGGGACGTTATGAACGTCTACAGCGACATATATCCTAACCTAAGGCAGGCTAACATCTGAGCTGTAGTATATTACATCATTCCTGGCGTATCGGCTTCTACTTCTCGGTGGAAACATTATATACGTCTATAACGTAATATAACCTAACCTAACACATCTAGCCCCTCGCTGGTAATGTTTTACAGAATGCCGTTCGTGTCGTCCCGTACGTCTCGGTTGGGATATTATATACGTCTATAGCGTTTTATATCCTAACCTAAGGCAGGCTAACATCTCGGATGTAGAATATTACATCATTCCTGGCGTATCGGCCCCTACTTCTCGGTGGGAACATTATATACGTCTATAACGTATCATAACCTAGCCTAACCCATCTAGCCCCTCGCTGGTAATGTTTTACAGAATCCCGTTCCTGTCGTCCCGTACGTCTCGGTTGGGACGTTATGAACGTCTACAGCGATATATATCCTAAAGTAAGGCAGGCTAACATCTCGGATGTAGTATTTTACAACAGTCCTGGCGTATCGGCCCCTACTTCTCGGTGGGAACATTATATACGTCTATAACGTAACATAACGTAACCTAACCCATCTAGCCCCTCGCTGGTAATGTATTACAGAATCCCGTTCCTGTTGTTCCGTACGTCTCGGTTGGGATATTATATACGTCTATAGCGTTATATATCCTAACCTAAGGAAGGCTATCTTCTCGGATGCAGTATTTTACAACATTCCTGGCGTATCGGCCCATACTTCTCGGTGGGAACATTATATTCGTCTATAACGTAATATAACCTATCCTAACACATCTAGCCCCTCGCTGGTAATGTTTTACAGAATCCCGTTCGTGTCGTCACGTACGTCTCGGTTGGGACATTATATACGTTTACAGCGTTATATATCCTAACTTAAGCCAGGCTAACATCTCGGATGCAGTATTTTACAACGTTCCTGGCGGATCGGCCTCTACTTCTCGGTGGGAACATTATATTCGTCTATAACGTAATATAACCTAACCTAACACATCTAGCCCCTCGCTGGTAATGTTTTACAGAATCCCGTTCGTGTCGTCCCGTTCGTCTCAGTTGGGACATTATATACGTCTATAGCGTTATATATCCTAACTTAAGGCAGGCTATCATCTCGGATGTAGTATTTTACAACGTTCCTGGCGGATCGGCCTCTACTTCTCGGTGGGAACATTATATTCGTCTGTAACGTAATATAACCTAACCTAACACATCTAGCACCTCGCTGGTAATGTTTTACAGAATCCCGTTCGTGTCGTCCCGTACGTCTCGGTTGGGATATTATATACGTCTATGGCATTATATATTCTAACCTAAGGCAGGCTAACATCTCGGATGTAGTATATTACATCATTCCTGGCGTATCGACCACTACTTCTCGGTGGAAACATTATATACGTCTATAACGTAATATGACCTAACATAACACATCTAGCTAGTCGCTTTAATGTTTCACAGAATTCCGTTCGTGTCGTCCCGTTCGTCTCGGTTGGGACATTATATACGTCTATAGCGTTATATATCCTAACTTAAGGCAGGCTATCATCTCGGATGTAGTATTTTACAACATTCCTGGCGGGTCGGCCTCTACTTCTCGGTGGGAACATTATAATCGTCCATAACGTAATATAACCTAACCTAACACATCTAGCCCCTCGCTGGTAATGTTTTACAGAATGCCGTTCGTGTCGTCCCGTACGTCTCGGTTGGGATATTATATACGTCTATAGCATTATATATCCTAACCTAAGGCAGGCTATCATCTCGGATGTAGTATTTTACAACATTCCTGGCGTATCGGCCCCTACTTCTCGGTGGGAACATTATATACGTCTATAACGTATCATAACCTAACCTAACCCATCTAGCCCCTCGCTGGTAATGTTTTACAGAATCCCGTTCGTGTCGTCCCGTACGTCTCGGTTGGGATATTATATACGTCTATAGCGTTATATATCCTAACCTAAGGCAGGCTATCATCTCGGATGTAGTATTTTACAACATTCCTGGCGTATCGGCCCCTACTTCTCGGTGGGAACATTATATACGTCTATAACGTATCATAACCTAGCCTAACCCATCTAGCCCCTCGCTGGTAATGTTTTACAGAATCCCGTTCCTGTCGTCCCGTACGTCTCGGTTGGGACGTTATGAACGTCTACAGCGATATATATCCTAACCTAAGGCAGGCTAACATCTGAGCTGTAGTATATTACATCATTCCTGGCGTATCGGCCTCTACTTCTCGGTGGAAACATTATATACGTCTATAACGTAATATAACCTAACCTAACACATCTAGCCCCTCGCTGGTAATGTTTTACAGAATGCCGTTCGTGTCGTCCCGTACGTCTCGGTTGGGATATTATATACGTCTATAGCGTTATATATCCTAACCTAAGGCAGGCTATCATCTCGGATGTAGAATATTACATCATTCCTGGCGTATCGGCCCCTACTTCTCGGTGGGAACATTATAATCGTCCATAACGTAATATAACCTAACCTAACACATCTAGCCCCTCGCTGGTAATGTTTTACAGAATCCCGTTCGTGTCGTCACGTACGTCTCGGTTGGGACATTATATACGTTTACAGCGTTATATATCCTAACTTAAGCCAGGCTAACATCTCGGATGCAGTATTTTACAACGTTCCTGGCGGATCGGCCTCTACTTCTCGGTGGGAACATTATATTCGTCTATAACGTAATATAACCTAACCTAACACATCTAGCCCCTCGCTGGTAATGTTTTACAGAATCCCGTTCGTGTCGTCCCGTTCGTCTCAGTTGGGACATTATATACGTCTATAGCGTTATATATCCTAACTTAAGGCAGGCTATCATCTCGGATGTAGTATTTTACAACGTTCCTGGCGGATCGGCCTCTACTTCTCGGTGGGAACATTATATTCGTCTGTAACGTAATATAACCTAACCTAACACATCTAGCACCTCGCTGGTAATGTTTTACAGAATCCCGTTCGTGTCGTCCCGTACGTCTCGGTTGGGATATTATATACGTCTATGGCATTATATATTCTAACCTAAGGCAGGCTAACATCTCGGATGTAGTATATTACATCATTCCTGGCGTATCGACCACTACTTCTCGGTGGAAACATTATATACGTCTATAACGTAATATGACCTAACATAACACATCTAGCTAGTCGCTTTAATGTTTCACAGAATTCCGTTCGTGTCGTCCCGTTCGTCTCGGTTGGGACATTATATACGTCTATAGCGTTATATATCCTAACTTAAGGCAGGCTATCATCTCGGATGTAGTATTTTACAACATTCCTGGCGGGTCGGCCTCTACTTCTCGGTGGGAACATTATAATCGTCCATAACGTAATATAACCTAACCTAACACATCTAGCCCCTCGCTGGTAATGTTTTACAGAATGCCGTTCGTGTCGTCCCGTACGTCTCGGTTGGGATATTATATACGTCTATAGCATTATATATCCTAACCTAAGGTAGGCTATCATCTCGGATGTAGTATTTTACAACATTCCTGGCGTATCGGCCCCTACTTCTCGGTGGGAACATTATATACGTCTATAACGTATCATAACCTAACCTAACCCATCTAGCCCCTCGCTGGTAATGTTTTACAGAATCCCGTTCGTGTCGTCCCGTACGTCTCGGTTGGGATATTATATACGTCTATAGCGTTATATATCCTAACCTAAGGCAGGCTATCATCTCGGATGTAGTATTTTACAACATTCCTGGCGTATCGGCCCCTACTTCTCGGTGGGAACATTATATACGTCTATAACGTATCATAACCTAGCCTAACCCATCTAGCCCCTCGCTGGTAATGTTTTACAGAATCCCGTTCCTGTCGTCCCGTACGTCTCGGTTGGGACGTTATGAACGTCTACAGCGATATATATCCTAACCTAAGGCAGGCTAACATCTGAGCTGTAGTATATTACATCATTCCTGGCGTATCGGCCTCTACTTCTCGGTGGAAACATTATATACGTCTATAACGTAATATAACCTAACCTAACACATCTAGCCCCTCGCTGGTAATGTTTTACAGAATGCCGTTCGTGTCGTCCCGTACGTCTCGGTTGGGATATTATATACGTCTATAGCGTTATATATCCTAACCTAAGGCAGGCTATCATCTCGGATGTAGAATATTACATCATTCCTGGCGTATCGGCCCCTACTTCTCGGTGGGAACATTATAATCGTCCATAACGTAATATAACCTAACCTAACACATCTAGCCCCTCGCTGGTAATGTTTTACAGAATGCCGTTCGTGTCGTCCCGTACGTCTCGGTTGGGATATTATATACGTCTATAGCGTTTTATATCCTAACCTAAGGCAGGCTAACATCTCGGATGTAGTTTATTACATCATTCCTGGCGTATCGGCCCCTACTTCTCGGTGGGAACATTATATACGTCTATAACGTAACATAACGTAACCTAACACATCTAGCCCCTCGCTGGTAATGTATTACAGAATCCTGTTCCTGTTGTTCCGTACGTCTCGGTTGGGATATTATATACGTCTATAGCGTTATATATCCTAACCTAAGGAAGGCTATCTTCTCGGATGCAGTATTTTACAACATTCCTGGCGTATCGGCCCATACTTCTCGGTGGGAACATTATATTCGTCTATAACGTAATATAACCTATCCTAACACATCTAGCCCCTCGCTGGTAATGTTTTACAGAATCCCGTTCGTGTCGTCTCGTACGTCTCGGTTGGGATATTATATACGTCTATGGCATTATACATCCTAACCTAAGGCAGGCTAACATCTCGGATGTAGTATATTACATCATTCCTGGCGTATCGACCACTACTTCTCGGTGGAAACATTATATACGTCTATAACGTAATATAACCTAACCTAACAAATCTAGCTAGTCGCTTTAATGTTTCACAGAATTCCGTTCGTGTCGTCCCGTTCGTCTCGGTTGGGACATTATATACGTCTATAGCGTTATATATCCTAACTTAAGGCAGGCTATCATCTCGGATGTAGTATTTTACAACATTCCTGGCGGGTCGGCCTCTACTTCTCGGTGGGAACATTATATACGTCTATAACGTAATATAACCTAACCTAACATATCTAGCTCCTCGCTGGTAATGTTTTACAAAATCCCGTTCGTGTCGTCCCGTACGTCTCGGTTGGGATATTATATACGTCTATAGCATTATATATCCTAACCTAAGGCAGGCTATCATCTCGGATGTAGTATTTTACAACATTCCTGGCGTATCGGCCCCTACTTCTCGGTGGGAACATTATATACGTCTATAACGTATCATAACCTAACCTAACCCATCTAGCCCCTCGCTGGTAATGTTTTACAGAATCCCGTTCGTGTCGTCCCGTACGTCTCGGTTGGGATATTATATACGTCTATAGCGTTATATATCCTAACCTAAGGCAGGCTATCATCTCGGATGTAGTATTTTACAACATTCCTGGCGTATCGGCCCCTACTTCTCGGTGGGAACATTATATACGTCTATAACGTATCATAACCTAGCCTAACCCATCTAGCCCCTCGCTGGTAATGTTTTACAGAATCCCGTTCCTGTCGTCCCGTACGTCTCGGTTGGGACGTTATGAACGTCTACAGCGACATATATCCTAACCTAAGGCAGGCTAACATCTGAGCTGTAGTATATTACATCATTCCTGGCGTATCGGCCTCTACTTCTCGGTGGAAACATTATATACGTCTATAACGTAATATAACCTAACCTAACACATCTAGCCCCTCGCTGGTAATGTTTTACAGAATGCCGTTCGTGTCGTCCCGTACGTCTCGGTTGGGATATTATATACGTCTATAGCGTTTTATATCCTAACCTAAGGCAGGCTAACATCTCGGATGTAGAATATTACATCATTCCTGGCGTATCGGCCCCTACTTCTCGGTGGGAACATTATATACGTCTATAACGTATCATAACCTAGCCTAACCCATCTAGCCCCTCGCTGGTAATGTTTTACAGAATCCCGTTCCTGTCGTCCCGTACGTCTCGGTTGGGACGTTATGAACGTCTACAGCGATATATATCCTAAAGTAAGGCAGGCTAACATCTCGGATGTAGTATTTTACAACAGTCCTGGCGTATCGGCCCCTACTTCTCGGTGGGAACATTATATACGTCTATAACGTAACATAACGTAACCTAACCCATCTAGCCCCTCGCTGGTAATGTATTACAGAATCCCGTTCCTGTTGTTCCGTACGTCTCGGTTGGGATATTATATACGTCTATAGCGTTATATATCCTAACCTAAGGAAGGCTATCTTCTCGGATGCAGTATTTTACAACATTCCTGGCGTATCGGCCCATACTTCTCGGTGGGAACATTATATTCGTCTATAACGTAATATAACCTATCCTAACACATCTAGCCCCTCGCTGGTAATGTTTTACAGAATCCCGTTCGTGTCGTCACGTACGTCTCGGTTGGGACATTATATACGTTTACAGCGTTATATATCCTAACTTAAGCCAGGCTAACATCTCGGATGCAGTATTTTACAACGTTCCTGGCGGATCGGCCTCTACTTCTCGGTGGGAACATTATATTCGTCTATAACGTAATATAACCTAACCTAACACATCTAGCCCCTCGCTGGTAATGTTTTACAGAATCCCGTTCGTGTCGTCCCGTTCGTCTCAGTTGGGACATTATATACGTCTATAGCGTTATATATCCTAACTTAAGGCAGGCTATCATCTCGGATGTAGTATTTTACAACGTTCCTGGCGGATCGGCCTCTACTCCTCGGTGGGAACATTATATTCGTCTATAACGTATCATAACCTAACCTAACCCATCTAGCCCCTCGCTGGTAATGTTTTACAGAATCCCGTTCCTGTCGTCCCGTACGTCTCGGTTGGGACGTTATAAACGTCTACAGCGATATATATCCTAACCTAAGGCAGGCTAACATCTCAGCTGTAGTATATTACATCATTCCTGGCGTATCGACCACTACTTCTCGGTGGAAACATTATATACGTCTATAACGTAATATAACCTAACCTAACACATCTAGCTAGTCGCTTTAATGTTTCACAGAATCCCGTTCGTGTCGTCCCGTTCGTCTCGGTTGGGACATTATATACGTCTATAGCGTTATATATCCTAACTTAAGGCAGGCTATCATCTCGGATGTAGTATTTTACAACGTTCCTGGCGGATCGGCCTCTACTTCTCGGTGGGAACATTATATTCGTCTATAACGTAATATAACCTAACCTAACACATCTAGCTCCTCGCTGGTAATGTTTTACAGAATCCCGTTCGTGTCGTCCCGTACGTCTCGGTTGGGATATTATATACGTCTATAGCGTTATATATCCTAGCCTAAGGCAGGCTGTCATCTCGGATGTAGTATTTTACAACATTCCTGGCGTATCGGCCCCTACTTCTCGGTGGGAACATTATATACGTCTATAACGTATCATAACCTAACCTAACCCATCTAGCCCCTCGCTGGTAATGTTTTACAGAATCCCGTTCCTGTCGTCCCGTACGTCTCGGTTGGGACGTTATGAACGTCTACAGCGATATATATCCTAACCTAAGGCAGGCTAACATCTCAGCTGTAGTATATTACATCATTCCTGGCGTATCGGCCTCTACTTCTCGGTGGAAACATTATATACGTCTATAACGTAATATAACCTAACCTAACACATCTAGCCCCTCGCTGGTAATGTTTTACAGAATCCCGTTCGTGTCGTCCCGTACGTCTCGGTTGGGATATTATATACGTCTATGGCGTTATATATCCTAACCTAAGGCAGGCTAACATCTCGGATGTAGTATATTACATCATTCCTGGCGTATCGACCACTACTTCTCGGTGGAAACATTATATACGTCTATAACGTAATATAACCTAACCTAACACATCTAGCTAGTCGCTTTAATGTTTCACAGAATTTCGTTCGTGTCGTCCCGTTCGTCTCGGTTGGGACATTATATACGTCTATAGCGTTAGATATCCTAACTTAAGGCAGGCTATCATCTCGGATGTAGTATTTTACAACATTCCTGGCGGGTCGGCCTCTACTTCTCGGTGGGAACATTATAATCGTCCATAACGTAATATAACCTAACCTAACACATCTAGCCCTCCGCTGGTAATGTTTTACAGAATCCCGTTCGTGTCGTCCCGTACGTCTCGGTTGGGATATTATATACGTCTATAGCGTTATATATCCTAACCTAAGGAAGGCTATCTTCTCGGATGCAGTATTTTACAACATTCCTGGCGTATCGGCCCATACTTCTCGGTGGGAACATTATATTCGTCTATAACGTAATATAACCTATCCTAACACATCTAGCCCCTCGCTGGTAATGTTTTACAGAATCCCGTTCGTGTCGTCCCGTACGTCTCGGTTGGTACATTATATACGTCTATAGCGTTATATATCCTAACTTAAGGCAGGCTAACATCTCGGATGCAGTATTTTACAACGTTCCTGGCGGATCGGCCTCTACTTCTCGGTGGGAACATTATATTCGTCTATAACGTAATATAACCTAACCTAACACATCTAGCCCCTCGCTGGTAATGTTTTACAAAATCCCGTTCGTGTCGTCCCGTACGTCTCGGTTGGGATATTATATACGGCTATAGCGTTATATATCCTAACCTAAGGAAGGCTATCTTCTCGGATGCAGTATTTTACAACATTCCTGGCGTATCGGCCCATACTTCTCGGTGGGAACATTATATTCGTCTATAACGTAATATAACCTATCCTAACACATCTAGCCCATCGCTGGTAATGTTTTACAGAATCCCGTTCGTGTCGTCACGTACGTCTCGGTTGGGACATTATATACGTCTACAGCGTTATATATCCTAACTTAAGCCAGGCTAACATCTCGGATGCAGTATTTTACAACGCTCCTGGCGGATCGGCCTCTACTTCTCGGTGGGAACATTATATTCGTCTATAACGTAATATAACCTAACCTAACACATCTAGTCCCTCGCTGGTAATGTTTTACAGAATCCCGTTCCTGTCGTCCCGTACGTCTCGGTTGGGACGTTATGAACGTCTACAGCGATATATATCCTAACCTAAGGCAGGCTAACATCTCAGCTGTAGTATATTACATCATTCCTGGCGTATCGGCCTCTACTTCTCGGTGGAAACATTATATACGTCGTTAACGTAATATAACCTAACCTAACAAATCTAGCCCCTCGCTGGTAATGTTTTACAGAATCCCGTTCGTGTCGTCTCGTACGTCTCGGTTGGGATATTATATACGTCTATGGCATTATATATCCTAACCTAAGGCAGGCTAACATCTCGGATGTAGTATATTACATCATTCCTGGCGTATCGACCACTACATCTCGGTGGAAACATTATATACGTCTATAACGTAATATAACCTAACCTAACACATCTAGCTAGTCGCTTTAATGTTTCACAGAATTCCGTTCGTGTCGTCCCGTTCGTCTCGGTTGGGACATTATATACGTCTATAGCGTTATATATCCTAACTTAAGGCAGGCTATCATCTCGGATGTAGTATTTTACAACGTTCCTGGCGGATCGGCTTCTACTTCTCGGTGGGAACATTATATTCGTCTATAACGTAATATAACCTAACCTAACACATCTAGCTCCTCGCTGGTAATGTTTTACAGAATCCCGTTCGTGTCGTCCCGTACGTCTCGGTTGGGATATTATATACGTCTATAGCGTTATATATCCTAGCCTAAGGCAGGCTGTCATCTCGGATGTAGTATTTTACAACATTCCTGGCGTATCGGCCCCTACTTCTCGGTGGGAACATTATATACGTCTATAACGTATCATAACCTAACCTAACCCATCTAGCCCCTCGCTGGTAATGTTTTACAGAATCCCGTTCCTGTCGTCCCGTACGTCTCGGTTGGGACGTTATGAACGTCTACAGCGATATATATCCTAACCTAAGGCAGGCTAACATCTCAGCTGTAGTATATTACATCATTCCTGGCGTATCGGCCTCTACTTCTCGGTGGAAACATTATATACGTCTATAACGTAATATAACCTAACCTAACACATCTAGCCCCTCGCTGGTAATGTTTTACAGAATCCCGTTCGTGTCGTCCCGTACGTCTCGGTTGGGATATTATATACGTCTATGGCATTATATATCCTAACCTAAGGCAGGCTAACATCTCGGATGTAGTATATTACATCATTCCTGGCGTATCGACCACTACTTCTCGGTGGAAACATTATATACGTCTATAACGTAATATAACCTAACCTAACACATCTAGCTAGTCGCTTTAATGTTTCACAGAATTCCGTTCGTGTCGTCCCGTTCGTCTCGGTTGGGACATTATATACGTCTATAGCGTTATATATCCTAACTTAAGGCAGGCTATCATCTCGGATGTAGTATTTTACAACATTCCTGGCGGGTCGGCCTCTACTTCTCGGTGGGAACATTATAATCGTCCATAACGTAATATAACCTAACCTAACACATCTAGCCCTCCGCTGGTAATGTTTTACAGAATCCCGTTCGTGTCGTCCCGTACGTCTCGGTTGGGATATTATATACGTCTATAGCGTTATATATGATAACCTAAGGCAGGCTAACATCTCGGATGTAGTATATTACATCATTCCTGGCGTATCGGCCCCTACTTCTCGGTGGGAACATTATATACGTCTATAACGTATCATAACCTAGCCTAACCCATCTAGCCCCTCGCTGGTAATGTTTTACAGAATCCCGTTCCTGTCGTCCCGTACGTCTCGGTTGGGACGTTATGAACGTCTACAGCGATATATATCCTAACGTAAGGCAGGCTAACATCTCGGATGTAGTATTTTACAACAGTCCTGGCGTATCGGCCCCTACTTCTCGGTGGGAACATTATATACGTCTATAACGTAACATAACGTAACCTAACCCATCTAGCCCCTCGCTGGTAATGTATTACAGAATCCCGTTCCTGTTGTTCCGTACGTCTCGGTTGGGATATTATATACGTCTATAGCGTTATATATCCTAACCTAAGGAAGGCTATCTTCTCGGATGCAGTATTTTACAACATTCCTGGCGTATCGGCCCATACTTCTCGGTGGGAACATTATATTCGTCTATAACGTAATATAACCTATCCTAACACATCTAGCCCCTCGCTGGTAATGTTTTACAGAATCCCGTTCCTGTCGTCCCGTACGTCTCGGTTGGGACGTTATGAACGTCTACAGCGATATATATCCTAACGTAAGGCAGGCTAACATCTCGGATGTAGTATTTTACAACAGTCCTGGCGTATCGGCCCCTACTTCTCGGTGGGAACATTATATACGTCTATAACGTAACATAACGTAACCTAACCCATCTAGCCCCTCGCTGGTAATGTATTACAGAATCCCGTTCCTGTTGTTCCGTACGTCTCGGTTGGGATATTATATACGTCTATAGCGTTATATATCCTAACCTAAGGAAGGCTATCTTCTCGGATGCAGTATTTTACAACATTCCTGGCGTATCGGCCCATACTTCTCGGTGGGAACATTATATTCGTCTATAACGTAATATAACCTATCCTAACACATCTAGCCCCTCGCTGGTAATGTTTTACAGAATCCCGTTCGTGTCGTCCCGTACGTCTCGGTTGGTACATTATATACGTCTATAGCGTTATATATCCTAACTTAAGGCAGGCTAACATCTCGGATGCAGTATTTTACAACGTTCCTGGCGGATCGGCCTCTACTTCTCGGTGGGAACATTATATTCGTCTATAACGTAATATAACCTAACCTAACACATCTAGCCCCTCGCTGGTAATGTTTTACAAAATCCCGTTCGTGTCGTCCCGTACGTCTCGGTTGGGATATTATATACGTCTATAGCGTTATATATCCTAACCTAAGGAAGGCTATCTTCTCGGATGCAGTATTTTACAACATTCCTGGCGTATCGGCCCATACTTCTCGGTGGGAACATTATATTCGTCTATAACGTAATATAACCTATCCTAACACATCTAGCCCCTCGCTGGTAATGTTTTACAGAATCCCGTTCGTGTCGTCACGTACGTCTCGGTTGGGACATTATATACGTCTACAGCGTTATATATCCTAACTTAAGCCAGGCTAACATCTCGGATGCAGTATTTTACAACGCTCCTGGCGGATCGGCCTCTACTTCTCGGTGGGAACATTATATTCGTCTATAACGTAATATAACCTAACCTAACACATCTAGCCCCTCGCTGGTAATGTTTTACAGAATCCCGTTCCTGTCGTCCCGTACGTCTCGGTTGGGACGTTATGAACGTCTACAGCGATATATATCCTAACCTAAGGCAGGCTAACATCTCAGCTGTAGTATATTACATCATTCCTGGCGTATCGGCCTCTACTTCTCGGTGGAAACATTATATACGTCGTTAACGTAATATAACCTAACCTAACAAATCCAGCCCCTCGCTGGTAATGTTTTACAGAATCCCGTTCGTGTCGTCTCGTACGTCTCGGTTGGGATATTATATACGTCTATGGCATTATATATCCTAACCTAAGGCAGGCTAACATCTCGGATGTAGTATATTACATCATTCCTGGCGTATCGACCACTACATCTCGGTGGAAACATTATATACGTCTATAACGTAATATAACCTAACCTAACACATCTAGCTAGTCGCTTTAATGTTTCACAGAATTCCGTTCGTGTCGTCCCGTTCGTCTCGGTTGGGACATTATATACGTCTATAGCGTTATATATCCTAACTTAAGGCAGGCTATCATCTCGGATGTAGTATTTTACAACATTCCTGGCGGGTCGGCCTCTACTTCTCGGTGGGAACGTTATATACGTCTATAACGTAATATAACCTAACCTAACATATCTAGCTCCTCGCTGGTAATGTTTTACAAAATCCCGTTCGTGTCGTCCCGTACGTCTCGGTTGGGATATTATATACGTCTATGGCATTATATATCCTAACCTAAGGCAGGCTAACATCTCGGATGTAGTATATTACATCATTCCTGGCGTATCGACCACTACATCTCAGTGGAAACATTATATACGTCTATAACGTAATATAACCTAACCTAACACATCTAGCTAGTCGCTTTAATGTTTCACAGAATTCCGTTCGTGTCGTCCCGTTCGTCTCGGTTGGGACATTATATACGTCTATAGCGTTATATATCCTAACTTAAGGCAGGCTTTCATCTCGGATGTAGTATTTTACAACATTCCTGGCGGGTCGGCCTCTACTTCTCGGTGGGAACATTATATACGTCTATAACGTAATATAACCTAACCTAACATATCTAGCACCTCGCTGGTAATGTTTTACAAAATCCCGTTCGTGTCGTCCCGTACGTCTCGGTTGGGATATTATATACGTCTATGGCATTATATATCCTAACCTAAGGCAGGCTAACATCTCGGATGTAGTATATTACAACATTCCTGGCGTATCGGCCCCTACTTCTCGGTGGGAACATTATATACGTCTATAACGTATCATAACCTAACCTAACCCATCTAGCCCCTCGCTGGTAATGTTTTACAGAATCCCGTTCGTGTCGTCCCGTACGTCTCGGTTGGGATATTATATACGTCTATAGCGTTGTATATCCTAACTTAAGGCAGGCTATCATCTCGGATGTAGTATTTTACAACATTCCTGGCGGGTCGGCCTCTACTTCTCGGTGGGAACATTATAATCGTCCATAACGTAATATAACCTAACCTAACACATCTAGCCCTCCGCTGGTAATGTTTTACAGAATCCCGTTCGTGTCGTCCCGTACGTCTCGGTTGGGATATTATATACGTCTATAGCGTTATATATGATAACCTAAGGCAGGCTAACATCTCGGATGTGGTATATTACATCATTCCTGGCGTATCGGCCCCTACTTCTCGGTGGGAACATTATATACGTCTATAACGTATCATAACCTAGCCTAACCCATCTAGCCCCTCGCTGGTAATGTTTTACAGAATCCCGTTCCTGTCGTCCCGTACGTCTCGGTTGGGACGTTATGAACGTCTACAGCGATATATATCCTAACGTAAGGCAGGCTAACATCTCGGATGTAGTATTTTACAACAGTCCTGGCGTATCGGCCCCTACTTCTCGGTGGGAACATTATATACGTCTATAACGTAACATAACGTAACCTAACCCATCTAGCCCCTCGCTGGTAATGTATTTCAGAATCCCGTTCCTGTTGTTCCGTACGTCTCGGTTGGGATATTATATACGTCTATAGCGTTATATATCCTAACCCAAGGAAGGCTATCTTCTCGGATGCAGTATTTTACAACATTCCTGGCGTATCGGCCCATACTTCTCGGTGGGAACATTATATTCGTCTATAACGTAATATAACCTATCCTAACACATCTAGCACCTCGCTGGTAATGTTTTACAGAATCCCGTTCGTGTCGTCCCGTACGTCTCGGTTGGTACATTATATACGTCTATAGCGTTATATATCCTAACTTAAGGCAGGCTAACATCTCGGATGCAGTATTTTACAACGTTCCTGGCGGATCGGCCTCTACTTCTCGCTGGGAACATTATATTCGTCTATAACGTAATATAACCTAACCTAACACATCTAGCCCCTCGCTGGTAATGTTTTACAGAATCCCGTTCCTGTCGTCCCGTACGTCTCGGTTGGTACATTATATACGTCTATAGCGTTATATATCCTAACTTAAGGCAGGCTATCATCTCGGATGTAGTATTTTACAACGTTCCTGGCGGATCGGCCTCTACTTCTCGGTGGGAACATTATATTCGTCTATAACGTAATATAACCTAACCTAACACATCTAGCCCCTCGCTGGAAATGGTTTACAGAATCCCGTTCGTGTCGTCCCGTACGTCTCGGTTGGGATATTATATACGTCTATAGCGTTATATATCCTAACCTAAGGCAGGCTATCATCTCGGATGTAGTATTTTACAACATTCCTGGCGTATCGGCCCCTACTTCTCGGTGGGAACATTATATACGTCTATAACGTATCATAACCTAACCTAACCCATCTAGCCCCTCGCTGGTAATGTTTTACAGAATCCCGTTCCTGTCGTCCCGTACGTCTCGGTTGGGACGTTATGAACGTCTACAGCGATATATATCCTAACCTAAGGCAGGCTAACATCTCAGCTGTAGTATATTACATCATTCCTGGCGTATCGGCCTCTACTTCTCGGTGGAAACATTATATACGTCGTTAACGTAATATAACCTAACCTAACAAATCTAGCCCCTCGCTGGTAATGTTTTACAGAATCCCGTTCGTGTCGTCTCGTACGTCTCGGTTGGGATATTATATACGTCTACAGCGTTATATATCCTAACTTAAGCCAGGCTAACATCTCGGATGCAGTATTTTACAACGCTCCTGGCGGATCGGCCTCTACTTCTCGGTGGGAACATTATTTTGTCTATAACGTAATATAACCTAACCTAACACATCTAGCCCCTCGCTGGTAATGTTTTACAGAATCCCGTTCGTGTCGTCCCGTACCGTCGGTTGGGACATTATATACGTCTATAGCTTTATATATCCTAACTTAAGGCAGGCTATCATCTCGGATGTAGTATTTTACAACATTCCTGGCGGGTCGGCCTCTACTTCTCGGTGGGAACATTATATACGTCTATAACGTAATATAACCTAACCTAACACATCTAGCCCCTCGCTGGTAATGTTTTACAGAATCCCGTTCGTGTCGTCTCGTACGTCTCGGTTGGGATATTATATACGTCTATGGCATTATATATCCTAACCTAAGGCAGGCTAACATCTCGGATGTAGTATATTACATCATTCCTGGCGTATTGACCACTACATCTCGGTGGAAACATTATATACGTCTATAACGTAATATAACCTAACCTAACACATCTAGCTAGTCGCTTTAATGTTTCACAGAATTCCGTTCGTGTCGTCCCATTCGTCTCGGTTGGGACATTATATACGTCTATAGCGTTATATATCCTAACTTAAGGCAGGCTTTCATCTCGGATGTAGTATTTTACAACATTCCTGGCGGGTCGGCCTCTACTTCTCGGTGGGAACATTATATACGTCTATAACGTAATATAACCTAACCTAACATATCTAGCACCTCGCTGGTAATGTTTTACAAAATCCCGTTCGTGTCGTCCCGTACGTCTCGGTTGGGATATTATATACGTCTATGGCATTATATATCCTAACCTAAGGCAGGCTAACATCTCGGATGTAGTATATTACAACATTCCTGGCGTATCGGCCCCTACTTCTCGGTGGGAACATTATATACGTCTATAACGTATCATAACCTAACCTAACCCATCTAGCCCCTCGCTGGTAATGTTTTACAGAATCCCGTTTGTGTCGTCCCGTACGTCTCGGTTGGGATATTATATACGTCTATAGCGTTATATATCCTAACCTAAGGCAGGCTATCATCTCGGATGTAGTATTTTACAACATTCCTGGCGTATCGGCCCCTACTTCTCGGTGGGAACATTATATACGTCTATAACGTAATATAACCTAACCTAACACATCTAGCTAGTCGCTTTAATGTTTCACAGAATTCCGTTCGTGTCGTCCCGTTCGTCTCGGTTGGGATATTATATACGTCTATGGCATTATATATCCTAACCTAAGGCAGGCTAACATCTCGGATGTAGTATATTACATCATTCCTGGCGTATCGACCACTACATCTCAGTGGAAACATTATATACGTCTATAACGTAATATAACCTAACCTAACACATCTAGCTAGTCGCTTTAATGTTTCACAGAATTCCGTTCGTGTCGTCCCGTTCGTCTCGGTTGGGACATTATATACGTCTATAGCGTTATATATCCTAACTTAAGGCAGGCTTTCATCTCGGATGTAGTATTTTACAACATTCCTGGCGGGTCGGCCTCTACTTCTCGGTGGGAACATTATATACGTCTATAACGTAATATAACCTAACCTAACATATCTAGCACCTCGCTGGTAATGTTTTACAAAATCCCGTTCGTGTCGTCACGTACGTCTCGGTTGGGATATTATATACGTCTATGGCATTATATATCCTAACCTAAGGCAGGCTAACATCTCGGATGTAGTATATTACAACATTCCTGGCGTATCGGCCCCTACTTCTCGGTGGGAACATTATATACGTCTATAACGTATCATAACCTAACCTAACCCATCTAGCCCCTCGCTGGTAATGTTTTACAGAATCCCGTTCGTGTCGTCCCGTACGTCTCGGTTGGGATATTATATACGTCTATAGCGTTGTATATCCTAACCTAAGGCAGGCTATCATCTCGGATGTAGTATTTTACAACATTCCTGGCGTATCGGCCCCTACTTCTCGGTGGGAACATTATATACGTCTATAACGTATCATAACCTAACCTAACCCATCTAGCCCCTCGCTGGTAATGTTTTACAGAATCCCGTTCGTGTCGTCCCGTACGTCTCGGTTGGGATATTATATACGTCTATGGCATTATATATCCTAACCTAAGGCAGGCTAACATCTCGGATGTAGTATATTACATCATTCCTGGCGTATCGACCACTACTTCTCGGTGGAAACATTATATACGTCTATAACGTAATATAACCTAACCTAACACATCTAGCTAGTCGCTTTAATGTTTCACAGAATTCCGTTCGTGTCGTCCCGTTCGTCTCGGTTGGGACATTATATACGTCTATAGCGTTATATATCCTAACTTAAGGCAGGCTATCATCTCGGATGTAGTATTTTACAACATTCCTGGCGGGTCGGCCTCTACTTCTCGGTGGGAACATTATAATCGTCCATAACGTAATATAACCTAACCTAACACATCTAGCCCTCCGCTGGTAATGTTTTACAGAATCCCGTTCGTGTCGTCCCGTACGTCTCGGTTGGGATATTATATACGTCTATAGCGTTATATATGATAACCTAAGGCAGGCTAACATCTCGGATGTAGTATATTACATCATTCCTGGCGTATCGGCCCCTACTTCTCGGTGGGAACATTATATACGTCTATAACGTATCATAACCTAGCCTAACCCATCTAGCCCCTCGCTGGTAATGTTTTACAGAATCCCGTTCCTGTCGTCCCGTACGTCTCGGTTGGGACGTTATGAACGTCTACAGCGATATATATCCTAACGTAAGGCAGGCTAACATCTCGGATGTAGTATTTTACAACAGTCCTGGCGTATCGGCCCCTACTTCTCGGTGGGAACATTATATACGTCTATAACGTAACATAACGTAACCTAACCCATCTAGCCCCTCGCTGGTAATGTATTTCAGAATCCCGTTCCTGTTGTTCCGTACGTCTCGGTTGGGATATTATATACGTCTATAGCGTTATATATCCTAACCTAAGGAAGGCTATCTTCTCGGATGCAGTATCTTACAACATTCCTGGCGTATCGGCCCATACTTCTCGGTGGGAACATTATATTCGTCTATAACGTAATATAACCTATCCTAACACATCTAGCACCTCGCTGGTAATGTTTTACAGAATCCCGTTCGTGTCGTCCCGTACGTCTCGGTTGGTACATTATATACGTCTATAGCGTTATATATCCTAACTTAAGGCAGGCTAACATCTCGGATGCGGTATTTTACAACGTTCCTGGCGGATCGGCCTCTACTTCTCGGTGGGAACATTATATTCGTCTATAACGTAATATAACCTAACCTAACACATCTAGCCCCTCGCTGGTAATGTTTTACAGAATCCCGTTCGTGTCGTCCCGTACGTCTCGGTTGGTACATTATATACGTCTATAGCGTTATATATCCTAACTTAAGGCAGGCTATCATCTCGGATGTAGTATTTTACAACGTTCCTGGCGGATCGGCCTCTACTTCTCGGTGGGAACATTATATTCGTCTATAACGTAATATAACCTAACCTAACACATCTAGCCCCTCGCTGGTAATGTTTTACAAAATCCCGTTCGTGTCGTCCCGTACGTCTCGGTTGGGATATTATATACGTCTATAGCGTTATATATCCTAACCTAAGGAAGGCTATCTTCTCGGATGCAGTATTTTACAACATTCCTGGCGTATCGGCCCATACTTCTCGGTGGGAACATTATATTCGTCTATAACGTAATATAACCTATCCTAACACATCTAGCCCCTCGCTGGTAATGTTTTACAGAATCCCGTTCGTGTCGTCACGTACGTCTCGGTTGGGACATTATATACGTCTACAGCGTTATATATCCTAACTTAAGCCAGGCTAACATCTCGGATGCAGTATTTTACAACGCTCCTGGCGGATCGGCCTCTACTTCTCGGTGGGAACATTATATTCGTCTATAACGTAATATAACCTAACCTAACACATCTAGCCCTTCGCTGGTAATGTTTTACAGAATCCCGTTCCTGTCGTCCCGTACGTCTCGGTTGGGACGTTATGAACGTCTACAGCGATATATATCCTAACCTAAGGCAGGCTAACATCTCAGCTGTAGTATATTACATCATTCCTGGCGTATCGGCCTCTACTTCTCGGTGGAAACATTATATACGTCGTTAACGTAATATAACCTAACCTAACAAATCTAGCCCCTCGCTGGTAATGTTTTACAGAATCCCGTTCGTGTCGTCTCGTACGTCTCGGTTGGGATATTATATACGTCTATGGCATTATATATCCTAACCTAAGGCAGGCTAACATCTCGGATGTAGTATATTACATCATTCCTGGCGTATCGACCACTACATCTCGGTGGAAACATTATATACGTCTATAACGTAATATAACCTAACCTAACACATCTAGCTAGTCGCTTTAATGTTTCACAGAATTCCGTTCGTGTCGTCCCGTTCGTCTCGGTTGGGACATTATATACGTCTATAGCGTTATATATCCTAACTTAAGGCAGGCTATCATCTCGGATGTAGTATTTTACAACATTCCTGGCGGGTCGGCCTCTACTTCTCGGTGGGAACGTTATATACGTCTATAACGTAATATAACCTAACCTAACATATCTAGCTCCTCGCTGGTAATGTTTTACAAAATCCCGTTCGTGTCGTCCCGTACGTCTCGGTTGGGATATTATATACGTCTATGGCATTATATATCCTAACCTAAGGCAGGCTAACATCTCGGATGTAGTATATTACATCATTCCTGGCGTATCGACCACTACATCTCAGTGGAAACATTATATACGTCTATAACGTAATATAACCTAACCTAACACATCTAGCTAGTCGCTTTAATGTTTCACAGAATTCCGTTCGTGTCGTCCCGTTCGTCTCGGTTGGGACATTATATACGTCTATAGCGTTATATATCCTAACTTAAGGCAGGCTTTCATCTCGGATGTAGTATTTTACAACATTCCTGGCGGGTCGGCCTCTACTTCTCGGTGGGAACATTATATACGTCTATAACGTAATATAACCTAACCTAACATATCTAGCACCTCGCTGGTAATGTTTTACAAAATCCCGTTCGTGTCGTCCCGTACGTCTCGGTTGGGATATTATATACGTCTATGGCATTATATATCCTAACCTAAGGCAGGCTAACATCTCGGATGTAGTATATTACAACATTCCTGGCGTATCGGCCCCTACTTCTCGGTGGGAACATTATATACGTCTATAACGTATCATAACCTAACCTAACCCATCTAGCCCCTCGCTGGTAATGTTTTACAGAATCCCGTTCGTGTCGTCCCGTACGTCTCGGTTGGGATATTATATACGTCTATAGCGTTGTATATCCTAACTTAAGGCAGGCTATCATCTCGGATGTAGTATTTTACAACATTCCTGGCGGGTCGGCCTCTACTTCTCGGTGGGAACATTATAATCGTCCATAACGTAATATAACCTAACCTAACACATCTAGCCCTCCGCTGGTAATGTTTTACAGAATCCCGTTCGTGTCGTCCCGTACGTCTCGGTTGGGATATTATATACGTCTACAGCGATATATATCCTAACGTAAGGCAGGCTAACATCTCGGATGTAGTATTTTACAACAGTCCTGGCGTATCGGCCCCTACTTCTCGGTGGGAACATTATATACGTCTATAACGTAACATAACGTAACCTAACCCATCTAGCCCCTCGCTGGTAATGTATTTCAGAATCCCGTTCCTGTTGTTCCGTAAGTCTCGGTTGGGATATTATATACGTCTATAGCGTTATATATCCTAACCTAAGGAAGGCTATCTTCTCGGATGCAGTATTTTACAACATTCCTGGCGTATCGGCCCATACTTCTCGGTGGGAACATTATATTCGTCTATAACGTAATATAACCTATCCTAACACATCTAGCACCTCGCTGGTAATGTTTTACAGAATCCCGTTCGTGTCGTCCCGTACGTCTCGGTTGGTACATTATATACGTCTATAGCGTTATATATCCTAACTTAAGGCAGGCTAACATCTCGGATGCAGTATTTTACAACGTTCCTGGCGGATCGGCCTCTACTTCTCGGTGGGAACATTATATACGTCTATAACGTATCATAACCTAACCTAACCCATCTAGCCCCTCGCTGGTAATGTTTTACAGAATCCCGTTCCTGTCGTCCCGTACGTCTCGGTTGGGACGTTATGATCGTCTACAGCGATATATATCCTAACCTAAGGCAGGCTAACATCTCAGCTGTAGTATATTACATCATTCCTGGCGTATCGGCCTCTACTTCTCGGTGGAAACATTATATACGTCGTTAACGTAATATAACCTAACCTAACAAATCTAGCCCCTCGCTGGTAATGTTTTACAGAATCCCGTTCGTGTCGTCTCGTACGTCTCGGTTGGGATATTATATACGTCTATGGCATTATATATCCTAACCTAAGGCAGGCTAACATCTCGGATGTAGTATATTACATCATTCCTGGCGTATTGACCACTACATCTCGGTGGAAACATTATATACGTCTATAACGTAATATAACCTAACCTAACACATCTAGCTAGTCGCTTTAATGTTTCACAGAATTCCGTTCGTGTCGTCCCATTCGTCTCGGTTGGGACATTATATACGTCTATAGCGTTATATATCCTAACTTAAGGCAGGCTTTCATCTCGGATGTAGTATTTTACAACATTCCTGGCGGGTCGGCCTCTACTTCTCGGTGGGAACATTATATACGTCTATAACGTAATATAACCTAACCTAACATATCTAGCACCTCGCTGGTAATGTTTTACAAAATCCCGTTCGTGTCGTCCCGTACGTCTCGGTTGGGATATTATATACGTCTATGGCATTATATATCCTAACCTAAGGCAGGCTAACATCTCGGATGTAGTATATTACAACATTCCTGGCGTATCGGCCCCTACTTCTCGGTGGGAACATTATATACGTCTATAACGTATCATAACCTAACCTAACCCATCTAGCCCCTCGCTGGTAATGTTTTACAGAATCCCGTTTGTGTCGTCCCGTACGTCTCGGTTGGGATATTATATACGTCTATAGCGTTATATATCCTAACCTAAGGCAGGCTATCATCTCGGATGTAGTATTTTACAACATTCCTGGCGTATCGGCCCCTACTTCTCGGTGGGAACATTATATACGTCTATAACGTAATATAACCTAACCTAACACATCTAGCTAGTCGCTTTAATGTTTCACAGAATTCCGTTCGTGTCGTCCCGTTCGTCTCGGTTGGGATATTATATACGTCTATGGCATTATATATCCTAACCTAAGGCAGGCTAACATCTCGGATGTAGTATATTACATCATTCCTGGCGTATCGACCACTACATCTCAGTGGAAACATTATATACGTCTATAACGTAATATAACCTAACCTAACACATCTAGCTAGTCGCTTTAATGTTTCACAGAATTCCGTTCGTGTCGTCCCGTTCGTCTCGGTTGGGACATTATATACGTCTATAGCGTTATATATCCTAACTTAAGGCAGGCTATCATCTCGGATGTAGTATTTTACAACATTCCTGGCGGGTCGGCCTCTACTTCTCGGTGGGAACATTATAATCGTCCATAACGTAATATAACCTAACCTAACACATCTAGCCCTCCGCTGGTAATGTTTTACAGAATCCCGTTCGTGTCGTCCCGTACGTCTCGGTTGGGATATTATATACGTCTATAGCGTTATATATGATAACCTAAGGCAGGCTAACATCTCGGATGTAGTATATTACATCATTCCTGGCGTATCGGCCCCTACTTCTCGGTGGGAACATTATATACGTCTATAACGTATCATAACCTAGCCTAACCCATCTAGCCCCTCGCTGGTAATGTTTTACAGAATCCCGTTCCTGTCGTCCCGTACGTCTCGGTTGGGACGTTATGAACGTCTACAGCGATATATATCCTAACGTAAGGCAGGCTAACATCTCGGATGTAGTATTTTACAACAGTCCTGGCGTATCGGCCCCTACTTCTCGGTGGGAACATTATATACGTCTATAACGTAACATAACGTAACCTAACCCATCTAGCCCCTCGCTGGTAATGTATTTCAGAATCCCGTTCCTGTTGTTCCGTACGTCTCGGTTGGGATATTATATACGTCTATAGCGTTATATATCCTAACCTAAGGAAGGCTATCTTCTCGGATGCAGTATTTTACAACATTCCTGGCGTATCGGCCCATACTTCTCGGTGGGAACATTATATTCGTCTATAACGTAATATAACCTATCCTAACACATCTAGCACCTCGCTGGTAATGTTTTACAGAATCCCGTTCGTGTCGTCCCGTACGTCTCGGTTGGTACATTATATACGTCTATAGCGTTATATATCCTAACTTAAGGCAGGCTAACATCTCGGATGCAGTATTTTACAACGTTCCTGGCGGATCGGCCTCTACTTCTCGGTGGGAACATTATATTCGTCTATAACGTAATATAACCTAACCTAACACATCTAGCCCCTCGCTGGTAATGTTTTACAGAATCCCGTTCGTGTCGTCCCGTACGTCTCGGTTGGTACATTATATACGTCTATAGCGTTATATATCCTAACTTAAGGCAGGCTATCATCTCGGATGTAGTATTTTACAACGTTCCTGGCGGATCGGCCTCTACTTCTCGGTGGGAACATTATATTCGTCTATAACGTAATATAACCTAACCTAACACATCTAGCCCCTCGCTGGTAATGTTTTACAAAATCCCGTTCGTGTCGTCCCGTACGTCTCGGTTGGGATATTATATACGTCTATAGCGTTATATATCCTAACCTAAGGAAGGCTATCTTCTCGGATGCAGTATTTTACAACATTCCTGGCGTATCGGCCCATACTTCTCGGTGGGAACATTATATTCGTCTATAACGTAATATAACCTATCCTAACACATCTAGCCCCTCGCTGGTAATGTTTTACAGAATCCCGTTCGTGTCGTCACGTACGTCTCGGTTGGGACATTATATACGTCTACAGCGTTATATATCCTAACTTAAGCCAGGCTAACATCTCGGATGCAGTATTTTACAACGCTCCTCTCGGATCGGCCTCTACTTCTCGGTGGGAACATTATATTCGTCTATAACGTAATATAACCTAACCTAACACATCTAGCCCTTCGCTGGTAATGTTTTACAGAATCCCGTTCCTGTCGTCCCGTACGTCTCGGTTGGGACGTTATGAACGTCTACAGCGATATATATCCTAACCTAAGGCAGGCTAACATCTCAGCTGTAGTATATTACATCATTCCTGGCGTATCGGCCTCTACTTCTCGGTGGAAACATTATATACGTCGTTAACGTAATATAACCTAACCTAACAAATCTAGCCCCTCGCTGGTAATGTTTTACAGAATCCCGTTCGTGTCGTCTCGTACGTCTCGGTTGGGATATTATATACGTCTATGGCATTATATATCCTAACCTAAGGCAGGCTAACATCTCGGATGTAGTATATTACATCATTCCTGGCGTATCGACCACTACATCTCGGTGGAAACATTATATACGTCTATAACGTAATATAACCTAACCTAACACATCTAGCTAGTCGCTTTAATGTTTCACAGAATTCCGTTCGTGTCGTCCCGTTCGTCTCGGTTGGGACATTATATACGTCTATAGCGTTATATATCCTAACTTAAGGCAGGCTATCATCTCGGATGTAGTATTTTACAACATTCCTGGCGGGTCGGCCTCTACTTCTCGGTGGGAACGTTATATACGTCTATAACGTAATATAACCTAACCTAACATATCTAGCTCCTCGCTGGTAATGTTTTACAAAATCCCGTTCGTGTCGTCCCGTACGTCTCGGTTGGGATATTATATACGTCTATGGCATTATATATCCTAACCTAAGGCAGGCTAACATCTCGGATGTAGTATATTACATCATTCCTGGCGTATCGACCACTACATCTCAGTGGAAACATTATATACGTCTATAACGTAATATAACCTAACCTAACACATCTAGCTAGTCGCTTTAATGTTTCACAGAATTCCGTTCGTGTCGTCCCGTTCGTCTCGGTTGGGACATTATATACGTCTATAGCGTTATATATCCTAACTTAAGGCAGGCTTTCATCTCGGATGTAGTATTTTACAACATTCCTGGCGGGTCGGCCTCTACTTCTCGGTGGGAACATTATATACGTCTATAACGTAATATAACCTAACCTAACATATCTAGCACCTCGCTGGTAATGTTTTACAAAATCCCGTTCGTGTCGTCCCGTACGTCTCGGTTGGGATATTATATACGTCTATGGCATTATATATCCTAACCTAAGGCAGGCTAACATCTCGGATGTAGTATATTACAACATTCCTGGCGTATCGGCCCCTACTTCTCGGTGGGAACATTATATACGTCTATAACGTATCATAACCTAACCTAACCCATCTAGCCCCTCGCTGGTAATGTTTTACAGAATCCCGTTCGTGTCGTCCCGTACGTCTCGGTTGGGATATTATATACGTCTATAGCGTTGTATATCCTAACTTAAGGCAGGCTATCATCTCGGATGTAGTATTTTACAACATTCCTGGCGGGTCGGCCTCTACTTCTCGGTGGGAACATTATAATCGTCCATAACGTAATATAACCTAACCTAACACATCTAGCCCTCCGCTGGTAATGTTTTACAGAATCCCGTTCGTGTCGTCCCGTACGTCTCGGTTGGGATATTATATACGTCTATAGCGTTATATATGATAACCTAAGGCAGGCTAACATCTCGGATGTAGTATATTACATCATTCCTGGCGTATCGGCCCCTACTTCTCGGTGGGAACATTATATACGTCTATAACGTATCATAACCTAGCCTAACCCATCTAGCCCCTCGCTGGTAATGTTTTACAGAATCCCGTTCCTGTCGTCCCGTACGTCTCGGTTGGGACGTTATGAACGTCTACAGCGATATATATCCTAACGTAAGGCAGGCTAACATCTCGGATGTAGTATTTTACAACAGTCCTGGCGTATCGGCCCCTACTTCTCGGTGGGAACATTATATACGTCTATAACGTAACATAACGTAACCTAACCCATCTAGCCCCTCGCTGGTAATGTATTTCAGAATCCCGTTCCTGTTGTTCCGTACGTCTCGGTTGGGATATTATATACGTCTATAGCGTTATATATCCTAACCTAAGGAAGGCTATCTTCTCGGATGCAATATTTTACAACATTCCTGGCGTATCGGCCCATACTTCTCGGTGGGAACATTATATTCGTCTATAACGTAATATAACCTATCTTAACACATCTAGCACCTCGCTGGTAATGTTTTACAGAATCCCGTTCGTGTCGTCCCGTACGTCTCGGTTGGTACATTATATACGTCTATAGCGTTATATATCCTAACTTAAGGCAGGCTAACATCTCGGATGCAGTATTTTACAACGTTCCTGGCGGATCGGCCTCTACTTCTCGGTGGGAACATTATATTCGTCTATAACGTAATATAACCTAACCTAACACATCTAGCCCCTCGCTGGTAATGTTTTACAGAATCCCGTTCGTGTCGTCCCGTACGTCTCGGTTGGGATATTATATACGTCTATAGCGTTATATATCCTAACCTAAGGCAGGCTATCATCTCGGATGTAGTATTTTACAACATTCCTGGCGTATCGGCCCCTACTTCTCGGTGGGAACATTATATACGTCTATAACGTATCATAACCTAACCTAACCCATCTAGCCCCTCGCTGGTAATGTTTTACAGAATCCCGTTCCTGTCGTCCCGTACGTCTCGGTTGGGACGTTATGATCGTCTACAGCGATATATATCCTAACCTAAGGCAGGCTAACATCTCAGCTGTAGTATATTACATCATTCCTGGCGTATCGGCCTCTACTTCTCGGTGGAAACATTATATACGTCGTTAACGTAATATAACCTAACCTAACAAATCTAGCCCCTCGCTGGTAATGTTTTACAGAATCCCGTTCGTGTCGTCTCGTACGTCTCGGTTGGGATATTATATACGTCTACAGCGTTATATATCCTAACTTAAGCCAGGCTAACATCTCGGATGCAGTATTTTACAACGCTCCTGGCGGATCGGCCTCTACTTCTCGGTGGGAACATTATATACGTCTATAACGTAATATAACCTAACCTAACACATCTAGCCCCTCGCTGGTAATGTTTTACAGAATCCCGTTCGTGTCGTCTCGTACGTCTCGGTTGGGATATTATATACGTCTATGGCATTATATATCCTAACCTAAGGCAGGCTAACATCTCGGATGTAGTATATTACATCATTCCTGGCGTATTGACCACTACATCTCGGTGGAAACATTATATACGTCTATAACGTAATATAACCTAACCTAACACATCTAGCTAGTCGCTTTAATGTTAACAGAATTCCGTTCGTGTCGTCCCGTTCGTCTCGGTTGGGACATTATATACGTCTATAGCGTTATATATCCTAACTTAAGGCAGGCTTTCATCTCGGATGTAGTATTTTACAACATTCCTGGCGGGTCGGCCTCTACTTCTCGGTGGGAACATTATATACGTCTATAACGTAATATAACCTAACCTAACATATCTAGCACCTCGCTGGTAATGTTTTACAAAATCCCGTTCGTGTCGTCCCGTACGTCTCGGTTGGGATATTATATACGTCTATGGCATTATATATCCTAACCTAAGGCAGGCTAACATCTCGGATGTAGTATATTACAACATTCCTGGCGTATCGGCCCCTACTTCTCGGTGGGAACATTATATACGTCTATAACGTATCATAACCTAACCTAACCCATCTAGCCCCTCGCTGGTATTGTTTTACAGAATCCCGTTCGTGTCGTCCCGTACGTCTCGGTTGGGATATTATATACGTCTATAGCGTTGTATATCCTAACTTAAGGCAGGCTATCATCTCGGATGTAGTATTTTACAACATTCCTGGCGGGTCGGCCTCTACTTCTCGGTGGGAACATTATATACGTCTATAACGTATCATAACCGAACCTAACCCATCTAGCCCCTCGCTGGTAATGTTTTACAGAATCCCGTTCCTGTCGTCCCGTACGTCTCGGTTGGGACGTTATGATCGTCTACAGCGATATATATCCTAACCTAAGGCAGGCTAACATCTCAGCTGTAGTATATTACATCATTCCTGGCGTATCGGCCTCTACTTCTCGGTGGAAACATTATATACGTCGTTAACGTAATATAAACTAACCTAACAAATCTAGCCCCTCGCTGGTAATGTTTTACAGAATCCCGTTCGTGTCGTCTCGTACGTCTCGGTTGGGATATTATATACGTCTACAGCGTTATATATCCTAACTTAAGCCAGGCTAACATCTCGGATGCAGTATTTTACAACGCTCCTGGCGGATCGGCCTCTACTTCTCGGTGGGAACATTATATACGTCTATAACGTAATATAACCTAACCTAACACATCTAGCCCCTCGCTGGTAATGTTTTACAGAATCCCGTTCGTGTCGTCTCGTACGTCTCGGTTGGGATATTATATACGTCTATGGCATTATATATCCTAACCTAAGGCAGGCTAACATCTCGGATGTAGTATATTACATCATTCCTGGCGTATTGACCACTACATCTCGGTGGAAACATTATATACGTCTATAACGTAATATAACCTAACCTAACACATCTAGCTAGTCGCTTTAATGTTAACAGAATTCCGTTCGTGTCGTCCCGTTCGTCTCGGTTGGGACATTATATACGTCTATAGCGTTATATATCCTAACTTAAGGCAGGCTTTCATCTCGGATGTAGTATTTTACAACATTCCTGGCGGGTCGGCCTCTACTTCTCGGTGGGAACATTATATACGTCTATAACGTAATATAACCTAACCTAACATATCTAGCACCTCGCTGGTAATGTTTTACAAAATCCCGTTCGTGTCGTCCCGTACGTCTCGGTTGGGATATTATATACGTCTATGGCATTATATATCCTAACCTAAGGCAGGCTAACATCTCGGATGTAGTATATTACAACATTCCTGGCGTATCGGCCCCTACTTCTCGGTGGGAACATTATATACGTCTATAACGTATCATAACCTAACCTAACCCATCTAGCCCCTCGCTGGTATTGTTTTACAGAATCCCGTTCGTGTCGTCCCGTACGTCTCGGTTGGGATATTATATACGTCTATAGCGTTGTATATCCTAACTTAAGGCAGGCTATCATCTCGGATGTAGTATTTTACAACATTCCTGGCGGGTCGGCCTCTACTTCTCGGTGGGAACATTATAATCGTCCATAACGTAATATAACCTAACCTAACACATCTAGCCCTCCGCTGGTAATGTTTTACAGAATCCCGTTCGTGTCGTCCCGTACGTCTCGGTTGGGATATTATATACGTCTATAGCGTTATATATGATAACCTAAGGCAGGCTAACATCTCGGATGTAGTATATTACATCATTCCTGGCGTATCGGCCCCTACTTCTCGGTGGGAACATTATATACGTCTATAACGTATCATAACCTAGCCTAACCCATCTAGCCCCTCGCTGGTAATGTTTTACAGAATCCCGTTCCTGTCGTCCCGTACGTCTCGGTTGGGACGTTATGAACGTCTACAGCGATATATATCCTAACGTAAGGCAGGCTAACATCTCGGATGTAGTATTTTACAACAGTCCTGGCGTATCGGCCCCTACTTCTCGGTGGGAACATTATATACGTCTATAACGTAACATAACGTAACCTAACCCATCTAGCCCCTCGCTGGTAATGTATTTCAGAATCCCGTTCCTGTTGTTCCGTACGTCTCGGTTGGGATATTATATACGTCTATAGCGTTATATATCCTAACCTAAGGAAGGCTATCTTCTCGGATGCAGTATTTTACAACATTCCTGGCGTATCGGCCCATACTTCTCGGTGGGAACATTATATTCGTCTATAACGTAATATAACCTATCCTAACACATCTAGCACCTCGCTGGTAATGTTTTACAGAATCCCGTTCGTGTCGTCCCGTACGTCTCGGTTGGTACATTATATATGTCTATAGCGTTATATATCCTAACTTAAGGCAGGCTAACATCTCGGATGCAGTACTTTACAACGTTCCTGGCGGATCGGCCTCTACTTCTCGGTGGGAACATTATATTCGTCTATAACGTAATATAACCTAACCTAACACATCTAGCCCCTCGCTGGTAATGTTTTACAGAATCCCGTTCGTGTCGTCCCGTACGTCTCGGTTGGTACATTATATACGTCTATAGCGTTATATATCCTAACTTAAGGCAGGCTATCATCTCGGATGTAGTATTTTACAACGTTCCTGGCGGATCGGCCTCTACTTCTCGGTGGGAACATTATATTCGTCTATAACGTAATATAACCTAACCTAACACATCTAGCCCCTCGCTGGAAATGGTTTACAGAATCCCGTTCGTGTCGTCCCGTACGTCTCGGTTGGGATATTATATACGTCTATAGCGTTATATATCCTAACCTAAGGCAGGCTATCATCTCGGATGTAGTATTTTACAACATTCCTGGCGTATCGGCCCCTACTTCTCGGTGGGAACATTATATACGTCTATAACGTATCATAACCTAACCTAACCCATCTAGCCCCTCGCTGGTAATGTTTTACAGAATCCCGTTCCTGTCGTCCCGTACGTCTCGGTTGGGACGTTATGAACGTCTACAGCGATATATATCCTAACCTAAGGCAGGCTAACATCTCAGCTGTAGTATATTACATCATTCCTGGCGTATCGGCCTCTACTTCTCGGTGGAAACATTATATACGTCGTTAACGTAATATAACCTAACCTAACAAATCTAGCCCCTCGCTGGTAATGTTTTACAGAATCCCGTTCGTGTCGTCTCGTACGTCTCGGTTGGGATATTATATACGTCTACAGCGTTATATATCCTAACTTAAGCCAGGCTAACATCTCGGATGCAGTATTTTACAACGCTCCTGGCGGATCGGCCTCTACTTCTCGGTGGGAACATTATATTTGTCTATAACGTAATATAACCTAACCTAACACATCTAGCCCCTCGCTGGTAATGTTTTACAGAATCCCGCTCGTGTCGTCCCGTACCGTCGGTTGGGACATTATATACGTCTATAGCTTTATATATGATAACCTAAGGCAGGCTAACATCTCGGATGTAGTATATTACATCATTCCTGGCGTATCGGCCCCTACTTCTCGGTGGGAACATTATATACGTCTATAACGTATCATAACCTAGCCTAACCCATCTAGCCCCTCGCTGGTAATGTTTTACAGAATCCCGTTCCTGTCGTCCCGTACGTCTCGGTTGGGACGTTATGAACGTCTACAGCGATATATATCCTAACGTAAGGCAGGCTAACATCTCGGATGTAGTATTTTACAACAGTCCTGGCGTATCGGCCCCTACTTCTCGGTGGGAACATTATATACGTCTATAACGTAACATAACGTAACCTAACCCATCTAGCCCCTCGCTGGTAATGTATTTCAGAATCCCGTTCCTGTTGTTCCGTACGTCTCGGTTGGGATATTATATACGTCTATAGCGTTATATATCCTAACTTAAGGCAGGCTATCATCTCGGATGTAGTATTTTACAACGTTCCTGGCGGATCGGCCTCTACTTCTCGGTGGGAACATTATATTCGTCTATAACGTAATATAACCTAACCTAACACATCTAGCCCCTCGCTGGAAATGGTTTACAGAATCCCGTTCGTGTCGTCCCGTACGTCTCGGTTGGGATATTATATACGTCTATAGCGTTATATATCCTAACCTAAGGCAGGCTATCATCTCGGATGTAGTATTTTACAACATTCCTGGCGTATCGGCCCCTACTTCTCGGTGGGAACATTATATACGTCTATAACGTATCATAACCTAACCTAACCCATCTAGCCCCTCGCTGGTAATGTTTTACAGAATCCCGTTCCTGTCGTCCCGTACGTCTCGGTTGGGACGTTATGAACGTCTACAGCGATATATATCCTAACCTAAGGCAGGCTAACATCTCAGCTGTAGTATATTACATCATTCCTGGCGTATCGGCCTCTACTTCTCGGTGGAAACATTATATCCGTCGTTAACGTAATATAACCTAACCTAACAAATCTAGCCCCTCGCTGGTAATGTTTTACAGAATCCCGTTCGTGTCGTCTCGTACGTCTCGGTTGGGATATTATATACGTCTACAGCGTTATATATCCTAACTTAAGCCAGGCTAACATCTCGGATGCAGTATTTTACAACGCTCCTGGCGGATCGGCCTCTACTTCTCGGTGGGAACATTATATTTGTCTATAACGTAATATAACCTAACCTAACACATCTAGACCCTCGCTGGTAATGTTTTACAGAATCCCGTTCGTGTCGTCCCGTACCGTCGGTTGGGACATTATATACGTCTATAGCTTTATATATCCTAACTTAAGGCAGGCTATCATCTCGGATGTAGTATTTTACAACATTCCTGGCGGGTCGGCCTCTACTTCTCGGTGGGAACATTATATACGTCTATAACGTAATATAACCTAACCTAACACATCTAGCCCCTCGCTGGTAATGTTTTACAGAATCCCGTTCGTGTCGTCTCGTACGTCTCGGTTGGGATATTATATACGTCTATGGCATTATATATCCTAACCTAAGGCAGGCTAACATCTCGGATGTAGTATATTACATCATTCCTGGCGTATTGACCACTACATCTCGGTGGAAACATTATATACGTCTATAACGTAATATAACCTAACCTAACACATCTAGCTAGTCGCTTTAATGTTTCACAGAATTCCGTTCGTGTCGTCCCGTTCGTCTCGGTTGGGACATTATATACGTCTATAGCGTTATATATCCTAACTTAAGGCAGGCTTTCATCTCGGATGTAGTATTTTACAACATTCCTGGCGGGTCGGCCTCTACTTCTCGGTGGGAACATTATATACGTCTATAACGTAATATAACCTAACCTAACATATCTAGCACCTCGCTGGTAATGTTTTACAAAATCCCGTTCGTGTCGTCCCGTACGTCTCGGTTGGGATATTATATACGTCTATGGCATTATATATCCTAACCTAAGGCAGGCTAACATCTCGGATGTAGTATATTACAACATTCCTGGCGTATCGGCCCCTACTTCTCGGTGGGAACATTATATACGTCTATAACGTATCATAACCTAACCTAACCCATCTAGCCCCTCGCTGGTAATGTTTTACAGAATCCCGTTTGTGTCGTCCCGTACGTCTCGGTTGGGATATTTTATACGTCTATAGCGTTATATATCCTAACCTAAGGCAGGCTATCATCTCGGATGTAGTATTTTACAACATTCCTGGCGTATCGGCCCCTACTTCTCGGTGGGAACATTATATACGTCTATAACGTAATATAACCTAACCTAACACATCTAGCTAGTCGCTTTAATGTTTCACAGAATTCCGTTCGTGTCGTCCCGTTCGTCTCGGTTGGGACATTATATACGTCTATAGCGTTATATATCCTAACTTAAGGCAGGCTTTCATCTCGGATGTAGTATTTTACAACATTCCTGGCGGGTCGGCCTCTACTTCTCGGTGGGAACATTATATACGTCTATAACGTAATATAACCTAACCTAACATATCTAGCACCTCGCTGGTAATGTTTTACAAAATCCCGTTCGTGTCGTCCCGTACGTCTCGGTTGGGATATTATATACGTCTATGGCATTATATATCCTAACCTAAGGCAGGCTAACATCTCGGATGTAGTATATTACAACATTCCTGGCGTATCGGCCCCTACTTCTCGGTGGGAACATTATATACGTCTATAACGTATCATAACCTAACCTAACCCATCTAGCCCCTCGCTGGTAATGTTTTACAGAATCCCGTTCGTGTCGTCCCGTACGTCTCGGTTGGGATATTATATACGTCTATAGCGTTGTATATCCTAACCTAAGGCAGGCTATCATCTCGGATGTAGTATATTACATCATTCCTGGCGTATCGACCACTACTTCTCGGTGGAAACATTATATACGTCTATAACGTAATATAACCTAACCTAACACATCTAGCTAGTCGCTTTAATGTTTCACAGAATTCCGTTCGTGTCGTCCCGTTCGTCTCGGTTGGGACATTATATACGTCTATAGCGTTATATATCCTAACTTAAGGCAGGCTTTCATCTCGGATGTAGTATTTTACAACATTCCTGGCGGGTCGGCCTCTACTTCTCGGTGGGAACATTATATACGTCTATAACGTAATATAACCTAACCTAACATATCTAGCACCTCGCTGGTAATGTTTTACAAAATCCCGTTCGTGTCGTCCCGTACGTCTCGGTTGGGATATTATATACGTCTATAGCGTTATATATGATAACCTAAGGCAGGCTAACATCTCGGATGTAGTATATTACATCATTCCTGGCGTATCGGCCCCTACTTCTCGGTGGGAACATTATATACGTCTATAACGTATCATAACCTAGCCTAACCCATCTAGCCCCTCGCTGGTAATGTTTTACAGAATCCCGTTCCTGTCGTCCCGTACGTCTCGGTTGGGACGTTATGAACGTCTACAGCGATATATATCCTAACGTAAGGCAGGCTAACATCTCGGATGTAGTATTTTACAACAGTCCTGGCGTATCGGCCCCTACTTCTCGGTGGGAACATTATATACGTCTATAACGTAACATAACGTAACCTAACCCATCTAGCCCCTCGCTGGTAATGTATTTCAGAATCCCGTTCCTGTTGTTCCGTACGTCTCGGTTGGGATATTATATACGTCTATAGCGTTATATATCCTAACCTAAGGAAGGCTATCTTCTCGGATGCAGTATTTTACAACATTCCTGGCGTATCGGCCCATACTTCTCGGTGGGAACATTATATTCGTCTATAACGTAATATAACCTATCCTAACACATCTAGCACCTCGCTGGTAATGTTTTACAGAATCCCGTTCGTGTCGTCCCGTACGTCTCGGTTGGTACATTATATACGTCTATAGCGTTATATATCCTAACTTAAGGCAGGCTATCATCTCGGATGTAGTATTTTACAACGTTCCTGGCGGATCGGCCTCTACTTCTCGGTGGGAACATTATATTCGTCTATAACGTAATATAACCTAACCTAACACATCTAGCCCCTCGCTGGAAATGGTTTACAGAATCCCGTTCGTGTCGTCCCGTACGTCTCGGTTGGGATATTATATACGTCTATAGCGTTATATATCCTAACCTAAGGCAGGCTATCATCTCGGATGTAGTATTTTACAACATTCCTGGCGTATCGGCCCCTACTTCTCGGTAGGAACATTATATACGTCTATAACGTATCATAACCTAACCTAACCCATCTAGCCCCTCGCTGGTAATGTTTTACAGAATCCCGTTCGTGTCGTCTCGTACGTCTCGGTTGGGATATTATATACGTCTACAGCGTTATATATCCTAACTTAAGCCAGGCTAACATCTCGGATGCAGTATTTTACAACGCTCCTGGCGGATCGGCCTCTACTTCTCGGTGGGAACATTATATTTGTCTATAACGTAATATAACCTAACCTAACACATCTAGACCCTCGCTGGTAATGTTTTACAGAATCCCGTTCGTGTCGTCCCGTACCGTCGGTTGGGACATTATATACGTCTATAGCTTTATATATCCTAACTTAAGGCAGGCTATCATCTCGGATGTAGTATTTTACAACATTCCTGGCGGGTCGGCCTCTACTTCTCGGTGGGAACATTATATACGTCTATAACGTAATATAACCTAACCTAACACATCTAGCCCCTCGCTGGTAATGTTTTACAGAATCCCGTTCGTGTCGTCTCGTACGTCTCGGTTGGGATATTATATACGTCTATGGCATTATATATCCTAACCTAAGGCAGGCTAACATCTCGGATGTAGTATATTACATCATTCCTGGCGTATTGACCACTACATCTCGGTGGAAACATTATATACGTCTATAACGTAATATAACCTAACCTAACACATCTAGCTAGTCGCTTTAATGTTTCACAGAATTCCGTTCGTGTCGTCCCGTTCGTCTCGGTTGGGACATTATATACGTCTATAGCGTTATATATCCTAACTTAAGGCAGGCTTTCATCTCGGATGTAGTATTTTACAACATTCCTGGCGGGTCGGCCTCTACTTCTCGGTGGGAACATTACATACGTCTATAACGTAATATAACCTAACCTAACATATCTAGCACCTCGCTGGTAATGTTTTACAAAATCCCGTTCGTGTCGTCCCGTACGTCTCGGTTGGGATATTATATACGTCTATGGCATTATATATCCTAACCTAAGGCAGGCTAACATCTCGGATGTAGTATATTACAACATTCCTGGCGTATCGGCCCCTACTTCTCGGTGGGAACATTATATACGTCTATAACGTATCATAACCTAACCTAACCCATCTAGCCCCTCGCTGGTAATGTTTTACAGAATCCCGTTCGTGTCGTCCCGTACGTCTCGGTTGGGATATTATATACGTCTATAGCGTTGTATATCCTAACCTAAGGCAGGCTATCATCTCGGATGTAGTATTTTACAACATTCCTGGCGTATCGGCCCCTACTTCTCGGTGGGAACATTATATACGTCTATAACGTATCATAACCTAACCTAACCCATCTAGCCCCTCGCTGGTAATGTTTTACAGAATCCCGTTCCTGTTGTTCCGTACGTCTCGGTTGGGATATTATATACGTCTATAGCGTTATATATCCTAACCTAAGGAAGGCTATCTTCTCGGATGCAGTATTTTACAACATTCCTGGCGTATCGGCCCATACTTCTCGGTGGGAACATTATATTCGTCTATAACGTAATATAACCTATCCTAACACATCTAGCACCTCGCTGGTAATGTTTTACAGAATCCCGTTCGTGTCGTCCCGTACGTCTCGGTTGGTACATTATATACGTCTATAGCGTTATATATCCTAACTTAAGGCAGGCTATCATCTCGGATGTAGTATTTTACAACGTTCCTGGCGGATCGGCCTCTACTTCTCGGTGGGAACATTATATTCGTCTATAACGTAATATAACCTATCCTAACACATCTAGCCCCTCGCTGGTAATGTTTTACAGAATCCCGTTCGTGTCGTCACGTACGTCTCGGTTGGGACATTATATACGTCTACAGCGTTATATATCCTAACTTAAGCCAGGCTAACATCTCGGATGCAGTATTTTACAACGCTCCTGGCGGATCGGCCTCTACTTCTCGGTGGGAACATTATATTCGTCTATAACGTAATATAACCTAACCTAACACATCTAGCCCTTCGCTGGTAATGTTTTACAGAATCCCGTTCCTGTCGTCCCGTACGTCTCGGTTGGGACGTTATGAACGTCTACAGCGATATATATCCTAACCTAAGGCAGGCTAACATCTCAGCTGTAGTATATTACATCATTCCTGGCGTATCGGCCTCTACTTCTCGGTGGAAACATTATATACGTCGTTAACGTAATATAACCTAACCTAACAAATCTAGGCCCTCGCTGGTAATGTTTTACAGAATCCCGTTCGTGTCGTCTCGTACGTCTCGGTTGGGATATTATATACGTCTATGGCATTATATATCCTAACCTAAGGCAGGCTAACATCTCGGATGTAGTATATTACATCATTCCTGGCGTATCGACCACTACATCTCGGTGGAAACATTATATACGTCTATAACGTAATATAACCTAACCTAACACATCTAGCTAGTCGCTTTAATGTTTCACAGAATTCCGTTCGTGTCGTCCCGTTCGTCTCGGTTGGGACATTATATACGTCTATAGCGTTATATATCCTAACTTAAGGCAGGCTATCATCTCGGATGTAGTATTTTACAACATTCCTGGCGGGTCGGCCTCTACTTCTCGGTGGGAACGTTATATACGTCTATAACGTAATATAACCTAACCTAACATATCTAGCTCCTCGCTGGTAATGTTTTACAAAATCCCGTTCGTGTCGTCCCGTACGTCTCGGTTGGGATATTATATACGTCTATGGCATTATATATCCTAACCTAAGGCAGGCTAACATCTCGGATGTAGTATATTACATCATTCCTGGCGTATCGACCACTACATCTCAGTGGAAACATTATATACGTCTATAACGTAATATAACCTAACCTAACACATCTAGCTAGTCGCTTTAATGTTTCACAGAATTCCGTTCGTGTCGTCCCGTTCGTCTCGGTTGGGACATTATATACGTCTATAGCGTTATATATCCTAACTTAAGGCAGGCTTTCATCTCGGATGTAGTATTTTACAACATTCCTGGCGGGTCGGCCCCTACTTCTCGGTGGGAACATTATATACGTCTATAACGTATCATAACCTAACCTAACCCATCTAGCCCCTCGCTGGTAATGTTTTACAGAATCCCGTTCGTGTCGTCCCGTACGTCTCGGTTGCGATATTATATACGTCTATAGCGTTGTATATCCTAACTTAAGGCAGGCTATCATCTCGGATGTAGTATTTTACAACATTCCTGGCGGGTCGGCCTCTACTTCTCGGTGGGAACATTATAATCGTCCATAACGTAATATAACCTAACCTAACACATCTAGCCCTCCGCTGGTAATGTTTTACAGAATCCCGTTCGTGTCGTCCCGTACGTCTCGGTTGGGATATTATATACGTCTATAGCGTTATATATGATAACCTAAGGCAGGCTAACATCTCGGATGTAGTATATTACATCATTCCTGGCGTATCGGCCCCTACTTCTCGGTGGGAACATTATATACGTCTATAACGTATCATAACCTAGCCTAACCCATCTAGCCCCTCGCTGGTAATGTTTTACAGAATCCCGTTCCTGTCGTCCCGTACGTCTCGGTTGGGACGTTATGAACGTCTACAGCGATATATATCCTAACGTAAGGCAGGCTAACATCTCGGATGTAGTATTTTACAACAGTCCTGGCGTATCGGCCCCTACTTCTCGGTGGGAACATTATATACGTCTATAACGTAACATAACGTAACCTAACCCATCTAGCCCCTCGCTGGTAATGTATTTCAGAATCCCGTTCCTGTTGTTCCGTACGTCTCGGTTGGGATATTATATACGTCTATAGCGTTGTATATCCTAACTTAAGGCAGGCTATCATCTCGGATGTAGTATTTTACAACATTCCTGGCGGGTCGGCCTCTACTTCTCGGTGGGAACATTATAATCGTCCATAACGTAATATAACCTAACCTAACACATCTAGCCCTCCGCTGGTAATGTTTTACAGAATCCCGTTCGTGTCGTCCCGTACGTCTCGGTTGGGATATTATATACGTCTATAGCGTTATATATGATAACCTAAGGCAGGCTAACATCTCGGATGTAGTATATTACATCATTCCTGGCGTATCGGCCCCTACTTCTCGGTGGGAACATTATATACGTCTATAACGTATCATAACCTAGCCTAACCCATCTAGCCCCTCGCTGGTAATGTTTTACAGAATCCCGTTCCTGTCGTCCCGTACGTCTCGGTTGGGACGTTATGAACGTCTACAGCGATATATATCCTAACGTAAGGCAGGCTAACATCTCGGATGTAGTATTTTACAACAGTCCTGGCGTATCGGCCCCTACTTCTCGGTGGGAACATTATATACGTCTATAACGTAACATAACGTAACCTAACCCATCTAGCCCCTCGCTGGTAATGTATTTCAGAATCCCGTTCCTGTTGTTCCGTACGTCTCGGTTGGGATATTATATACGTCTATAGCGTTATATATCCTAACCTAAGGAAGGCTATCTTCTCGGATGCAGTATTTTACAACATTCCTGGCGTATCGGCCCATACTTCTCGGTGGGAACATTATATTCGTCTATAACGTAATATAACCTATCCTAACACATCTAGCACCTCGCTGGTAATGTTTTACAGAATCCCGTTCGTGTCGTCCCGTACGTCTCGGTTGGTACATTATATACGTCTATAGCGTTATATATCCTAACTTAAGGCAGGCTAACATCTCGGATGCAGTATTTTACAACGTTCCTGGCGGATCGGCCTCTACTTCTCGGTGGGAACATTATATTCGTCTATAACGTAATATAACCTAACCTAACACATCTAGCCCCTCGCTGGTAATGTTTTACAGAATCCCGTTCGTGTCGTCCCGTACGTCTCGGTTGGTACATTATATACGTCTATAGCGTTATATATCCTAACTTAAGGCAGGCTATCATCTCGGATGTAGTATTTTACAACGTTCCTGGCGGATCGGCCTCTACTTCTCGGTGGGAACATTATATTCGTCTATAACGTAATATAACCTAACCTAACACATCTAGCCCCTCGCTGGAAATGGTTTACAGAATCCCGTTCGTGTCGTCCCGTACGTCTCGGTTGGGATATTATATACGTCTATAGCGTTATATATCCTAACCTAAGGCAGGCTATCATCTCGGATGTAGTATTTTACAACATTCCTGGCGTATCGGCCCCTACTTCTCGGTGGGAACATTATATACGTCTATAACGTATCATAACCTAACCTAACCCATCTAGCCCCTCGCTGGTAATGTTTTACAGAATCCCGTTCCTGTCGTCCCGTACGTCTCGGTTGGGACGTTATGAACGTCTACAGCGATATATATCCTAACCTAAGGCAGGCTAACATCTCAGCTGTAGTATATTACATCATTCCTGGCGTATCGGCCTCTACTTCTCGGTGGGAACATTATATACGTCGTTAACGTAATATAACCTAACCTAACAAATCTAGCCCCTCGCTGGTAATGTTTTACAGAATCCCGTTCGTGTCGTCTCGTACGTCTCGGTTGGGATATTATATACGTCTACAGCGTTATATATCCTAACTTAAGCCAGGCTAACATCTCGGATGCAGTATTTTACAACGCTCCTGGCGGATCGGCCTCTACTTCTCGGTGGGAACATTATATTTGTCTATAACGTAATATAACCTAACCTAACACATCTAGCCCCTCGCTGGTAATGTTTTACAGAATCCCGTTCGTGTCGTCCCGTACCGTCGGTTGGGACATTATATACGTCTATAGCTTTATATATCCTAACTTAAGGCAGGCTATCATCTCGGATGTAGTATTTTACAACATTCCTGGCGGGTCGGCCTCTACTTCTCGGTGGGAACATTATATACGTCTATAACGTAATATAACCTAACCTAACACATCTAGCCCCTCGCTGGTAATGTTTTACAGAATCCCGTTCGTGTCGTCTCGTACGTCTCGGTTGGGATATTATATACGTCTATGGCATTATATATCCTAACCTAAGGCAGGCTAACATCTCGGATGTAGTATATTACATCATTCCTGGCGTATCGACCACTACATCTCGGTGGAAACATTATATACGTCTATAACGTAATATAACCTAACCTAACACATCTAGCTAGTCGCTTTAATGTTTCACAGAATTCCGTTCGTGTCGTCCCGTTCGTCTCGGTTCGGACATTATATACGTCTATAGCGTTATATATCCTAACTTAAGGCAGGCTATCATCTCGGATGTAGTATTTTACAACATTCCTGGCGAGTCGGCCTCTACTTCTCGGTGGGAACATTATATACGTTTATATCGTAATATAACCTAACCTAACACATCTAGCCCCTCGCTGGTAATGTTTTACAGAATCCCGTTCGTGTCGTCTCGTACGTCTCGGTTGGGATATTATATACGTCTATGGCATTATATATCCTAACCTAAGGCAGGCTAACATCTCGGATGTAGTATATTACATCATTCCTGGCGTATCGACCACTACATCTCGGTGGAAACATTATATACGTCTATAACGTAATATAACCTAACCTAACACATCTAGCTGGTCGCTTTAATGTTTCACAGAATTCCGTTCGTGTCGTCCCGTTCGTCTCGGTTGGGACATTATATACGTCTATAGCGTTATATATCCTAACTTAAGGCAGGCTTTCATCTCGGATGTAGTATTTTACAACATTCCTGGCGGGTCGGCCTCTACTTCTCGGTGGGAACATTATATACGTCTATAACGTAATATAACCTAACCTAACATATCTAACACCTCGCTGGTAATGTTTTACAAAATCCCGTTCGTGTCGTCCCGTACGTCTCGGTTGGGATATTATATACGTCTATGGCATTATATATCCTAACCTAAGGCAGGCTAACATCTCGGATGTAGTATATTACAACATTCCTGGCGTATCGGCCCCTACTTCTCGGTGGGAACATTATATACGTCTATAACGTATCATAACCTAACCTAACCCATCTAGCCCCTCGCTGGTAATGTTTTACAGAATCCCGTTCGTGTCGTCCCGTACGTCTCGGTTGGGATATTATATACGTCTATAGCGTTATATATCCTAACCTAAGGCAGGCTATCATCTCGGATGTAGTATTTTACAACATTCCTGTCGTATCGGCCCCTACTTCTCGGTGGGAATATTATATACGTCTATAACGTATCATAACCTAACCTAACCCATCTAGCCCCTCGCTGGTAATGTTTTACAGAATCCCGTTCCTGTCGTCCCGTACATCTCGGTTGGGATATTATATACGTCTATGGCATTATATATCCTAACCTAAGGCAGGCTAACATCTCGGATGTAGTATATTACATCATTCCTGGCGTATCGACCACTACTTCTCGGTGGAAACATTATATACGTCTATAACGTAATATAACCTAACCTAACACATCTAGCTAGTCGCTTTAATGTTTCACAGAATTCCGTTCGTGTCGTCCCGTTCGTCTCGGTTGGGACATTATATACGTCTATAGCGTTATATATCCTAACTTAAGGCAGGCTATCATCTCGGATGTAGTATTTTACAACATTCCTGGCGGGTCGGCCTCTACTTCTCGGTGGGAACATTATATACGTCTATAACGTAATATAACCTAACCTAACATATCTAGCTCCTCGCTGGTAATGTTTTACAAAATCCCGTTCGTGTCGTCCCGTACGTCTCGGTTGGGATATTATATACGTCTATAGCATTATATATCCTAACCTAAGGCAGGCTAACATCTCGGATGTAGTATATTACATCATTCCTGGCGTATCGACAACTACTTCTCGGTGGAAACGTTATATACGTCTATAACGTAATATAACCTAACCTAACACTTATATCTAGTCGCTTTAATGTTTCACAGAATCCCGTTCGTGTCGTCCCGCTCGTCTCGGTTGGGACATTATATACGTCTATAGCGTTATATATCCTAACTTAAGGCAGGCTTTCATCTCGCATGTAGTATTTTACAACATTCCTGGCGGGTCGGCCTCTACTTCTCGGTGGGAACATTATATTTGTCTATAACGTAATATAACCTAACCTAACACATCTAGCCCCTCGCTGGTAATGTTTTACAGAATCCCGTTCGTGTCGTCCCGTACCGTCGGTTGGGACATTATATACGTCTATAGCTTTATATATCCTAACTTAAGGCAGGCTATCATCTCGGATGTAGTATTTTACAACATTCCTGGCGGGTCGGCCTCTACTTCTCGGTGGGAACATTATATACGTCTATAACGTAATATAACCTAACCTAACACATCTAGCCCCTCGCTGGTAATGTTTTACAGAATCCCGTTCGTGTCGTCTCGTACGTCTCGGTTGGGATATTATATACGTCTATGGCATTATATATCCTAACCTAAGGCAGGCTAACATCTCGGATGTAGTATATTACATCATTCCTGGCGTATCGACCACTACATCTCGGTGGAAACATTATATACGTCTATAACGTAATATAACCTAACCTAACACATCTAGCTAGTCGCTTTAATGTTTCACAGAATTCCGTTCGTGTCGTCCCGTTCGTCTCGGTTCGGACATTATATACGTCTATAGCGTTATATATCCTAACTTAAGGCAGGCTATCATCTCGGATGTAGTATTTTACAACATTCCTGGCGAGTCGGCCTCTACTTCTCGGTGGGAACATTATATACGTTTATATCGTAATATAACCTAACCTAACACATCTAGCCCCTCGCTGGTAATGTTTTACAGAATCCCGTTCGTGTCGTCTCGTACGTCTCGGTTGGGATATTATATACGTCTATGGCATTATATATCCTAACCTAAGGCAGGCTAACATCTCGGATGTAGTATATTACATCATTCCTGGCGTATCGACCACTACATCTCGGTGGAAACATTATATACGTCTATAACGTAATATAACCTAACCTAACACATCTAGCTGGTCGCTTTAATGTTTCACAGAATTCCGTTCGTGTCGTCCCGTTCGTCTCGGTTGGGACATTATATACGTCTATAGCGTTATATGTCCTAACTTAAGGCAGGCTTTCATCTCGGATGTAGTATTTTACAACATTCCTGGCGGGTCGGCCTCTACTTCTCGGTGGGAACATTATATACGTCTATAACGTAATATAACCTAACCTAACATATCTAACACCTCGCTGGTAATGTTTTACAAAATCCCGTTCGTGTCGTCCCGTACGTCTCGGTTGGGATATTATATACGTCTATGGCATTATATATCCTAACCTAAGGCAGGCTAACATCTCGGATGTAGTATATTACAACATTCCTGGCGTATCGGCCCCTACTTCTCGGTGGGAACATTATATACGTCTATAACGTATCATAACCTAACCTAACCCATCTAGCCCCTCGCTGGTAATGTTTTACAGAATCCCGTTCGTGTCGTCCCGTACGTCTCGGTTGGGATATTATATACGTCTATAGCGTTATATATCCTAACCTAAGGCAGGCTATCATCTCGGATGTAGTATTTTACAACATTCCTGTCGTATCGGCCCCTACTTCTCGGTGGGAACATTATATACGTCTATAACGTATCATAACCTAACCTAACCCATCTAGCCCCTCGCTGGTAATGTTTTACAGAATCCCGTTCCTGTCGTCCCGTACGTCTCGGTTGGGATATTATATACGTCTATGGCATTATATATCCTAACCTAAGGCAGGCTAACATCTCGGATGTAGTATATTACATCATTCCTGGCGTATCGACCACTACTTCTCGGTGGAAACATTATATACGTCTATAACGTAATATAACCTAACCTAACACATCTAGCTAGTCGCTTTAATGTTTCACAGAATTCCGTTCGTGTCGTCCCGTTCGTCTCGGTTGGGACATTATATACGTCTATAGCGTTATATATCCTAACTTAAGGCAGGCTATCATCTCGGATGTAGTATTTTACAACATTCCTGGCGGGTCGGCCTCTACTTCTCGGTGGGAACATTATATACGTCTATAACGTAATATAACCTAACCTAACATATCTAGCTCCTCGCTGGTAATGTTTTACAAAATCCCGTTCGTGTCGTCCCGTACGTCTCGGTTGGGATATTATATACGTCTATAGCATTATATATCCTAACCTAAGGCAGGCTAACATCTCGGATGTAGTATATTACATCATTCCTGGCGTATCGACAACTACTTCTCGGTGGAAACGTTATATACGTCTATAACGTAATATAACCTAACCTAACACTTATATCTAGTCGCTTTAATGTTTCACAGAATCCCGTTCGTGTCGTCCCGCTCGTCTCGGTTGGGACATTATATACGTCTATAGCGTTATATATCCTAACTTAAGGCAGGCTTTCATCTCGCATGTAGTATTTTACAACATTCCTGGCGGGTCGGCCTCTACTTCTCGGTGGGAACATTATATACGTCTATAACGTAATATAACCTAACCTAACATATCTAGCACCTCGCTGGTAATGTTTTACAGAATCCCGTTCGTGTCGTCCCGTACGTCTCGGTTGGGACATTATATACGTCTACAGCGTTATATATCCTAACCTAAGCCAGGCTAACATCTCGGATGCAGTATTTTACAACATTCCTGGCGGGTCGGTCCCTACTTCTCGGTGGGAACATTATATACGTCTATAACGTAATATAACCTAACCTAACATATCTAGCTCCTCGCTGGTAATGTTTTACAAAATCCCGTTCGTGTCGTCCCGTACGTCTCGGTTGGGATATTATATACGTCTATAGCATTATATATCCTAACCTAAGGCAGGCTAACATCTCGGATGTAGCATATTACATCATTCCTGGCGTATCGACCACTACTTCTCGGTTAAAACATTATATACGTCTATAACGTAATATAACCTAACCTAACACATCTATCTAGTCGCTTTAATGTTTCACAGAATTCCGTTCGTGTCGTCCCGTTCGTCTCGGTTGGGACATTATATACGTCTATAGCGTTATATATCCTAACCTAAGGCAGGCTAACATCTCGGATGTAGTATATTACATCATTCCTGGCGTATCGGCCCCCACTTCTCGGTGGGAACATTATATACGTCTATAACGTATCATAACCTAGCCTAACCCATCTAGCCCCTCGCTGGTAATGTTTTACAGAATCCCGTTCCTGTCGTCCCGTACGTCTCGGTTGGGATATTATATACGTCTATAGCGTTATATATCCTAACCTAAGGCAGGCTAACATCTCGGATGTAGTATATTACATCATTCCTGGCGTATCGGCCCCTACTTCTCGGTGGGAACATTATATACGTCTATAACGTATCATAACCTAACCTAACACATCTAGCTAGTCGCTTTAATGTTTCACAGAATTCCGTTCGTGTCGTCCCGTTCGTCTCGGTTGGGACATTATATACGTCTATAGCGTTATATATCCTAACTTAAGGCAGGCTATCATCTCGGGTGTAGTATTTTACAACATTCCTGGCGGGTCGGCCTCTACTTCTCGGTGGGAACATTATAATCGTCTATAACGTAATATAACCTAACCTAACACATCTAGCCCATCGCTGGTAATGTTTTACAGAATCCCGTTCGTGTCGTCCCGTACGTCTCGGTTGGGATATTATATACGTCTATAGCGTTATATATCCTAACCTAAGGCAGGCTATCATCTCGGATGTAGTATTTTACAACATTCCTGGCGTATCGGCCCCTACTTCTCGGTGGGAACATTATATACGTCTATAACGTATCATAACCTAACCTAACCCATCTAGCCCCTCGCTGGTAATGTTTTACAGAATCCCGTTCCTGTCGTCCCGTACGTCTCGGTTGGGATGTTATGAACGTCTACAGCGATATATATCCTAACCTAAGGCAGGCTAATATCTCAGCTGTAGTATATTACATCATTCCTGGCGTATCGGCCTCTACTTCTCGGTGGAAACATTATATACGTCTATAACGTATCATAACCTAACCTAACACATCTAGCTAGTCGCTTTAATGTTTCACAGAATTCCGTTCGTGTCGTCCCGTTCGTCTCGGTTGGGACATTATATACGTCTATAGCGTTATATATCCTAACTTAAGGCAGGCTATCATCTCGGGTGTAGTATTTTACAACATTCCTGGCGGGTCGGCCTCTACTTCTCGGTGGGAACATTATAATCGTCTATAACGTAATATAACCTAACCTAACACATCTAGCCCATCGCTGGTAATGTTTTACAGAATCCCGTTCGTGTCGTCCCGTACGTCTCGGTTGGGATATTATATACGTCTATAGCGTTATATATCCTAACCTAAGGCAGGCTATCATCTCGGATGTAGTATTTTACAACATTCCTGGCGTATCGGCCCCTACTTCTCGGTGGGAACATTATATACGTCTATAACGTATCATAACCTAACCTAACCCATCTAGCCCCTCGCTGGTAATGTTTTACAGAATCCCGTTCCTGTCGTCCCGTACGTCTCGGTTGGGATGTTATGAACGTCTACAGCGATATATATCCTAACCTAAGGCAGGCTAATATCTCAGCTGTAGTATATTACATCATTCCTGGCGTATCGGCCTCTACTTCTCGGTGGAAACATTATATACGTCTATAACGTAATATAACCTAACCTAACACATCTAGCCCCTCGCTGGTAATGTTTTACAGAATCCCGTTCGTGTCGTCTCGTACGTCTCGGTTGGGGTATTATATACGTCTATGGCATTATATATCCTAACCTAAGGCAGGCTAACATCTCGGATGTAGTATATTACATCATTCCTGGCGTATCGACCACTACATCTCGGTGGAAACATTATATACGTCTATAACGTAATATAACCTAACCTAACACATCTAGCTAGTCGCTTTAATGTTTCACAGAATTCCGTTCGTGTCGTCCCGTTCGTCTCGGTTCGGACATTATATACGTCTATAGCGTTATATATCCTAACTTAAGGCAGGCTATCATCTCGGATGTAGTATTTTACAACATTCCTGGCGGGTCGGCCTCTACTTCTCGGTGGGAACATTATATACGTCTATAACGTAATATAACCTAACCTAACACATCTAGCCCCTCGCTGGTAATGTTTTACAGAATCCCGTTCGTGTCGTCTCGTACGTCTCGGTTGGGATATTATATACGTCTATGGCATTATATATCCTAACCTAAGGCAGGCTAACATCTCGGATGTAGTATATTACATCATTCCTGGCGTATCGACCACTACATCTCGGTGGAAACATTATATACGTCTATAACGTAATATAACCTAACCTAACACATCTAGCTGGTCGCTTTAATGTTTCACAGAATTCCGTTCGTGTCGTCCCGTTCGTCTCGGTTGGGACATTATATACGTCTATAGCGTTATATATCCTAACTTAAGGCAGGCTTTCATCTCGGATGTAGTATATTACAACATTCCTGGCGTATCGGCCCCTACTTCTCGGTGGGAACATTATATACGTCTATAACGTATCATAACCTAACCTAACCCATCTAGCCCCTCGCTGGTAATGTTTTACAGAATCCCGTTCGTGTCGTCCCGTACGTCTCGGTTGGGATATTATATACGTCTATAGCGTTATATATCCTAACCTAAGGCAGGCTATCATCTCGGATGTAGTATTTTACAACATTCCTGGCGTATCGGCCCCTACTTCTCGGTGGGAACATTATATACGTCTATAACGTATCATAACCTAACCTAACCCATCTAGCCCCTCGCTGGTAATGTTTTACAGAATCCCGTTCCTGTCGTCCCGTACGTCTCGGTTGGGATGTTATGAACGTCTACAGCGATATATATCCTAACCTAAGGCAGGCTAATATCTCAGCTGTAGTATATTACATCATTCCTGGCGTATCGGCCTCTACTTCTCGGTGGAAACATTATATACGTCTATAACGTATCATAACCTAACCTAACACATCTAGCTAGTCGCTTTAATGTTTCACAGAATTCCGTTCGTGTCGTCCCGTTCGTCTCGGTTGGGACATTATATACGTCTATAGCGTTATATATCCTAACTTAAGGCAGGCTATCATCTCGGGTGTAGTATTTTACAACATTCCTGGCGGGTCGGCCTCTACTTCTCGGTGGGAACATTATAATCGTCTATAACGTAATATAACCTAACCTAACACATCTAGCCCATCGCTGGTAATGTTTTACAGAATCCCGTTCGTGTCGTCCCGTACGTCTCGGTTGGGATATTATATACGTCTATAGCGTTATATATCCTAACCTAAGGCAGGCTATCATCTCGGATGTAGTATTTTACAACATTCCTGGCGTATCGGCCCCTACTTCTCGGTGGGAACATTATATACGTCTATAACGTATCATAACCTAACCTAACCCATCTAGCCCCTCGCTGGTAATGTTTTACAGAATCCCGTTCCTGTCGTCCCGTACGTCTCGGTTGGGATGTTATGAACGTCTACAGCGATATATATCCTAACCTAAGGCAGGCTAATATCTCAGCTGTAGTATATTACATCATTCCTGGCGTATCGGCCTCTACTTCTCGGTGGAAACATTATATAGGTCTATAACGTAATATAACCTAACCTAACACATCTAGCCCCTCGCTGGTAATGTTTTACAGAATCCCGTTCGTGTCGTCTCGTACGTCTCGGTTGGGGTATTATATACGTCTATGGCATTATATATCCTAACCTAAGGCAGGCTAACATCTCGGATGTAGTATATTACATCATTCCTGGCGTATCGACCACTACATCTCGGTGGAAACATTATATACGTCTATAACGTAATATAACCTAACCTAACACATCTAGCTAGTCGCTTTAATGTTTCACAGAATTCCGTTCGTGTCGTCCCGTTCGTCTCGGTTCGGACATTATATACGTCTATAGCGTTATATATCCTAACTTAAGGCAGGCTATCATCTCGGATGTAGTATTTTACAACATTCCTGGCGGGTCGGCCTCTACTTCTCGGTGGGAACATTATATACGTCTATAACGTAATATAACCTAACCTAACACATCTAGCCCCTCGCTGGTAATGTTTTACAGAATCCCGTTCGTGTCGTCTCGTACGTCTCGGTTGGGATATTATATACGTCTATGGCATTATATATCCTAACCTAAGGCAGGCTAACATCTCGGATGTAGTATATTACATCATTCCTGGCGTATCGACCACTACATCTCGGTGGAAACATTATATACGTCTATAACGTAATATAACCTAACCTAACACATCTAGCTGGTCGCTTTAATGTTTCACAGAATTCCGTTCGTGTCGTCCCGTTCGTCTCGGTTGGGACATTATATACGTCTATAGCGTTATATATCCTAACTTAAGGCAGGCTTTCATCTCGGATGTAGTATATTACAACATTCCTGGCGTATCGGCCCCTACTTCTCGGTGGGAACATTATATACGTCTATAACGTATCATAACCTAACCTAACCCATCTAGCCCCTCGCTGGTAATGTTTTACAGAATCCCGTTCGTGTCGTCCCGTACGTCTCGGTTGGGATATTATATACGTCTATAGCGTTATATATCCTAACCTAAGGCAGGCTATCATCTCGGATGTAGTATTTTACAACATTTCTGGCGTATCGGCCCCTACTTCTCGGTGGGAACATTATATACGTCTATAACGTATCATAACCTAACCTAACCCATCTAGCCCCTCGCTGGTAATGTTTTACAGAATCCCGTTCCTGTCGTCCCGTACGTCTCGGTTGGGATGTTATGAACGTCTACAGCGATATATATCCTAACCTAAGGCAGGCTAATATCTCAGCTGTGGTATATTACATCATTCCTGGCGTATCGGCCTCTACTTCTCGGTGGAAACATTATATACGTCTATAACGTATCATAACCTAACCTAACACATCTAGCTAGTCGCTTTAATGTTTCACAGAATTCCGTTCGTGTCGTCCCGTTCGTCTCGGTTGGGACATTATATACGTCTATAGCGTTATATATCCTAACTTAAGGCAGGCTATCATCTCGGGTGTAGTATTTTACAACATTCCTGGCGGGTCGGCCTCTACTTCTCGGTGGGAACATTATAATCGTCTATAACGTAATATAACCTAACCTAACACATCTAGCCCATCGCTGGTAATGTTTTACAGAATCCCGTTCGTGTCGTCCCGTACGTCTCGGTTGGGATATTATATACGTCTATAGCGTTATATATCCTAACCTAAGGCAGGCTATCATCTCGGATGTAGTATTTTACAACATTCCTGGCGTATCGGCCCCTACTTCTCGGTGGGAACATTATATACGTCTATAACGTATCATAACCTAACCTAACCCATCTAGCCCCTCGCTGGTAATGTTTTACAGAATCCCGTTCCTGTCGTCCCGTACGTCTCGGTTGGGATGTTATGAACGTCTACAGCGATATATATCCTAACCTAAGGCAGGCTAATATCTCAGCTGTAGTATATTACATCATTCCTGGCGTATCGGCCTCTACTTCTCGGTGGAAACATTATATACGTCTATAACGTAATATAACCTAACCTAACACATCTAGCCCCTCGCTGGTAATGTTTTACAGAATCCCGTTCGTGTCGTCTCGTACGTCTCGGTTGGGGTATTATATACGTCTATGGCATTATATATCCTAACCTAAGGCAGGTTAACATCTCGGATGTAGTATATTACATAATTCCTGGCGTATCGACCACTACATCTCGGTGGAAACATTATATACGTCTATAACGTAATATAACCTAACCTAACACATCTAGCTAGTCGCTTTAATGTTTCACAGAATTCCGTTCGTGTCGTCCCGTTCGTCTCGGTTGGGACATTATATACGTCTATAGCGTTATATATCCTAACTTAAGGCAGGCTTTCATCTCGGATGTAGTATTTTACAACATTCCTGGCGGGTCGGCCTCTACTTCTCGGTGGGAACATTATATACGTCTATAACGTAATATAACCTAACCTAACATATCTAGCACCTCGCTGGTAATGTTTTACAAAATCCCGTTCGTGTCGTCCCGTACGTCTCGGTTGGGATATTATATACGTCTATGGCATTATATATCCTAACCTAAGGCAGGCTAACATCTCGGATGTAGTATATTACAACATTCCTGGCGTATCGGCCCCTACTTCTCGGTGGGAACATTATATACGTCTATAACGTATCATAACCTAACCTAACCCATCTAGCCCCTCGCTGGTAATGTTTTACAGAATCCCGTTCGTGTCGTCCCGTACGTCTCGGTTGGGATATTATATACGTCTATAGCGTTATATATCCTAACCTAAGGCAGGCTATCATCTCGGATGTAGTATTTTACAACATTCCTGGCGTATCGGCCCCTACTTCTCGGTGGGAACATTATATACGTCTATAACGTATCATAGCCTAACCTAACCCAGCTAGCCCCTCGCTGGTAATGTTTTACAGAATCCCGTTCCTGTCGTCCCGTACGTCTCGGTTGGGATATTATATACGTCTATGGCATTATATATCCTAACCTAAGGCAGGCTAACATCTCGGATGTAGTATATTACATCATTCCTGGCGTATCGACCACTACTTCTCGGTGGAAACATTATATACGTCTATAACGTAATATAACCTAACCTAACACATCTAGCTAGTCGCTTTAATGTTTCACAGAATTCCGTTCGTGTCGTCCCGTTCGTCTCGGTTGGGACATTATATACGTCTATAGCGTTATATATCCTAACTTAAGGCAGGCTATCATCTCGGATGTAGTATTTTACAACATTCCTGGCGGGTCGGCCTCTACTTCTCGGTGGGAACACTATATACGTCTATAACGTAATATAACCTAACCTAACATATCTAGCTCCTCGCTGGTAATGTTTTACAAAATCCCGTTCGTGTCGTCCCGTACGTCTCGGTTGGGATATTATATACGTCTATAGCATTATATATCCTAACCTAAAGCAGGCTAACATCTCGGATGTAGTATATTACATCATTCCTGGCGTATCGACCACTACATCTCGGTGGAAACATTATATACGTCTATAACGTAATATAACCTAACCTAACACATCTAGCTAGTCGCTTTAATGTTTCACAGAATTCCGTTCGTGTCGTCCCGTTCGTCTCGGTTCGGACATTATATACGTCTATAGCGTTATATATCCTAACCTAAGGCAGGCTATCATCTCGGATGTAGTATTTTACAACATTCCTGGCGTATCGGCCCCTACTTCTCGGTGGGAACATTATATACGTCTATAACGTATCATAACCTAACCTAACCCATCTAGCCCCTCGCTGGTAATGTTTTACAGAATCCCGTTCCTGTCGTCCCGTACGTCTCGGTTGGGATATTATATACGTCTATGGCATTATATATCCTAACCTAAGGCAGGCTAACATCTCGGATGTAGTATATTACATCATTCCTGGCGTATCGACCACTACTTCTCGGTGGAAACATTATATACGTCTATAACGTAATATAACCTAACCTAACACATCTAGCTAGTCGCTTTAATGTTTCACAGAATTCCGTTCGTGTCGTCCCGTTCGTCTCGGTTGGGACATTATATACGTCTATAGCGTTATATATCCTAACTTAAGGCAGGCTATCATCTCGGATGTAGTATTTTACAACGTTCCTGGCGGGTCGGCCTCTACTTCTCGGTGGGAACATTATATACGTCTATAACGTAATATAACCTAACCTAACATATCTAGCTCCTCGCTGGTAATGTTTTACAAAATCCCGTTCGTGTCGTCCCGTACGTCTCGGTTGGGATATTATATACGTCTATAGCGTTATATATCCTAACCTAAGGCAGGCTAACATCTTGGATGTAGTATATTACATCATTCCTGGCGTATCGACAACTACTTCTCGGTGGAAACGTTATATACGTCTATAACGTAATATAACGTAACCTAACACATATATCTAGTCGCTTTAATGTTTCACAGAATCCCGTTCGTGTCGTCCCGTTCGTCTCGGTTGGGACATTATATACGTCTATAGCTTTATATATCCTAACTTAAGGCAGGCTATCATCTCGGATGTAGTATTTTACAACGTTCCTGGCGGGTCGGCCTCTACTTCTCGGTGGGAACATTATAATCGTCTATAACGCAATATAACCTAACCTAACACATCTAGCCCCTCGCTGGTAATGTTTTACAGAATCCCGTCCGTGTCGTCCCGTACGTCTCGGTTGGGATATTATATACGTCTATAGCGTTATATATCCTAACCTAAGGCAGGCTAACATCTCGGATGCAGTATTTTACAAAATTCCTGGCGTATCGGCCCATACTTCTCGGTGGGAACATTATATTCGTCTATAACATAATATAACCTATCCTAACACATCTAGCCCCTCGCTGGTAATGTTTTACAGAATCCCGTTCGTGTCGTCCCGTACGTCTCGGTTGGGACATTATATACGTCTACAGCGTTATATATCCTAACCTAAGCCAGGCTAACATCTCGGATGCAGTATTTTACAACATTCCTGGCGGGTCGGCCCCTACTTCTCGGTGGGAACATTATATACGTCTATAACGTAATATAACCTAACCTAACATATCTAGCTCCTCGCTGGTAATGTTTTACAAAATCCCGTTCGTGTCGTCCCGTACGTCTCGGTTGGGATATTATATACGTCTATAGCATTATATATCCTAACCTAAGGCAGGCTAACATCTCGGATGTAGCATATTACATCATTCCTGGCGTATCGACCACTACTTCTCGGTTAAAACATTATATACGTCTATAACGTAATATAACCTAACCTAACACATCTAGCTAGTCGCTTTAATGTTTCACAGAATTCCGTTCGTGTCGTCCCGTTTGTCTCGGTTGGGACATTATATACGTCTATAGCGTTATATATCCTAACCTAAGGCAGGCTAACATCTCGGATGTAGTATATTACATCATTCCTGGCGTATCGGCCCCTACTTCTCGGTGGGAACATTATATACGTCTATAACGTATCATAACCTAGCCTAACCCATCTAGCCCCTCGCTGGTAATGTTTTACAGAATCCCGTTCCTGTCGTCCCGTACGTCTCGGTTGGGATATTATATACGTCTATAGCGTTATATATCCTAACCTAAGGCAGGCTAACATCTCGGATGTAGTATATTACATCATTCCTGGCGTATCGGCCCCTACTTCTCGGTGGGAACATTATATACGTCTATAACGTATCATAACCTAACCTAACACATCTAGCTAGTCGCTTTAATGTTTCACAGAATTCCGTTCGTGTCGTCCCGTTCGTCTCGGTTGGGACATTATATACGTCTATAGCGTTATATATCCTAACTTAAGGCAGGCTATCATCTCGGGTGTAGTATTTTACAACATTCCTGGCGGGTCGGCCTCTACTTCTCGGTGGGAACATTATAATCGTCTATAACGTAATATAACCTAACCTAACACATCTAGCCCATCGCTGGTAATGTTTTACAGAATCCCGTTCGTGTCGTCCCGTACGTCTCGGTTGGAATATTATATACGTCTATAGCGTTATATATCCTAACCTAAGGCAGGCTATCATCTCGGATGTAGTATTTTACAACATTCCTGGCGTATCGGCCCCTACTTCTCGGTGGGAACATTATATACGTCTATAACGTATCATAACCTAACCTAACCCATCTAGCCCCTCGCTGGTAATGTTTTACAGAATCCCGTTCCTGTCGTCCCGTACGTCTCGGTTGGGATGTTATGAACGTCTACAGCGATATATATCCTAACCTAAGGCAGGCTAATATCTCAGCTGTAGTATATTACATCATTCCTGGCGTATCGGCCTCTACTTCTCGGTGGAAACATTATATACGTCTATAACGTAATATAACCTAACCTAACACATCTAGCCCCTCGCTGGTAATGTTTTACAGAATCCCGTTCGTGTCGTCTCGTACGTCTCGGTTGGGGTATTATATACGTCTATGGCATTATATATCCTAACCTAAGGCAGGCTAACATCTCGGATGTAGTATATTACATCATTCCTGGCGTATCGACCACTACATCTCGGTGGAAACATTATATACGTCTATAACGTAATATAACCTAACCTAAGACATCTAGCTAGTCGCTTTAATGTTTCACAGAATTCCGTTCGTGTCGTCCCGTTCGTCTCGGTTCGGACATTATATACGTCTATAGCGTTATATATCCTAACTTAAGGCAGGCTATCATCTCGGATGTAGTATTTTACAACATTCCTGGCGGGTCGGCCTCTACTTCTCGGTGGGAACATTATATACGTCTATAACGTAATATAACCTAACCTAACACATCTAGCCCCTCGCTGGTAATGTTTTACAGAATCCCGTTCGTGTCGTCTCGTACGTCTCGGTTGGGATATTATATACGTCTATGGCATTATATATCCTAACCTAAGGCAGGCTAACATCTCGGATGTAGTATATTACATCATTCCTGGCGTATCGACCACTACATCTCGGTGGAAACATTATATACGTCTATAACGTAATATAACCTAACCTAACACATCTAGCTGGTCGCTTTAATGTTTCACAGAATTCCGTTCGTGTCGTCCCGTTCGTCTCGGTTGGGACATTATATACGTCTATAGCGTTATATATCCTAACTTAAGGCAGGCTTTCATCTCGGATGTAGTATATTACAACATTCCTGGCGTATCGGCCCCTACTTCTCGGTGGGAACATTATATACGTCTATAACGTAATATAACCTAACCTAACATATATAGCCCCTCGCTGGTAATGTTTTACAGAATCCCGTTCCTGTCGTCCCGTACGTCTCGGTTGGGATATTATATACGTCTATGGCATTATATATCCTAACCTAAGGCAGGCTAACATCTCGGATGTAGTATATTACATCATTCCTGGCGTATCGACCACTACTTCTCGGTGGAAACATTATATACGTCTATAACGTAATATAACCTAACCTAACACATCTAGCTAGTCGCTTTAATGTTTCACAGAATTCCGTTCGTGTCGTCCCGTTCGTCTCGGTTGGGACATTATATACGTCTATAGCGTTATATATCCTAACTTAAGGCAGGCTATCATCTCGGGTGTAGTATTTTACAACATTCCTGGCGGGTCGGCCTCTACTTCTCGGTGGGAACATTATAATCGTCTATAACGTAATATAACCTAACCTAACACATCTAGCCCATCGCTGGTAATGTTTTACAGAATCCCGTTCGTGTCGTCCCGTACGTCTCGGTTGGGATATTATATACGTCTATAGCGTTATATATCCTAACCTAAGGCAGGCTATCATCTCGGATGTAGTATTTTACAACATTCCTGGCGTATCGGCCCCTACTTCTCGGTGGGAACATTATATACGTCTATAACGTATCATAACCTAACCTAACCCATCTAGCCCCTCGCTGGTAATGTTTTACAGAATCCCGTTCCTGTCGTCCCGTACGTCTCGGTTGGGATGTTATGAACGTCTACAGCGATATATATCCTAACCTAAGGCAGGCTAATATCTCAGCTGTAGTATATTACATCATTCCTGGCGTATCGGCCTCTACTTCTCGGTGGAAACATTATATACGTCTATAACGTAATATAACCTAACCTAACACATCTAGCCCCTCGCTGGTAATGTTTTACAGAATCCCGTTCGTGTCGTCTCGTACGTCTCGGTTGGGGTATTATATACGTCTATGGCATTATATATCCTAACCTAAGGCAGGCTAACATCTCGGATGTAGTATATTACATAATTCCTGGCGTATCGACCACTACATCTCGGTGGAAACATTATATACGTCTATAACGTAATATAACCTAACCTAACACATCTAGCTAGTCGCTTTAATGTTTCACAGAATTCCGTTCGTGTCGTCCCGTTCGTCTCGGTTGGGACATTATATACGTCTATAGCGTTATATATCCTAACTTAAGGCAGGCTTTCATCTCGGATGTAGTATTTTACAACATTCCTGGCGGGTCGGCCTCTACTTCTCGGTGGGAACATTATATACGTCTATAACGTAATATAACCTAACCTAACATATCTAGCACCTCGCTGGTAATGTTTTACAAAATCCCGTTCGTGTCGTCCCGTACGTCTCGGTTGGGATATTATATACGTCTATGGCATTATATATCCTAACCTAAGGCAGGCTAACATCTCGGATGTAGTATATTACAACATTCCTGGCGTATCGGCCCCTACTTCTCGGTGGGAACATTATATACGTCTATAACGTATCATAACCTAACCTAACCCATCTAGCCCCTCGCTGGTAATGTTTTACAGAATCCCGTTCGTGTCGTCCCGTACGTCTCGGTTGGGATATTATATACGTCTATAGCGTTATATATCCTAACCTAAGGCAGGCTATCATCTCGGATGTAGTATTTTACAACATTCCTGGCGTATCGGCCCCTACTTCTCGGTGGGAACATTATATACGTCTATAACGTATCATAACCTAACCTAACCCATCTAGCCCCTCGCTGGTAATGTTTTACAGAATCCCGTTCCTGTCGTCCCGTACGTCTCGGTTGGGATATTATATACGTCTATGGCATTATATATCCTAACCTAAGGCAGGCTAACATCTCGGATGTAGTATATTACATCATTCCTGGCGTATCGACCACTACTTCTCGGTGGAAACATTATATACGTCTATAACGTAATATAACCTAACCTAACACATCTAGCTAGTCGCTTTAATGTTTCACAGAATTCCGTTCGTGTCGTCCCGTTCGACTCGGTTGGGACATTATATACGTCTATAGCGTTATATATCCTAACTTAAGGCAGGCTATCATCTCGGATGTAGTATTTTACAACATTCCTGGCAGGTCGGCCTCTACTTCTCGGTGGGAACATTATATACGTCTATAACGTAATATAACCTAACCTAACATATCTAGCTCCTCGCTGGTAATGTTTTACAAAATCCCGTTCGTGTCGTCCCGTACGTCTCGGTTGGGATATTATATACGTCTATGGCATTATATATCCTAACCTAAGGCAGGCTAACATCTCGGATGTAGTATATTACAACATTCCTGGCGTATCGGCCCCTACTTCTCGGTGGGAACATTATATACGTCTATAACGTATCATAACCTAACCTAACCCATCTAGCCCCTCGCTGGTAATGTTTTACAGAATCCCGTTCGTGTCGTCCCGTACGTCTCGGTTGGGATATTATATACGTCTATAGCGTTATATATCCTAACCTAAGGCAGGCTATCATCTCGGATGTAGTATTTTACAACATTCCTGGCGTATCGGCCCCTACTTCTCGGTGGGAACATTATATACGTCTATAACGTATCATAGCCTAACCTAACCCAGCTAGCCCCTCGCTGGTAATGTTTTACAGAATCCCGTTCCTGTCGTCCCGTACGTCTCGGTTGGGATATTATATACGTCTATGGCATTATATATCCTAACCTAAGGCAGGCTAACATCTCGGATGTAGTATATTACATCATTCCTGGCGTATCGACCACTACTTCTCGGTGGAAACATTATATACGTCTATAACGTAATATAACCTATCCTAACACATCTAGCTAGTCGCTTTAATGTTTCACAGAATTCCGTTCGTGTCGTCCCGTTCGTCTCGGTTGGGACATTATATACGTCTATAGCGTTATATATCCTAACTTAAGGCAGGCTATCATCTCGGATGTAGTATTTTACAACATTCCTGGCGGGTCGGCCTCTACTTCTCGGTGGGAACATTATATACGTCTATAACGTAATATAACCTAACCTAACATATCTAGCTCCTCGCTGGTAATGTTTTACAAAATCCCGTTCGTGTCGTCCCGTACGTCTCGGTTGGGATATTATATACGTCTATAGCATTATATATCCTAACCTAAAGCAGGCTAACATCTCGGATGTAGTATATTACATCATTCCTGGCGTATCGACCACTACATCTCGGTGGAAACATTATATACGTCTATAACGTAATATAACCTAACCTAACACATCTAGCTAGTCGCTTTAATGTTTCACAGAATTCCGTTCGTGTCGTCCCGTTCGTCTCGGTTCGGACATTATATACGTCTATAGCGTTATATATCCTAACCTAAGGCAGGCTATCATCTCGGATGTAGTATTTTACAACATTCCTGGCGTATCGGCCCCTACTTCTCGGTGGGAACATTATATACGTCTATAACGTATCATAACCTAACCTAACCCATCTAGCCCCTCGCTGGTAATGTTTTACAGAATCCCGTTCCTGTCGTCCCGTACGTCTCGGTTGGGATATTATATACGTCTATGGCATTATATTGCCTAACCTAAGGCAGGCTAACATCTCGGATGTAGTATATTACATCATTCCTGGCGTATCGACCACTACTTCTCGGTGGAAACATTATATACGTCTATAACGTAATATAACCTAACCTAACACATCTAGCTAGTCGCTTTAATGTTTCACAGAATTCCGTTCGTGTCGTCCCGTTCGTCTCGGTTGGGACATTATATACGTCTATAGCGTTATATATCCTAACTTAAGGCAGGCTATCATCTCGGATGTAGTATTTTACAACGTTCCTGGCGGGTCGGCCTCTACTTCTCGGTGGGAACATTATATACGTCTATAACGTAATATAACCTAACCTAACATATCTAGCTCCTCGCTGGTAATGTTTTACAAAATCCCGTTCGTGTCGTCCCGTACGTCTCGGTTGGGATATTATATACGTCTATAGCGTTATATATCCTAACCTAAGGCAGGCTAACATCTTGGATGTAGTATATTACATCATTCCTGGCGTATCGACAACTACTTCTCGGTGGAAACGTTATATACGTCTATAACGTAATATAACGTAACCTAACACATATATCTAGTCGCTTTAATGTTTCACAGAATCCCGTTCGTGTCGTCCCGTTCGTCTCGGTTGGGACATTATATACGTCTATAGCTTTATATATCCTAACTTAAGGCAGGCTATCATCTCGGATGTAGTATTTTACAACGTTCCTGGCGGGTCGGCCTCTACTTCTCGGTGGGAACATTATAATCGTCTATAACGCAATATAACCTAACCTAACACATCTAGCCCCTCGCTGGTAATGTTTTACAGAATCCCGTCCGTGTCGTCCCGTACGTCTCGGTTGGGATATTATATACGTCTATAGCGTTATATATCCTAACCTAAGGCAGGCTAACATCTCGGATGCAGTATTTTACAAAATTCCTGGCGTATCGGCCCATACTTCTCGGTGGGAACATTATATTCGTCTATAACATAATATAACCTATCCTAACACATCTAGCCCCTCGCTGGTAATGTTTTACAGAATCCCGTTCGTGTCGTCCCGTACGTCTCGGTTGGGACATTATATACGTCTACAGCGTTATATATCCTAACCTAAGCCAGGCTAACATCTCGGATGCAGTATTTTACAACATTCCTGGCGGGTCGGCCCCTACTTCTCGGTGGGAACATTATATACGTCTATAACGTAATATAACCTAACCTAACATATCTAGCTCCTCGCTGGTAATGTTTTACAAAATCCCGTTCGTGTCGTCCCGTACGTCTCGGTTGGGATATTATATACGTCTATAGCATTATATATCCTAACCTAAGGCAGGCTAACATCTCGGATGTAGCATATTACATCATTCCTGGCGTATCGACCACTACTTCTCGGTTAAAACATTATATACGTCTATAACGTAATATAACCTAACCTAACACATCTAGCTAGTCGCTTTAATGTTTCACAGAATTCCGTTCGTGTCGTCCCGTTTGTCTCGGTTGGGACATTATATACGTCTATAGCGTTATATATCCTAACCTAAGGCAGGCTAACATCTCGGATGTAGTATATTACATCATTCCTGGCGTATCGGCCCCTACTTCTCGGTGGGAACATTATATACGTCTATAACGTATCATAACCTAGCCTAACCCATCTAGCCCCTCGCTGGTAATGTTTTACAGAATCCCGTTCCTGTCGTCCCGTACGTCTCGGTTGGGATATTATATACGTCTATAGCGTTATATATCCTAACCTAAGGCAGGCTAACATCTCGGATGTAGTATATTACATCATTCCTGGCGTATCGGCCCCTACTTCTCGGTGGGAACATTATATACGTCTATAACGTATCATAACCTAACCTAACACATCTAGCTAGTCGCTTTAATGTTTCACAGAATTCCGTTCGTGTCGTCCCGTTCGTCTCGGTTGGGACATTATATACGTCTATAGCGTTATATATCCTAACTTAAGGCAGGCTATCATCTCGGGTGTAGTATTTTACAACATTCCTGGCGGGTCGGCCTCTACTTCTCGGTGGGAACATTATAATCGTCTATAACGTAATATAACCTAACCTAACACATCTAGCCCATCGCTGGTAATGTTTTACAGAATCCCGTTCGTGTCGTCCCGTACGTCTCGGTTGGGATATTATATACGTCTATAGCGTTATATATCCTAACCTAAGGCAGGCTAATATCTCGGATGCAGTATTTTACAAAATTCCTGGCGTATCGGCCCATACTTCTCGGTGGGAACATTATATTCGTCTATAACATAATATAACCTATCCTAACACATCTAGCCCCTCGCTGGTAATGTTTTACAGAATCCCGTTCGTGTCGTCCCGTACGTCTCGGTTGGGACATTATATACGTCTACAGCGTTATATATCCTAACCGAAGCCAGGCTAACATCTCGGATGCAGTATTTTACAACATTCCTGGCGGGTCGGCCCCTACTTCTCGGTGGGAACATTATATACGTCTATAACGTAATATAACCTAACCTAACATATCTAGCTCCTCGCTGGTAATGTTTTACAAAATCCCGTTCGTGTCGTCCCGTACGTCTCGGTTGGGATATTATATACGTCTATAGCATTATATATCCTAACCTAAGGCAGGCTAACATCTCGGATGTAGCATATTACATCATTCCTGGCGTATCGACCACTACTTCTCGGTTAAAACATTATATACGTCTATAACGTAATATAACCTAACCTAACACATCTAGCTAGTCGCTTTAATGTTTCACAGAATTCCGTTCGTGTCGTCCCGTTCGTCTCGGTTGGGACATTATATACGTCTATAGCGTTATATATCCTAACCTAAGGCAGGCTAACATCTCGGATGTAGTATATTACATCATTCCTGGCGTATCGGCCCCTACTTCTCGGTGGGAACATTATATACGTCTATAACGTATCATAACCTAGCCTAACCCATCTAGCCCCTCGCTGGTAATGTTTTACAGAATCCCGTTCCTGTCGTCCCGTACGTCTCGGTTGGGATATTATATACGTCTATAGCGTTATATATCCTAACCTAAGGCAGGCTAACATCTCGGATGCAGTATTTTACAAAATTCCTGGCGTATCGGCCCATACTTCTCGGTGGGAACATTATATTCGTCTATAACATAATATAACCTATCCTAACACATCTAGCCCCTCGCTGGTAATGTTTTACAGAATCCCGTTCGTGTCGTCCCGTACGTCTCGGTTGGGACATTATATACGTCTACAGCGTTATATATCCTAACCTAAGCCAGGCTAACATCTCGGTCGCAGTATTTTACAACATTCCTGGCGGGTCGGCCCCTACTTCTCGGTGGGAACATTATATACGTCTATAACGTAATATAACCTAACCTAACATATCTAGCTCCTCGCTGGTAATGTTTTACAAAATCCCGTTCGTGTCGTCCCGTACGTCTCGGTTGGGATATTATATACGTCTATAGCATTATATATCCTAACCTAAGGCAGGCTAACATCTCGGATGTAGCATATTACATCATTCCTGGCGTATCGACCACTACTTCTCGGTTAAAACATTATATACGTCTATAACGTAATATAACCTAACCTAACACATCTAGCTAGTCGCTTTAATGTTTCACAGAATTCCGTTCGTGTCGTCCCGTTTGTCTCGGTTGGGACATTATATACGTCTATAGCGTTATATATCCTAACCTAAGGCAGGCTAACATCTCGGATGTAGTATATTACATCATTCCTGGCGTATCGGCCCCTACTTCTCGGTGGGAACATTATATACGTCTATAACGTATCATAACCTAGCCTAACCCATCTAGCCCCTCGCTGGTAATGTTTTACAGAATCCCGTTCCTGTCGTCCCGTACGTCTCGGTTGGGATATTATATACGTCTATAGCGTTATATATCCTAACCTAAGGCAGGCTAACATCTCGGATGTAGTATATTACATCATTCCTGGCGTATCGGCCCCTACTTCTCGGTGGGAACATTATATACGTCTATAACGTATCATAACCTAACCTAACACATCTAGCTAGTCGCTTTAATGTTTCACAGAATTCCGTTCGTGTCGTCCCGTTCGTCTCGGTTGGGACATTATATACGTCTATAGCGTTATATATCCTAACTTAAGGCAGGCTATCATCTCGGGTGTAGTATTTTACAACATTCCTGGCGGGTCGGCCTCTACTTCTCGGTGGGAACATTATAATCGTCTATAACGTAATATAACCTAACCTAACACATCTAGCCCATCGCTGGTAATGTTTTACAGAATCCCGTTCGTGTCGTCCCGTACGTCTCGGTTGGGATATTATATACGTCTATAGCGTTATATATCCTAACCTAAGGCAGGCTAATATCTCGGATGCAGTATTTTACAAAATTCCTGGCGTATCGGCCCATACTTCTCGGTGGGAACATTATATTCGTCTATAACATAATATAACCTATCCTAACACATCTAGCCCCTCGCTGGTAATGTTTTACAGAATCCCGTTCGTGTCGTCCCGTACGTCTCGGTTGGGACATTATATACGTCTACAGCGTTATATATCCTAACCGAAGCCAGGCTAACATCTCGGATGCAGTATTTTACAACATTCCTGGCGGGTCGGCCCCTACTTCTCGGTGGGAACATTATATACGTCTATAACGTAATATAACCTAACCTAACATATCTAGCTCCTCGCTGGTAATGTTTTACAAAATCCCGTTCGTGTCGTCCCGTACGTCTCGGTTGGGATATTATATACGTCTATAGCATTATATATCCTAACCTAAGGCAGGCTAACATCTCGTATGTAGCATATTACATCATTCCTGGCGTATCGACCACTACTTCTCGGTTAAAACATTATATACGTCTCTAACGTAATATAACCTAACCTAACACATCTAGCTAGTCGCTTTAATGTTTCACAGAATTCCGTTCGTGTCGTCCCGTTCGTCTCGGTTGGGACATTATATACGTCTATAGCGTTATATATCCTAACCTAAGGCAGGCTAACATCTCGGATGTAGTATATTACATCATTCCTGGCGTATCGGCCCCTACTTCTCGGTGGGAACATTATATACGTCTATAACGTATCATAACCTAGCCTAACCCATCTAGCCCCTCGCTGGTAATGTTTTACAGAATCCCGTTCCTGTCGTCCCGTACGTCTCGGTTGGGATATTATATACGTCTATAGCGTTATATATCCTAACCTAAGGCAGGCTAACATCTCGGATGCAGTATTTTACAAAATTCCTGGCGTATCGGCCCATACTTCTCGGTGGGAACATTATATTCGTCTATAACATAATATAACCTATCCTAACACATCTAGCCCCTCGCTGGTAATGTTTTACAGAATCCCGTTCGTGTCGTCCCGTTCGTCTCGGTTGGGACATTATATACGTCTATAGCGTTATATATCCTAACTTAAGGCAGGCTATCATCTCGGATGTAGTATTTTACAACATTCCTGGCGGGTCGGCCTCTACTTCTCGGTGGGAACATTATATACGTCTATAACGTAATATAACCTAACCTAACATATCTAGCTCCTCGCTGGTAATGTTTTACAAAATCCCGTTCGTGTCGTCCCGTACGTCTCGGTTGGGATATTATATACGTCTATAGCATTATATATCCTAACCTAAGGCAGGCTAACATCTCGGATGTAGTATATTACATCATTCTTGGCGTATCGACAACAACTTCTCGGTGGAAACGTTATATACGTCTATAACGTAATATAACCTAACCTAAAACTTATATCTAGTCGCTTTAATGTTTCACAGAATCCCGTTCGTGTCGTCCCGCTCGTCTCGGTTGGGACATTATATACGTCTATAGCGTTATATATCCTAACTTAAGGCAGGCTATCATCTCGGATGTAGTATTTTACAACATTCCTGGCGGGTCGGCCTCTACTTCTCGGTGGGAACATTATATACGTCTATAACGTAATATAACCTAACCTAACATATATAGCCCCTCGCTGGTAATGTTTTACAGAATCCCGTTCCTGTCGTCCCGTACGTCTCGGTTGGGATATTATATACGTCTATGGCATTATATATCCTAACCTAAGGCAGGCTAACATCTCGGATGTAGTATATTACATCATTCCTGGCGTATCGACCACTACTTCTCGGTGGAAACATTATATACGTCTATAACGTAATATAACCTAACCTAACACATCTAGCTAGTCGCTTTAATGTTTCACAGAATTCCGTTCGTGTCGTCCCGTTCGTCTCGGTTGGGACATTATATACGTCTATAGCGTTATATATCCTAACTTAAGGCAGGCTATCATCTCGGATGTAGTATTTTACAACGTTCCTGGCGGGTCGGCCTCTACTTCTCGGTGGGAACATTATATACGTCTATAACGTAATATAACCTAACCTAACATATCTAGCTCCTCGCTGGTAATGTTTTACAAAATCCCGTTCGTGTCGTCCCGTACGTCTCGGTTGGGATATTATATACGTCTATAGCGTTATATATCCTAACCTAAGGCAGGCTAACATCTTGGATGTAGTATATTACATCATTCCTGGCGTATCGACAACTACTTCTCGGTGGAAACGTTATATACGTCTATAACGTAATATAACGTAACCTAACACATATATCTAGTCGCTTTAATGTTTCACAGAATCCCGTTCGTGTCGTCCCGTTCGTCTCGGTTGGGACATTATATACGTCTATAGCTTTATATATCCTAACTTAAGGCAGGCTATCATCTCGGATGTAGTATTTTACAACGTTCCTGGCGGGTCGGCCTCTACTTCTCGGTGGGAACATTATAATCGTCTATAACGCAATATAACCTAACCTAACACATCTAGCCCCTCGCTGGTAATGTTTTACAGAATCCCGTCCGTGTCGTCCCGTACGTCTCGGTTGGGATATTATATACGTCTATAGCGTTATATATCCTAACCTAAGGCAGGCTAACATCTCGGATGCAGTATTTTACAAAATTCCTGGCGTATCGGCCCATACTTCTCGGTGGGAACATTATATTCGTCTATAACATAATATAACCTATCCTAACACATCTAGCCCCTCGCTGGTAATGTTTTACAGAATCCCGTTCGTGTCGTCCCGTACGTCTCGGTTGGGACATTATATACGTCTACAGCGTTATATATCCTAACCTAAGCCAGGCTAACATCTCGGATGCAGTATTTTACAACATTCCTGGCGGGTCGGCCCCTACTTCTCGGTGGGAACATTATATACGTCTATAACGTAATATAACCTAACCTAACATATCTAGCTCCTCGCTGGTAATGTTTTACAAAATCCCGTTCGTGTCGTCCCGTACGTCTCGGTTGGGATATTATATACGTCTATAGCATTATATATCCTAACCTAAGGCAGGCTAACATCTCGGATGTAGCATATTACATCATTCCTGGCGTATCGACCACTACTTCTCGGTTAAAACATTATATACGTCTATAACGTAATATAACCTAACCTAACACATCTAGCTAGTCGCTTTAATGTTTCACAGAATTCCGTTCGTGTCGTCCCGTTCGTCTCGGTTGGGACATTATATACGTCTATAGCGTTATATATCCTAACCTAAGGCAGGCTAACATCTCGGATGTAGTATATTACATCATTCCTGGCGTATCGGCCCCTACTTCTCGGTGGGAACATTATATACGTCTATAACGTATCATAACCTAGCCTAACCCATCTAGCCCCTCGCTGGTAATGTTTTACAGAATCCCGTTCCTGTCGTCCCGTACGTCTCGGTTGGGATATTATATACGTCTATAGCGTTATATATCCTAACCTAAGGCCGGCTAACATCTCGGATGTAGTATATTACATCATTCCTGGCGTATCGGCCCCTACTTCTCGGTGGGAACATTATATACGTCTATAACGTATCATAACCTAACCTAACACATCTAGCTAGTCGCTTTAATGTTTCACAGAATTCCGTTCGTGTCGTCCCGTTCGTCTCGGTTGGGACATTATATACGTCTATAGCGTTATATATCCTAACTTAAGGCAGGCTATCATCTCGGGTGTAGTATTTTACAACATTCCTGGCGGGTCGGCCTCTACTTCTCGGTGGGAACATTATAATCGTCTATAACGTAATATAACCTAACCTAACACATCTAGCCCATCGCTGGTAATGTTTTACAGAATCCCGTTCGTGTCGTCCCGTACGTCTCGGTTGGGATATTATATACGTCTATAGCGTTATATATCCTAACCTAAGGCAGGCTAATATCTCGGATGCAGTATTTTACAAAATTCCTGGCGTATCGGCCCATACTTCTCGGTGGGAACATTATATTCGTCTATAACATAATATAACCTATCCTAACACATCTAGCCCCTCGCTGGTAATGTTTTACAGAATCCCGTTCGTGTCGTCCCGTACGTCTCGGTTGGGACATTATATACGTCTACAGCGTTATATATCCTAACCGAAGCCAGGCTAACATCTCGGATGCAGTATTTTACAACATTCCTGGCGGGTCGGCCCCTACTTCTCGGTGGGAACATTATATACGTCTATAACGTAATATAACCTAACCTAACATATCTAGCTCCTCGCTGGTAATGTTTTACAAAATCCCGTTCGTGTCGTCCCGTACGTCTCGGTTGGGATATTATATACGTCTATAGCATTATATATCCTAACCTAAGGCAGGCTAACATCTCGGATGTAGCATATTACATCATTCCTGGCGTATCGACCACTACTTCTCGGTTAAAACATTATATACGTCTATAACGTAATATAACCTAACCTAACACATCTAGCTAGTCGCTTTAATGTTTCACAGAATTCCGTTCGTGTCGTCCCGTTCGTCTCGGTTGGGACATTATATACGTCTATAGCGTTATATATCCTAACCTAAGGCAGGCTAACATCTCGGATGTAGTATATTACATCATTCCTGGCGTATCGGCCCCTACTTCTCGGTGGGAACATTATATACGTCTATAACGTATCATAACCTAGCCTAACCCATCTAGCCCCTCGCTGGTAATGTTTTACAGAATCCCGTTCCTGTCGTCCCGTACGTCTCGGTTGGGATATTATATACGTCTATAGCGTTATATATCCTAACCTAAGGCAGGCTAACATCTCGGATGCAGTATTTTACAAAATTCCTGGCGTATCGGCCCATACTTCTCGGTGGGAACATTATATTCGTCTATAACATAATATAACCTATCCTAACACATCTAGCCCCTCGCTGGTAATGTTTTACAGAATCCCGTTCGTGTCGTCCCGTTCGTCTCGGTTGGGACATTATATACGTCTATAGCGTTATATATCCTAACTTAAGGCAGGCTATCATCTCGGATGTAGTATTTTACAACATTCCTGGCGGGTCGGCCTCTACTTCTCGGTGGGAACATTATATACGTCTATAACGTAATATAACCTAACCTAACATATCTAGCTCCTCGCTGGTAATGTTTTACAAAATCCCGTTCGTGTCGTCCCGTACGTCTCGGTTGGGATATTATATACGTCTATAGCATTATATATCCTAACCTAAGGCAGGCTAACATCTCGGATGTAGTATATTACATCATTCTTGGCGTATCGACAACAACTTCTCGGTGGAAACGTTATATACGTCTATAACGTAATATAACCTAACCTAAAACTTATATCTAGTCGCTTTAATGTTTCACAGAATCCCGTTCGTGTCGTCCCGCTCGTCTCGGTTGGGACATTATATACGTCTATAGCGTTATATATCCTAACTTAAGGCAGGCTATCATCTCGGATGTAGTATTTTACAACATTCCTGGCGGGTCGGCCTCTACTTCTCGGTGGGAACATTATATACGTCTATAACGTAATATAACCTAACCTAACATATATAGCTCCTCGCTGGTAATGTTTTACAAAATCCCGTTCGTGTCGTCCCGTACGTCTCGGTTGGGATATTATATACGTCTATAGCATTATATATCCTAACCTAAGGCAGGCTAACATCTCGGATGTAGTATATTACATCATTCTTGGCGTATCGACAACAACTTCTCGGTGGAAACGTTATATACGTCTATAACGTAATATAACCTAACCTAACACTTATATCTAGTCGCTTTAATGTTTCACAGAATCCCGTTCGTGTCGTCCCGCTCGTCTCGGTTGGGACATTATATACGTCTATAGCGTTATATATCCTAACTTAAGGCAGGCTATCATCTCGGATGTAGTATTTTACAACATTCCTGGCGGGTCGGCCTCTACTTCTCGGTGGGAACATTATATACGTCTATAACGTAATATAACCTAACCTAACATATATAGCCCCTCGCTGGTAATGTTTTACAGAATCCCGTTCCTGTCGTCCCGTACGTCTCGGTTGGGATATTATATACGTCTATGGCATTATATATCCTAACCTAAGGCAGGCTAACATCTCGGATGTAGTATATTACATCATTCCTGGCGTATCGACCACTACTTCTCGGTGGAAACATTATATACGTCTATAACGTAATATAACCTAACCTAACACATCTAGCTAGTCGCTTTAATGTTTCACAGAATTCCGTTCGTGTCGTCCCGTTCGTCTCGGTTGGGACATTATATACGTCTATAGCGTTATATATCCTAACTTAAGGCAGGCTATCATCTCGGATGTAGTATTTTACAACGTTCCTGGCGGGTCGGCCTCTACTTCTCGGTGGGAACATTATATACGTCTATAACGTAATATAACCTAACCTAACATATCTAGCTCCTCGCTGGTAATGTTTTACAAAATCCCGTTCGTGTCGTCCCGTACGTCTCGGTTGGGATATTATATACGTCTATAGCGTTATATATCCTAACCTAAGGCAGGCTAACATCTTGGATGTAGTATATTACATCATTCCTGGCGTATCGACAACTACTTCTCGGTGGAAACGTTATATACGTCTATAACGTAATATAACGTAACCTAACACATATATCTAGTCGCTTTAATGTTTCACAGAATCCCGTTCGTGTCGTCCCGTTCGTCTCGGTTGGGACATTATATACGTCTATAGCTTTATATATCCTAACTTAAGGCAGGCTATCATCTCGGATGTAGTATTTTACAACGTTCCTGGCGGGTCGGCCTCTACTTCTCGGTGGGAACATTATAATCGTCTATAACGCAATATAACCTAACCTAACACATCTAGCCCCTCGCTGGTAATGTTTTACAGAATCCCGTCCGTGTCGTCCCGTACGTCTCGGTTGGGATATTATATACGTCTATAGCGTTATATATCCTAACCTAAGGCAGGCTAACATCTCGGATGCAGTATTTTACAAAATTCCTGGCGTATCGGCCCATACTTCTCGGTGGGAACATTATATTCGTCTATAACATAATATAACCTATCCTAACACATCTAGCCCCTCGCTGGTAATGTTTTACAGAATCCCGTTCGTGTCGTCCCGTACGTCTCGGTTGGGACATTATATACGTCTACAGCGTTATATATCCTAACCTAAGCCAGGCTAACATCTCGGATGCAGTATTTTACAACATTCCTGGCGGGTCGGCCCCTACTTCTCGGTGGGAACATTATATACGTCTATAACGTAATATAACCTAACCTAACATATCTAGCTCCTCGCTGGTAATGTTTTACAAAATCCCGTTCGTGTCGTCCCGTACGTCTCGGTTGGGATATTATATACGTCTATAGCATTATATATCCTAACCTAAGGCAGGCTAACATCTCGGATGTAGCATATTACATCATTCCTGGCGTATCGACCACTACTTCTCGGTTAAAACATTATATACGTCTATAACGTAATATAACCTAACCTAACACATCTAGCTAGTCGCTTTAATGTTTCACAGAATTCCGTTCGTGTCGTCCCGTTCGTCTCGGTTGGGACATTATATACGTCTATAGCGTTATATATCCTAACCTAAGGCAGGCTAACATCTCGGATGTAGTATATTACATCATTCCTGGCGTATCGGCCCCTACTTCTCGGTGGGAACATTATATACGTCTATAACGTATCATAACCTAGCCTAACCCATCTAGCCCCTCGCTGGTAATGTTTTACAGAATCCCGTTCCTGTCGTCCCGTACGTCTCGGTTGGGATATTATATACGTCTATAGCGTTATATATCCTAACCTAAGGCCGGCTAACATCTCGGATGTAGTATATTACATCATTCCTGGCGTATCGGCCCCTACTTCTCGGTGGGAACATTATATACGTCTATAACGTATCATAACCTAACCTAACACATCTAGCTAGTCGCTTTAATGTTTCACAGAATTCCGTTCGTGTCGTCCCGTTCGTCTCGGTTGGGACATTATATACGTCTATAGCGTTATATATCCTAACTTAAGGCAGGCTATCATCTCGGGTGTAGTATTTTACAACATTCCTGGCGGGTCGGCCTCTACTTCTCGGTGGGAACATTATAATCGTCTATAACGTAATATAACCTAACCTAACACATCTAGCCCATCGCTGGTAATGTTTTACAGAATCCCGTTCGTGTCGTCCCGTACGTCTCGGTTGGGATATTATATACGTCTATAGCGTTATATATCCTAACCTAAGGCAGGCTAATATCTCGGATGCAGTATTTTACAAAATTCCTGGCGTATCGGCCCATACTTCTCGGTGGGAACATTATATTCGTCTATAACATAATATAACCTATCCTAACACATCTAGCCCCTCGCTGGTAATGTTTTACAGAATCCCGTTCGTGTCGTCCCGTACGTCTCGGTTGGGACATTATATACGTCTACAGCGTTATATATCCTAACCGAAGCCAGGCTAACATCTCGGATGCAGTATTTTACAACATTCCTGGCGGGTCGGCCCCTACTTCTCGGTGGGAACATTATATACGTCTATAACGTAATATAACCTAACCTAACATATCTAGCTCCTCGCTGGTAATGTTTTACAAAATCCCGTTCGTGTCGTCCCGTACGTCTCGGTTGGGATATTATATACGTCTATAGCATTATATATCCTAACCTAAGGCAGGCTAACATCTCGGATGTAGCATATTACATCATTCCTGGCGTATCGACCACTACTTCTCGGTTAAAACATTATATACGTCTATAACGTAATATAACCTAACCTAACACATCTAGCTAGTCGCTTTAATGTTTCACAGAATTCCGTTCGTGTCGTCCCGTTCGTCTCGGTTGGGACATTATATACGTCTATAGCGTTATATATCCTAACCTAAGGCAGGCTAACATCTCGGATGTAGTATATTACATCATTCCTGGCGTATCGGCCCCTACTTCTCGGTGGGAACATTATATACGTCTATAACGTATCATAACCTAGCCTAACCCATCTAGCCCCTCGCTGGTAATGTTTTACAGAATCACGTTCCTGTCGTCCCGTACGTCTCGGTTGGGATATTATATACGTCTATAGCGTTATATATCCTAACCTAAGGCAGGCTAACATCTCGGATGCAGTATTTTACAAAATTCCTGGCGTATCGGCCCATACTTCTCGGTGGGAACATTATATTCGTCTATAACATAATATAACCTATCCTAACACATCTAGCCCCTCGCTGGTAATGTTTTACAGAATCCCGTTCGTGTCGTCCCGTTCGTCTCGGTTGGGACATTATATACGTCTATAGCGTTATATATCCTAACTTAAGGCAGGCTATCATCTCGGATGTAGTATTTTACAACATTCCTGGCGGGTCGGCCTCTACTTCTCGGTGGGAACATTATATACGTCTATAACGTAATATAACCTAACCTAACATATCTAGCTCCTCGCTGGTAATGTTTTACAAAATCCCGTTCGTGTCGTCCCGTACGTCTCGGTTGGGATATTATATACGTCTATAGCATTATATATCCTAACCTAAGGCAGGCTAACATCTCGGATGTAGTATATTACATCATTCTTGGCGTATCGACAACAACTTCTCGGTGGAAACGTTATATACGTCTATAACGTAATATAACCTAACCTAAAACTTATATCTAGTCGCTTTAATGTTTCACAGAATCCCGTTCGTGTCGTCCCGCTCGTCTCGGTTGGGACATTATATACGTCTATAGCGTTATATATCCTAACTTAAGGCAGGCTATCATCTCGGATGTAGTATTTTACAACATTCCTGGCGGGTCGGCCTCTACTTCTCGGTGGGAACATTATATACGTCTATAACGTAATATAACCTAACCTAACATATATAGCTCCTCGCTGGTAATGTTTTACAAAATCCCGTTCGTGTCGTCCCGTACGTCTCGGTTGGGATATTATATACGTCTATAGCATTATATATCCTAACCTAAGGCAGGCTAACATCTCGGATGTAGTATATTACATCATTCTTGGCGTATCGACAACAACTTCTCGGTGGAAACGTTATATACGTCTATAACGTAATATAACCTAACCTAACACTTATATCTAGTCGCTTTAATGTTTCACAGAATCCCGTTCGTGTCGTCCCGCTCGTCTCGGTTGGGACATTATATACGTCTATAGCGTTATATATCCTAACTTAAGGCAGGCTATCATCTCGGATGTAGTATTTTACAACGTTCCTGGCGGGTCGGCCTCTACTTCTCGGTGGGAACATTATATACGTCTATAACGTAATATAACCTAACCTAACATATCTAGCTCCTCGCTGGTAATGTTTTACAAAATCCCGTTCGTGTCGCCCCGTACGTCTCGGTTGGGATATTATATACGTCTATAGCGTTATATATCCTAACCTAAGGCAGGCTAACATCTTGGATGTAGTATATTACATCATTACTGGCGTATCGACAACTACTTCTCGGTGGAAACGTTATATACGTCTATAACGTAATATAACGTAACCTAACACATATATCTAGTCGCTTTAATGTTTCACAGAATCCCGTTCGTGTCGTCCCGTTCGTCTCGGTTGGGACATTATATACGTCTATAGCTTTATATATCCTAACTTAAGGCAGGCTATCATCTCGGATGTAGTATTTTACAACGTTCCTGGCGGGTCGGCCTCTACTTCTCGGTGGGAACATTATAATCGTCTATAACGCAATATAACCTAACCTAACACATCTAGCCCCTCGCTGGTAATGTTTTACAGAATCCCGTCCGTGTCGTCCCGTACGTCTCGGTTGGGATATTATATACGTCTATAGCGTTATATATCCTAACCTAAGGCAGGCTAACATCTCGGATGCAGTATTTTACAAAATTCCTGGCGTATCGGCCCATACTTCTCGGTGGGAACATTATATTCGTCTATAACATAATATAACCTATCCTAACACATCTAGCCCCTCGCTGGTAATGTTTTACAGAATCCCGTTCGTGTCGTCCCGTACGTCTCGGTTGGGACATTATATACGTCTACAGCGTTATATATCCTAACCTAAGCCAGGCTAACATCTCGGATGCAGTATTTTACAACATTCCTGGCGGGTCGGCCCCTACTTCTCGGTGGGAACATTGTATACGTCTATAACGTAATATAACCTAACCTAACATATCTAGCTCCTCGCTGGTAATGTTTTACAAAATCCCGTTCGTGTCGTCCCGTACGTCTCGGTTGGGATATTATATACGTCTATAGCATTATATATCCTAACCTAAGGCAGGCTAACATCTCGGATGTAGCATATTACATCATTCCTGGCGTATCGACCACTACATCTCGGTTAAAACATTATATACGTCTATAACGTAATATAACCTAACCTAACACATCTAGCTAGTCGCTTTAATGTTTCACAGAATTCCGTTCGTGTCGTCCCGTTCGTCTCGGTTGGGACATTATATACGTCTATAGCGTTATATATCCTAACCTAAGGCAGGCTAACATCTCGGATGTAGTATATTACATCATTCCTGGCGTATCGGCCCCTACTTCTCGGTGGGAACATTATATACGTCTATAACGTATCATAACCTAGCCTAACCCATCTAGCCCCTCGCTGGTAATGTTTTACAGAATCCCGTTCCTGTCGTCCCGTACGTCTCGGTTGGGATATTATATACGTCTATAGCGTTATATATCCTAACCTAAGGCAGGCTAACATCTCGGATGTAGTATATTACATCATTCCTGGCGTATCGGCCCCTACTTCTCGGTGGGAACATTATATACGTCTATAACGTATCATAACCTAACCTAACACATCTAGCTAGTCGCTTTAATGTTTCACAGAATTCCGTTCGTGTCGTCCCGTTCGTCTCGGTTGGGACATTATATACGTCTATAGCGATATATATCCTAACTTAAGGCAGGCTATCATCTCGGGTGTAGTATTTTACAACATTCCTGGCGGGTCGGCCTCTACTTCTCGGTGGGAACATTATAATCGTCTATAACGTAATATAACATAACCTAACACATCTAGCCCATCGCTGGTAATGTTTTACAGAATCCCGTTCGTGTCGTCCCGTACGTCTCGGTTGGGATATTATATACGTCTATAGCGTTATATATCCTAACCTAAGGCAGGCTAACATCTCGGATGCAGTATTTTACAAAATTCCTGGCGTATCGGCCCATACTTCTCGGTGGGAACATTATATTCGTCTATAACATAATATAACCTATCCTAACACATCTAGCCCCTCGCTGGTAATGTTTTACAGAATCCCGTTCGTGTCGTCCCGTACGTCTCGGTTGGGACATTATATACGTCTACAGCGTTATATATCCTAACCTAAGCCAGGCTAACATCTCGGATGCAGTATTTTACAACATTCCTGGCGGGTCGGCCCCTACTTCTCGGTGGGAACATTATATACGTCTATAACGTAATATAACCTAACCTAACATATCTAGCTCCTCGCTGGTAATGTTTTACAAAATCCCGTTCGTGTCGTCCCGTACGTCTCGGTTGGGATATTATATACGTCTATAGCATTATATATCCTAACCTAAGGCAGGCTAACATCTCGGATGTAGCATATTACATCATTCCTGGCGTATCGACCACTACATCTCGGTTAAAACATTATATACGTCTATAACGTAATATAAACTAACCTAACACATCTAGCTAGTCGCTTTAATGTTTCACAGAATTCCGTTCGTGTCGTCCCGTTCGTCTCGGTTGGGACATTATATACGTCTATAGCGTTATATATCCTAACCTAAGGCAGGCTAATATCTCGGATGTAGTATATTACATCATTCCTGGCGTATCGGCCCCTACTTCTCGGTGGGAACATTATATACGTCTATAACGTATCATAACCTAGCCTAACCCATCTAGCCCCTCGCTGGTAATGTTTTACAGAATCCCGTTCCTGTCGTCCCGTACGTCTCGGTTGGGATATTATATACGTCTATAGCGTTATATATCCTAACCTAAGGCAGGCTAACATCTCGGATGTAGTATATTACATCATTCCTGGCGTATCGGCCCCTACTTCTCGGTGGGAACATTATATACGTCTATAACGTATCATAACCTAACCTAACACATCTAGCTAGTCGCTTTAATGTTTCACAGAATTCCGTTCGTGTCGTCCCGTTCGTCTCGGTTGGGACATTATATACGTCTATAGCGTTATATATCCTAACTTAAGGCAGGCTATCATCTCGGGTGTAGTATTTTACAACATTCCTGGCGGGTCGGCCTCTACTTCTCGGTGGGAACATTATAATCGTCTATAACGTAATATAACCTAACCTAACACATCTAGCCCATCGCTGGTAATGTTTTACAGAATCCCGTTCGTGTCGTCCCGTACGTCTCGGTTGGGATATTATATACGTCTATAGCGTTATATATCCTAACCTAAGGCAGGCTAACATCTCGGATGCAGTATTTTACAAAATTCCTGGCGTATCGGCCCATACTTCTCGGTGGGAACATTATATTCGTCTATAACATAATATAACCTATCCTAACACATCTAGCCCCTCGCTGGTAATGTTTTACAGAATCCCGTTCGTGTCGTCCCGTACGTCTCGGTTGGGACATTATATACGTCTACAGCGTTATATATCCTAACCGAAGCCAGGCTAACATCTCGGATGCAGTATTTTACAACATTCCTGGCGGGTCGGCCCCTACTTCTCGGTGGGAACATTATATACGTCTATAACGTAATATAACCTAACCTAACATATCTAGCTCCTCGCTGGTAATGTTTTACAAAATCCCGTTCGTGTCGTCCCGTACGTCTCGGTTGGGATATTATATACGTCTATAGCATTATATATCCTAACCTAAGGCAGGCTAACATCTCGGATGTAGCATATTACATCATTCCTGGCGTATCGACCACTACTTCTCGGTTAAAACATTATATACGTCTATAACGTAATATAACCTAACCTAACACATCTAGCTAGTCGCTTTAATGTTTCACAGAATTCCGTTCGTGTCGTCCCGTTCGTCTCGGTTGGGACATTATATACGTCTATAGCGTTATATATCCTAACCTAAGGCAGGCTAACATCTCGGATGTAGTATATTACATCATTCCTGGCGTATCGGCCCCTACTTCTCGGTGGGAACATTATATACGTCTATAACGTATCATAACCTAGCCTAACCCATCTAGCCCCTCGCTGGTAATGTTTTACAGAATCCCGTTCCTGTCGTCCCGTACGTCTCGGTTGGGATATTATATACGTCTATAGCGTTATATATCCTAACCTAAGGCAGGCTAACATCTCGGATGCAGTATTTTACAAAATTCCTGGCGTATCGGCCCATACTTCTCGGTGGGAACATTATATTCGTCTATAACATAATATAACCTATCCTAACACATCTAGCCCCTCGCTGGTAATGTTTTACAGAATCCCGTTCGTGTCGTCCCGTACGTCTCGGTTGGGACATTATATACGTCTACAGCGTTATATATCCTAACCTAAGCCAGGCTAACATCTCGGATGCAGTATTTTACAACATTCCTGGCGGGTCGGCCCCTACTTCTCGGTGGGAACATTATATACGTCTATAACGTAATATAACCTAACCTAACATATCTAGCTCCTCGCTGGTAATGTTTTACAAAATCCCGTTCGTGTCGTCCCGTACGTCTCGGTTGGGATATTATATACGTCTATAGCATTATATATCCTAACCTAAGGCAGGCTAACATCTCGGATGTAGCATATTACATCATTCCTGGCGTATCGACCACTACTTCTCGGTTAAAACATTATATTCGTCTATAACATAATATAACCTATCCTAACACATCTAGCCCCTCGCTGGTAATGTTTTACAGAATCCCGTTCGTGTCGTCCCGTACGTCTCGGTTGGGACATTATATACGTCTACAGCGTTATATATCCTAACCTAAGCCAGGCTAACATCTCGGATGCAGTATTTTACAACATTCCTGGCGGGTCGGCCCCTACTTCTCGGTGGGAACATTATATACGTCTATAACGTAATATAACCTAACCTAACATATCTAGCTCCTCGCTGGTAATGTTTTACAAAATCCCGTTCGTGTCGTCCCGTACGTCTCGGTTGGGATATTATATACGTCTATAGCATTATATATCCTAACCTAAGGCAGGCTAACATCTCGGATGTAGCATATTACATCATTCCTGGCGTATCGACCACTACATCTTGGTTAAAACATTATATACGTCTATAACGTAATATAACCTAACCTAACACATCTAGCTAGTCGCTTTAATGTTTCACAGAATTCCGTTCGTGTCGTCCCGTTCGTCTCGGTTGGGACATTATATACGTCTATAGCGTTATATATCCTAACCTAAGGCAGGCTAACATCTCGGATGTAGTATATTACATCATTCCTGGCGTATCGGCCCCTACTTCTCGGTGGGAACATTATATACGTCTATAACGTATCATAACCTAGCCTAACCCATCTAGCCCCTCGCTGGTAATGTTTTACAGAATCCCGTTCCTGTCGTCCCGTACGTCTCGGTTGGGATATTATATACGTCTATAGCGTTATATATCCTAACCTAAGGCAGGCTAACATCTCGGATGTAGTATATTACATCATTCCTGGCGTATCGGCCCCTACTTCTCGGTGGGAACATTATATACGTCTATAACGTATCATAACCTAACCTAACACATCTAGCTAGTCGCTTTAATGTTTCACAGAATTCCGTTCGTGTCGTCCCGTTCGTCTCGGTTGGGACATTATATACGTCTATAGCGTTATATATCCTAACTTAAGGCAGGCTATCATCTCGGGTGTAGTATTTTACAACATTCCTGGCGGGTCGGCCTCTACTTCTCGGTGGGAACATTATAATCGTCTATAACGTAATATAACCTAACCTAACACATCTAGCCCATCGCTGGTAATGTTTTACAGAATCACGTTCGTGTCGTCCCGTACGTCTCGGTAGGGATATTATATACGTCTATAGCGTTATATATCCTAACCTAAGGCAGGCTAACATCTCGGATGCAGTATTTTACAAAATTCCTGGCGTATCGGCCCATACTTCTCGGTGGGAACATTATATTCGTCTATAACATAATATAACCTATCCTAACACATCTAGCCCCTCGCTGGTAATGTTTTACAGAATCCCGTTCGTGTCGTCCCGTACGTCTCGGTTGGGACATTATATACGTCTACAGCGTTATATATCCTAACCTAAGCCAGGCTAACATCTCGGATGCAGTATTTTACAACATTCCTGGCGGGTCGGCCCCTACTTCTCGGTGGGAACATTATATACGTCTATAACGTAATATAACCTAACCTAACATATCTAGCTCCTCGCTGGTAATGTTTTACAAAATCCCGTTCGTGTCGTCCCGTACGTCTTGGTTGGGATATTATATACGTATATAGCATTATATATCCTAACCTAAGGCAGGCTAACATCTCGGATGTAGCATATTACATCCTTCCTGGCGTATCGACCACTACTTCTCGGTTAAAACATTATATACGTCTATAACGTAATATAACCTAACCTAACACATCTAGCTAGTCGCTTTAATGTTTCACAGAATTCCGTTCGTGTCGTCCCGTTCGTCTCGGTTGGGACATTATATACGTCTATAGCGTTATATATCCTAACCTAAGGCAGGCTAACATCTCGGATGTAGTATATTACATCATTCCTGGCGTATCGGCCCCTACTTCTCGGTGGGAACATTATATACGTCTATAACGTATCATAACCTAGCCTAACCCATCTAGCCCCTCGCTGGTAATGTTTTACAGAATCCCGTTCCTGTCGTCCCGTACGTCTCGGTTGGGATATTATATACGTCTATAGCGTTATATATCCTAACCTAAGGCAGGCTAACATCTCGGATGCAGTATTTTACAAAATTCCTGGCGTATCGGCCCATACTTCTCGGTGGGAACATTATATTCGTCTATAACATAATATAACCTATCCTAACACATCTAGCCCCTCGCTGGTAATGTTTTACAGAATCCCGTTCGTGTCGTCCCGTACGTCTCGGTTGGGACATTATATACGTCTACAGCGTTATATATCCTAACCTAAGCCAGGCTAACATCTCGGATGCAGTATTTTACAACATTCCTGGCGGGTCGGCCCCTACTTCTCGGTGGGAACATTATATACGTCTATAACGTAATATAACCTAACCTAACATATCTAGCTCCTCGCTGGTAATGTTTTACAAAATCCCGTTCGTGTCGTCCCGTACGTCTCGGTTGGGATATTATATACGTCTATAGCATTATATATCCTAACCTAAGGCAGGCTAACATCTCGGATGTAGCATATTACATCATTCCTGGCGTATCGACCACTACTTCTCGGTTAAAACATTATATTCGTCTATAACATAATATAACCTATCCTAACACATCTAGCCCCTCGCTGGTAATGTTTTACAGAATCCCGTTCGTGTCGTCCCGTACGTCTCGGTTGGGACATTATATACGTCTACAGCGTTATATATCCTAACCTAAGCCAGGCTAACATCTCGGATGCAGTATTTTACAACATTCCTGGCGGGTCGGCCCCTACTTCTCGGTGGGAACATTATATACGTCTATAACGTAATATAACCTAACCTAACATATCTAGCTCCTCGCTGGTAATGTTTTACAAAATCCCGTTCGTGTCGTCCCGTACGTCTCGGTTGGGATATTATATACGTCTATAGCATTATATATCCTAACCTAAGGCAGGCTAACATCTCGGATGTAGCATATTACATCATTCCTGGCGTATCGACCACTACATCTCGGTTAAAACATTATATACGTCTATAACGTAATATAACCTAACCTAACACATCTAGCTAGTCGCTTTAATGTTTCACAGAATTCCGTTCGTGTCGTCCCGTTCGTCTCGGTTGGGACATTATATACGTCTATAGCGTTATATATCCTAACCTAAGGCAGGCTAACATCTCGGATGTAGTATATTACATCATTCCTGGCGTATCGGCCCCTACTTCTCGGTGGGAACATTATATACGTCTATAACGTATCATAACCTAGCCTAACCCATCTAGCCCCTCGCTGGTAATGTTTTACAGAATCCCGTTCCTGTCGTCCCGTACGTCTCGGTTGGGATATTATATACGTCTATAGCGTTATATATCCTAACCTAAGGCAGGCTAACATCTCGGATGTAGTATATTACATCATTCCTGGCGTATCGGCCCCTACTTCTCGGTGGGAACATTATATACGTCTATAACGTATCATAACCTAACCTAACACATCTAGCTAGTCGCTTTAATGTTTCACAGAATTCCGTTCGTGTCGTCCCGTTCGTCTCGGTTGGGACATTATATACGTCTATAGCGTTATATATCCTAACTTAAGGCAGGCTATCATCTCGGGTGTAGTATTTTACAACATTCCTGGCGGGTCGGCCTCTACTTCTCGGTGGGAACATTATAATCGTCTATAACGTAATATAACCTAACCTAACACATCTAGCCCATCGCTGGTAATGTTTTACAGAATCACGTTCGTGTCGTCCCGTACGTCTCGGTAGGGATATTATATACGTCTATAGCGTTATATATCCTAACCTAAGGCAGGCTAACATCTCGGATGCAGTATTTTACAAAATTCCTGGCGTATCGGCCCATACTTCTCGGTGGGAACATTATATTCGTCTATAACATAATATAACCTATCCTAACACATCTAGCCCCTCGCTGGTAATGTTTTACAGAATCCCGTTCGTGTCGTCCCGTACGTCTCGGTTGGGACATTATATACGTCTACAGCGTTATATATCCTAACCTAAGCCAGGCTAACATCTCGGATGCAGTATTTTACAACATTCCTGGCGGGTCGGCCCCTACTTCTCGGTGGGAACATTATATACGTCTATAACGTAATATAACCTAACCTAACATATCTAGCTCCTCGCTGGTAATGTTTTACAAAATCCCGTTCGTGTCGTCCCGTACGTCTTGGTTGGGATATTATATACGTATATAGCATTATATATCCTAACCTAAGGCAGGCTAACATCTCGGATGTAGCATATTACATCCTTCCTGGCGTATCGACCACTACTTCTCGGTTAAAACATTATATACGTCTATAACGTAATATAACCTAACCTAACACATCTAGCTAGTCGCTTTAATGTTTCACAGAATTCCGTTCGTGTCGTCCCGTTCGTCTCGGTTGGGACATTATATACGTCTATAGCGTTATATATCCTAACCTAAGGCAGGCTAACATCTCGGATGTAGTATATTACATCATTCCTGGCGTATCGGCCCCTACTTCTCGGTGGGAACATTATATACGTCTATAACGTATCATAACCTAGCCTAACCCATCTAGCCCCTCGCTGGTAATGTTTTACAGAATCCCGTTCCTGTCGTCCCGTACGTCTCGGTTGGGATATTATATACGTCTATAGCGTTATATATCCTAACCTAAGGCAGGCTAACATCTCGGATGCAGTATTTTACAAAATTCCTGGCGTATCGGCCCATACTTCTCGGTGGGAACATTATATTCGTCTATAACATAATATAACCTATCCTAACACATCTAGCCCCTCGCTGGTAATGTTTTACAGAATCCCGTTCGTGTCGTCCCGTACGTCTCGGTTGGGACATTATATACGTCTACAGCGTTATATATCCTAACCTAAGCCAGGCTAACATCTCGGATGCAGTATTTTACAACATTCCTGGCGGGTCGGCCCCTACTTCTCGGTGGGAACATTATATACGTCTATAACGTAATATAACCTAACCTAACATATCTAGCTCCTCGCTGGTAATGTTTTACAAAATCCCGTTCGTGTCGTCCCGTACGTCTCGGTTGGGATATTTTATACGTCTATAGCATTATATATCCTAACCTAAGGCAGGCTAACATCTCGGATGTAGCATATTACATCATTCCTGGCGTATCGACCACTACTTCTCGGTTAAAACATTATATACGTCTATAACGTAATATAACCTAACCTAACACATCTAGCTAGTCGCTTTAATGTTCCACAGAATTCCGTTCGTGTCGTCCCGTTCGTCTCGGTTGGGACATTATATACGTCTATAGCGTTATATATCCTAACCTAAGGCAGGCTAACATCTCGGATGTAGTATATTACATCATTCCTGGCGTATCGGCCCCTACTTCTCGGTGGGAACATTATATACGTCTATAACGTATCATAACCTAGCCTAACCCATCTAGCCCCTCGCTGGTAATGTTTTACAGAATCCCGTTCCTGTCGTCCCGTACGTCTCGGTTGGGATATTATATACGTCTATAGCGTTATATATCCTAACCTAAGGCAGGCTAACATCTCGGATGCAGTATTTTACAAAATTCCTGGCGTATCGGCCCATACTTCTCGGTGGGAACATTATATTCGTCTATAACATAATATAACCTATCCTAACACATCTAGCCCCTCGCTGGTAATGTTTTACAGAATCCCGTTCGTGTCGTCCCGTACGTCTCGGTTGGGACATTATATACGTCTACAGCGTTATATATCCTAACCTAAGCCAGGCTAACATCTCGGATGCAGTATTTTACAACATTCCTGGCGGGTCGGCCCCTACTTCTCGGTGGGAACATTATATACGTCTATAACGTAATATAACCTAACCTAACATATCTAGCTCCTCGCTGGTAATGTTTTACAAAATCCCGTTCGTGTCGTCCCGTACGTCTCGGTTGGGATATTATATACGTCTATAGCATTATATATCCTAACCTAAGGCAGGCTAACATCTCGGATGTAGCATATTACATCATTCCTGGCGTATCGACCACTACTTCTCGGTTAAAACATTATATACGTCTATAACGTAATATAACCTAACCTAACACATCTAGCTAGTCGCTTTAATGTTTCACAGAATTCCGTTCGTGTCGTCCCGTACGTCTCGGTTGGGACATTATATACGTCTACAGCGTTATATATCCTAACCTAAGCCAGGCTAACATCTCGGATGCAGTATTTTACAACATTCCTGGCGGGTCGGCCCCTACTTCTCGGTGGGAACATTATATACGTCTATAACGTAATATAACCTAACCTAACATATCTAGCTCCTCGCTGGTAATGTTTTACAAAATCCCGTTCGTGTCGTCCCGTACGTCTCGGTTGGGATATTTTATACGTCTATAGCATTATATATCCTAACCTAAGGCAGGCTAACATCTCGGATGTAGCATATTACATCATTCCTGGCGTATCGACCACTACTTCTCGGTTAAAACATTATATACGTCTATAACGTAATATAACCTAACCTAACACATCTAGCTAGTCGCTTTAATGTTTCACAGAATTCCGTTCGTGTCGTCCCGTTCGTCTCGGTTGGGACATTATATACGTCTATAGCGTTATATATCCTAACCTAAGGCAGGCTAACATCTCGGATGTAGTATATTACATCATTCCTGGCGTATCGGCCCCTACTTCTCGGTGGGAACATTATATACGTCTATAACGTATCATAACCTAGCCTAACCCATCTAGCCCCTCGCTGGTAATGTTTTACAGAATCCCGTTCGTGTCGTCCCGTACGTCTCGGTTGGGACATTATATACGTCTACAGCGTTATATATCCTAACCTAAGCCAGGCTAACATCTCGGATGCAGTATTTTACAACATTCCTGGCGGGTCGGCCCCTACTTCTCGGTGGGAACATTATATACGTCTATAACGTAATATAACCTAACCTAACATATCTAGCTCCTCGCTGGTAATGTTTTACAAAATCCCGTTCGTGTCGTCCCGTACGTCTCGGTTGGGATATTATATACGTCTATAGCATTATATATCCTAACCTAAGGCAGGCTAACATCTCGGATGTAGCATATTACATCATTCCTGGCGTATCGACCACTACTTCTCGGTTAAAACATTATATTCGTCTATAACATAATATAACCTATCCTAACCCATCTAGCCCCTCGCTGGTAATGTTTTACAGAATCCCGTTCCTGTCGTCCCGTACGTCTCGGTTGGGACATTATATACGTCTACAGCGTTATATATCCTAACCTAAGCCAGGCTAACATCTCGGATGCAGTATTTTACAACACTCCTGGCGGGTCGGCCCCTACTTCTCGGTGGGAACATTATATACGTCTATAACGTAATATAACCTAACCTAACATATCTAGCTCCTCGCTGGTAATGTTTTACAAAATCCCGTTCGTGTCGTCCCGTACGTCTTGGTTGGGATATTATATACGTCTATAGCATTATATATCCTAACCTAAGGCAGGCTAACATCTCGGATGTAGCATATTACATCATTCCTGGCGTATCGACCACTACTTCTCGGTTAAAACATTATATACGTCTATAACGTAATATAACCTAACCTAACACATCTAGCTAGTCGCTTTAATGTTTCACAGAATTCCGTTCGTGTCGTCCCGTTCGTCTCGGTTGGGACATTATATACGTCTATAGCGTTATATATCCTAACCTAAGGCAGGCTAACATCTCGGATGTAGTATATTACATCATTCCTGGCGTATCGGCCCCTACTTCTCGGTGGGAACATTATATACGTCTATAACGTAATATAACCTAACCTAACATATCTAGCTCCTCGCTGGTAATGTTTTACAAAATCCCGTTCGTGTCGTCCCGTACGTCTCGATTGGGATATTATATACGTCTATAGCATTATATATCCTAACCTAAGGCAGGCTAACATCTCGGATGTAGCATATTACATCATTCCTGGCGTATCGACCACTACTTCTCGGTTAAAACATTATATACGTCTATAACGTAATATAACCTAACCTAACACATCTAGCTAGTCGCTTTAATGTTTCACAGAATTCCGTTCGTGTCGTCCCGTACGTCTCGGTTGGGACATTATATACGTCTACAGCGTTATATATCCTAACCTAAGCCAGGCTAACATCTCGGATGCAGTATTTTACAACATTCCTGGCGGGTCGGCCCCTACTTCTCGGTGGGAACATTATATACGTCTATAACGTAATATAACCTAACCTAACATATCTAGCTCCTCGCTGGTAATGTTTTACAAAATCCCGTTCGTGTCGTCCCGTACGTCTCGGTTGGGATATTATATACGTCTATAGCATTATATATCCTAACCTAAGGCAGGCTAACATCTCGGATGTAGCATATTACATCATTCCTGGCGTATCGACCACTACTTCTCGGTGGAAACATTATATACGTCTATAACGTAATATAACCTAACCTAACACATCTAGCTAGTCGCTTTAATGTTTCACAGAATTCCGTTCGTGTCGTCCCGTTCGTCTCGGTTGGGACATTATATACGTCTATAGCGTTATATATCCTAACTTAAGGCAGGCTATCATCTCGGGTGTAGTATTTTACAACATTCCTGGCGGGTCGGCCTCTACTTCTCGGTGGGAACATTATATACGTCTGTAACGTAATATAACCTAACCTAACATATCTAGCTCCTCGCTGGTAATGTTTTACAAAATCCCGTTCGTGTCGTCCCGTACGTCTCGGTTGGGATATTATATACGTCTATAGCATTATATATCCTAACCTAAGGCAGGCTAACATCTCGGATGTAGTATATTACATCATTCCTGGCGTATCGACAACTACTTCTCGGTGGAAACGTTATATACGTCTATAACGTAATATAACCTAACCTAACACTTATATCTAGTCGCTTTAATGTTTCACAGAATCCCGTTCGTGTCGTCCCGTTCGTCTCGGTTGGGACATTATATACGTCTATAGCGTTATATATCCTAACTTAAGGCAGGCTATCATCTCGGATGTAGTATTTTACAACGTTCCTGGCGGGTCGGCCTCTACTTCTCGGTGGGAACATTATATACGTCTATAACGTAATATAACCTAACCTAACATATCTAGCTCCTCGCTGGTAATGTTTTACAAAATCCCGTTCGTGTCATCCCGTACGTCTCGGTTGGGATATTATATACGTCTATAGCATTATATATCCTAACCTAAGGCAGGCTAACATCTTGGATGTAGTATATTACATCATTCCTGGCGTATCGACAGCTACTTCTCGGTGGAAACGTCATATACGTCTATAACGTAATATAACCTAACCTAGCACATATATCTAGTCGCTTTAATGTTTCACAGAATCCCGTTCGTGTCGTCCCGTTCGTCTCGGTTGGGACATTATATACGTCTATAGCTTTATATATCCTAACTTAAGGCAGGCTATCATCTCGGATGTAGTATTTTACAACGTTCCTGGCGGGTCGGCCTCTACTTCTCGGTGGGAACATTATAATCGTCTATAACGTAATATAACCTAACCTAACACATCTAGCCCCTCGCTGGTTATGTTTTACAGAATCCCGTTCGTGTCGTCCCGTACGTCTCGGTTGGGATATTATATACGTCTATAGCGTTATATATCCTAACCTAAGGCAGGCTAACATCTCGGATGCAGTATTTTACAAAATTCCTGGCGTATCGGCCCATACTTCTCGGTGGGAACATTATATTGGTCTATAACATAATATAACCTATCCTAACACATCTAGCCCCTCGCTGGTAATGTTTTGCAGAATCCCGTTCGTGTCGTCCCGTACGTCTCGGTTGGGATATTATATACGTCTATAGCATTATATATCCTAACCTAAGGCAGGCTAACATCTCGGATGTAGCATATTACATCATTCCTGGCGTATCGACCACTACTTCTCGGTTAAAACATTATATACGTCTATAACGTAATATAACCTAACCTAACACATCTAGCTAGTCGCTTTAATGTTTCACAGAATTCCGTTCGTGTCGTCCCGTTCGTCTCGGTTGGGACATTATATACGTCTATAGCGTTATATATCCTAACCTAAGGCAGGCTAACATCTCGGATGTAGTATATTACATCATTCCTGGCCTATCGACCCCTACTTCTCGGTGGGAACATTATATACGTCTATAACGTATCATAACCTAGCCTAACCCATCTAGCCCCTCGCTGGTAATGTTTTACAGAATCCCGTTCCTGTCGTCCCGTACGTCTCGGTTGGGATATTATATACGTCTATAGCGTTATATATCCTAACCTAAGGCAGGCTAACATCTCGGATGTAGTATATTACATCATTCCTGGCGTATCGGCCCCTACTTCTCGGTGGGAACATTATATACGTCTATAACGTATCATAACCTAACCTAACACATCTAGCTAGTCGCTTTAATGTTTCACAGAATTCCGTTCGTGTCGTCCCGTTCGTCTCGGTTGGGACATTATATACGTCTATAGCGTTATATATCCTAACTTAAGGCAGGCTATCATCTCGGGTGTAGTATTTTACAACATTCCTGACGGGTCGGCCTCTACTTCTCGGTGGGAACATTATAATCGTCTATAACGTAATATAACCTAACCTAACACATCTAGCCCATCGCTGGTAATGTTTTACAGAATCCCGTTCGTGTCGTCCCGTACGTCTCGGTTGGGATATTATATACGTCTATAGCGTTATATATCCTAACCTAAGGCAGGCTAACATCTCGGATGCAGTATTTTACAAAATTCCTGGCGTATCGGCCCATACTTCTCGGTGGGAACATTATATTCGTCTATAACATAATATAACCTATCCTAACACATCTAGCCCCTCGCTGGTAATGTTTTACAGAATCCCGTTCGTGTCGTCCCGTACGTCTCGGTTGGGACATTATATACGTCTACAGCGTTATATATCCTAACCTAAGCCAGGCTAACATCTCGGATGCAGTATTTTACAACATTCCTGGCGGGTCGACCCCTACTTCTCGGTGGGAACATTATATACGTCTATAACGTAATATAACCTAACCTAACACATCTAGCCCATCGCTGGTAATGTTTTACAGAATCCCGTTCGTGTCGTCCCGTACGTCTCGGTTGGGATATTATATACGTCTATAGCGTTATATATCCTAACCTAAGGCAGGCTAACATCTCGGATGCAGTATTTTACAAAATTCCTGGCGTATCGGCCCATACTTCTCGGTGGGAACATTATATTCGTCTATAACATAATATAACCTATCCTAACACATCTAGCCCCTCGCTGGTAATGTTTTACAGAATCCCGTTCGTGTCGTCCCGTACGTCTCGGTTGGGACATTATATACGTCTACAGCGTTATATATCCTAACCTAAGCCAGGCTAACATCTCGGATGCAGTATTTTACAACATTCCTGGCGGGTCGGCCCCTACTTCTCGGTGGGAACATTATATACGTCTATAACGTAATATAACCTAACCTAACATATCTAGCTCCTCGCTGGTAATGTTTTACAAAATCCCGTTCGTGTCGTCCCGTACGTCTCGATTGGGATATTATATACGTCTATAGCATTATATATCCTAACCTAAGGCAGGCTAACATCTCGGATGTAGCATATTACATCATTCCTGGCGTATCGACCACTACTTCTCGGTTAAAACATTATATACGTCTATAACGTAATATAACCTAACCTAACACATCTAGCTAGTCGCTTTAATGTTTCACAGAATCCCGTTCGTGTCGTCCCGTTCGTCTCGGTTGGGACATTATATACGTCTATAGCGTTATATATCCTAACTTAAGGCAGGCTATCATCTCGGATGTAGTATTTTACAACATTCCTGGCGGGTCGGCCCCTACTTCTCGGTGGGAACATTATATACGTCTATAACGTAATATAACCTAACCTAACATATCTAGCTCCTCGCTGGTAATGTTTTACAAAATCCCGTTCGTGTCGTCCCGTACGTCTCGGTTGGGATATTATATACGTCTATAGCATTATATATCCTAACCTAAGGCAGGCTAACATCTCGGATGTAGCATATTACATCATTCCTGGCGTATCGACCACTACTTCTCGGTTAAAACATTATATTCGTCTATAACATAATATAACCTATCCTAACACATCTAGCCCCTCGCTGGTAATGTTTTACAGAATCCCGTTCGTGTCGTCCCGTACGTCTCGGTTGGGACATTATATACGTCTACAGCGTTATATATCCTAACCTAAGCCAGGCTAACATCTCGGATGCAGTATTTTACAACATTCCTGGCGGGTCGGCCCCTACTTCTCGGTGGGAACATTATATACGTCTATAACGTAATATAACCTAACCTAACATATCTAGCTCCTCGCTGGTAATGTTTTACAAAATCCCGTTCGTGTCGTCCCGTACGTCTCGGTTGGGATATTATATACGTCTATAGCATTATATATCCTAACCTAAGGCAGGCTAACATCTCGGATGTAGCATATTACATCATTCCTGGCGTATCGACCACTACATCTCGGTTAAAACATTATATACGTCTATAACGTAATATAACCTAACCTAACACATCTAGCTAGTCGCTTTAATGTTTCACAGAATTCCGTTCGTGTCGTCCCGTTCGTCTCGGTTGGGACATTATATACGTCTATAGCGTTATATATCCTAACCTAAGGCAGGCTAACATCTCGGATGTAGTATATTACATCATTCCTGGCGTATCGGCCCCTACTTCTCGGTGGGAACATTATATACGTCTATAACGTATCATAACCTAGCCTAACCCATCTAGCCCCTCGCTGGTAATGTTTTACAGAATCCCGTTCCTGTCGTCCCGTACGTCTCGGTTGGGATATTATATACGTCTATAGCGTTATATATCCTAACCTAAGGCAGGCTAACATCTCGGATGTAGTATATTACATCATTCCTGGCGTATCGGCCCCTACTTCTCGGTGGGAACATTATATACGTCTATAACGTATCATAACCTAACCTAACACATCTAGCTAGTCGCTTTAATGTTTCACAGAATTCCGTTCGTGTCGTCCCGTTCGTCTCGGTTGGGACATTATATACGTCTATAGCGTTATATATCCTAACTTAAGGCAGGCTATCATCTCGGGTGTAGTATTTTACAACATTCCTGGCGGGTCGGCCTCTACTTCTCGGTGGGAACATTATAATCGTCTATAACGTAATATAACCTAACCTAACACATCTAGCCCATCGCTGGTAATGTTTTACAGAATCACGTTCGTGTCGTCCCGTACGTCTCGGTAGGGATATTATATACGTCTATAGCGTTATATATCCTAACCTAAGGCAGGCTAACATCTCGGATGCAGTATTTTACAAAATTCCTGGCGTATCGGCCCATACTTCTCGGTGGGAACATTATATTCGTCTATAACATAATATAACCTATCCTAACACATCTAGCCCCTCGCTGGTAATGTTTTACAGAATCCCGTTCGTGTCGTCCCGTACGTCTCGGTTGGGACATTATATACGTCTACAGCGTTATATATCCTAACCTAAGCCAGGCTAACATCTCGGATGCAGTATTTTACAACATTCCTGGCGGGTCGGCCCCTACTTCTCGGTGGGAACATTATATACGTCTATAACGTAATATAACCTAACCTAACATATCTAGCTCCTCGCTGGTAATGTTTTACAAAATCCCGTTCGTGTCGTCCCGTACGTCTTGGTTGGGATATTATATACGTATATAGCATTATATATCCTAACCTAAGGCAGGCTAACATCTCGGATGTAGCATATTACATCCTTCCTGGCGTATCGACCACTACTTCTCGGTTAAAACATTATATACGTCTATAACGTAATATAACCTAACCTAACACATCTAGCTAGTCGCTTTAATGTTTCACAGAATTCCGTTCGTGTCGTCCCGTTCGTCTCGGTTGGGACATTATATACGTCTATAGCGTTATATATCCTAACCTAAGGCAGGCTAACATCTCGGATGTAGTATATTACATCATTCCTGGCGTATCGGCCCCTACTTCTCGGTGGGAACATTATATACGTCTATAACGTATCATAACCTAGCCTAACCCATCTAGCCCCTCGCTGGTAATGTTTTACAGAATCCCGTTCCTGTCGTCCCGTACGTCTCGGTTGGGATATTATATACGTCTATAGCGTTATATATCCTAACCTAAGGCAGGCTAACATCTCGGATGCAGTATTTTACAAAATTCCTGGCGTATCGGCCCATACTTCTCGGTGGGAACATTATATTCGTCTATAACATAATATAACCTATCCTAACACATCTAGCCCCTCGCTGGTAATGTTTTACAGAATCCCGTTCGTGTCGTCCCGTACGTCTCGGTTGGGACATTATATACGTCTACAGCGTTATATATCCTAACCTAAGCCAGGCTAACATCTCGGATGCAGTATTTTACAACATTCCTGGCGGGTCGGCCCCTACTTCTCGGTGGGAACATTATATACGTCTATAACGTAATATAACCTAACCTAACATATCTAGCTCCTCGCTGGTAATGTTTTACAAAATCCCGTTCGTGTCGTCCCGTACGTCTCGGTTGGGATATTTTATACGTCTATAGCATTATATATCCTAACCTAAGGCAGGCTAACATCTCGGATGTAGCATATTACATCATTCCTGGCGTATCGACCACTACTTCTCGGTTAAAACATTATATACGTCTATAACGTAATATAACCTAACCTAACACATCTAGCTAGTCGCTTTAATGTTCCACAGAATTCCGTTCGTGTCGTCCCGTTCGTCTCGGTTGGGACATTATATACGTCTATAGCGTTATATATCCTAACCTAAGGCAGGCTAACATCTCGGATGTAGTATATTACATCATTCCTGGCGTATCGGCCCCTACTTCTCGGTGGGAACATTATATACGTCTATAACGTATCATAACCTAGCCTAACCCATCTAGCCCCTCGCTGGTAATGTTTTACAGAATCCCGTTCCTGTCGTCCCGTACGTCTCGGTTGGGATATTATATACGTCTATAGCGTTATATATCCTAACCTAAGGCAGGCTAACATCTCGGATGCAGTATTTTACAAAATTCCTGGCGTATCGGCCCATACTTCTCGGTGGGAACATTATATTCGTCTATAACATAATATAACCTATCCTAACACATCTAGCCCCTCGCTGGTAATGTTTTACAGAATCCCGTTCGTGTCGTCCCGTACGTCTCGGTTGGGACATTATATACGTCTACAGCGTTATATATCCTAACCTAAGCCAGGCTAACATCTCGGATGCAGTATTTTACAACATTCCTGGCGGGTCGGCCCCTACTTCTCGGTGGGAACATTATATACGTCTATAACGTAATATAACCTAACCTAACATATCTAGCTCCTCGCTGGTAATGTTTTACAAAATCCCGTTCGTGTCGTCCCGTACGTCTCGGTTGGGATATTATATACGTCTATAGCATTATATATCCTAACCTAAGGCAGGCTAACATCTCGGATGTAGCATATTACATCATTCCTGGCGTATCGACCACTACTTCTCGGTTAAAACATTATATACGTCTATAACGTAATATAACCTAACCTAACACATCTAGCTAGTCGCTTTAATGTTTCACAGAATTCCGTTCGTGTCGTCCCGTACGTCTCGGTTGGGACATTATATACGTCTACAGCGTTATATATCCTAACCTAAGCCAGGCTAACATCTCGGATGCAGTATTTTACAACATTCCTGGCGGGTCGGCCCCTACTTCTCGGTGGGAACATTATATACGTCTATAACGTAATATAACCTAACCTAACATATCTAGCTCCTCGCTGGTAATGTTTTACAAAATCCCGTTCGTGTCGTCCCGTACGTCTCGGTTGGGATATTTTATACGTCTATAGCATTATATATCCTAACCTAAGGCAGGCTAACATCTCGGATGTAGCATATTACATCATTCCTGGCGTATCGACCACTACTTCTCGGTTAAAACATTATATACGTCTATAACGTAATATAACCTAACCTAACACATCTAGCTAGTCGCTTTAATGTTTCACAGAATTCCGTTCGTGTCGTCCCGTTCGTCTCGGTTGGGACATTATATACGTCTATAGCGTTATATATCCTAACCTAAGGCAGGCTAACATCTCGGATGTAGTATATTACATCATTCCTGGCGTATCGGCCCCTACTTCTCGGTGGGAACATTATATACGTCTATAACGTATCATAACCTAGCCTAACCCATCTAGCCCCTCGCTGGTAATGTTTTACAGAATCCCGTTCGTGTCGTCCCGTACGTCTCGGTTGGGACATTATATACGTCTACAGCGTTATATATCCTAACCTAAGCCAGGCTAACATCTCGGATGCAGTATTTTACAACATTCCTGGCGGGTCGGCCCCTACTTCTCGGTGGGAACATTATATACGTCTATAACGTAATATAACCTAACCTAACATATCTAGCTCCTCGCTGGTAATGTTTTACAAAATCCCGTTCGTGTCGTCCCGTACGTCTCGGTTGGGATATTATATACGTCTATAGCATTATATATCCTAACCTAAGGCAGGCTAACATCTCGGATGTAGCATATTACATCATTCCTGGCGTATCGACCACTACTTCTCGGTTAAAACATTATATTCGTCTATAACATAATATAACCTATCCTAACCCATCTAGCCCCTCGCTGGTAATGTTTTACAGAATCCCGTTCCTGTCGTCCCGTACGTCTCGGTTGGGACATTATATACGTCTACAGCGTTATATATCCTAACCTAAGCCAGGCTAACATCTCGGATGCAGTATTTTACAACACTCCTGGCGGGTCGGCCCCTACTTCTCGGTGGGAACATTATATACGTCTATAACGTAATATAACCTAACCTAACATATCTAGCTCCTCGCTGGTAATGTTTTACAAAATCCCGTTCGTGTCGTCCCGTACGTCTTGGTTGGGATATTATATACGTCTATAGCATTATATATCCTAACCTAAGGCAGGCTAACATCTCGGATGTAGCATATTACATCATTCCTGGCGTATCGACCACTACTTCTCGGTTAAAACATTATATACGTCTATAACGTAATATAACCTAACCTAACACATCTAGCTAGTCGCTTTAATGTTTCACAGAATTCCGTTCGTGTCGTCCCGTTCGTCTCGGTTGGGACATTATATACGTCTATAGCGTTATATATCCTAACCTAAGGCAGGCTAACATCTCGGATGTAGTATATTACATCATTCCTGGCGTATCGGCCCCTACTTCTCGGTGGGAACATTATATACGTCTATAACGTAATATAACCTAACCTAACATATCTAGCTCCTCGCTGGTAATGTTTTACAAAATCCCGTTCGTGTCGTCCCGTACGTCTCGATTGGGATATTATATACGTCTATAGCATTATATATCCTAACCTAAGGCAGGCTAACATCTCGGATGTAGCATATTACATCATTCCTGGCGTATCGACCACTACTTCTCGGTTAAAACATTATATACGTCTATAACGTAATATAACCTAACCTAACACATCTAGCTAGTCGCTTTAATGTTTCACAGAATTCCGTTCGTGTCGTCCCGTACGTCTCGGTTGGGACATTATATACGTCTACAGCGTTATATATCCTAACCTAAGCCAGGCTAACATCTCGGATGCAGTATTTTACAACATTCCTGGCGGGTCGGCCCCTACTTCTCGGTGGGAACATTATATACGTCTATAACGTAATATAACCTAACCTAACATATCTAGCTCCTCGCTGGTAATGTTTTACAAAATCCCGTTCGTGTCGTCCCGTACGTCTCGGTTGGGATATTATATACGTCTATAGCATTATATATCCTAACCTAAGGCAGGCTAACATCTCGGATGTAGCATATTACATCATTCCTGGCGTATCGACCACTACTTCTCGGTGGAAACATTATATACGTCTATAACGTAATATAACCTAACCTAACACATCTAGCTAGTCGCTTTAATGTTTCACAGAATTCCGTTCGTGTCGTCCCGTTCGTCTCGGTTGGGACATTATATACGTCTATAGCGTTATATATCCTAACTTAAGGCAGGCTATCATCTCGGGTGTAGTATTTTACAACATTCCTGGCGGGTCGGCATCTACTTCTCGGTGGGAACATTATATACGTCTGTAACGTAATATAACCTAACCTAACATATCTAGCTCCTCGCTGGTAATGTTTTACAAAATCCCGTTCGTGTCGTCCCGTACGTCTCGGTTGGGATATTATATACGTCTATAGCATTATATATCCTAACCTAAGGCAGGCTAACATCTCGGATGTAGTATATTACATCATTCCTGGCGTATCGACAACTACTTCTCGGTGGAAACGTTATATACGTCTATAACGTAATATAACCTAACCTAACACTTATATCTAGTCGCTTTAATGTTTCACAGAATCCCGTTCGTGTCGTCCCGTTCGTCTCGGTTGGGACATTATATACGTCTATAGCGTTATATATCCTAACTTAAGGCAGGCTATCATCTCGGATGTAGTATTTTACAACGTTCCTGGCGGGTCGGCCTCTACTTCTCGGTGGGAACATTATATACGTCTATAACGTAATATAACCTAACCTAACATATCTAGCTCCTCGCTGGTAATGTTTTACAAAATCCCGTTCGTGTCATCCCGTACGTCTCGGTTGGGATATTATATACGTCTATAGCATTATATATCCTAACCTAAGGCAGGCTAACATCTTGGATGTAGTATATTACATCATTCCTGGCGTATCGACAGCTACTTCTCGGTGGAAACGTCATATACGTCTATAACGTAATATAACCTAACCTAGCACATATATCTAGTCGCTTTAATGTTTCACAGAATCCCGTTCGTGTCGTCCCGTTCGTCTCGGTTGGGACATTATATACGTCTATAGCTTTATATATCCTAACTTAAGGCAGGCTATCATCTCGGATGTAGTATTTTACAACGTTCCTGGCGGGTCGGCCTCTACTTCTCGGTGGGAACATTATAATCGTCTATAACGTAATATAACCTAACCTAACACATCTAGCCCCTCGCTGGTTATGTTTTACAGAATCCCGTTCGTGTCGTCCCGTACGTCTCGGTTGGGATATTATATACGTCTATAGCGTTATATATCCTAACCTAAGGCAGGCTAACATCTCGGATGCAGTATTTTACAAAATTCCTGGCGTATCGGCCCATACTTCTCGGTGGGAACATTATATTGGTCTATAACATAATATAACCTATCCTAACACATCTAGCCCCTCGCTGGTAATGTTTTGCAGAATCCCGTTCGTGTCGTCCCGTACGTCTCGGTTGGGATATTATATACGTCTATAGCATTATATATCCTAACCTAAGGCAGGCTAACATCTCGGATGTAGCATATTACATCATTCCTGGCGTATCGACCACTACTTCTCGGTTAAAACATTATATACGTCTATAACGTAATATAACCTAACCTAACACATCTAGCTAGTCGCTTTAATGTTTCACAGAATTCCGTTCGTGTCGTCCCGTTCGTCTCGGTTGGGACATTATATACGTCTATAGCGTTATATATCCTAACCTAAGGCAGGCTAACATCTCGGATGTAGTATATTACATCATTCCTGGCCTATCGACCCCTACTTCTCGGTGGGAACATTATATACGTCTATAACGTATCATAACCTAGCCTAACCCATCTAGCCCCTCGCTGGTAATGTTTTACAGAATCCCGTTCCTGTCGTCCCGTACGTCTCGGTTGGGATATTATATACGTCTATAGCGTTATATATCCTAACCTAAGGCAGGCTAACATCTCGGATGTAGTATATTACATCATTCCTGGCGTATCGGCCCCTACTTCTCGGTGGGAACATTATATACGTCTATAACGTATCATAACCTAACCTAACACATCTAGCTAGTCGCTTTAATGTTTCACAGAATTCCGTTCGTGTCGTCCCGTTCGTCTCGGTTGGGACATTATATACGTCTATAGCGTTATATATCCTAACTTAAGGCAGGCTATCATCTCGGGTGTAGTATTTTACAACATTCCTGACGGGTCGGCCTCTACTTCTCGGTGGGAACATTATAATCGTCTATAACGTAATATAACCTAACCTAACACATCTAGCCCATCGCTGGTAATGTTTTACAGAATCCCGTTCGTGTCGTCCCGTACGTCTCGGTTGGGATATTATATACGTCTATAGCGTTATATATCCTAACCTAAGGCAGGCTAACATCTCGGATGCAGTATTTTACAAAATTCCTGGCGTATCGGCCCATACTTCTCGGTGGGAACATTATATTCGTCTATAACATAATATAACCTATCCTAACACATCTAGCCCCTCGCTGGTAATGTTTTACAGAATCCCGTTCGTGTCGTCCCGTACGTCTCGGTTGGGACATTATATACGTCTACAGCGTTATATATCCTAACCTAAGCCAGGCTAACATCTCGGATGCAGTATTTTACAACATTCCTGGCGGGTCGGCCCCTACTTCTCGGTGGGAACATTATATACGTCTATAACGTAATATAACCTAACCTAACATATCTAGCTCCTCGCTGGTAATGTTTTACAAAATCCCGTTCGTGTCGTCCCGTACGTCTCGATTGGGATATTATATACGTCTATAGCATTATATATCCTAACCTAAGGCAGGCTAACATCTCGGATGTAGCATATTACATCATTCCTGGCGTATCGACCACTACTTCTCGGTTAAAACATTATATACGTCTATAACGTAATATAACCTAACCTAACACATCTAGCTAGTCGCTTTAATGTTTCACAGAATCCCGTTCGTGTCGTCCCGTTCGTCTCGGTTGGGACATTATATACGTCTATAGCGTTATATATCCTAACTTAAGGCAGGCTATCATCTCGGATGTAGTATTTTACAACGTTCCTGGCGGGTCGGCCTCTACTTCTCGGTGGGAACATTATATACGTCTATAACGTAATATAACCTAACCTAACATATCTAGCTCCTCGCTGGTAATGTTTTACAAAATCCCGTTCGTGTCATCCCGTACGTCTCGGTTGGGATATTATATACGTCTATAGCATTATATATCCTAACCTAAGGCAGGCTAACATCTTGGATGTAGTATATTACATCATTCCTGGCGTATCGACAGCTACTTCTCGGTGGAAACGTTATATACGTCTATAACGTAATATAACCTAACCTAACACATATATCTAGTCGCTTTAATGTTTCACAGAATCCCGTTCGTGTCGTCCCGTTCGTCTCGGTTGGGACATTATATACGTCTATAGCTTTATATATCCTAACTTAAGGCAGGCTATCATCTCGGATGTAGCATATTACATCATTCCTGGCGTATCGACCACTACTTCTCGGTGGAAACATTATATACGTCTATAACGTATCATAACCTAGCCTAACCCATCTAGCCCCTCGCTGGTAATGTTTTACAGAATCCCGTTCCTGTCGTCCCGTACGTCTCGGTTGGGATATTATATACGTCTATAGCGTTATATATCCTAACCTAAGGCAGGCTAACATCTCGGATGTAGTATATTACATCATTCCTGGCGTATCGGCCCCTACTTCTCGGTGGGAACATTATATACGTCTATAACGTATCATAACCTAACCTAACACATCTAGCTAGTCGCTTTAATGTTTCACAGAATTCCGTTCGTGTCGTCCCGTTCGTCTCGGTTGGGACATTATATACGTCTATAGCGTTATATATCCTAACTTAAGGCAGGCTATCATCTCGGGTGTAGTATTTTACAACATTCCTGGCGGGTCGGCCTCTACTTCTCGGTGGGAACATTATAATCGTCTATAACGTAATATAACCTAACCTAACACATCTAGCCCATCGCTGGTAATGTTTTACAGAATCCCGTCCGTGTCGTCCCGTACGTCTCGGTTGGGATATTATATACGTCTATAGCGTTATATATCCTAACCTAAGGCAGGCTAACATCTCGGATGCAGTATTTTACAAAATTCCTGGCGTATCGGCCCATACTTCTCGGTGGGAACATTATATTCGTCTATAACATAATATAACCTATCCTAACACATCTAGCCCCTCGCTGGTAATGTTTTACAGAATCCCGTTCGTGTCGTCCCGTACGTCTCGGTTGGGACATTATATACGTCTACAGCGTTATATATCCTAACCTAAGCCAGGCTAACATCTCGGATGCAGTATTTTACAACATTCCTGGCGGGTCGGCCCCTACTTCTCGGTGGGAACATTATATACGTCTATAACGTAATATAACCTAACCTAACACATCTAGCCCATCGCTGGTAATGTTTTACAGAATCCCGTTCGTGTCGTCCCGTACGTCTCGGTTGGGACATTATATACGTCTACAGCGTTATATATCCTAACCTAAGCCAGGCTAACATCTCGGATGCAGTATTTTACAACATTCCTGGCGGGTCGGCCCCTACTTCTCGGTGGGAACATTATATACGTCTATAACGTAATATAACCTAACCTAACATATCTAGCTCCTCGCTGGTAATGTTTTACAAAATCCCGTTCGTGTCGTCCCGTACGTCTCGATTGGGATATTATATACGTCTATAGCATTATATATCCTAACCTAAGGCAGGCTAACATCTCGGATGTAGCATATTACATCATTCCTGGCGTATCGACCACTACTTCTCGGTTAAAACATTATATACGTCTATAACGTAATATAACCTAACCTAACACATCTAGCTAGTCGCTTTAATGTTTCACAGAATTCCGTTCGTGTCGTCCCGTTCGTCTCGGTTGGGACATTATATACGTCTATAGTGTTATATATCCTAACCTAAGGCAGGCTAACATCTCGGATGTAGTATATTACATCATTCCTGGCGTATCGGCCCCTACTTCTCGGTGGGAACATTATATACGTCTATAACGTAATATAACCTAACCTAACATATCTAGCTCCTCGCTGGTAATGTTTTACAAAATCCCGTTCGTGTCGTCCCGTACGTCTCGATTGGGATATTATATACGTCTATAGCATTATATATCCTAACCTAAGGCAGGCTAACATCTCGGATGTAGCATATTACATCATTCCTGGCGTATCGACCACTACTTCTCGGTTAAAACATTATATACGTCTATAACGTAATATAACCTAACCTAACACATCTAGCTAGTCGCTTTAATGTTTCACAGAATTCCGTTCGTGTCGTCCCGTACGTCTCGGTTGGGACATTATATACGTCTACAGCGTTATATATCCTAACCTAAGCCAGGCTAACATCTCGGATGCAGTATTTTACAACATTCCTGGCGGGTCGGCCCCTACTTCTCGGTGGGAACATTATATACGTCTATAACGTAATATAACCTAACCTAACATATCTAGCTCCTCGCTGGTAATGTTTTACAAAATCCCGTTCGTGTCGTCCCGTACGTCTCGGTTGGGATATTATATACGTCTATAGCATTATATATCCTAACCTAAGGCAGGCTAACATCTCGGATGTAGCATATTACATCATTCCTGGCGTATCGACCACTACTTCTCGGTGGAAACATTATATACGTCTATAACGTAATATAACCTAACCTAACACATCTAGCTAGTCGCTTTAATGTTTCACAGAATTCCGTTCGTGTCGTCCCGTTCGTCTCGGTTGGGACATTATATACGTCTATAGCGTTATATATCCTAACTTAAGGCAGGCTATCATCTCGGGTGTAGTATTTTACAACATTCCTGGCGGGTCGGCCTCTACTTCTCGGTGGGAACATTATATACGTCTATAACGTAATATAACCTAACCTAACATATCTAGCTACTCGCTGGTAATGTTTTACAAAATCCCGTTCGTGTCGTCCCGTACGTCTCGGTTGGGATATTATATACGTCTATAGCATTATATATCCTAACCTAAGGCAGGCTAACATCTCGGATGTAGTATATTACATCATTCCTGGCGTATCGACAACTACTTCTCGGTGGAAACGTTATATACGTCTATAACGTAATATAACCTAACCTAACACTTATATCTAGTCGCTTTAATGTTTCACAGAATCCCGTTCGTGTCGTCCCGTTCGTCTCGGTTGGGACATTATATACGTCTATAGCGTTATATATCCTAACTTAAGGCAGGCTATCATCTCGGATGTAGTATTTTACAACGTTCCTGGCGGGTCGGCCTCTACTTCTCGGTGGGAACATTATATACGTCTATAACGTAATATAACCTAACCTAACATATCTAGCTCCTCGCTGGTAATGTTTTACAAAATCCCGTTCGTGTCATCCCGTACGTCTCGGTTGGGATATTATATACGTCTATAGCATTATATATCCTAACCTAAGGCAGGCTAACATCTTGGATGTAGTATATTACATCATTCCTGGCGTATCGACAGCTACTTCTCGGTGGAAACGTCATATACGTCTATAACGTAATATAACCTAACCTAGCACATATATCTAGTCGCTTTAATGTTTCACAGAATCCCGTTCGTGTCGTCCCGTTCGTCTCGGTTGGGACATTATGTACGTCTATAGCTTTATATATCCTAACTTAAGGCAGGCTATCATCTCGGATGTAGTATTTTACAACGTTCCTGGCGGGTCGGCCTCTACTTCTCGGTGGGAACATTATAATCGTCTATAACGTAATATAACCTAACCTAACACATCTAGCCCCTCGCTGGTAATGTTTTACAGAATCCCGTTCGTGTCGTCCCGTACGTCTCGGTTGGGATATTATATACGTCTATAGCGTTATATATCCTAACCTAAGGCAGGCTAACATCTCGGATGCAGTATTTTACAAAATTCCTGGCGTATCGGCCCATACTTCTCGGTGGGAACATTATATTGGTCTATAACATAATATAACCTATCCTAACACATCTAGCCCCTCGCTGGTAATGTTTTGCAGAATCCCGTTCGTGTCGTCCCGTACGTCTCGGTTGGGATATTATATACGTCTATAGCATTATATATCCTAACCTAAGGCAGGCTAACATCTCGGATGTAGCATATTACATCATTCCTGGCGTATCGACCACTACTTCTCGGTTAAAACATTATATACGTCTATAACGTAATATAACCTAACCTAACACATCTAGCTAGTCGCTTTAATGTTTCACAGAATTCCGTTCGTGTCGTCCCGTTCGTCTCGGTTGGGACATTATATACGTCTATAGCGTTATATATCCTAACCTAAGGCAGGCTAACATCTCGGATGTAGTATATTACATCATTCCTGGCCTATCGACCCCTACTTCTCGGTGGGAACATTATATACGTCTATAACGTATCATAACCTAGCCTAACCCATCTAGCCCCTCGCTGGTAATGTTTTACAGAATCCCGTTCCTGTCGTCCCGTACGTCTCGGTTGGGATATTATATACGTCTATAGCGTTATATATCCTAACCTAAGGCAGGCTAACATCTCGGATGTAGTATATTACATCATTCCTGGCGTATCGGCCCCTACTTCTCGGTGGGAACATTATATACGTCTATAACGTATCATAACCTAACCTAACACATCTAGCTAGTCGCTTTAATGTTTCACAGAATTCCGTTCGTGTCGTCCCGTTCGTCTCGGTTGGGACATTATATACGTCTATAGCGTTATATATCCTAACTTAAGGCAGGCTATCATCTCGGGTGTAGTATTTTACAACATTCCTGACGGGTCGGCCTCTACTTCTCGGTGGGAACATTATAATCGTCTATAACGTAATATAACCTAACCTAACACATCTAGCCCATCGCTGGTAATGTTTTACAGAATCCCGTTCGTGTCGTCCCGTACGTCTCGGTTGGGATATTATATACGTCTATAGCGTTATATATCCTAACCTAAGGCAGGCTAACATCTCGGATGCAGTATTTTACAAAATTCCTGGCGTATCGGCCCATACTTCTCGGTGGGAACATTATATTCGTCTATAACATAATATAACCTATCCTAACACATCTAGCCCCTCGCTGGTAATGTTTTACAGAATCCCGTTCGTGTCGTCCCGTACGTCTCGGTTGGGACATTATATACGTCTACAGCGTTATATATCCTAACCTAAGCCAGGCTAACATCTCGGATGCAGTATTTTACAACATTCCTGGCGGGTCGACCCCTACTTCACGGTGGGAACATTATATACGTCTATAACGTAATATAACCTAACCTAACACATCTAGCCCATCGCTGGTAATGTTTTACAGAATCCCGTTCGTGTCGTCCCGTACGTCTCGGTTGGGATATTATATACGTCTATAGCGTTATATATCCTAACCTAAGGCAGGCTAACATCTCGGATGCAGTATTTTACAAAATTCCTGGCGTATCGGCCCATACTTCTCGGTGGGAACATTATATTCGTCTATAACATAATATAACCTATCCTAACACATCTAGCCCCTCGCTGGTAATGTTTTACAGAATCCCGTTCGTGTCGTCCCGTACGTCTCGGTTGGGACATTATATACGTCTACAGCGTTATATATCCTAACCTAAGCCAGGCTAACATCTCGGATGCAGTATTTTACAACATTCCTGGCGGGTCGGCCCCTACTTCTCGGTGGGAACATTATATACGTCTATAACGTAATATAACCTAACCTAACATATCTAGCTCCTCGCTGGTAATGTTTTACAAAATCCCGTTCGTGTCGTCCCGTACGTCTCGATTGGGATATTATATACGTCTGTAGCATTATATATCCTAACCTAAGGCAGGCTAACATCTCGGATGTAGCATATTACATCATTCCTGGCGTATCGACCACTACTTCTCGGTTAAAACATTATATACGTCTATAACGTAATATAACCTAACCTAACACATCTAGCTAGTCGCTTTAATGTTTCACAGAATCCCGTTCGTGTCGTCCCGTTCGTCTCGGTTGGGACATTATATACGTCTATAGCGTTATATATCCTAACTTAAGGCAGGCTATCATCTCGGATGTAGTATTTTACAACGTTCCTGGCGGGTCGGCCTCTACTTCTCGGTGGGAACATTATATACGTCTATAACGTAATATAACCTAACCTAACATATCTAGCTCCTCGCTGGTAATGTTTTACAAAATCCCGTTCGTGTCATCCCGTACGTCTCGGTTGGGATATTATATACGTCTATAGCATTATATATCCTAACCTAAGGCAGGCTAACATCTTGGATGTAGTATATTACATCATTCCTGGCGTATCGACAGCTACTTCTCGGTGGAAACGTTATATACGTCTATAACGTAATATAACCTAACCTAACACATATATCTAGTCGCTTTAATGTTTCACAGAATCCCGTTCGTGTCGTCCCGTTCGTCTCGGTTGGGACATTATATACGTCTATAGCTTTATATATCCTAACTTAAGGCAGGCTATCATCTCGGATGTAGCATATTACATCATTCCTGGCGTATCGACCACTACTTCTCGGTGGAAACATTATATACGTCTATAACGTATCATAACCTAGCCTAACCCATCTAGCCCCTCGCTGGTAATGTTTTACAGAATCCCGTTCCTGTCGTCCCGTACGTCTCGGTTGGGATATTATATACGTCTATAGCGTTATATATCCTAACCTAAGGCAGGCTAACATCTCGGATGTAGTATATTACATCATTCCTGGCGTATCGGCCCCTACTTCTCGGTGGGAACATTATATACGTCTATAACGTATCATAACCTAACCTAACACATCTAGCTAGTCGCTTTAATGTTTCACAGAATTCCGTTCGTGTCGTCCCGTTCGTCTCGGTTGGGACATTATATACGTCTATAGCGTTATATATCCTAACTTAAAGCAGGCTATCATCTCGGGTGTAGTATTTTACAACATTCCTGGCGGGTCGGCCTCTACTTCTCGGTGGGAACATTATAATCGTCTATAACGTAATATAACCTAACCTAACACATCTAGCCCATCGCTGGTAATGTTTTACAGAATCCCGTCCGTGTCGTCCCGTACGTCTCGGTTGGGATATTATATACGTCTATAGCGTTATATATCCTAACCTAAGGCAGGCTAACATCTCGGATGCAGTATTTTACAAAATTCCTGGCGTATCGGCCCATACTTCTCGGTGGGAACATTATATTCGTCTATAACATAATATAACCTATCCTAACACATCTAGCCCCTCGCTGGTAATGTTTTACAGAATCCCGTTCGTGTCGTCCCGTACGTCTCGGTTGGGACATTATATACGTCTACAGCGTTATATATCCTAACCTAAGCCAGGCTAACATCTCGGATGCAGTATTTTACAACATTCCTGGCGGGTCGGCCCCTACTTCTCGGTGGGAACATTATATACGTCTATAACGTAATATAACCTAACCTAACACATCTAGCCCATCGCTGGTAATGTTTTACAGAATCCCGTTCGTGTCGTCCCGTACGTCTCGGTTGGGACATTATATACGTCTACAGCGTTATATATCCTAACCTAAGCCAGGCTAACATCTCGGATGCAGTATTTTACAACATTCCTGGCGGGTCGGCCCCTACTTCTCGGTGGGAACATTATATACGTCTATAACGTAATATAACCTAACCTAACATATCTAGCTCCTCGCTGGTAATGTTTTACAAAATCCCGTTCGTGTCGTCCCGTACGTCTCGATTGGGATATTATATACGTCTATAGCATTATATATCCTAACCTAAGGCAGGCTAACATCTCGGATGTAGCATATTACATCATTCCTGGCGTATCGACCACTACTTCTCGGTTAAAACATTATATACGTCTATAACGTAATATAACCTAACCTAACACATCTAGCTAGTCGCTTTAATGTTTCACAGAATTCCGTTCGTGTCGTCCCGTTCGTCTCGGTTGGGACATTATATACGTCTATAGTGTTATATATCCTAACCTAAGGCAGGCTAACATCTCGGATGTAGTATATTACATCATTCCTGGCGTATCGGCCCCTACTTCTCGGTGGGAACATTATATACGTCTATAACGTATCATAACCTAGCCTAACCCATCTAGCCCCTCGCTGGTAATGTTTTACAGAATCCCGTTCCTGTCGTCCCGTACGTCTCGGTTGGGATATTATATATGTCTATAGCGTTATATATCCTAACCTAAGGCAGGCTAACATCTCGGATGCAGTATTTTACAAAATTCCTGGCGTATCGACCACTACTTCTCGGTTAAAACATTATATACGTCTATAACGTATCATAACCTAACCTAACACATCTAGCTAGTCGCTTTAATGTTTCACAGAATTCCGTTCGTGTCGTCCCGTTCGTCTCGGTTGGGACATTATATACGTCTATAGCGTTATATATCCTAACTTAAGGCAGGCTATCATCTCGGGTGTAGTATTTTACAACATTCCTGGCGGGTCGGCCTCTACTTCTCGGTGGGAACATTATATACGTCTATAACGTAATATAACCTAACCTAACATATCTAGCTCCTCGCTGGTAATGTTTTACAAAATCCCGTTCGTGTCGTCCCGTACGTCTCGGTTGGGATATTATATACGTCTATAGCATTATATATCCTAACCTAAGGCAGGCTAACATCTCGGATGTAGTATATTACATCATTCCTGGCGTATCGACAACTACTTCTCGGTGGAAACGTTATATACGTCTATAACGTAATATAACCTAACCTAACACTTATATCTAGTCGCTTTAATGTTTCACAGAATCCCGTTCGTGTCGTCCCGTTCGTCTCGGTTGGGACATTATATACGTCTATAGCGTTATATATCCTAACTTAAGGCAGGCTATCATCTCGGATGTAGTATTTTACAACGTTCCTGGCGGGTCGGCCTCTACTTCTCGGTGGGAACATTATATACGTCTATAACGTAATATAACCTAACCTAACATATCTAGCTCCTCGCTGGTAATGTTTTACAAAATCCCGTTCGTGTCATCCCGTACGTCTCGGTTGGGATATTATATACGTCTATAGCATTATATATCCTAACCTAAGGCAGGCTAACATCTTGGATGTAGTATATTACATCATTCCTGGCGTATCGACAGCTACTTCTCGGTGGAAACGTTATATACGTCTATAACGTAATATAACCTAACCTAACACATATATCTAGTCGCTTTAATGTTTCACAGAATCCCGTTCGTGTCGTCCCGTTCGTCTCGGTTGGGACATTATATACGTCTATAGCTTTATATATCCTAACTTAAGGCAGGCTATCATCTCGGATGTAGTATTTTACAACGTTCCTGGCGGGTCGGCCTCTACTTCTCGGTGGGAACATTATAATCGTCTATAACGTAATATAACCTAACCTAACACATCTAGCCCCTCGCTGGTAATGTTTTACAGAATCCCGTTCGTGTCGTCCCGTACGTCTCGGTTGGGATATTATATACGTCTATAGCGTTATATATCCTAACCTAAGGCAGGCTAACATCTCGGATGCAGTATTTTACAAAATTCCTGGCGTATCGGCCCATACTTCTCGGTGGGAACATTATATTGGTCTATAACATAATATAACCTATCCTAACACATCTAGCCCCTCGCTGGTAATGTTTTGCAGAATCCCGTTCGTGTCGTCCCGTACGTCTCGGTTGGGACATTATATACGTCTACAGCGTTATATATCCTAACCTAAGCCAGGCTAACATCTCGGATGCAGTATTTTACAACATTCCTGGCGGGTCGGCCCCTACTTCTCGGTGGGAACATTATATACGTCTATAACGTAATATAACCTAACCTAACATATCTAGCTCCTCGCTGGTAATGTTTTACAAAATCCCGTTCGTGTCGTCCCGTACGTCTCGGTTGGGATATTATATACGTCTATAGCATTATATATCCTAACCTAAGGCAGGCTAACATCTCGGATGTAGCATATTACATCATTCCTGGCGTATCGACCACTACTTCTCGGTGGAAACATTATATACGTCTATAACGTAATATAACCTAACCTAACACATCTAGCCCCTCGCTGGTAATGTATTACAGAACCCCGTTCCTGTCGTCCCGTACGTCTCGGTTGGGACATTATATACGTCTATAGCGTTATATATCCTAACCTAAGGCAGGCTAACATCTCGGATGTAGTATATTACATCATTCCTGGCGTATCGGCCCCTACTTCTCGGTGGGAACATTATATACGTCTATAACGTATCATAACCTAGCCTAACCCATCTAGCACCTCGCTGGTAATGTTTTACAGAATCCCGTTCCTGTCGTCCCGTACGTCTCGGTTGGGATATTATATACGTCTATAGCGTTATATATCCTAACCTAAGGCAGGCTAACATCTCGGATGTAGTATATTACATCATTCCTGGCGTATCGGCACCTACTACTCGGTGGGAACATTATATACGTCTATAACGTATCATAACCTAACCTAACACATCTAGCTAGTCGCTTTAATGTTTCACAGAATTCCGTTCGTGTCGTCCCGTTCGTCTCGGTTGGGACATTACATACGTCTATAGCGTTATATATCCTAACTTAAGGCAGGCTATCATCTCGGGTGTAGTATTTTACAACATTCCTGGCGGGTCGGCCTCTACTTCTCGGTGGGAACATTATATACGTCTATAACGTAATATAACCTAACCTAACATATCTAGCTCCTCGCTGGTAATGTTTTACAAAATCCGTTCGTGTCGTCCCGTACGTCTCGGTTGGGATATTATATACGTCTATAGCATTATATATCCTAACCTAAGGCAGGCTAACATCTTGGATGTAGTATATTACATCATTCCTGGCGTATCGACAACTACTTCTCGGTGGAAACGTTATATACGTCTATAACGTAATATAACCTAACCTAACACATATATCTAGTCGCTTTAATGTTTCACAGAATCCCGTTCGTGTCGTCCCGTTCGTCTCGGTTGGGACATTATATACGTCTATAGCTTTATATATCCTAACTTAAGGCAGGCTATCATCTCGGATGTAGTATTTTACAACGTTCCTGGCGGGTCGGCCTCTACTTCTCGGTGGGAACATTATAATCGTCTATAACGTAATATAACCTAACCTAACACATCTAGCGCCTCGCTGGTAATGTTTTACAGAATCCCGTTCGTGTCGTCCCGTACGTCTCGGTTGGGATATTATATACGTCTATAGCATTATATATCCTAACCTAAGGCAGGCTAACATCTCGGATGTAGCATATTACACCATTCCTGGCGTATCGACCACTACTTCTCGGTGGAAACATTATATACGTCTATAACGTAATATAACCTAACCTAACACATCTAGCTAGTCGCTTTAATGTTTCACAGAATTCCGTTCGTGTCGTCCCGTTCGTCTCGGTTGGGACATTATATACGTCTATAGCGTTATATATCCTAACCTAAGGCAGGCTAACATCTCGGATGTAGTATATTACATCATTCCTGGCGTATCGGCCCCTACTTCTCGGTGGGAACATTATATACGTCTATAACGTATCATAACCTAGCCTAACCCATCTAGCCCCTCGCTGGTAATGTTTTACAGAATCCCGTTCCTGTCGTCCCGTACGTCTCGGTTGGGATATTATATACGTCTATAGCGTTATATATCCTAACCTAAGGCAGGCTATCATCTCGGATGTAGTATTTTACAACATTCCTGGCGTATCGGCCCCTACTTCTCGGTGGGAACATTATATACGTCTATAACGTATCATAACCTAACCTAACCCATCTAGCCCCTCGCTGGTAATGTTCTACAGAATCCCGTTCCTGTCGTCCCGTACGTCTCGGTTGGGACGTTATGAACGTCTACAGCGATATATATCCTAACCTAAGGCAGGCTAACATCTCAGCTGTAGTATATTACATCATTCCTGGCGTATCGGCCTCTACTTCTCGGTGGGAACATTATATACGTCTATAACGTATCATAACCTAACCTAACCCATCTAGCCCCTCGCTGGTAATGTTTTACAGAATCCCGTTCGTGTCGTCCCGTACGTCTCGGTTGGGATATTATATACGTCTATAGCGTTATATATCCTAACCTAAGGCAGGCTAACATCTCGGATGTAGTATATTACATCATTCCTGGCGTATCGGCCCCTACTTCTCGGTGGGAACATTATATACGTCTATAACGTATCATAACCTAACCTAACACATCTAGCTAGTCGCTTTAATGTTTCACAGAATTCCGTTCGTGTCGTCCCGTTCGTCTCGGTTGGGACATCATATACGTCTATAGCGTTATATATCCTAACTTAAGGCAGGCTATCATCTCGGATGTAGTATTTTACAACATTCCTGGCGGGTCGGCCTCTACTTCTCGGTGGAAACGTTATATACGTCTATAACGTAATATAACCTAACCTAACACTTATATCTAGTCGCTTTAATGTTTCACAGAATCCCGTTCGTGTCGTCCCGTTCGTCTCGGTTGGGACATTATATACGTCTATAGCGTTATATATCCTAACCTAAGGCAGGCTATCATCTCGGATGTAGTATTTTACAACATTCCTGGCGTATCGGCCCCTACTTCTCGGTGGGAACATTATATACGTCTATAACGTATCATAACCTAACCTAACCCATCTAGCCCCTCGCTGGTAATGTTTCACAGAATCCCGTTCCTGTCGTCCCGTACGTCTCGGTTGGGACGTTATGAACGTCTACAGCGATATATATCCTAACCTAAGGCAGGCTAACATCTCAGCTGTAGTATATTACATCATTCCTGGCGTATCGGCCTCTACTTCTCGGTGGAAACATTATATACGTCTATAACGTAATATAACCTAACCTAACACATCTAGACCCTCGCTGGTAATGTTTTACAGAATCCCGTTCGTGTCGTCCCGTACGTCTCGGTTGGGATATTATATACGTCTATAGCGGTATATATCCTAACCTAAGGCAGGCTATCATCTCGGATGTAGTATTTTACAACATTCCTGGCGTATCGGCCCCTACTTCTCGGTGGGAACATTATATACGTCTATAACGTATCATAACCTAACCTAACCCATCTAGCCCCTCGCTGGTAATGTTTTACAGAATCCCGTTCCTGTCGTCCCGTACGTCGCGGTTGGGATATTATATACGTCTATAGCGTTATATATCCTAACCTAAGGCAGGCTAACATCTCGGATGTAGTATATTACATCATTCCTGGCGTATCGGCCCCTACTTCTCGGTGGGAACATTATATACGTCTATAACGTATCATAACCTAACCTAACACATCTAGCTAGTCGCTTTAATGTTTCACAGAATTCCGTTCGTGTCGTCCCGTTCGTCTCGGTTGGGACATCATATACGTCTATAGCGTTATATATCCTAACTTAAGGCAGGCTATCATCTCGGATGTAGTATTTTACAACATTCCTGGCGGGTCGGCCTCTACTTCTCGGTGGAAACGTTATATACGTCTATAACGTAATATAACCTAACCTAACACTTATATCTAGTCGCTTTAATGTTTCACAGAATCCCGTTCGTGTCGTCCCGTTCGTCTCGGTTGGGACATTATATACGTCTATAGCGTTATATATCCTAACTTAAGGCAGGCTATCATCTCGGATGTAGTATTTTACAACGTTCCTGGCGGGTCGGCCTCTACTTCTCGGTGGGAACATTATATACGTCTATAACGTAATATAACCTAACCTAACATATCTAGCTCCTCGATGGTAATGTTTTACAAAATCCCGTTCGTGTCGTCCCGTACGTCTAGGTTGGGATATTATATACGTCTATAGCATTATATATCCTAACCTAAGGCAGGCTAACATCTTGGATGTAGTATATTACATCATTCCTGGCGTATCGACAACTACTTCTCGGTGGAAACGTTATATACGTCTATAACGTAGTATAACCTAACCTAACACATATATCTAGTCGCTTTAATGTTTCACAGAATCCCGTTCGTGTCGTCCCGTTCGTCTCGGTTGGGACATTATATACGTCTATAGCTTTATATATCCTAACTTAAGGCAGGCTATCATCTCGGATGTAGTATTTTACAACGTTCCTGGCGGGTCGGCCTCTACTTCTCGGTGGGAACATTATAATCGTCTATAACGTAATATAACCTAACCTAACACATCTAGCCCCTCGCTGGTAATGTTTTACAGAATCCCGTTCGTGTCGTCCCGTACGTCGCGGTTGGGACATTATATACGTCTACAGCGTTATATATCCTAACCTAAGCCAGGCTAACATCTCGGATGCAGTATTTTACAACATTCCTGGCGGGTCGGCCCCTACTTCTCGGTGGGAACATTATATACGTCTATAACGTAATATAACCTAACCTAACATATCTAGCTCCTCGCTGGTAATGTTTTACAAAATCCCGATCGTGTCGTCCCGTACGTCTCGGTTGGGATATTATATTCGTCTATAGCATTATATATCCTAACCTAAGGCAGGCTAACATCTCGGATGTAGCATATTACATCATTCCTGGCGTATCGACCACTACTTCTCGGTGGAAACATTATATACGTCTATAACGTAATCTAACCTAACCTAACACATCTAGCTAGTCGCTTTAATGTTTCACAGAATCCCGTTCCTGTTGTGCCGTACGTCTCGTTTGGGATATTATATACGTCTATAGCGTTATATATCCTAACCTAAGGCAGGCTAACATCTCGGATGTAGTATATTACATCATTCCTGGCGTATCGGCCCCTACTTCTCGGTGGGAACATTATATACGTCTATAACGTATCATAACCTAGCCTAACCCATCTAGCCCCTCGCTGGTAATGTTTTACAGAATCCCGTTCGTGTCGTCCCGTACGTCTCGGTTGGGATATTATATACGTCTATAGCGTTATATATCCTAACCTAAGGCAGGCTATCATCTCGGATGTAGTATTTTACCACAGTCCTGGCGTATCGGCCCCTACTTCTCGGTGGGAACATTATATACGTCTATAACGTATCATAACCTAGCCTAACCTATCTAGCCCCTCGCTGGTAATGTTTTACAGAATCCCGTTCCTGTCGTCCCGTACGTCTCGGTTGGGACGTTATGAACGTCTACAGCGATATATATCCTAACCTAAAGCAGGCTAACATCTCAGCTGTAGTATATTACATCATTCCTGGTGTATCGGCCTCTACTTCTCGGTGGGAACATTATAATCGTCCATAACGTAATATAACCTAACCTAACACATGTAGCCCCTCGCTGGTGATGTTTTACAGAATCCCGTTCGTGTCGCCCGTACATCTCGGTTGGGATATTATATACGTCTATAGCGTTATATATCCTAACCTAAGGCAGGCTAACATCTCGGATGTAGTATATTACATCATTCCTGGCGTATCGGCCCCTACTTCTCGGTGGGAACATTGTATATGTCTATAACGTATCATAACCTAACCTAACCCATCTAGCCCCTCGCTGGTAATGTTTTACAGAATCCCGTTCCTGTCGTCCCGTACGTCTCGGTTGGGACGTTATGAACGTCTACAGCGATATATATCCTAACCTAAGGCAGGCTAACGTCTCAGCTGTAGTATATTACATCATTCCTGGCGTATCGGCCTCTACTTCTCGGTGGAAACATTATATACGTCTATGACGTAATATAACCTAACCTAACACATCTAGCCCCTCGCTGGTAATGTTTTACAGAATCCCGTTCGTGTCGTCCCGTACGTCTCGGTTGGGATTTTATATACGTCTATAGCGTTATACATCCTAACCTAAGGCAGGCTAACGTCTCAGCTGTAGTATATTACATCATTCCTGGCGTATCGGCCTCTACTTCTCGGTGGAAACATTATATACGTCTATGACGTAATATAACCTAACCTAACACATCTAGCCCCTCGCTGGTAATGTTTTACAGAATCCCGTTCGTGTCGTCCCGTACGTCTCGGTTGGGATATTATATACGTCTATAGCGTTATATATCCTAACCTAAGGCAGGCTATCATCTCGGATGTAGTATTTTACCACAGTCCTGGCGTATCGGCCCCTACTTCTCGGTGGGAACATTATATACGTCTATAACGTATCATAACCTAGCCTAACCCATCTAGCCCCTCGCTGGTAATGTTTTACAGAATCCCGTTCGTGTCGTCCCGTACGTCTCGGTTGGGATATTATATACGTCTATAGCGTTATATATCCTAACCTAAGGCAGGGTATCATCTCGGATGTAGTATTTTACCACAGTCCTGGCGTATCGGCCCCTACTTCTCGGTGGGAACATTATATACGTCTATAACGTATCATAACCTAGCCTAACCCATCTAGCCCCTCGCTGGTAATGTTTTACAGAATCCCGTTCCTGTCGTCCCGTACGTCTCGGTTGGGACGTTATGAACGTCTACAGCGATATATATCCTAACCTAAGGCAGGCTAACATCTCAGATGTAGTATTTTACCACAGTCCTGGCGTATCGGCCCCTACTTCTCGGTGGGAACATTATATACGTCTATAACGTATCATAACCTAGCCTAACCCATCTAGCCCCTCGCTGGTAATGTTTTACAGAATCCCGTTCCTGTCGTCCCGTACGTCTCGGTTGGGACGTTATGAACGTCTACAGCGATATATATCCTAACCTAAGGCAGGCTAACATCTCAGCTGTAGTATATTACATCATTCCTGGCGTATCGGCCTCTACTTCTCGGTGGAAACATTATATACGTCTATGACGTAATATAACCTAACCTAACCCATCTAGCCCCTCGCTGGTAATGTTTTACAGAATCCCGTTCCTGTCGTCCCGTACGTCTCGGTTGGGACGTTATGAACGTCTACAGCGATATATATCCTAACCTAAAGCACGCTAACATCTCAGCTGTAGTATATTACATCATTCCTGGCGTATCGGCCTCTACTTCTCGGTGGGAACATTATAATCGTCCATAACGTAATATAACCTAACCTAACACATGTAGCCCCTCGCTGGTGATGTTTTACAGAATCCCGTTCGTGTCGCCCGTACGCCTCGGTTGGGATATTATATACGTCTATAGCGTTATATATCCTAACCTAAGGCAGGCTAACATCTCGGATGTAGTATATTACATCATTCCTGGCGTATCGGCCCCTACTTCTCGGTGGGAACATTATATACGTCTATAACGTATCATAACCTAACCTAACCCATCTAGCCCCTCGCTGGTAATGTTTTACAGAATCCCGTTCCTGTCGTCCCGTACGTCTCGGTTGGGACGTTATGAACGTCTACAGCGATATATATCCTAACCTAAGGCAGGCTAACATCTCGGATGTAGTATTTTACCACAGTCCTGGCGTATCGGCCCCTACTTCTCGGTGGGAACATTATATACGTCTATAACGTATCATAACATAGCCTAACCCATCTAGCCCCTCGCTGGTAATGTTTTACAGAATCCCGTTCCTGTCGTCCCGTACGTCTTGGTTGGGACGTTATGAACGTCTACAGCGATATATATCCTAACCTAAGGCAGGCTAACATCTCAGCTGTAGTATATTACATCATTCCTGGCGTATCGGCCTCTACTTCTCGGTGGAAACATTATATACGTCTATGACGTAATATAACCTAACCTAACACATCTAGCCCCTCGCTGGTAATGTTTTACAGAATCCCGTTCGTGTCGTCCCGTACGTCTCGGTTGGGATTTTATATACGTCTATAGCGTTATATATCCTAACCTAAGGCAGGCTAGCATCTCGGATGTAGTATTTTACCACAGTCCTGGCGTATCGGCCCCTACTTCTCGGTGGGAACATTATATACGTCTATAACGTATCATAACCTAGCCTAACCCATCTAGCCCCTCGCTGGTAATGTTTTACAGAATCCCGTTCGTGTCGCCCGTACGCCTCGGTTGGGATATTATATACGTCTATAGCGTTATATATCCTAACCTAAGGCAGGCTAACATCTCGGATGTAGTATATTACATCATTCCTGGCGTATCGGCCCCTACTTCTCGGTGGGAACATTATATACGTCTATAACGTATCATAACCTAACCTAACCCATCTAGCCCCTCGCTGGTAATGTTTTACAGAATCCCGTTCCTGTCGTCCCGTACGTCTCGGTTGGGACGTTATGAACGTCTACAGCGATATATATCCTAACCTAAGGCAGGCTAACATCTCAGCTGTAGTATATTACATCATTCCTGGCGTATCGGCCTCTACTTCTCGGTGGAAACATTATATACGTCTATAACGTAATATAACCTAACCTAACACATCTAGCCCCTCGCTGGTAATGTTTTACAGAATCCCGTTCGTGTCGTCCCGTACGTCACGGTTGGGATATTATATACGTCTATAGCGTTATATATCCTAACCTAAGGCAGGCTATCATCTCGGATGTAGTATTTTACAACATTCCTGGCGTATCGGCCCCTACTTCTCGGTGGGAACATTATATACGTCTATAACGTATCATAACCTAACCTAACCCATCTAGCCCCTCGCTGGTAATGTTTTACAGAATCCCGTTCCTGTCGTCCCGTACGTCGCGGTTGGGATATTATATACGTCTATAGCGTTATATATCCTAACCTAAGGCAGGCTAACATCTCGGATGTAGTATATTACATCATTCCTGGCGTATCGGCCCCTACTTCTCGGTGGGAACATTATATACGTCTATAACGTATCATAACCTAACCTAACACATCTAGCTAGTCGCTTTAATGTTTCACAGAATTCCGTTCGTGTCGTCCCGTTCGTCTCGGTTGGGACATCATATACGTCTATAGCGTTATATATCCTAACTTAAGGCAGGCTATCATCTCGGATGTAGTATTTTACAACATTCCTGGCGGGTCGGCCTCTACTTCTCGGTGGAAACGTTATTTACGTCTATAACGTAATATAACCTAACCTAACACTTATATCTAGTCGCTTTAATGTTTCACAGAATCCCGTTCGTGTCGTCCCGTTCGTCTCGGTTGGGACATTATATACGTCTATAGCGTTATATATCCTAACTTAAGGCAGGCTATCATCTCGGATGTAGTATTTTACAACGTTCCTGGCGGGTCGGCCTCTACTTCTCGGTGGGAACATTATATACGTCTATAACGTAATATAACCTAACCTAACATATCTAGCTCCTCGATGGTAATGTTTTACAAAATCCCGTTCGTGTCGTCCCGTACGTCTAGGTTGGGATATTATATACGTCTATAGCATTATATATCCTAACCTAAGGCAGGCTAACATCTTGGATGTAGTATATTACATCATTCCTGGCGTATCGACAACTACTTCTCGGTGGAAACGTTATATACGTCTATAACGTAGTATAACCTAACCTAACACATATATCTAGTCGCTTTAATGTTTCACAGAATCCCGTTCGTGTCGTCCCGTTCGTCTCGGTTGGGACATTATATACGTCTATAGCTTTATATATCCTAACTTAAGGCAGGCTATCATCTCGGATGTAGTATTTTACAACGTTCCTGGCGGGTCGGCCTCTACTTCTCGGTGGGAACATTATAATCGTCTATAACGTAATATAACCTAACCTAACACATCTAGCCCCTCGCTGGTAATGTTTTACAGAATCCCGTTCGTGTCGTCCCGTACGTCGCGGTTGGGACATTATATACGTCTACAGCGTTATATATCCTAACCTAAGCCAGGCTAACATCTCGGATGCAGTATTTTACAACATTCCTGGCGGGTCGGCCCCTACTTCTCGGTGGGAACATTATATACGTCTATAACGTAATATAACCTAACCTAACATATCTAGCTCCTCGCTGGTAATGTTTTACAAAATCCCGATCGTGTCGTCCCGTACGTCTCGGTTGGGATATTATATTCGTCTATAGCATTATATATCCTAACCTAAGGCAGGCTAACATCTCGGATGTAGCATATTACATCATTCCTGGCGTATCGACCACTACTTCTCGGTGGAAACATTATATACGTCTATAACGTAATCTAACCTAACCTAACACATCTAGCTAGTCGCTTTAATGTTTCACAGAATCCCGTTCCTGTTGTGCCGTACGTCTCGTTTGGGATATTATATACGTCTATAGCGTTATATATCCTAACCTAAGGCAGGCTAACATCTCGGATGTAGTATATTACATCATTCCTGGCGTATCGGCCCCTACTTCTCGGTGGGAACATTATATACGTCTATAACGTATCATAACCTAGCCTAACCCATCTAGCCCCTCGCTGGTAATGTTTTACAGAATCCCGTTCGTGTCGTCCCGTACGTCTCGGTTGGGATATTATATACGTCTATAGCGTTATATATCCTAACCTAAGGCAGGCTATCATCTCGGATGTAGTATTTTACCACAGTCCTGGCGTATCGGCCCCTACTTCTCGGTGGGAACATTATATACGTCTATAACGTATCATAACCTAGCCTAACCTATCTAGCCCCTCGCTGGTAATGTTTTACAGAATCCCGTTCCTGTCGTCCCGTACGTCTCGGTTGGGACGTTATGAACGTCTACAGCGATATATATCCTAACCTAAAGCAGGCTAACATCTCAGCTGTAGTATATTACATCATTCCTGGCGTATCGGCCTCTACTTCTCGGTGGGAACATTATAATCGTCCATAACGTAATATAACCTAACCTAACACATGTAGCCCCTCGCTGGTGATGTTTTACAGAATCCCGTTCGTGTCGCCCGTACATCTCGGTTGGGATATTATATACGTCTATAGCGTTATATATCCTAACCTAAGGCAGGCTAACATCTCGGATGTAGTATATTACATCATTCCTGGCGTATCGGCCCCTACTTCTCGGTGGGAACATTGTATATGTCTATAACGTATCATAACCTAACCTAACCCATCTAGCCCCTCGCTGGTAATGTTTTACAGAATCCCGTTCCTGTCGTCCCGTACGTCTCGGTTGGGACGTTATGAACGTCTACAGCGATATATATCCTAACCTAAGGCAGGCTAACATCTCGGATGTAGTATTTTACCACAGTCCTGGCGTATCGGCCCCTACTTCTCGGTGGGAACATTATATACGTCTATAACGTATCATAACCTAGCCTAACCCATCTAGCCCCTCGCTGGTAATGTTTTACAGAATCCCGTTCCTGTCGTCCCGTACGTCTCGGTTGGGACGTTATGAACGTCTACAGCGATATATATCCTAACCTAAGGCAGGCTAACGTCTCAGCTGTAGTATATTACATCATTCCTGGCGTATCGGCCTCTACTTCTCGGTGGAAACATTATATACGTCTATGACGTAATATAACCTAACCTAACACATCTAGCCCCTCGCTGGTAATGTTTTACAGAATCCCGTTCGTGTCGTCCCGTACGTCTCGGTTGGGATTTTATATACGTCTATAGCGTTATATATCCTAACCTAAGGCAGGCTAGCATCTCGGATGTAGTATTTTACCACAGTCCTGGCGTATCGGCCCCTACTTCTCGGTGGGAACATTATATACGTCTATAACGTATCATAACCTAGCCTAACCCATCTAGCCCCTCGCTGGTAATGTTTTACAGAATCCCGTTCCTGTCGTCCCGTACGTCTCGGTTGGGATATTATATACGTCTATAGCGTTATATATCCTAACCTAAGGCAGGGTATCATCTCGGATGTAGTATTTTACCACAGTCCTGGCGTATCGGCCCCTACTTCTCGGTGGGAACATTATATACGTCTATAACGTATCATAACCTAGCCTAACCCATCTAGCCCCTCGCTGGTAATGTTTTACAGAATCCCGTTCCTGTCGTCCCGTACGTCTCGGTTGGGACGTTATGAACGTCTACAGCGATATATATCCTAACCTAAGGCAGGCTAACATCTCAGATGTAGTATTTTACCACAGTCCTGGCGTATCGGCCCCTACTTCTCGGTGGGAACATTATATACGTCTATAACGTATCATAACCTAGCCTAACCCATCTAGCCCCTCGCTGGTAATGTTTTACAGAATCCCGTTCCTGTCGTCCCGTACGTCTCGGTTGGGACGTTATGAACGTCTACAGCGATATATATCCTAACCTAAGGCAGGCTAACATCTCAGCTGTAGTATATTACATCATTCCTGGCGTATCGGCCTCTACTTCTCGGTGGAAACATTATATACGTCTATGACGTAATATAACCTAACCTAACCCATCTAGCCCCTCGCTGGTAATGTTTTACAGAATCCCGTTCCTGTCGTCCCGTACGTCTCGGTTGGGACGTTATGAACGTCTACAGCGATATATATCCTAACCTAAAGCACGCTAACATCTCAGCTGTAGTATATTACATCATTCCTGGCGTATCGGCCTCTACTTCTCGGTGGGAACATTATAATCGTCCATAACGTAATATAACCTAACCTAACACATGTAGCCCCTCGCTGGTGATGTTTTACAGAATCCCGTTCGTGTCGCCCGTACGCCTCGGTTGGGATATTATATACGTCTATAGCGTTATATATCCTAACCTAAGGCAGGCTAACATCTCGGATGTAGTATATTACATCATTCCTGGCGTATCGGCCGCTACTTCTCGGTGGGAACATTATATACGTCTATAACGTATCATAACCTAACCTAACCCATCTAGCCCCTCGCTGGTAATGTTTTACAGAATCCCGTTCCTGTCGTCCCGTACGTCTCGGTTGGGACGTTATGAACGTCTACAGCGATATATATCCTAACCTAAGGCAGGCTAACATCTCGGATGTAGTATTTTACCACAGTCCTGGCGTATCGGCCCCTACTTCTCGGTGGGAACATTATATACGTCTATAACGTATCATAACATAGCCTAACCCATCTAGCCCCTCGCTGGTAATGTTTTACAGAATCCCGTTCCTGTCGTCCCGTACGTCTTGGTTGGGACGTTATGAACGTCTACAGCGATATATATCCTAACCTAAGGCAGGCTAACATCTCAGCTGTAGTATATTACATCATTCCTGGCGTATCGGCCTCTACTTCTCGGTGGAAACATTATATACGTCTATGACGTAATATAACCTAACCTAACACATCTAGCCCCTCGCTGGTAATGTTTTACAGAATCCCGTTCGTGTCGTCCCGTACGTCTCGGTTGGGATTTTATATACGTCTATAGCGTTATATATCCTAACCTAAGGCAGGCTAGCATCTCGGATGTAGTATTTTACCACAGTCCTGGCGTATCGGCCCCTACTTCTCGGTGGGAACATTATATACGTCTATAACGTATCATAACCTAGCCTAACCCATCTAGCCCCTCGCTGGTAATGTTTTACAGAATCCCGTTCGTGTCGCCCGTACGCCTCGGTTGGGATATTATATACGTCTATAGCGTTATATATCCTAACCTAAGGCAGGCTAACATCTCGGATGTAGTATATTACATCATTCCTGGCGTATCGGCCCCTACTTCTCGGTGGGAACATTATATACGTCTATAACGTATCATAACCTAACCTAACCCATCTAGCCCCTCGCTGGTAATGTTTTACAGAATCCCGTTCCTGTCGTCCCGTACGTCTCGGTTGGGACGTTATGAACGTCTACAGCGATATATATCCTAACCTAAGGCAGGCTAACATCTCAGCTGTAGTATATTACATCATTCCTGGCGTATCGGCCTCTACTTCTCGGTGGAAACATTATATACGTCTATAACGTAATATAACCTAACCTAACACATCTAGCCCCTCGCTGGTAATGTTTTACAGAATCCCGTTCGTGTCGTCCCGTACGTCACGGTTGGGATATTATATACGTCTATAGCGTTATATATCCTAACCTAAGGCAGGCTATCATCTCGGATGTAGTATTTTACAACATTCCTGGCGTATCGGCCCCTACTTCTCGGTGGGAACATTATATACGTCTATAACGTATCATAACCTAACCTAACCCATCTAGCCCCTCGCTGGTAATGTTTTACAGAATCCCGTTCCTGTCGTCCCGTACGTCGCGGTTGGGATATTATATACGTCTATAGCGTTATATATCCTAACCTAAGGCAGGCTAACATCTCGGATGTAGTATATTACATCATTCCTGGCGTATCGGCCCCTACTTCTCGGTGGGAACATTATATACGTCTATAACGTATCATAACCTAACCTAACACATCTAGCTAGTCGCTTTAATGTTTCACAGAATTCCGTTCGTGTCGTCCCGTTCGTCTCGGTTGGGACATCATATACGTCTATAGCGTTATATATCCTAACTTAAGGCAGGCTATCATCTCGGATGTAGTATTTTACAACATTCCTGGCGGGTCGGCCTCTACTTCTCGGTGGAAACGTTATATACGTCTATAACGTAATATAACCTAACCTAACACTTATATCTAGTCGCTTTAATGTTTCACAGAATCCCGTTCGTGTCGTCCCGTTCGTCTCGGTTGGGACATTATATACGTCTATAGCGTTATATATCCTAACTTAAGGCAGGCTATCATCTCGGATGTAGTATTTTACAACGTTCCTGGCGGGTCGGCCTCTACTTCTCGGTGGGAACATTATATACGTCTATAACGTAATATAACCTAACCTAACATATCTAGCTCCTCGATGGTAATGTTTTACAAAATCCCGTTCGTGTCGTCCCGTACGTCTAGGTTGGGATATTATATACGTCTATAGCATTATATATCCTAACCTAAGGCAGGCTAACATCTTGGATGTAGTATATTACATCATTCCTGGCGTATCGACAACTACTTCTCGGTGGAAACGTTATATACGTCTATAACGTAGTATAACCTAACCTAACACATATATCTAGTCGCTTTAATGTTTCACAGAATCCCGTTCGTGTCGTCCCGTTCGTCTCGGTTGGGACATTATATACGTCTATAGCTTTATATATCCTAACTTAAGGCAGGCTATCATCTCGGATGTAGTATTTTACAACGTTCCTGGCGGGTCGGCCTCTACTTCTCGGTGGGAACATTATAATCGTCTATAACGTAATATAACCTAACCTAACACATCTAGCCCCTCGCTGGTAATGTTTTACAGAATCCCGTTCGTGTCGTCCCGTACGTCGCGGTTGGGACATTATATACGTCTACAGCGTTATATATCCTAACCTAAGCCAGGCTAACATCTCGGATGCAGTATTTTACAACATTCCTGGCGGGTCGGCCCCTACTTCTCGGTGGGAACATTATATACGTCTATAACGTAATATAACCTAACCTAACATATCTAGCTCCTCGCTGGTAATGTTTTACAAAATCCCGATCGTGTCGTCCCGTACGTCTCGGTTGGGATATTATATTCGTCTATAGCATTATATATCCTAACCTAAGGCAGGCTAACATCTCGGATGTAGCATATTACATCATTCCTGGCGTATCGACCACTACTTCTCGGTGGAAACATTATATACGTCTATAACGTAATCTAACCTAACCTAACACATCTAGCTAGTCGCTTTAATGTTTCACAGAATCCCGTTCCTGTTGTGCCGTACGTCTCGTTTGGGATATTATATACGTCTATAGCGTTATATATCCTAACCTAAGGCAGGCTAACATCTCGGATGTATTATATTACATCATTCCTGGCGTATCGGCCCCTACTTCTCGGTGGGAACATTATATACGTCTATAACGTATCATAACCTAGCCTAACCCATCTAGCCCCTCGCTGGTAATGTTTTACAGAATCCCGTTCGTGTCGTCCCGTACGTCTCGGTTGGGATATTATATACGTCTATAGCGTTATATATCCTAACCTAAGGCAGGCTATCATCTCGGATGTAGTATTTTACCACAGTCCTGGCGTATCGGCCCCTACTTCTCGGTGGGAACATTATATACGTCTATAACGTATCATAACCTAGCCTAACCTATCTAGCCCCTCGCTGGTAATGTTTTACAGAATCCCGTTCCTGTCGTCCCGTACGTCTCGGTTGGGACGTTATGAACGTCTACAGCGATATATATCCTAACCTAAAGCAGGCTAACATCTCAGCTGTAGTATATTACATCATTCCTGGCGTATCGGCCTCTACTTCTCGGTGGGAACATTATAATCGTCCATAACGTAATATAACCTAACCTAACACATGTAGCCCCTCGCTGGTGATGTTTTACAGAATCCCGTTCGTGTCGCCCGTACATCTCGGTTGGGATATTATATACGTCTATAGCGTTATATATCCTAACCTAAGGCAGGCTAACATCTCGGATGTAGTATATTACATCATTCCTGGCGTATCGGCCCCTACTTCTCGGTGGGAACATTGTATATGTCTATAACGTATCATAACCTAACCTAACCCATCTAGCCCCTCGCTGGTAATGTTTTACAGAATCCCGTTCCTGTCGTCCCGTACGTCTCGGTTGGGACGTTATGAACGTCTACAGCGATATATATCCTAACCTAAGGCAGGCTAACATCTCGGATGTAGTATTTTACCACAGTCCTGGCGTATCGGCCCCTACTTCTCGGTGGGAACATTATATACGTCTATAACGTATCATAACCTAGCCTAACCCATCTAGCCCCTCGCTGGTAATGTTTTACAGAATCCCGTTCCTGTCGTCCCGTACGTCTCGGTTGGGACGTTATGAACGTCTACAGCGATATATATCCTAACCTAAGGCAGGCTAACGTCTCAGCTGTAGTATATTACATCATTCCTGGCGTATCGGCCTCTACTTCTCGGTGGAAACATTATATACGTCTATGACGTAATATAACCTAACCTAACACATCTAGCCCCTCGCTGGTAATGTTTTACAGAATCCCGTTCGTGTCGTCCCGTACGTCTCGGTTGGGATTTTATATACGTCTATAGCGTTATATATCCTAACCTAAGGCAGGCTAGCATCTCGGATGTAGTATTTTACCACAGTCCTGGCGTATCGGCCCCTACTTCTCGGTGGGAACATTATATACGTCTATAACGTATCATAACCTAGCCTAACCCATCTAGCCCCTCGCTGGTAATGTTTTACAGAATCCCGTTCCTGTCGTCCCGTACGTCTCGGTTGGGACGTTATGAACGTCTACAGCGATATATATCCTAACCTAAGGCAGGCTAACATCTCAGCTGTAGTATATTACATCATTCCTGGCGTATCGGCCTCTACTTCTCGGTGGAAACATTATATACGTCTATGACGTAATATAACCTAACCTAACCCATCTAGCCCCTCGCTGGTAATGTTTTACAGAATCCCGTTCGTGTCGTCCCGTACGTCTCGGTTGGGATTTTATATACGTCTATAGCGTTATATATCCTAACCTAAGGCAGGCTATCATCTCGGATGTAGTATTTTACAACATTCCTGGCGTATCGGCCCCTACTTCTCGGTGGGAACATTATATACGTCTATAACGTATCATAACCTAGCCTAACCCATCTAGCCCCTCGCTGGTAATGTTTTACAGAATCCCGTTCCTGTCGTCCCGTACGTCTCGGTTGGGACGTTATGAACGTCTACAGCGATATATATCCTAACCTAAGGCAGGCTAACATCTCAGCTGTAGTGTATTACATCATTGCTGGCGTATCGGCCTCTACTTCTCGGTGGAAACATTATATACGTCTATGACGTAATATAACCTAACCTAACACATCTAGCCCCTCCCTGGTAATGTTTTACAGAATCCCGTTCGTGTCGTCCCGTACGTCTCGGTTGGGATATTATATACGTCTATAGCGTTATATATCCTAATCTAAGGCAGGCTAACATCTCGGATGTAGTATTTTACAACATTCCTGGCGTATCGGCCCCTACTTCTCGGTGGGAACATTATATACGTCTATAACGTATCATAACCTAACCTAACCCATCTAGACCCTCGCTGGTAATGTTTTACAGAATCCCGTTCCTGTCGTCCCGTACGTCTCGGTTGGGACGTTATGAACGTCTACAGCGATATATATCCTAACCTAAGGAAGGCTATCTTCTCGGATGCAGTATTTTACAACATTCCTGGCGTATCGGCCCATACTTCTCGGTGGGAACATTATATTCGTCTATAACGTAATATAACCTATCCTAACACATCTAGCCCCTCGCTGGTAATGTTTTACAGAATCCCGATCGTGTTGTCCCGTACGTCTCGGTTGGGATATTATATACGTCTATAGCGTTATATATCCTAACCTAAGGCTGGCTATTATCACGGATGTAGTATTTTACAGCGTTCCTGGCGGATCGGCCTCTACTTCTCGGTGGGAACATTATATACGTCTATAACGTAATATAACCTAACCTAACATATCTAGCTCCTCGATGGTAATGTTTTACAAAATCCCGTTCGTGTCGTCCCGTACGTCTAGGTTGGGATATTATATACGTCTATAGCATTATATATCCTAACCTAAGGCAGGCTAACATCTTGGATGTAGTATATTACATCATTCCTGGCGTATCGACAACTACTTCTCGGTGGAAACGTTATATACGTCTATAACGTAGTATAACCTAACCTAACACATATATCTAGTCGCTTTAATGTTTCACAGAATCCCGTTCGTGTCGTCCCGTTCGTCTCGGTTGGGACATTATATACGTCTATAGCTTTATATATCCTAACTTAAGGCAGGCTATCATCTCGGATGTAGTATTTTACAACGTTCCTGGCGGGTCGGCCTCTACTTCTCGGTGGGAACATTATAATCGTCTATAACGTAATATAACCTAACCTAACACATCTAGCCCCTCGCTGGTAATGTTTTACAGAATCCCGTTCGTGTCGTCCCGTACGTCTCGGTTGGGACGTTATGAACGTCTACAGCGATATATATCCTAATGTAAGGCAGGCTAACATCTCGGATGTAGTATTTCACCACAGTCCTGGCGTATCGGCCCCTACTTCTCGGTGGGAACATTATATACGTCTATAACGTATCATAACCTAGGCTAACCCATCTAGCCCCTCGCTGGTAATGTTTTACAGAATCCCGTTCCTGTCGTCCCGTACGTCTCGGTTGGGAAGTTATGAACGTCTACAGCGATATATATCCTAACGTAAGGCAGGCTAACATCTCGGATGTAGTATTTTACAACAGTCCTGGCGTATCGGCCCCTACTTCTCGGTGGGAACATTATATACGTCTATAAGGTAACATAACGTAACCTAACCCATCTAGCCCCTCGCTGGTAATGTATTACAGAATCCCGTTCCTGTTGTGCCGTACGTCTCGGTTGGGATATTATATACGTCTATAGCGTTATATATCCTAACCTAAGGAAGGCTATCTTCTCGGATGCAGTATTTTACAACATTCCTGTCGTATCGGCCCATACTTCTCGGTGGGAACATTATATACGTCTATAACGTATCATAACCTAACCTAACCCATCTAGCCCCTCGCTGGTAATGTTTTACAGAATCCCGTTCCTGTCGTCCCGTACGTCTCGGTTGGGACATTATATACGTCTACGGCGTTATATATCCTAACCTAAGGAAGGCTATCTTCTCGGATGCAGTATTTTACAACATTCCTGGCGTATCGGCCCATACTTCTCGGTGGGAACATTATATTCGTCTATAACGTAATATAACCTATCCTAACACATCTAGCCGCTCGCTGGTAATGTTTTACAGAATCCCGTTCGTGTCGTCCCGTACGTCTCGGTTGGGATATTATATACGTCTATAGCGTTATATATCCTAACCTAAGGCTGGCTATTATCTCGGATGTAGTATTTTACAGCGTTCCTGGCGGATCGGCCTCTACTTCTCGGTGGGAACATTATATTCGTCTATAACGTAATATAACCTAACCTAACACATCTAGCCCCTCGCTGGTAATGTTTTACAAAATCCCGTTCGTGTCGTCCCGTACGTCTCGGTTGGGATATTATATACGTCTATAGCATTATATATCCTAACCTAAGGCAGGCTAACATCTCGGATGTAGCATATTACATCATTCCTGGCGTATCGACCACTACTTCTCGGTGGAAACATTATATACGTCTATAACGTAATATAACCTAACCTAACACATCTAGCTAGTCGCTCTAATGTTTCACAGAATTCCGTTCGTGTCGTCCCGTTCGTCTCGGTTGGACCATTATATACGTCTATAGCGTTATATATCCTAACTTAAGGCAGGCTATCATCTCGGATGTAGTATTTTACAACATTCCTGGCGGGTCGGCCTCTACTTCTCGGTGGGAACATTATATACGTCTATAACGTAATATAACCTAACCTAACATATCTAGCTCCTCGCTGGTAATGTTTTACAAAATCCCGTTCGTGTCGTCCCGTTCGTCTCGGTTGGGACATTATTGACGTCTATAGCGTTATATATCCTAACTCAAGGCAGGCTATCATCTCGGATGTAGTATTTTACAACATTCCTGGCGGGTCGGCCTCTACTTCTCGGTGCGAACATTATATACGTCTATAACGTATCATAACCTAACCTAACCCATCTAGCCCCTCGCTGGTAATGTTTTACAGAATCCCTTTCCTGTCGTCCCGTACGTCTCGGTTGGGACGTTATGAACGTCTACAGCGATATATATCCTAACCTAAGGCAGGCTAACACCTCGGATGTAGTATTTTACCACAGTCCTGGCGTATCGGCCCCTACTTCTCGGTGGGAACATTATATACGTCTATAACGTATCATAACCTAACCTAACCCATCTAGCCCCTCGCTGGTAATGTTTTACAGAATCCCGTTCCTGTCGTCCCGTACGTCTCGGTTGGGACGTTATGAACGTCTACAGCGATATATATCCTAACCTAGGGCAGGCTAACATCTCAGCTGTAGTATATTACATCATTCCTGGCGTATCGGCCTCTACTTCTCGGTAGAAACATTATATACGTCTATAACGTAATATAACCTAACATAACACATCTAGCCCCTCGCTGGTAATGTTTTACAGAATCCCGTTCGTGTCGTCCCGTACGTCTCGGTTGGGATATTATATACGTCTATAGCGTTATATATCCTAACCTAAGGCAGGCTATCATCTCGGATGTAGTATTTTACAACATTCCTGGCGTATCGGCCCCTACTTCTCGGTGGGAACATTATATACGTCTATAACGTATCATAACCTAACCTAACCCATCTAGGCCCTCGCTGGTAATGTATTACAGAATCCCGTTCCTGTCGTCCCGTACGTCTCGGTTGGGACATTATATACGTCTACAGCGTTATATATCCTAACCTAAGGAAGGCTATCTTCTCGGATGCAGTATTTTACAACATTCCTGGCGTATCGGCCCATACTTCTCGGTGGGAACATTATATTCGTCTATAACGTAATATAACCTATCCTAACACATCTAGCCCCTCGCTGGTAATGTTTTACAGAATCCCGTTCGTGTCGTCCCGTACGTCTCGGTTGGGACATTATATACGTCTACAGCGTTATATATCCTAACCTAAGGCAGGCTATCTTCTCGGATGCAGTATTTTACAAAATTCCTGGCGTATCGGCCCCTACTTCTCGGTGGGAACATTTTATTCGTCTATAACATAATATAACGTATCCTAACACATCTAGCCCCTCGCTGGTAATGTTTTACAAAATCCCGTTCGTGTCGTCCCGTACGTCTCGGTTGGGTTATTATATACGTCTATAGCGTTATATATCCTAATCTAAGGCAGGCTAACATCTCGGATGTAGTATTTTACAACATTCCTGGCGTATCGGCCCCTACTTCTCGGTGGGAACATTATATACGTCTATAACGTATCATAACCTAACCTAACCCATCTAGACCCTCGCTGGTAATGTTTTACAGAATCCCGTTCCTGTCGTCCCGTACGTCTCGGTTGGGACGTTATGAACGTCTACAGCGATATATATCCTAACCTAAGGCAGGCTAACATCTCAGCTGTAGTGTATTACATCATTGCTGGCGTATCGGCCTCTACTTCTCGGTGGAAACATTATATACGTCTATGACGTAATATAACCTAACCTAACACATCTAGCCCCTCCCTGGTAATGTTTTACAGAATCCCTTTCGTGTCGTCCCGTACGTCTCGGTTGGGATATTATATACGTCTATAGCGTTATATATCCTAACCTAAGGCAGGCTATCACCTCGGATGTAGTATTTTACAACATTCTTGGCGTATCGGCCCCTACTTCACGGTGGGAACATTATATACGTCTATAACGTATCATAACCTAACCTAACCCATCTAGGCCCACGCTGGTAATGTATTACAGAATCCCGTTCCTGTCGTCCCGTACGTCTCGGTTGGGACATTATATACGTCTACAGCGTTATATATCCTAACCTAAGGAAGGCTATCTTCACGGATGCAGTATTTTACAACATTCCTGGCGTATCGGCCCATACTTCTCGGTGGGAACATTATATTCGTCTATAACGTAATATAACCTATCCTAACACATCTAGCCCCTCGCTGGTAATGTTTTACAGAATCCCGTTCGTGTCGTCCCGTACGTCTCGGTTGGGACATTATATACGTCTACAGCGTTATATATCCTAACCTAAGGTAGGCTATCTTCTCGGATGCAGTATTTTACAAAATTCCTGGCGTATCGGCCCCTACTTCTCGGTGGGAACATTTTATTCGTCTATAACATAATATAACGTATCCTAACACATCTAGCCCCTCGCTGGTAATGTTTTACAAAATCCCGTTCGTGTCGTCCCGTACGTCTCGGTTGGGATATTATATACGTCTATAGCGTTATATATCCTAATCTAAGGCAGGCTAACATCTCGGATGTAGTATTTTACAACATTCCTGGCGTATCGGCCCCTACTTCTCGGTGGGAACATTATATACGTCTATAACGTATCATAACCTAACCTAACCCATCTAGACCCTCGCTGGTAATGTTTTACAGAATCCCGTTCCTGTCGTCCCGTACGTCTCGGTTGGGACGTTATGAACGTCTACAGCGATATATATCCTAACCTAAGGAAGGCTATCTTCTCGGATGCAGTATTTTACAACATTCCTGGCGTATCGGCCCATACTTCTCGGTGGGAACATTATATTCGTCTATAACGTAATATAACCTATCCTAACACATCTAGCCCCTCGCTGGTAATGTTTTACAGAATCCCGATCGTGTTGTCCCGTACGTCTCGGTTGGGATATTATATACGTCTATAGCGTTATATATCCTAACCTAAGGCTGGCTATTATCACGGATGTAGTATTTTACAGCGTTCCTGGCGGATCGGCCTCTACTTCTCGGTGGGAACATTATATTCGTCTATAACGTAATATAACCTAACCTAACACATCTAGCCCCTCGCTGGTAATGTTTTACAGAATCCCGTTCGTGTCGTCCCGTACGTCTCGGTTGGGACGTTATGAACGTCTACAGCGATATATATCCTAATGTAAGGCAGGCTAACATCTCGGATGTAGTATTTCACCACAGTCCTGGCGTATCGGCCCGTACTTCTCGGTGGGAACATTATATACGTCTATAACGTATCATAACCTAGGCTAACCCATCTAGCCCCTCGCTGGTAATGTTTTACAGAATCCCGTTCCTGTCGTCCCGTACGTCTCGGTTGGGAAGTTATGAACGTCTACAGCGATATATATCCTAACGTAAGGCAGGCTAACATCTCGGATGTAGTATTTTACAACAGTCCTGGCGTATCGGCCCCTACTTCTCGGTGGGAACATTATATACGTCTATAAGGTAACATAACGTAACCTAACCCATCTAGCCCCTCGCTGGTAATGTATTACAGAATCCCGTTCCTGTTGTGCCGTACGTCTCGGTTGGGATATTATATACGTCTATAGCGTTATATATCCTAACCTAAGGAAGGCTATCTTCTCGGATGCAGTATTTTACAACATTCCTGTCGTATCGGCCCATACTTCTCGGTGGGAACATTATATACGTCTATAACGTATCATAACCTAACCTAACCCATCTAGCCCCTCGCTGGTAATGTTTTACAGAATCCCGTTCCTGTCGTCCCGTACGTCTCGGTTGGGACATTATATACGTCTACGGCGTTATATATCCTAACCTAAGGAAGGCTATCTTCTCGGATGCAGTATTTTACAACATTCCTGGCGTATCGGCCCATACTTCTCGGTGGGAACATTATATTCGTCTATAACGTAATATAACCTATCCTAACACATCTAGCCGCTCGCTGGTAATGTTTTACAGAATCCCGTTCGTGTCGTCCCGTACGTCTCGGTTGGGACATTATATACGTCTACAGCGTTATATATCCTAACCTAAGCCAGGCTAACATCTCGGATATAGTATTTTACAACATTCCTGGCGCATCGGCCTCTACTTCTCGGTGGGAACATTATATTAGTCTATCACGTAATATAACGTAACCTAACCCATCTAGCCCCTCGCTGGTAATGTATTACAGAATTCCGTTCCTGTTGTGCCGTACGTCTCGGTTGGGATATTATATACGTTTATAGCATTATATATCCTAACCTAAGGCAGGCTAACATCTCGGATGTAGTATATTACATCATTCCTGGCGTATCGACCACTACTTCTCGGTGGAAACATTATATACGTCTATAACGTATCATAACCTAACCTAACCCATCTAGCCCCTCGCTGGTAATGTTTTACAGAATCCCGTTCCTGTCGTCCCGTACGTCTCGGTTGGGACATTATATACGTCTACAGCGTTATATATCCTAACCTAAGGAAGGCTATCTTCTCGGATGCAGTATTTTACAACATTCCTGGCGTATCGGCCCATACTTCTCGGTGGGAACATTATATTCGTCTATAACGTAATATAACCTATCCTAACACATCTAGCCGCTCGCTGGTAATGTTTTACAGAATCCCGTTCGTGTCGTCCCGTACGTCTCGGTTGGGACATTATATACGTCTACAGCGTTATATATCCTAACCTAAGGCAGGCTATCTTCTCGGATGCAGTATTTTACAAAATTCCTGGCGTATCGGCCCCTACTTCTCGGTGGGAACATTTTATTCGTCTATAACATAATATAACGTATCCTAACACATCTAGCCCCTCGCTGGTAATGTATTACAGAATTCCGTTCCTGTTGTGCCGTACGTCTCGGTTGGGATATTATATAAGTCTATAGCGTTATATATCCTAACCTAAGGAAGGCTATCTTCTCGGATGCAGTATTTTACAACATTCCTGGCGGGTCGGCCCATACTTCTCGGTGGGAACATTATATACGTCTATAACGTATCATAACCTAGCCTAACCAATCTAGCCCCTCGCTGGTAATGTATTACAGAATTCCGTTCCTGTTGTGCCGTACGTCTCGGTTGGGATATTATATACGTCTATAGCGTTATATATCCTAACCTAAGGAAGGCTATCTTCTCGGATGCAGTATTTTTTAACATTCCTGGCGTATCGGCCCATACTTCTCGGTGGGAACATTATATACGTCTATAACGTAACATAACGTAACCTAACCCATCTAGCCCCTCGCTGGTAATGTATTACAGAATTCCGTTCCTGTTGTGCCGTACGTCTCGGTTGGGATATTATATACGTTTATAGCATTATATATCCTAACCTAAGGCAGGCTAACATCTCGGATGTAGTATATTACATCATTCCTGGCGTATCGACCACTACTTCTCGGTGCAAACATTATATACGTCTATAACGTATCATAACCTAACCTAACCCATCTAGCCCCTCGCTGGTAATGTTTTACAGAATCCCGTTCCTGTCGTCCCGTACGTCTCGGTTGGGACATTATATACGTCTACAGCGTTATGTATCCTAACCTAAGGAAGGCTATCTTCTCGGATGCAGTATTTTACAACATTCCTGGCGTATCGGCCCATACTTCTCGGTGGGAACATTATATTCGTCTATAACGTAATATAACCTATCCTAACACATCTAGCCCCTCGCTGGTAATGTTTTACAGAATCCCGTTCGTGTCGTCCCGTACGTCTCGGTTGGGATATTATATACGTCTATAGCATTATATATCCTAACCTAAGCCAGGCTAACATCTCGGATATAGTATTTTACAACATTCCTGGCGCATCGGCCTCTACTTCTCGGTGGGAACATTATATTAGTCTATAACGTAATATAACCTAACCTATCACATCTAGCCCCTCGCTGGTAATGTTTTACAGAATCCCGTTTGTGTCGTCCCGTAAGTCTCGGTTGGGACATTATATACTACTACAGCGTTATATATCCTAACCTAAGGCAGGCTAACATCTCGGGTGCAGTATTTTACAACATTCCTGGCGGGTCGGCCCCTACTTCTCGGTGGGAACATTATATACGTCTATAACGTAATATAACCTAACCTAACATATCTAGCTCCTCGCTGGTAATGTTTTACAAAATCCCGTTCGTGTCGTCCCGTACGTCTCGGTTGGGATATTATATACGTTTATAGCATTATATATCCTAACCTAAGGCAGGCTAACATCTCGGATGTAGTATATTACATCATTCCTGGCGTATCGACCACTACTTCTCGGTGGAAACATTATATACGTCTATAACGTATCATAACCTAGCCTAACCCATCTAGCCCCTCGCTGGTAATGTATTACAGAATTCCGTTCCTGTTGTGCCGTACGTCTCGGTTGGGATATTATATACGTCTATAGCGTTATATATCCTAACCTAAGGAAGGCTATCTTCTCGGATGCAGTATTTTACAACATTCCTGGCGTATCGGCCCATACTTCTCGGTGGGAACATTATATTCGTCTATAACGTAATATAACCTATCCTAACACATCTAGCCCCTCGCTGGTAATGTTTTACAGAATCCCGTTCGTGTCGTCCCGTACGTCTCGGTTGGGACGTTATGAACGTCTACAGCGATATATATCCTAACGTAAGGCAAGCTAACATCTCGGATGTAGTATTTTACAACAGTCCTGGCGTATCGGCCCCTACTTCTCGGTGGGAACATTATATACGTCTATAACGTAACATAACGTAACCTAACCCATCTAGCCGCTCGCTGGTAATGTATTACAGAATTCCGTTCCTGTTGTGCCGTACGTCTCGGTTGGGATATTATATAAGTCTATAGCGTTATATATCCTAACCTAAGGAAGGCTATCTTCTCGGATGCAGTATTTTACAACATTCCTGGCGTATCGGCCCATACTTCTCGGTGGGAACATTATATACGTCTATAACGTATCATAACCTAGCCTAACCAATCTAGCCCCTCGCTGGTAATGTATTACAGAATTCCGTTCCTGTTGTGCCGTACGTCTCGGTTGGGATATTATATACGTCTATAGCGTTATATATCCTAACCTAAGGAAGGCTATCTTCTCGGATGCAGTATTTTTTAACATTCCTGGCGTATCGGCCCATACTTCTCGGTGGGAACATTATATACGTCTATAACGTAACATAACGTAACCTAACCCATCTAGCCCCTCGCTGGTAATGTATTACAGAATTCCGTTCCTGTTGTGCCGTACGTCTCGGTTGGGATATTATATACGTTTATAGCATTATATATCCTAACCTAAGGCAGGCTAACATCTCGGATGTAGTATATTACATCATTCCTGGCGTATCGACCACTACTTCTCGGTGGAAACATTATATACGTCTATAACGTATCATAACCTAACCTAACCCATCTAGCCCCTCGCTGGTAATGTTTTACAGAATCCCGTTCCTGTCGTCCCGTACGTCTCGGTTGGGACATTATATACGTCTACAGCGTTATATATCCTAACCTAAGGCAGGCTATCTTCTCGGATGCAGTACTTTACAAAATTCCTGGCGTATCGGCCCCTACTTCTCGGTGGAAACATTTTATTCGTCTATAACATAATATAACGTATCCTAACACATCTAGCCCCTCGCTGGTAATGTTTTACAAAATCCCGTTCGTGTCGTCCCGTACGTCTCGGTTGGGATATTATATACGTTTATAGCATTATATATCCTAACCTAAGGCAGGCTAACATCTCGGATGTAGTATATTACATCATTCCTGGCGTATCGACCACTACTTCTCGGTGGAAACATTATATACGTCTATAACGTATCATAACCTAGCCTAACCCATCTAGCCCCTCGCTGGTAATGTATTACAGAATTCCGTTCCTGTTGTGCCGTACGTCTCGGTTGGGATATTATATACGTCTATAGCGTTATATATCCTAACCTAAGGAAGGCTATCTTCTCGGATGCAGTATTTTACAACATTCCTGGCGTATCGGCCCATACTTCTCGGTGGGAACATTATATTCGTCTATAACGTAATATAACCTATCCTAACACATCTAGCCCCTCGCTGGTAATGTATTACAGAATTCCGTTCCTGTTGTACCGTACGTCTCGGTTGGGATATTATATACGTTTATAGCATTATATATCCTAACCTAAGGCAGGCTAACATCTCGGATGTAGTATATTACATCATTCCTGGCGTATCGACCACTACTTCTCGGTGGAAACATTATATACGTCTATAACGTATCATAACCTAACCTAACCCATCTAGCCCCTCGCTGGTAATGTTTTACAGAATCCCGTTCCTGTCGTCCCGTACGTCTCGGTTGGGACATTATATACGTCTACAGCGTTATATATCCTAACCTAAGGAAGGCTATCTTCTCGGATGCAGTATTTTACAACATTCCTGGCGTATCGGCCCATACTTCTCGGTGGGAACATTATATTCGTCTATAACGTAATATAACCTATCCTAACACATCTAGCCGCTCGCTGGTAATGTTTTACAGAATCCCGTTCGTGTCGTCCCGTACGTCTCGGTTGGGACATTATATACGTCTACAGCGTTATATATCATATCCTAAGGCAGGCCATCATCTCGGATGTAGTATTTTACAACATTCCTGGCGTATCGGCCCCTACTTCTCGGTGGGAACATTATAAACGTTTATAACGTAGCATAACCTAACCTAACCCATCTAGCCCCTCGCTGGTAATATTTCACAGAATACCGTACGTGTCGTCCCGTACGTCTCGGTTGGGATATTATATACGTCCAAAGCGTTATATATCCTAACCTAAGGCAGGCTAACCTCTCGGATGCAGTATTTTACGCCATTCCTGGCGTATCGGCCCCTACTTCTCGGTGGGAACATTATACACGTCGATAACGTAATATAACCTAAGCTAGCTCATCTAGCCCCTCGCTTGTAATATTTTACAGAATCCCGTTCGTGTCGTCCCGTACGTCTCGGTTGGGATATTATATACGTCTATAGCCTTATATATCCTAACCTAAGGCAGGCTATCACCTCCGATGTAGTATTTTACGACATTCCTGACGTATCGGCCCCTACTTCTCGGTGGGAACATTATATAGGTCTATAACGTAATATAACCTAACCTAACACCTCTAGCCACTCGCTTGTAATGTTTTACAGAATCCCGTTCGTGTCGTGCCGTACGTCTCGGTTGGGACATTATATACGTCTACAGCGTTATATATCCTAAAATAAGGCAGGCTAACATCTCGGATGCAGTATTTTACGCCAGTCCTGGCGTATCGGCCCCTACTTCTCGGTGGGAACATTATACACGTCGATAACGTAACATAACCTAAGCTAGCCCATCTAGCCCCTCGCTGGTAATATTTTAGAGAATCCCGTTCGTGTCGTCCCGTGCGTCTCGGTTGGGATATTATATACTTCTATAGCGTTATATATCCTATCTTAAGGCAGGCTATCATCTCGGATGCAGTATTTTACAACATTCCTGTCATATCGGCCCCTACTTCTCGGTGGGAACATTATATACGTCTATAACGGATTACAACCCAACCTAACCCATCTAGACCCTCGCTGGTAATGTTTTACAGAATCCGGTACCTGTCGTCCCGTACGTCTCGGTTGGGATATTATATACGTCTATAGCGTTATATAACCTAACGTAGGGCAGGCTAACATCTCGGATGTAGTATTTTACAACAATCCTGGCGGATCGGCCTCTACTTCTTGGTGGGAACATTATATTCGTCTATAAGGTAATATAACCTGACCTAACCAATCTAGACCCTTGCTGGTAATGTTTTACAGAATCCCGTTCCTGTCGTCCCGTACATCTCGGTTGGGATATTATATACGTCTACAGCGATATATATCCTAACGTATGGCAGGCTAACATCTCGGATGTAGTATTTTACAACATTCCTGGCGTATCGGCCCCTACTTCTCGGTGGGAACATTATATAGGTCTATAACGTAATATAACCTAACCTAACACATCTAGCCCCTCGCTGGTAATGTTTTACAGAATCCCGTTCGTGTCGTCCCGTACGTCTCGGTTGGGACATTATATACGTCTACAGCGTTATATATCCTAACCTAAGGCAGGCTAACATCTCGGATGAATTATTTTACGCCATTCCTGGCGTATCGGCCCCTACTTCACGGTGGGAACATTATACACGTCTATAACGTAATATAACCTAACTTAACACATCTAGCCCCTCGCTGGTAATGTTTTACAGAATCCCGTTCGTGTGGTCCCGTACGTCTCGGTTGGGACACTATATACGTAAACAGCGTTATATATCCTAACCTAAGGCAGGCTAACATCTCGGATGCAGCATTTTACGCCATTCCTGGCGTATCGGCCCCTACTTCTCGGTGGGAAAACTATAAATGTCTATAACGTAACATAACCTAACCTAACACATCTAGCACCTCGCTGGTAATATTTTACAGAATCCCGTTCGTGTCGTCCCGTGCTTCTCGGTTGGGACATTATAAACATCTACAGCGTTACATATCCTAACCTAAGGCAGGCTAACGTCTCGGATGCAGTATTTTACAACATTCCTGGCGTATCGGCCCCTACTTCTCGGTGGGAACATTATGCACGTCTATAACGTAATATAACCTAACCTAACGCATCTAGCCCCTCGCTGCTAATGTTTTACAGAATCCCGTTCGTGTCGTCCCGTACGTCTCGGTTGGGACACTATATACGTCTACAGCTTTATATATCGTAACCTAAGGCAGGCCATCATCTCGGATGTAGTATTTTACAACATTCCTGGCGTGTCGGCCCCTACTTCTCGGTGGGAACATTATACACGTCTATAACGTAACATAACCTCACCTAACCCATCTAGCCCCACGCTGGTAATGTTTTACAGAATCCCGTTCCTGTCGTCCCGTACGTCTCGGTTGGGACATTATATACGTCTACAGCATTATATATCTTAACCTAAGGCAGGCTAACATCTCGGATGCAGCATTTTACGCTATTCCTGGCGTATCGGCCCCTACTTCTCGGTGGGAAAACTATAAACGTCTATAACGTAACATAACCTAACCTAACCCATCTAGCCCCTCGCTGGTAATATTCTACAGAATCCCGTTCGTGTCGTCCCGTACGTCTCGGTTGGGACATTATATACGTCTACAGCATTATATATCCTAACCTAAGGCAGGCTAACATCTCGGATGCAGCATTTTACGCCATTCCTGGCGTATCGGCCCCTACTTCTCGGTGGGAAAACCATAAACGTCTATAACGTAACATAACCTAACCTAACACATCTAGCCACTCGCTGGAAATGTTTTACAGAATCCCGTTCGTGTCGTGCCGTACGTCTGGGTTGGGACATTATATACGTCTACAACGTTATATATCCTAACATAAGGCAGGCTAACATCTCGGATGCAGTATTTTACGCCATTCCTGGCGTATCGGCCCCTACTTCGCGGTGAGAACATTATATACGTCTATAACGTAACATAACCTAACCTAACCCATCTAGCCCCTCGCTGGTAATGTTTTACAGAATCCCGTTCGTGTCGTCCTGTACGTCTCGGTTGGGACACTATATACGTAAACAGCGTTATATATCCTAACCTAAGGCAGGCTAACATGTCGGATGCAGTTTTTTACAACATTCCTGGCGTATCGGCCCCTACTTCTTGGTGGGAACATTATACACGTCTATAACGTAACCTAACCTAACCTAGCCCATTTAACTCCTCGCTGGTAATATTTTACAGAATCCCGTTCGGGTCGTCCCGTACGTCTTGATTGGGATATTATATACGTCTACTGCGTTATATATCCTAACCTAAGGCAGCCTAACATCTCGGATGCAGTATCTTACGTCATTCCTGGCGTATCGGCCCCTACATCACGGTGGGAACACTATTCACGTCTATAACGTAACATAACCTAACCTAACCCATCTAGCCCCTCGCTGGTAATATTTTACAGAATCCCGTTCGTGTCGTCCCGTACGTCTCGGTTGGGATATTATATACGTCTATAGCGTTATATATCGTAACCTAAGGCAGGCTATCATCTCGGATGCAGTATTTTAAAGCATACCTGGCGTATCGGCCCCTACTTCTCGGTGGGAACATTATACACGTCTATAACGTAACATAACCTAACCTAACCCATCTAGCCCCACGCTGGTAATGTTTTACAGAATCCCGTTCCTGTAGTCCCGTACGTCTCGGTTCGGACATTATATACGTCTACAGCATTATATATCCTAACCTAAGGCAGGCTAACATCTCGGATGTAGTATTTTACAAAATTCCTTGCGTATTCGCCCCTACTTCTCGGTGGGAACATTATATAGATCTCCAACGTATTATAACCTAACCTAACACATCTAGCCCCTCGCTGGTAATGTTTTACAGAATCCCGTTCGTGTCGTGCCGTACGTCTCGGTTGGGACGTTATATACGTCTACAGCATTATATATCCTAACCTAAGGCAGGTTAACATCTCGGACGCAGCATTTTACGCCATTCCTGGCGTATCGGCCCCTACTTCTCGGTGGGAAAACTATAAACGTCTATAACGTTACATAACCTAACCTAACCCATCTAGCCCCTCGCTGGTAATATTTTACAGAATCCCGTTCGTGTCGTCCCGTACGTCTCGGTTCGGATATTATATACGTTTATAGCATTATATATCCTAACCTAAGGCAGGCTAACATCTCGGATGTAGTATATTACATCATTCCTGGCGTATCGACCACTACTTCTCGGTGGAAACATTATATACGTCTATAACGTATCATAACCTAGCCTAACCCATCTAGCCCCTCGCTGGTAATGTATTACAGAATTCCGTTCCTGTTGTGCCGTACGTCTCGGTTGGGATATTATATACGTCTATAGCGTTATATATCCTAACCTAAGGAAGGCTATCTTCTCGGATGCAGTATTTTACAACATTCCTGGCGTATCGGCCCATACTTCTCGGTGGGAACATTATATTCGTCTATAACGTAATATAACCTATCCTAACACATCTAGCCCCTCGCTGGTAATGTATTACAGAATTCCGTTCCTGTTGTACCGTACGTCTCGGTTGGGATATTATATACGTTTATAGCATTATATATCCTAACCTAAGGCAGGCTAACATCTCGGATGTAGTATATTACATCATTCCTGGCGTATCGACCACTACTTCTCGGTGGAAACATTATATACGTCTATAACGTATCATAACCTAACCTAACCCATCTAGCCCCTCGCTGGTAATGTTTTACAGAATCCCGTTCCTGTCGTCCCGTACGTCTCGGTTGGGACATTATATACGTCTACAGCGTTATATATCCTAACCTAAGGAAGGCTATCTTCTCGGATGCAGTATTTTACAACATTCCTGGCGTATCGGCCCATACTTCTCGGTGGGAACATTATATTCGTCTATAACGTAATATAACCTATCCTAACACATCTAGCCGCTCGCTGGTAATGTTTTACAGAATCCCGTTCATGTCGTCCCGTACGTCTCGGTTGGGACATTATATACGTCTACAGCGTTATATATCATATCCTAAGGCAGGCCATCATCTCGGATGTAGTATTTTACAACATTCCTGGCGTATCGGCCCCTACTTCTCGGTGGGAACATTATAAACGTTTATAACGTAGCATAACCTAACCTAACCCATCTAGCCCCTCGCTGGTAATATTTCACAGAATACCGTACGTGTCGTCCCGTACGTCTCGGTTGGGATATTATATACGTCCAAAGCGTTATATATCCTAACCTAAGGCAGGCTAACATCTCGGATGCAGTATTTTACGCCATTCCTGGCGTATCGGCCCCTACTTCTCGGTGGGAACATTATACACGTCGATAACGTAATATAACCTAAGCTAGCTCATCTAGCCCCTCGCTTGTAATATTTTACAGAATCCCGTTCGTGTCGTCCCGTACGTCTCGGTTGGGATATTATATACGTCTATAGCCTTATATATCCTAACCTAAGGCAGGCTATCACCTCCGATGTAGTATTTTACGACATTCCTGACGTATCGGCCCCTACTTCTCGGTGGGAACATTATATAGGTCTATAACGTAATATAACCTAACCTAACACCTCTAGCCACTCGCTTGTAATGTTTTACAGAATCCCGTTCCTGTCGTCCCGTACGTCTCGGTTGGGACATTATATACGTCTACAGCATTATATATCTTAACCTAAGGCAGGCTAACATCTCGGATGCAGCATTTTACGCTATTCCTGGCGTATCGGCCCCTACTTCTCGGTGGGAAAACTATAAACGTCTATAACGTAACATAACCTAACCTAACCCATCTAGCCCCTCGCTGGTAATATTCTACAGAATCCCGTTCGTGTCGTCCCGTACGTCTCGGTTGGGACATTATATACGTCTACAGCATTATATATCCTAACCTAAGGCAGGCTAACATCTCGGATGCAGCATTTTACGCCATTCCTGGCGTATCGGCCCCTACTTCTCGGTGGGAAAACCATAAACGTCTATAACGTAACATAACCTAACCTAACACATCTAGCCACTCGCTGGAAATGTTTTACAGAATCCCGTTCGTGTCGTGCCGTACGTCTCGGTTGGGACGTTATATACGTCTACAGCATTATATATCCTAACCTAAGGCAGGTTAACATCTCGGACGCAGCATTTTACGCCATTCCTGGCGTATCGGCCCCTACTTCTCGGTGGGAAAACTATAAACGTCTATAACGTTACATAACCTAACCTAACCCATCTAGCCCCTCGCTGGTAATATTTTACAGAATCCCGTTCGTGTCGTCCCGTACGTCTCGGTTCGAATATTATATACGTCTCTAGCGTTATATATCCTAACCTAAGGCAGGCTATCACCTCGGATGTAGTATTTTACTACATTCCTGACGTATCGGCCCCTACTTCTCGGTGGGAACATTATATAGGTCTATAACGTCACATAACCTAACCTAACCCATCTAGCCCCTCGCTGGTAATGTTTTACAAAATCCCGTTCGTGTAGTCCCGTACGTCTCGGTTGGGATATTATATACCTCTATAGCGTAATATATCCTAACCTAAGGCAGGCTATCATCTCGGATGCAGTATTTTACAACATTCCTGGCGTATTGGCCCCTACTTCACGGTGGGAACATTACACACGTCTATAACGTAACATAACCTAACCTAACCCATCTAGCCCCTCGCTGGTAATGTTTTACAGAATCCCTTTCGTGTCGTCCCGTACGTCTCGGTTGGGATACTATATACGTCAAAAGATTTATATATCCTAACCTAAGGCAGGCTAACATCTCGGATGCAGTATTTTACGCCATTCCTGGTGTATCGGCCCCTACTTCTCGGTGGGAACATTATACACGTCTATAACGTAACATAACCTAACCTAACCCATCTAGCCCCACACTGGTAATGTTTTACAGAATCCCATTCCTGTCGTCCCGTACGTCTCGGTTGAGATATTATATACGTCCATAGCGTTATATATCCTAACCTAAGGCAGGCTAACATCTCGGATGTAGTATTTTACAAAATTTCTTGCGTATTCGCCCCTACTTCTCGGTGGGAGCATTATATAGATCTCTAACGTATTATAAGCTAACCTAACACATCTAGCCCCTCGCTGGTAATGTTTTACAGAATCCCGTTCGTGTCGTCCCGTACGTCTCGGTTGGGACGTTATATACGTCTACAGCATTATATATCCTAACCTAAGGCAGGTTAACATCTCGGACGCAGCATTTTACGCCATTCCTGGCGTATCGGCCCCTACTTCTCGGTGGGAAAACTATAAACGTCTATAACGTTACATAACCTAACCTAACCCATCTAGCCCCTCGCTGGTAATATTTTACAGAATCCCGTTCGTGTCGTCCCGTACGTCTGGGTTCGGATATTATATACGTCTCTAGCGTTATATATCCTAACCTAAGGCAGGCTATCACCTCGGATGTAGTATTTTACTACATTCCTGACGTATCGGCCCCTACTTCTCGGTGGGAACATTATATAGGTCTATAACGTCACATAACCTAACCTAACCCATCTAGCCCCTCGCTGGTAATGTTTTACAAAATCCCGTTCGTGTCGTCCCATACGTCTCGGTTGGGATATTATATACCTCTATAGCGTAATATATCCTAACCTAAGGCAGGCTATCATCTCGGATGCAGTATTTTACAACATTCCTGGCGTATTGGCCCCTACTTCACGGTGGGAACATTACACACGTCTATAGCGTAACATAACCTAACCTAACCCATCTAGCCCCTCGCTGGTAATATTCCACAGAATCCCGTTCGTGTCGTCCCGTACATCTCGGTTGGGATGTTATATACGTCTATAGCGTTATATATCGTAACCTAAGGCAGGCTATCATCTCGGATGCAGTATTTTGCAACATTCCTGGCGCATATGCCTCTACTTCTCGGTGGGAACATTATAGTCGTCTATAACGTAACATAACCTAACCTAACCCATCTAGCCCCTCGCTGGTAATATTTCACAGAATCCCGTTCGTGCCGTCCCGTACATCTCGGTTGGGATGTTATATACGTCTATAGCGTTATATATCGTAACCTAAGGCAGGCTATCATCTCGGATGCAGTATTTTGCAACATTCCTGGCGTATCGGCCCCTACTTCTCGGTGGGAACATTATACACGTCTATAACGTAACATAACCTAACCTAACCCATCTAGCCCCACGCTGGTAATGTTTTACAGAATCCCGTTCCTGTCGTCCCGTACGTCTCGGTTGGGACATTATATACGTCTACAGCATTATATATCCTAACCTAAGGCAGGCTAACATCTCGGATGCAGATTTTTACGCCATTCCTGGCGTATCGGTCCCTACTTCTCGGTGGGAAAACTATAAACGTCTATAACGTAACATAACCTAACCTAACCCATCTAGCCCCTCGCTGGTAATATTTTACAGAATCCCGTTCGTGTCGTCCCGTACATTTCGGTTGGGATATTATATACGTCTATAGCGTTATATATCCTTACCTAAGGCAGGCTATCATCTCGGATGCAGTATTTTACAACATTCCTGGCATATCGAAACCTACTTCTCGGTGGGAACATTATATACGTCTGTAACGTATCACAACCTAACCTAACCCATCTAGCCCCTCGCTGGTAATGTTTTACAAAATCCCGTTCGTGTCGTCCCGTACGTCTCGGTTGGGATATTATATACCTCTATAGCGTAATATATCCTAACCTAAGGCAGGCTAACATCTCGGATGCAGTATGTTACGCCATTCCTGGCGTATCGGCCCCTACTTCGCGGTGGGAACATTATACACGTCTATAACGTAACATAATCTAAGCTAGCCCATCTAGCCCCTCGCTTGTAATATTTTACAGAATCCCGATCGTGTCGTCCCGTACGTCTCGGTTGGGATATTATATACGTCTATAGCGTTATATATCCTAACGTAAGACAGACTAACATCTCGGATGCAGCATTTTACGCCATTCCTGGCGTATTGGCCCCTACTTCACGGTGGGAACATTACACACGTCTATAACGTAACATAACCTAACCTAACCCATCTAGCCCCTCGCTGGTAATATTTCACAGAATCCCGTTCGTGTCGTCCCGTACATCTCGGTTGGGATGTTATATACGTCTATAGCGTTATATATCCTAACCTAAGGTAGGCTAACATCTCGGATGCAGTATTTTACGCCATTCCTGGTGTATCGGCCCCTACTTCTCGGTGGGAACATTATAAACGTTTATAACGTAACATAACCTAACCTAACCCATCTAGCCCCACGCTGGTAATGTTTTACAGAATCCCGTTCCTGTCGTCCCGTACGTCTCGGTAGGGACATTATATACGTCTACAGCATTATATATCCTAACCTAAGGCAGGTTAACTTCTCGGACGCAGCATTTTGCGCCATTCCTGGCGTATCAGCCCCTACTTCTCGGTGGGAAAACTATAAACGTCTATAACGTTACATAACCTAACCTAACCCATCTAGCCCCTCGCTGGTAATATTTTAGAGAATCCCGTTCGTGTCGTCCCGTACGTCTCGGTTCGGATATTATATACGTCTCTAGCGTTATATATCCTAACCTAAGGCAGGCTATCATCTCGGATGCAGTATTTTACAACATTCCTGGCGTATTGGCCCCTACTTCACGGTGATAACATTACACACGTCTATAACGTAACATAACCTAACCTAACCCATCTAGCCCCTCGCTGGAAATGTTTTACAGAATCCCTTTCGTGTCGTCCCGTACGTCTCGGTTGGGATACTATATACGTCAAAAGAGTTATATATCCTAACCTAAGGCAGGCTAACATCTCGGATGCAGTATCTTACCCCATTCCTGGCGTATCGGCCCCTACTTCTCGGTGGGAACATTATACACGTCTATAACGTAACATAACCTAACCTAGCCCATTTAACCCCTCGCAGGTAATATTTTACAGAATCCCGTTCGGGACGTCCCGTACGTCTCGATTGGGATATTATATACGTCTACTGCGTTATATATCCTAACCTAAGGCAGCCTAACATCTCGGATGCAGTATCTTACGTCATTCCTGGCGTATCGGCCCCTACATCACGGTGGGAACACTATTCACGTCTATAACGTAACATAACCTAACCTAACCCATCTAGCCCCTCGCTGGTAATATTTCACAGAATCCCGTTCGTGTCGTCCCGTACATCTCGGTTGGGATGTTATATACGTCTATAGCGTTATATATCCTAACCTAAGGTAGGCTAACATCTCGGATGCAGTATTTTACGCCATTCCTGGTGTATCGGCCCCTACTTCTCGGTGGGAACATTATAAACGTTTATAACGTAACATAACCTAACCTAACCCATCTAGCCCCTCGCTGGTAATATTTTACAGAATCCCGTTCGTGTCGTCCCGTACGTCTCGGTTGGGATATTATATACGTCTATAGCGTTATATATCGTAACCTAAGGCAGGCTATCATCTCGGATGCAGTATTTTGCAACATTCCTGGCGCATATGCCTCTACTTCTCGGTGGGAACATTATAGTCGTCTATAACGTAACATAACCTAACCTAACCCATCTAGCACCCCGCTGGTAATGTTTTACAGAATCCCGTTCGTGTCGTCCCGTACGTCTCGGTTGGGACACTATATACGTCGACAGCTTTATATATCGTAACCTAAGGCAGGCCATCATCTCGGATGTAGTATTTTACAACATTCCTGGCGTATCGGCCCCTACTTCTCGGTGGGAACATTATACACGTCTATAACGTAACATAACCTAACCTAACCCATCTAGCCCCACGCTGGTAATGTTTTACAGAATCCCGTTCCTGTCGTCCCGTACGTCTCGTTTGGGTCATTATATACGTCTACAGCATTATATATCCTAACCTAAGGCAGGCTAACATCTCGGATGCAGCTTTTTACGCCATTCCTGGCGTATCGGCCCCTACTTCTCGGTGGGAAAATTATAAACGTCTATAACGTAACATAACCTAACCTAACCCATCTAGCCCCTCGCTGGTAATGTTTTACAGAATCCCGTTCGTGTCGTCCCGTACGTCTCGGTTGGGACATTATATACGTCTACAGCATTATATATCCTAACCTAAGGCAGGCTAACATCACGGATGCAGCATTTTACGCCATTCCTGGCGTATCGGCCCCTACTTCTCGGTGGGAAAACTATAAACGTCTATAACGTAATATAACCTAACCTAACCCATCTAGCCCCTCGCTGGTAATATTTTACAGAATCCCGTTCGTGTCGTCCCGTACGTCTCGGTTGGGATATTATATACGTCTCTAGCGTTATATATCCTAACCTAAGGCAGGCTATCACCTCGGATGTAGTATTTTACAACATTCGTGACGTATCGGCCCCTACTTCTCGGTGGGAACATTATATAGGTCTATAACGTAATATAACCTAACCTAACACATCTAGCCCCTCGCTGGTAATGTTTTACAGAATCCCGTTCGTGTCGTCCCGAACGTCTCGGTTGGGACACTATATACGTAAGCAGCGTTATATATCCTAACCTAAGGCAGGCTAACATATCGGATGCAGTTTTTTACAACATTCCTGCCGTATCGGCCCCTACTTCTCGGTGGGAACATTATATAGGTCTATAACGTAATATAACCTAACCTAACACATCTAGCCACTCGCTGGTAATGTTTTACAGAATCCCGTTCGTGTCGTTCCGTACGTCTCGGTTGGGATATTATATACGTCTATAGCGTTATATATCGTAACCTAAGGCAGGCTATCATCTCGGATGCAGTATTTTGCAACATTCCTGGCGTATACGACTCTACTTCTCGGTGGGAACATTATAGTCGTCTATAACGTAACATAACCTAACCTAACACATCTAGCCCCTCGCTGGTAATGTTTTACAGAATCCCGTTCGTGTCGTCCCGTACGTCTCGGTTGGGACGTTATATACGTCTACAGCATTATATATCCTAACCTAAGGCAGGTTAACATCTCGGACGCAGCATTTTACGCCATTCCTGGCGTATCGGCCCCTACTTCTCGGTGGGAAAACTATAAACGTCTATAACGTTACATAACCTAACCTAACCCATCTAGCCCCTCGCTGGTAATATTTTACAGAATCCCGTTCGTGTCGTCCCGTACGTCTCGGTTCGGATATTATATACGTCTCTAGCGTTATATATCCTAACCTAAGGCAGGCTATCACCTCGGATGTAGTATTTTACTACATTCCTGACGTATCGGCCCCTACTTCTCGGTGGGAACATTATATAGGTCTATAACGTCACATAACCTAACCTAACCCATCTAGCACCCCGCTGGTAATGTTTTACAGAATCCCGTTCGTGTCGTCCCGTACGTCTCGGTTGGGACACTATATACGTCGACAGCTTTATATATCGTAACCTAAGGCAGGCCATCATCTCGGATGTAGTATTTTACAACATTCCTGGCGTATCGGCCCCTACTTCTCGGTGGGAACATTATACACGTCTATAACGTAACATAACCTAACCTAACCCATCTAGCCCCACGCTGGTAATGTTTTACAGAATCCCGTTCCTGTCGTCCCGTACGTCTCGGTTGGGACATTATATACGTCTACAGCATTATATATCCTAATCTAAGGCAGGCTAACATCTCGGATGCAGCTTTTTACGCCATTCCTGGCGTATCGGCCCCTACTTCTCGGTGGGAAAATTATAAACGTCTATAACGTAACATAACCTAACCTAACCCATCTAGCCCCTCGCTGGTAATATTTTACAGAATCCCGTTCGTGTCGTCCCGTACATCTCGGTTGTGATATTATATACGTCTATAACGTTATATATATTTACCTAACGCAGGCTATCATCTCGGATGCAGTATTTTACAACATTCCTGGCATATCGAAACCTACTTCTCGGTGGGAACATTATATACGTCTGTAACGTATCACAACCTAACCTAACCCATCTAGCCCCTCGCTGGTAATATTTTACAGAATCCCGTTCGTGTCGTCCCGTACGTCTCGGTTGCGATATTATATACGTCTATAGCGTTATATATCGTAACCTAAGGCAGGCTATCATCTCGGATGCAGTACTTTAAAACATTCCTGGCGCATCGGCCTCTACATCTCGGTGGGAACATTATATTCGTCTATAACGTAATATAACCTAACCTAACCCATCTAGCCCCTCGCTGGTAATATTTTACAGAATCCCGTTCGTGTCGTCCCGTACGTCTCGGTTGGGATATTATATACGTCTATAGCGTTATATATCGTAACCTAAGGCAGGCTATCATCTCGGATGCAGTATTTTGCAACATTCCTGGCGCATATGCCTCTACTTCTCGGTGGGAACATTATAGTCGTCTATAACGTAACATAACCTAACCTAACCCATCTAGCACCCCGCTGGTAATGTTTTACAGAATCCCGTTCGTGTCGTCCCGTACGTCTCGGTTGGGACACTATATACGTCCACAGCTTTATATATCGTAACCTAAGGCAGGCCATCATCTCGGATGTAGTATTTTACAACATTCCTGGCGTATCGGCCCCTACTTCTCGGTGGGAACATTATACACGTCTATAACGTAACATAACCTAACCTAACCCATCTAGCCCCACGCTGGTAATGTTTTACAGAATCCCGTTCCTGTCGTCCCGTACGTCTCGTTTGGGTCATTATATACGTCTACAGCATTATATATCCTAACCTAAGGCAGGCTAACATCTCGGATGCAGCTTTTTACGCCATTCCTGGCGTATCGGCCCCTACTTCTCGGTGGGAAAATTATAAACGTCTATAACGTAACATAACCTAACCTATCCCATCTAGCCCCTCGCTGGTAATGTTTCACAGAATCCCGTTCGTGTCGTCCCGTACGTCTCGGTTGGGACATTATATACGTCTACAGCATTATATATCCTAACCTAAGGCAGGCTAACATCACGGATGCAGCATTTTACGCCATTCCTGGCGTATCGGCCCCTACTTCTCGGTGGGAAAACTATAAACGTCTATAACGTAATATAACCTAACCTAACCCATCTAGCCCCTCGCTGGTAATATTTTACAGAATCCCGTGCGTGTCGTCCCGTACGTCTCGGTTGGGATATTATATACGTCTCTAGCGTTATATATCCTAACCTAAGGCAGGCTATCACCTCGGATGTAGTATTTTACAACATTCGTGACGTATCGGCCCCTACTTCTCGGTGGGAACATTATATAGGTCTATAACGTAATATAACCTAACCTAACACATCTAGCCCCTCGCTGGTAATGTTTTACAGAATCCCGTTCGTGTCGTCCCGAACGTCTCGGTTGGGACACTATATACGTAAACAGCGTTATATATCCTAACCTAAGGCAGGCTAACATATCGGATGCAGTTTTTTACAACATTCCTGCCGTATCGGCCCCTACTTCTCGGTGGGAACATTATATAGGTCTATAACGTAATATAACCTAACCTAACACATCTAGCCACTCGCTGGTAATGTTTTACAGAATCCCGTTCGTGTCGTTCCGTACGTCTCGGTTGGGATATTATATACGTCTATAGCGTTATATATCGTAACCTAAGGCAGGCTATCATCTCGGATGCAGTATTTTGCAACATTCCTGGCGTATACGACTCTACTTCTCGGTGGGAACATTATAGTCGTCTATAACGTAACATAACCTAACCTAACACATCTAGCCCCTCGCTGGTAATGTTTTACAGAATCCCGTTCGTGTCGTCCCGTACGTCTCGGTTGGGACGTTATATACGTCTACAGCATTATATATCCTAACCTAAGGCAGGTTAACATCTCGGACGCAGCATTTTACGCCATTCCTGGCGTATCGGCCCCTACTTCTCGGTGGGAAAACTATAAACGTCTATAACGTTACATAACCTAACCTAACCCATCTAGCCCCTCGCTGGTAATATTTTACAGAATCCCGTTCGTGTCGTCCCGTACGTCTCGGTTCGGATATTATATACGTCTCTAGCGTTATATATCCTAACCTAAGGCAGGCTATCACCTCGGATGTAGTATTTTACTACATTCCTGACGTATCGGCCCCTACTTCTCGGTGGGAACATTATATAGGTCTATAACGTCACATAACCTAACCTAACCCATCTAGCCCCTCGCTGGTAATGTTTTACAAAATCCCGTTCGTGTCGTCCCGTACGTCTCGGTTGGGATATTATATACCTCTATAGCGTAATATATCCTAACCTAAGGCAGGCTATCATCTCGGATGCAGTATTTTACAACATTCCTGGCGTATTGGCCCCTACTTCACGGTGGGAACATTACACACGTCTATAACGTAACATAACCTAACCTAACCCATCTAGCCCCTCGCTGGTAATATTTCACAGAATCCCGTTCGTGTCGTCCCGTACGTCTCGGTTGGGACATTATATACGTCTACAGCATTATATATCCTAACCTAAGGCAGGCTAACATCTCGGATGCAGATTTTTACGCCATTCCTGGCGTATCGGTCCCTACTTCTCGGTGGGAAAACTATAAACGTCTATAACGTAACATAACCTAACCTAACCCATCTAGCCCCTCGCTGGTAATATTTTACAGAATCCCGTTCGTGTCGTTCCGTACATTTCGGTTGGGATATTATATACGTCTATAGCGTTATATATCCTTACCTAAGGCAGGCTATCATCTCGGATGCAGTATTTTACAACATTCCTGGCATATCGAAACCTACTTCTCGGTGGGAACATTATATACGTCTGTAACGTATCACAACCTAACCTAACCCATCTAGCCCCTCGCTGGTAATGTTTTACAAAATCCCGTTCGTGTCGTCCCGTACGTCTCGGTTGGGATATTATATACCTCTATAGCGTAATATATCCTAACCTAAGGCAGGCTATCATCTCGGATGCAGTATTTTACAACATTCCTGGCGAATTGGCCCCTACTTCACGGTGGGAACATTACACACGTCTATAACGTAACATAACCTAACCTAACCCATCTAGTCCCTTGCTGGTAATATTTCACAGAATCCCGTTCGTGTCGTCCCGTACATCTCGGTTGGGATGTTATATACGTCTATAGCGTTATATATCCTAACCTAAGGTAGGCTAACATCTCGGATGCAGTATTTTACGCCATTCCTGGTGTATCGGCCCCTACTTCTCGGTGGGAACATTATAAACGTTTATAACGTAACATAACCTAACCTAACCCATCTAGCCCCACGCTGGTAATGTTTTACAGAATCCCGTTCCTGTCGTCCCGTACGTCTCGGTTGGGACATTATATACGTCTACAGCATTATATATCCTAACCTAAGGCAGGCTAACATCTCGGATGCAGCTTTTTACGCCATTCCTGGCGTATCGGCCCCTACTTCTCGGTGGGAAAATTATAAACGTCTATAACGTAACATAACCTAACCTAACCCATCTAGCCCCTCGCTGGTAATGTTTTACAGAATCCCGTTCGTGTCGTCCCGTACGTCTCGGTTGGGACATTATATACGTCTACAGCATTATATATCCTAACCTAAGGCAGGCTAACATCACGGATGCAGCATTTTACGCCATTCCTGGCGTATCGGCCCCTACTTCTCGGTGGGAAAACTATAAACGTCTATAACGTAATATAACCTAACCTAACCCATCTAGCCCCTCGCTGGTAATATTTTACAGAATCCCGTTCGTGTCGTCCCGTACGTCTCGGTTGGGATATTATATACGTCTCTAGCGTTATATATCCTAACCTAAGGCAGGCTATCACCTCGGATGTAGTATTTTACAACATTCGTGACGTATCGGCCCCTACTTCTCGGTGGGAACATTATATAGGTCTATAACGTAATATAACCTAACCTAACACATCTAGCCCCTCGCTGGTAATGTTTTACAGAATCCCGTTCGTGTCGTCCCGAACGTCTCGGTTGGGACACTATATACGTAAGCAGCGTTATATATCCTAACCTAAGGCAGGCTAACATATCGGATGCAGTTTTTTACAACATTCCTGCCGTATCGGCCCCTACTTCTCGGTGGGAACATTATATAGGTCTATAACGTAATATAACCTAACCTAACACATCTAGCCACTCGCTGGTAATGTTTTACAGAATCCCGTTCGTGTCGTTCCGTACGTCTCGGTTGGGATATTATATACGTCTATAGCGTTATATATCGTAACCTAAGGCAGGCTATCATCTCGGATGCAGTATTTTGCAACATTCCTGGCGTATACGACTCTACTTCTCGGTGGGAACATTATAGTCGTCTATAACGTAACATAACCTAACCTAACACATCTAGCCCCTCGCTGGTAATGTTTTACAGAATCCCGTTCGTGTCGTCCCGTACGTCTCGGTTGGGACGTTATATACGTCTACAGCATTATATATCCTAACCTAAGGCAGGTTAACATCTCGGACGCAGCATTTTACGCCATTCCTGGCGTATCGGCCCCTACTTCTCGGTGGGAAAACTATAAACGTCTATAACGTTACATAACCTAACCTAACCCATCTAGCCCCTCGCTGGTAATATTTTACAGAATCCCGTTCGTGTCGTCCCGTACGTCTCGGTTCGGATATTATATACGTCTCTAGCGTTATATATCCTAACCTAAGGCAGGCTATCACCTCGGATGTAGTATTTTACTACATTCCTGACGTATCGGCCCCTACTTCTCGGTGGGAACATTATATAGGTCTATAACGTCACATAACCTAACCTAACCCATCTAGCACCCCGCTGGTAATGTTTTACAGAATCCCGTTCGTGTCGTCCCGTACGTCTCGGTTGGGACACTATATACGTCGACAGCTTTATATATCGTAACCTAAGGCAGGCCATCATCTCGGATGTAGTATTTTACAACATTCCTGGCGTATCGGCCCCTACTTCTCGGTGGGAACATTATACACGTCTATAACGTAACATAACCTAACCTAACCCATCTAGCCCCACGCTGGTAATGTTTTACAGAATCCCGTTCCTGTCGTCCCGTACGTCTCGGTTGGGACATTATATACGTCTACAGCATTATATATCCTAATCTAAGGCAGGCTAACATCTCGGATGCAGCTTTTTACGCCATTCCTGGCGTATCGGCCCCTACTTCTCGGTGGGAAAATTATAAACGTCTATAACGTAACATAACCTAACCTAACCCATCTAGCCCCTCGCTGGTAATATTTTACAGAATCCCGTTCGTGTCGTCCCGTACATCTCGGTTGTGATATTATATACGTCTATAACGTTATATATATTTACCTAACGCAGGCTATCATCTCGGATGCAGTATTTTACAACATTCCTGGCATATCGAAACCTACTTCTCGGTGGGAACATTATATACGTCTGTAACGTATCACAACCTAACCTAACCCATCTAGCCCCTCGCTGGTAATATTTTACAGAATCCCGTTCGTGTCGTCCCGTACGTCTCGGTTGCGATATTATATACGTCTATAGCGTTATATATCGTAACCTAAGGCAGGCTATCATCTCGGATGCAGTACTTTAAAACATTCCTGGCGCATCGGCCTCTACATCTCGGTGGGAACATTATATTCGTCTATAACGTAATATAACCTAACCTAACCCATCTAGCCCCTCGCTGGTAATATTTTACAGAATCCCGTTCGTGTCGTCCCGTACGTCTCGGTTGGGATATTATATACGTCTATAGCGTTATATATCGTAACCTAAGGCAGGCTATCATCTCGGATGCAGTATTTTGCAACATTCCTGGCGCATATGCCTCTACTTCTCGGTGGGAACATTATAGTCGTCTATAACGTAACATAACCTAACCTAACCCATCTAGCACCCCGCTGGTAATGTTTTACAGAATCCCGTTCGTGTCGTCCCGTACGTCTCGGTTGGGACACTATATACGTCCACAGCTTTATATATCGTAACCTAAGGCAGGCCATCATCTCGGATGTAGTATTTTACAACATTCCTGGCGTATCGGCCCCTACTTCTCGGTGGGAACATTATACACGTCTATAACGTAACATAACCTAACCTAACCCATCTAGCCCCACGCTGGTAATGTTTTACAGAATCCCGTTCCTGTCGTCCCGTACGTCTCGTTTGGGTCATTATATACGTCTACAGCATTATATATCCTAACCTAAGGCAGGCTAACATCTCGGATGCAGCTTTTTACGCCATTCCTGGCGTATCGGCCCCTACTTCTCGGTGGGAAAATTATAAACGTCTATAACGTAACATAACCTAACCTATCCCATCTAGCCCCTCGCTGGTAATGTTTCACAGAATCCCGTTCGTGTCGTCCCGTACGTCTCGGTTGGGACATTATATACGTCTACAGCATTATATATCCTAACCTAAGGCAGGCTAACATCACGGATGCAGCATTTTACGCCATTCCTGGCGTATCGGCCCCTACTTCTCGGTGGGAAAACTATAAACGTCTATAACGTAATATAACCTAACCTAACCCATCTAGCCCCTCGCTGGTAATATTTTACAGAATCCCGTGCGTGTCGTCCCGTACGTCTCGGTTGGGATATTATATACGTCTCTAGCGTTATATATCCTAACCTAAGGCAGGCTATCACCTCGGATGTAGTATTTTACAACATTCGTGACGTATCGGCCCCTACTTCTCGGTGGGAACATTATATAGGTCTATAACGTAATATAACCTAACCTAACACATCTAGCCCCTCGCTGGTAATGTTTTACAGAATCCCGTTCGTGTCGTCCCGAACGTCTCGGTTGGGACACTATATACGTAAACAGCGTTATATATCCTAACCTAAGGCAGGCTAACATATCGGATGCAGTTTTTTACAACATTCCTGCCGTATCGGCCCCTACTTCTCGGTGGGAACATTATATAGGTCTATAACGTAATATAACCTAACCTAACACATCTAGCCACTCGCTGGTAATGTTTTACAGAATCCCGTTCGTGTCGTTCCGTACGTCTCGGTTGGGATATTATATACGTCTATAGCGTTATATATCGTAACCTAAGGCAGGCTATCATCTCGGATGCAGTATTTTGCAACATTCCTGGCGTATACGACTCTACTTCTCGGTGGGAACATTATAGTCGTCTATAACGTAACATAACCTAACCTAACACATCTAGCCCCTCGCTGGTAATGTTTTACAGAATCCCGTTCGTGTCGTCCCGTACGTCTCGGTTGGGACGTTATATACGTCTACAGCATTATATATCCTAACCTAAGGCAGGTTAACATCTCGGACGCAGCATTTTACGCCATTCCTGGCGTATCGGCCCCTACTTCTCGGTGGGAAAACTATAAACGTCTATAACGTTACATAACCTAACCTAACCCATCTAGCCCCTCGCTGGTAATATTTTACAGAATCCCGTTCGTGTCGTCCCGTACGTCTCGGTTCGGATATTATATACGTCTCTAGCGTTATATATCCTAACCTAAGGCAGGCTATCACCTCGGATGTAGTATTTTACTACATTCCTGACGTATCGGCCCCTACTTCTCGGTGGGAACATTATATAGGTCTATAACGTCACATAACCTAACCTAACCCATCTAGCCCCTCGCTGGTAATGTTTTACAAAATCCCGTTCGTGTCGTCCCGTACGTCTCGGTTGGGATATTATATACCTCTATAGCGTAATATATCCTAACCTAAGGCAGGCTATCATCTCGGATGCAGTATTTTACAACATTCCTGGCGTATTGGCCCCTACTTCACGGTGGGAACATTACACACGTCTATAACGTAACATAACCTAACCTAACCCATCTAGCCCCTCGCTGGTAATATTTCACAGAATCCCGTTCGTGTCGTCCCGTACGTCTCGGTTGGGACATTATATACGTCTACAGCATTATATATCCTAACCTAAGGCAGGCTAACATCTCGGATGCAGATTTTTACGCCATTCCTGGCGTATCGGTCCCTACTTCTCGGTGGGAAAACTATAAACGTCTATAACGTAACATAACCTAACCTAACCCATCTAGCCCCTCGCTGGTAATATTTTACAGAATCCCGTTCGTGTCGTTCCGTACATTTCGGTTGGGATATTATATACGTCTATAGCGTTATATATCCTTACCTAAGGCAGGCTATCATCTCGGATGCAGTATTTTACAACATTCCTGGCATATCGAAACCTACTTCTCGGTGGGAACATTATATACGTCTGTAACGTATCACAACCTAACCTAACCCATCTAGCCCCTCGCTGGTAATGTTTTACAAAATCCCGTTCGTGTCGTCCCGTACGTCTCGGTTGGGATATTATATACCTCTATAGCGTAATATATCCTAACCTAAGGCAGGCTATCATCTCGGATGCAGTATTTTACAACATTCCTGGCGAATTGGCCCCTACTTCACGGTGGGAACATTACACACGTCTATAACGTAACATAACCTAACCTAACCCATCTAGTCCCTTGCTGGTAATATTTCACAGAATCCCGTTCGTGTCGTCCCGTACATCTCGGTTGGGATGTTATATACGTCTATAGCGTTATATATCCTAACCTAAGGTAGGCTAACATCTCGGATGCAGTATTTTACGCCATTCCTGGTGTATCGGCCCCTACTTCTCGGTGGGAACATTATAAACGTTTATAACGTAACATAACCTAACCTAACCCATCTAGCCCCACGCTGGTAATGTTTTACAGAATCCCGTTCCTGTCGTCCCGTACGTCTCGGTTGGGACATTATATACGTCTACAGCATTATATATCCTAACCTAAGGCAGGCTAACATCTCGGATGCAGCTTTTTACGCCATTCCCGGCGTATCGGCCCCTACTTCTCGGTGGGAAAATTATAAACGTCTATAACGTAACATAACCTAACCTAACCCATCTAGCCCCTCGCTGGTAATATTTTACAGAATCCCGTTCGTGTCGTCCCGTACATCTCGGTTGGGACATTATATACGTCTATAACGTTATATATATTTACCTAACGCAGGCTATCATCTCGGATGCAGTATTTTACAACATTCCTGGCATATCGAAACCTACTTCTCGGTGGGAACATTATATACGTCTGTAACGTATCACAACCTAACCTAACCCATCTAGCCCCTCGCTGGTAATATTTTACAGAATCCCGTTCGTGTCGTCCCGTACGTCTCGGTTGGGATATTATATACGTCTATAGCGTTATATATCGTAACCTAAGGCAGGCTATCATCTCGGATGCAGAACTTTAAAACATTCCTGGCGCATCGGCCTCTACATCTCGGTGGGAACATTATATTCGTCTATAACGTAATATAACCTAACCTAACACATCTAGCCCCTCGCTGGTAATATTTTACAGAATCCCGTTCGTGTCGTCCCGTACGTCTCGGTTGGGATATTATATACGTCTATAGCGTTATATATCGTAACCTAAGGCAGGCTATCATCTCGGATGCAGTATTTTGCAACATTCCTGGCGCATATGCCTCTACTTCTCGGTGGGAACATTATAGTCGTCTATAACGTAACATAACCTAACCTAACCCATCTAGCACCCCGCTGGTAATGGTTTACAGAATCCCGTTCGTGTCGTCCCGTACGTCTCGGTTGGGAAACTATATACGTCGACAGCTTTATATATCGTAACCTAAGGCAGGCCATCATCTCGGATGTAGTATTTTACAACATTCCTGGCGTATCGGCCCCTACTTCTCGGTGGGAACATTATACACGTCTATAACGTAACATAACCTAACCTAACCCATCTAGCCCCACGCTGGTAATGTTTTACAGAATCCCGTTCCTGTCGTGCCGTACGTCTCGGTTGGGACATTATATACGTCTACAGCATTATATATCCTAACCTAAGGCAGGCTAACATCTCGGATGCAGCTTTTTACGCCATTCCTGGCGTATCGGCCCCTACTTCTCGGTGGGAAAATTATAAACGTCTATAACGTAACATAACCTAACCTAACCCATCTAGCCCCTCGCTGGTAATATTTTACAGAATCCCGTTCGTGTCGTCCCGTACATCTCGGTTGGGATATTATATACGTCTATAACGTTATATATATTTACCTAACGCAGGCTATCATCTCGGATGCAGTATTTTACAACATTCCTGGCATATCGAAACCTACTTCTCGGTGGGAACATTATATACGTCTGTAACGTATCACAACCTAACCTAACCCATCTAGCCCCTCGCTGGTAATGTTTTACAAAATCCCGTTCGTGTCGTCCCGTACGTCTCGGTTGGGATATTATATACCTCTATAGCGTAATATATCCTAACCTAAGGCAGGCTATCATCTCGGATGCAGTATTTTACAACATTCCTGGCGTATTGGCCCCTACTTCTCGGTGGGAACATTATACACATCTATAACGTAACATAACCTAACCTAACACATCTAGCCCCTCGCTGGTAATGTTTTACAGAATCCCGTTCGTGTCGTCCCGTACGTCTCGGTTGGGACATTATATACGTCTACAGCATTATATATCCTAACCTAAGGCAGGCTAGCATCACGGATGAAGCATTTTACGCCATTCCTGGCGTATCGGCCCCTACTTCTCGGTGGGAAAACTATAAACGTCTATAACGTAATATAACCTAACCTAACCCATCTAGCCCCTCGCTGGTAATATTTTACAGAATCCCGTTCGTGTCGTCCCGTACATCTCGGTTCGGATATTATATACGTCTCTAGCGTTATATATCGTAACCTAAGGCAGGCTATCACCTCGGATGTAGTATTTTACTACATTCCTGACGTATCGGCCCCTACTTCTCGGTGGGAACATTATATAGGTCTATAACGTCACATAACCTAACCTAACCCATCTAGCCCCTCGCTGGTAATGTTTTACAAAATCCCATTCGTGTTGTCCCGTACGTCTCGGTTGGGATATTATATACGTCTATAGCGTTATATATCGTAACCTAAGGCAGGCTAACATCTCGGATGCAGTATTTTACGCCATTCCTGGCGTATAGGCCCCTACTTCTCGGTGGGAACATTATACACATCTATAACGTAACATAACCTAACCTAACACATCTAGCCCCTCGCTGGTAATGTTTTACAGAATCCCGTTCGTGTCGTCCCGTACGTCTCGGTTGGGACATTATATACGTCTACAGCATTATATATCCTAACCTAAGGCAGGCTAACATATCGGATGCAGTTTTTTACAACATTCCTGCCGTATCGGCCCCTACTTCTCGGTGGGAACATTATATTCGTCTATAACGTAATATAACCTAACCTAACACATCTAGCACCTCGCTGGTAATGTTTTACAGAATACCGTTCGTGACGTCCCGTACGTCTCGGTTGAGATATTATATACGTCTATAGCGTTATATATCCTAACCTAAGGCAGGCTATCATCTCGGATGCAGTATTTTACAACATTCCTGGCATATCGAACCCTACTTCTCGGTGGGAACATTATATGCATCTGCAACGTATCACAACCTAACCTAACCCATCTAGCCCCTCGCTGGTAATGTTTTACAAAATCCCGTTCGTGTCGTCCCGTACGTCTCGGTTGGGATATTATATACCGCTATAGCGTAATATATCCTAACCTAAGGTAGGCTATCATCTCGGATGCAGTATTTTACAACATTCCTGGCGTATTGGCCCCTACTTCTCGGTAGGAACATTATGTAGGTCTAAAACGTAATATAACCTAACCTAACACATCTAGCCACTCGCTGGTAATGTTTTACAGAATCCCGTTCGCGTCGTCCCGTACGTCTCGGTTGGGATATTATATACGTCTATAGCGTTATATATCCTAACCTAAGGCAGCCTAACATCTCGGATGCAGCATTTTACGCCATTCCTGGCGTATCGGCCCCTACTTCTCGGTGGGAACATTATAAACGTCTATAACGTAACATAACCTAACCTAACCCATCTAGCCCCTCGCTGGTAATATTTTGCAGAATCCCATTCGTGTTGTCCCGTACGTCTCGGTTGGGATATTATATACGTCTATAGCGTTATATATCGTAACCTAAGGCAGGCTAACATGTCGGATGCAGTATTTTACGCCATTCCTGGCGTATCGGCCCCTACTTCTCGGTGGGAACATTATACACATCTATAACGTAACATAACCTAACCTAACACATCTAGCCCCTCGCTGGTAATGCTTTACAGAATCCCGTTCGTGTCGTCCCGTACGTCTCGGTTGGGACATTATATACGTCTACAGCATTATATATCCTAACCTAAGGCAGGCTAACATCACGGATGAAGCATTTTACGCCATTCCTGGCGTATCGGCCCCTACTTCTCGGTGGGAAAACTATAAACGTCTATAACGTAATATAACCTAACCTAACCCATCTAGCCCCTCGCTGGTAATATTTTACAGAATCCCGTTCGTGTCGTCCCGTACGTCTCGGTTGGGATATTATATACGTCTCTAGCGTTATATATCCTAACCTAAGGCAGGCTATCACCTCGGATGTAGTATTTTACAACATTCGTGACGTATCGGCCCCTACTTCTCGGTGGGAACATTATATAGGTCTATAACGTAATATAACCTAACCTAACACATCTAGCCCCTCGCTGGTAATGTTTTACAGAATCCCGTTCCTGTCGTTCCGTACGTCTCGGTTGGGATATTATATACGTCTATAGCGTTATATATCGTAACCTAAGGCAGGCTATCATCTCGGATGCAGTATTTTGCAACATTCCTGGCGTATACGTCTCTACTTCTCGGTGGGAACATTATAGTCGTCTATAACGTAACATAACCTAACCTAACACATCTAGCCCCTCGCTGGTAATGTTTTACAGAATCCCGTTCGTGACGTCCCGTACGTCTCGGTTGAGATATTATATACGTCCATAGCGTTATATATCCTAACCTAAGGCAGGCTAACATCTCGGATGTAGTATTTTACAAAATTTCTTGCGTATTCGCCCCTACTTCTCGGTGGGAACATTATATAGATCTCTAACGTATTATAACCTAACCTAACACATCTAGCCCCTCGCTGGTAATGTTTTACAGAATCCCGTTCGTGTCGTCCCGTACGTCTCGGTTGGGACGTTATATACGTCTACAGCATTATATATCCTAACCTAAGGCAGGTTAACATCTCGGATGCAGCTTTTTACGCCATTCCTGGCGTATCGGCCCCTACTTCTCGGTGGGAAAACTATAAACGTCTATAACGTAATATAACCTAACCTAACCCATCTAGCCCCTCGCTGGTAATATTTTACAGAATCCCGTTCGTGTCGTCCCGTACATCTCGGTTGGGATATTATATACGTCTATAACGTTATATATATTTACCTAAGGCAGGCTATCATCTCGGATGCAGTATTTTACAACATTCCTGGCATATCGAAACCTACTTCTCGGTGGGAACATTATATACGTCTGTAACGTATCACAACCTAACCTAACCCATCTAGCCCCTCGCTGGTAATGTTTTACAAAATCCCGTTCGTGTCGTCCCGTACGTCTCGGTTGGGATATTATATACCTCTATAGCGTAATATATCCTAACCTAAGGCAGGCTATCATCTCGGATGCAGTATTTTACAACATTCCTGGCGTATTGGCCCCTACTTCTCGGTAGGAACATTATGTAGGTCTAAAACGTAATATAACCTAACCTAACACATCTAGCCACTCGCTGGTAATGTTTTACAGAATCCCGTTCGCGTCGTCCCGTACGTCTCGGTTGGGATATTATATACGTCTATAGCGTTATATATCCTAACCTAAGGCAAGCTAACATCTCGGATGCAGCATTTTACGCCATTCCTGGCGTATCGGCCCCTACTTCTCGGTGGGAACATTATAAACGTCCATAACGTAACATAACCTAACCTAACCCATCTAGCCCCTCGCTGGTAATATTTTGCAGAATCCCATTCGTGTTGTCCCGTACGTCTCGGTTGGGATATTATATACGTCTATAGCGTTATATATCGTAACCTAAGGCAGGCTAACATCTCGGATGCAGTATTTTACGCCATTCCTGGCGTATGGGCCCCTACTTCTCGGTGGGAACATTATACACATCTATAACGTAACATAACCTAACCTAACACATCTAGTCCCTCGCTGGTAATGTTTTACAGAATCCCGTTCGTGTCGTCCCGTACGTCTCGGTTGGGACATTATATACGTCTACAGCATTATATATCCTAACCTAAGGCAGGTTAACATCTCGGACGCAGCATTTTACGCCATTCCTGGCGTATCAGCCCCTACTTCTCGGTGGGAAAACTATAAACGTCTATAACGTTACATAACCTAACCTAACCCATCTAGCCCCTCGCTGGTAATATTTTACAGAATCCCGTTCGTGTCGTCCCGTACGTCTCGGTTCGGATATTATATACGTCTCTAGCGTTATATATCGTAACCTAAGGCAGGCTATCACCTCGGATGTAGTATTTTACTACATTCCTGACGTATCGGCCCCTACTTCTCGGTGGGAACATTATATAGGTCTATAACGTCACATAACCTAACCTAACCCATCTAGCCCCTCGCTGGTAATGTTTTACAAAATCCCGTTCGTGTCGTCCCGTACGTCTCGGTTGGGATATTATATACCTCTATAGCGTAATATATCCTAACCTAAGGCAGGCTATCATCTCGGATGCAGTATTTTACAACATTCCTGGCGTATTGGCCCCTACTTCACGGTGGGAACATTACACACGTCTATAACGTAACATAACCTAACCTAACCCATCTAGCCCCTCGCTGGTAATGTTTTACAGAATCCCTTTCGTGTCGTCCCGTACGTCTCGGTTGGGATACTATATACGTCAAAAGAGTTATATATCCTAACCTAAGGCAGGCTAACATCTCGGATGCAGTATCTTACACCATTCCTGGCGTATCGGCCTCTACATCACGGTGGGAACACTATTCACGTCTATAACGTAACATAACCTAACCTAACCCATCTAGCCCCTCGCTGGTAATATTTCACAGAATCCCGTTCGTGTCGTCCCGTACATCTCGGTTGGGATGTTATATACGTCTATAGCGTTATATATCCTAACCTAAGGTAGGCTAACATCTCGGATGCAGTATTTTACGCCATTCCTGGTGTATCGGCCCCTACTTCTCGGTGGGAACATTATAAACGTCTATAACGTAACATAACCTAACCTAACCCATCTAGCCCCTCGCTGGTAATATTTTACAGAATCCCGTTCGTGTCGTCCCGTACGTCTCGGTTGGGATATTATATACGTCTATAGCGTTATATATCCTAACCTAAGGCAGGCTATCATCTCGGATGCAGTATTTTGCAACATTCCTGGCGCATATGCCTCTACTTCTCGGTGGGAACATTATAGTCGTCTATAACGTAACATAACCTAACCTAACCCATCTAGCACCCCGCTGGTAATGGTTTACAGAATCCCGTTCGTGTCGTCCCGTACGTCTCGGTTGGGACACTATATACGTCGACAGCTTTATATATCGTAACCTAAGGCAGGCCATCATCTCGGATGTAGTATTTTACAACATTCCTGGCGTATCGGCCCCTACTTCTCGGTGGGAACATTATACACGTCTATAACGTAACATAACCTATCCTAACCCATCTAGCACCACGCTGGTAATGTTTTACAGAATCCCGTTCCTGTCGTCCCGTACGTCTCGGTTGGGACATTATATACGTCTACAGCATTATATATCCTAACCTAAGGCAGGCTAACATCTCGGATGCAGCTTTTTACGCCATTCCTGGCGTATCGGCCCCTACTTCTCGGTGGGAAAACTATAAACGTCTATAACGTAACATAACCTAACCTAACCCATCTAGCCCCTCGCTGGTAATATTTTACAGAATCCCGTTCGTGTCGTCCCGTACATCTCGGTTGGGATATTATATACGTCTATAACGTTATATATATTTACCTAAGGCAGGCTATCATCTCGGATGCAGTATTTTACAACATTCCTGGCATATCGAAACCTACTTCTCGGTGGGAACATTATATACGTCTGTAACGTATCACAACCTAACCTAACCCATCTAGCCCCTCGCTGGTAATGTTTTACAAAATCCCGTTCGTGTCGTCCCGTACGTCTCGGTTGGGATATTATATACCTCTATAGAGTAATATATCCTAACCTAAGGCAGGCTATCATCTCGGATGCAGCATTTTACGCCATTCCTGGCGTATCGGCCCCTACTTCTCGGTGGGAACATTATAAACGTCTATAACGTAACATAACCTAACCTAACCCATCTAGCCCCTCGCTGGTAATATTTTGCAGAATCCCATTCGTGTTGTCCCGTACGTCTCGGTTGGGATATTATATACGTCTATAGCGTTATATATCGTAACCTAAGGCAGGCTAACATCTCGGATGCAGTATTTTACGCCATTCCTGGCGTATAGGCCCCTACTTCTCGGTGGGAACATTATACACATCTATAACGTAACATAACCTAACCTAACACATCTAGCCCCTCGCTGGTAATGTTTTACAGAATCCCGTTCGTGTCGTCCCGTACGTCTCGGTTGGGACATTATATACGTCTACAGCATTATATATCCTAACCTAAGGCAGGCTAACATATCGGATGCAGTTTTTTACAACATTCCTGCCGTATCGGCCCCTACTTCTCGGTGGGAACATTATATTCGTCTATAACGTAATATAACCTAACCTAACACATCTAGCACCTCGCTGGTAATGTTTTACAGAATACCGTTCGTGACGTCCCGTACGTCTCGGTTGAGATATTATATACGTCTATAGCGTTATATATCCTAACCTAAGGCAGGCTATCATCTCGGATGCAGTATTTTACAACATTCCTGGCATATCGAACCCTACTTCTCGGTGGGAACATTATATGCATCTGCAACGTATCACAACCTAACCTAACACATCTAGCCCCTCGCTGGTAATGTTTTACAGAATCCCGTTCAGGTCGTCCCGTACGTCTCGGTCGGCACATTATATACGTCTACAGCGTTATATATCCTAACCTAAGGCAGGCTATCATCTCGAATGCAGTATTTTACAACATTCCTGGCATATCGAACCCTACTTCTCGGTGGGAACATTATATATGTCTGTAACGTATCACAACCTAACCTAACACATCTAGCCCCTCGCTGGTAATGTTTTACAGAATCCCGTTCAGGTCGTCCCGTACGTCTCGGTTGGGACATTATATACGTCTACAGCGTTATATATCCTAACCTAAGGCAGGCTATCATCTCGGATGCAGTATTTTACAACATTCCTGGCATATCGAACCCTACTTCTCGGTGGGAACATTATATGCATCTGCAACGTATCACAACATAACCTAACACATCTAGCCCCTCGCTGGTAATGTTTTACAGAATCCCGTTCAGGTCGTCCCGTACGTCTCGGTCGGCACATTATATACGTCTACAGTGTTATATATCCTAACCTAAGGCAGGCTATCATCACGAATGCAGTATTTTACAACATTCCTGGCATATCGAACCCTACTTCTCGGTGGGAACATTATATATGTCTGTAACGTATCACAACCTAACCTAACACATCTAGCCCCTCGCTGGTAATGTTTTACAGAATCCCGTTCAGGTCGTGCCGTACGTCTCGGTTGGGACATTATATACGTCTACAGCGTTATATATCCTAACCTAAGGCAGGCTAACATCTCGGATGCAGTATTTTACGCCATTCCTGGCGTATCGGCCCCTACTTCTCGGTGGGAACATTATATACGTCTGTAACGTATCGCAACCTAACCTAACACATCTAGCCCCTCGCTGGTAATGTTTTACAGAATCCCGTTGGTGACGTCCCGTACGTCTCGGTTGAGATATTATATACGTCCATAGCGTTATATATCCTTACCTAAGGCAGGCTATCATCTCGGATGTAGTATTTTACAAAATTTCTGGCGTATTCGCCCCTACGTCTCGGTGGGAACATTATATAGGTCTATAACGTAACATAATCTAACCTAACCCATCTAGCCCCTCGTTGGTAATATTTCACAGAATCCCGTTCGCGTCGTCCCGTACGTCTCCGTTGGGATATTATATACGTCTATAGCGTTATATATCCTAACCTAAGGCAGGCTAATATCTCGGATGCAGTATTTTACGCCATTCCTGGCGTATCGGCCCCTACTTCACGGTGGGAACATTATACACGTCTATAACGTAACATAACCTAACCTAACCCATCTAGCCCCTCGCTGGTATTATTTCACAGAATCCCGTTCGCGTCGTCCCGTACGTCTCGGTTGGGATATTATATACGTCTATAGCGTTATATATCGTAACCTAAGGCAGGCTAACATCTCGGATGCAGTATTTTACGCCATTCCTGGCGTATCGGCCCCTACTTCTCGGTGGGAACATTATACACATCTATAACGTAACATAACCTAACCTAACACATCTAGCCCCTCGCTGGTAATGTTTTACAGAATCCCGTTCGTGTCGTCCCGTACGTCTCGGTTGGGACACTATATACGTAAACAGCGTTATATATCCTAACCTAAGGCAGGCTAACATATCGGATGCAGTTTTTTACAACATTCCTGCCGTATCGGCCCCTACTTCTCGGTGGGAACATTATATTCGTCTATAACGTAATATAACCTAACCTAACACATCTAGCACCTCGCTGGTAATGTTTTACAGAATACCGTTCGTGACGTCCCGTACGTCTCGGTTGAGATATTATATACGTCTATAGCGTTATATATCCTAACCTAAGGCAGGCTACTATCTCGGATGCAGTATTTTACGCCATTCCTGGCGTATCGGCCCCTACTTCACGGTGGGAACATTATACACGTGTATAACGTAACATAACCTAACCTAACCCATCTAGCCCCTCGCTGGTATTATTTCACAGAATCCCGTTCGCGTCGTCCCGTACGTCTCGGTTGGGATATTATATACGTCTATAGCGTTATATATCGTAACCTAAGGCAGGCTAACATCTCGGATGTAGTATTTTACGCCATTCCTGGCGTATTGGCCCCTACTTCTCGGTGGGAACATTATATACGTCTGTAACGTATCACAACCTAACCTAACCCATCTAGCCCCTCGCTGGTAATGTTTTACAAAATCCCGTTCGTGTCGTCCCGTACGTCTCGGTTGGGATATTATATACCTCTATAGCGTAACATATCCTAACCTAAGGCAGGCTATCATCTCGGATGCAGTATTTTACAACATTCCTGGCGTATTGGCCCCTACTTCACGGTGGGAACATTACACACGTCTATAACGTAACATAACCTAACCTAACACATCTAGCCCCTCGCTGGTAATGTTTTACAGAATCCCGTTCGTGTCGTCCCGTACGTCTCGGTTGGGACATTATATACGTCTACAGCATTATATATCCTAACCTAAGGCAGGCTAACATCTCGGATGCAGCATTTTACGCCATTCCTGGCGTATCGGCCCCTACTTCTCGGTGGGAAAACTATAAACGTCTATAACGTAACATAACCTAACCTAACCCATCTAGCCCCTCGCTGGTAATATTTTACAGAATCCCGTTCGTGTCGTCCCGTACGTCTCGGTTGGGATATTATATACGTCTCTAGCGTTATATATCCTAACCTAAGGCAGGCTATCACCTCGGATGTAGTATTTTACAACATTCCTGACGTATCGGCCCCTACTTCTCGGTGGGAACATTATATAGGTCTATAACGTAATATAACCTAACCTAACACATCTAGCCCGTCGCTGGTAATGTTTTACAGAATCCCGTTCGTGTCGTCCCGTACGTCTCGGTTGGGACACTATATACGTAAACAGCGTTATATATCCTAACCTAAGGCAGGCTAACATATCGGATGCAGTTTTTTACAACATTCCTGCCGTATCGGCCCCTACTTCTCGGTGGGAACATTATACACATCTATAACGTAACATAACCTAACCTAACACATCTAGCCCCTCGCTGGTAATGTTTTACAGAATCCCGTTCGTGTCGTCCCGTACGTCTCGGTTGGGACATTATATACGTCTACAGCATTATATATCCTAACCTAAGGCAGGCTAACATCACGGATGCAGCATTTTACGCCATTCCTGGCGTATCGGCCCCTACTTCTCGGTGGGAAAACTATAAACGTCTATAACGTAATATAACCTAACCTAACCCATCTAGCCCCTCGCTGGTAATATTTTACAGAATCCCGTTCGTGTCGTCCCGTACGTCCCGGTTGGGATATTATATACGTCTATAGCGTTATATATCGTAACCTAAGGCAGGCTAACATCTCGGATGCAGTATTTTACGCCATTCCTGGCGTATCGGCCCCTACTTCTCGGTGGGAACATTATACAAATCTATAACGTAACATAACCTAACCTAACACATCTAGCCCCTCGCTGGTAATGTTTTACAGAATCCCGTTCGTGTCGTCCCGTACGTCTCGGTTGGGACAGTATATACGTAAACAGCGTTATATATCCTAACCTAAGGCAGGCTAACATCTCGGATGCAGTATTTTACGCCATTCCTGGCGTATCGGCCCCTACTTCACGGTGGGAACATTATACACGTCTATAACGTAACATAACCTAACCTAACCCATCTAGCCCCTCGCTGGTATTATTTCACAGAATCCCGTACGTCTCGGTTGGGATATTATATACGTCTACAGCGTTATATATCCTAACCTAAGGCAGGCTATCATCTCGGATGCAGTATTTTGCAACATTCCTGGCGCATATGCCTCTACTTCTCGGTGGGAACATTATAGTCGTCTATATCGTAACATAACCTAACCTAACCCATCTAGCACCCCGCTGGTAATGTTTTACAGAATCCCGTTCGTGTCCTCCCGTACGTCTCTGTTGGGACACTATATACGTCGACAGCTTTATATATCGTAACCTAAGGCAGGCCATCATCTCGGATGTAGTATTTTACAACATTCCTGGCGTATCGGCCCCTACTTCTCGGTGGGAACATAATACACGTCTATAACGTAACATAACCTAACCTAACCCATCTAGCTCCACGCTGGTAATGTTTTACAGAATCCCGTTCCTGTCGTCCCGTACGTCTCGGTTGGGACATTATATACGTCTACAGCAGTATATATCCTAACCTAAGGCAGGCTAACATCTCGGATGCAGCTTTTTACGCCATTCCTGGCGTATCGGCCCCTACTTCTCGGTGGGAAAACTATAAACGTCTATAACGTAACATAACCTAACCTAACCCATCTAGCCCCTCGCTGGTACTATTTCACAGAATCCCGTTCGTGTCGTCCCGTACATCTCGGTTGGGATATTATATACGTCTATAGCGTTATATATCCTAACCTAAGGCAAGCTAACATCTCGGATGCAGCATTTTACGCCATTCCTGGCGTATCGGCCCCTACTTCTCGGTGGGAACATTATAAACGTCTATAACGTAACATAACCTAACCTAACCCATCTAGCCCCTCGCTGGTAATATTTTGCAGAATCCCATTCGTGTTGTCCCGTACGTCTCGGTTGGGATATTATATACGTCTATAGCGTTATATATCGTAACCTAAGGCAGGCTAACATCTCGGATGCAGTATTTTACGCCATTCCTGGCGTATAGGCCCCTACTTCTCGGTGGGAACATTATACACATCTATAACGTAACATAACCTAACCTAACACATCTAGCCCCTCGCTGGTAATGTTTTACAGAATCCCGTTCGTGTCGTCCCGTACGTCTCGGTTGGGACATTATATACGTCTACAGCATTATATATCCTAACCTAAGGCAGGCTAACATCACGGATGCAGCATTTTACGCCATTCCTGGCGTATCGGCCCCTACTTCTCGGTGGGAACATTATATAGGTCTATAACGTAATATAACCTAACCTAACACATCTAGCCCCTCGCTGGTAATGTTTTACAGAATCCCGTTCGTGTCGTCCCGAACGTCTCGGTTGGGACACTATATACGTAAACAGCGTTATATGTCCTAACCTAAAGCAGGCTAACATATCGGATGCAGTTTTTTGCAACATTCCTGCCGTATCGGCCCCTACTTCTCGGTGGGAACATTATATTCGTCTATAACGTAATATAACCTAACCTAACACATCTAGCACCTCGCTGGTAATGTTTTACAGAATACCGTTCGTGACGTCCCGTACGTCTCGGTTGAGATATTATATACGTCTATAGCGTTATATATCCTAACCTAAGGCAGGCTATCATCTCGGATGCAGTATTTTACAACATTCCTGGCATATCGAACCCTACTTCTCGGTGGGAACATTATATGCATCTGCAACGTATCACAACCTAACCTAACACATCTAGCCCCTCGCTGGTAATGTTTTACAGAATCCCGTTCAGGTCGTCCCGTACGTCTCGGTCGGCACATTATATACGTCTACAGCGTTATATATCCTAACCTAAGGCAGGCTATCATCTCGAATGCAGTATTTTACAACATTCCTGGCATATCGAACCCTACTTCTCGGTGGGAACATTATATATGTCTGTAACGTATCACAACCTAACCTAACACATCTAGCCCCTCGCTGGTAATGTTTTACAGAATCCCGTTCAGGTCGTCCCGTACGTCTCGGTTGGGACATTATATACGTCTACAGCGTTATATATCCTAACCTAAGGCAGGCTATCATCTCGGATGCAGTATTTTACAACATTCCTGGCATATCGAACCCTACTTCTCGGTGGGAACATTATATGCATCTGCAACGTATCACAACCTAACCTAACGAATCTAGCCCCTCGCTGGTAATGTTTTACAGAATCCCGTTCAGGTCGTCCCCTACGTCTCGGTCGGCACATTATATACGTCTACAGCGTTATATATCCTAACCTAAGGCAGGCTATCATCACGAATGCAGTATTTTACAACATTCCTGGCATATCGAACCCTACTTCTCGGTGGGAACATTATATATGTCTGTAACGTATCACAACCTAACCTAACACATCTAGCCCCTCGCTGGTAATGTTTTACAGAATCCCGTTCAGGTCGTCCCGTACGTCTCGGTTGGGACATTATATACGTCTACAGCGTTATATATCCTAACCTAAGGCAGGCTAACATCTCGGATGCAGTATTTTACGCCATTCCTGGCGTATCGGCCCCTACTTCTCGGTGGGAACATTATATACGTCTGTAACGTATCGCAACCTAACCTAACACATCTAGCCCCTCGCTGGTAATGTTTTACAGAATCCCGTTGGTGACGTCCCGTACGTCTCGGTTGAGATATTATATACGTCCATAGCGTTATATATCCTTACCTAAGGCAGGCTACCATCTCGGATGTAGTATTTTACAAAATTTCTGGCGTATTCGCCCCTACGTCTCGGTGGGAACATTATATAGGTCTATAACGTAACATAATCTAACCTAACCCATCTAGCCCCTCGTTGGTAATATTTCACAGAATCCCGTTCGCGTCGTCCCGTACGCCTCCGTTAGGATATTATATACGTCTATAGCGTTATATATGCTAACCTAAGGCAGGCTAATATCTCGGATGCAGTATTTTACGCCATTCCTGGCGTATCGGCCCCTACTTCACGGTGGGAACATTATACACGTCTATAACGTAACATAACCTAACCTAACCCATCTAGCCCCTCGCTGGTATTATTTCACAGAATCCCGTTCGCGTCGTCCCGTACGTCTCGGTTGGGATATTATATACGTCTACAGCGTTATATATCCTAACCTAAGGCAGGCTATCATCTCGGATGCAGTATTTTACGCCATTCCTGGCGTATCGGCCCCTACTTCTCGGTGGGAACATTATAAACGTCTATAACGTAACATAACCTAACCTAACCCATCTAGCCCCTCGCTGGTAATATTTTACAGAATCCCATTCGTGTTGTCCCGTACGTCTCGGTTGGGATATTATATACGTCTATAGCGTTATATATCGTAACCTAAGGCAGGCTAACATCTCGGATGCAGTATTTTACGCCATTCCTGGCGTATCGGCCCCTACTTCTCGGTGGGAACATTATACACATCTATAACGTAACATAACCTAACCTAACACATCTAGCCCCTCGCTGGTAATGTTTTACAGAATCCCGTTCGTGTCGTCCCGTACGTCTCGGTTGGGACACTATATACGTAAACAGCGTTATATATCCTAACCTAAGGCAGGCTAACATATCGGATGCAGTTTTTTACAACATTCCTGCCGTATCGGCCCCTACTTCTCGGTGGGAACATTATATTCGTCTATAACGTAATATAACCTAACCTAACACATCTAGCACCTCGCTGGGCAATGTTTTACAGAATACCGTTCGTGACGTCCCGTACGTCTCGGTTGAGATATTATATACGTCTATAGCGTTATATATCCTAACCTAAGGCAGGCTACTATCTCGGATGCAGTATTTTACGCCATTCCTGGCGTATCGGCCCCTACTTCACGGTGGGAACATTATACACGTGTATAACGTAACATAACCTAACCTAACCCATCTAGCCCCTCGCTGGTATTATTTCACAGAATCCCGTTCGCGTCGTCCCGTACGTCTCGGTTGGGATATTATATACGTCTCTAGCGTTATATATCCTAACCTAAGGCAGGCTATCACCTCGGATGTAGTATTTTACAACATTCCTGACGTATCGGCCCCTACTTCTCGGTGGGAACATTATATAGGTCTATAACGTAATATAACCTAACCTAACACATCTAGCCCGTCGCTGGTAATGTTTTACAGAATCCCGTTCGTGTCGTCCCGTACGTCTCGGTTGGGACACTATATACGTAAACAGCGTTATATATCCTAACCTAAGGCAGGCTAACATATCGGATGCAGTTTTTTACAACATTCCTGCCGTATCGGCCCCTACTTCTCGGTGGGAACATTATACACGTCTATAACGTAACATAACCTAACCTAACACATCTAGCCCCTCGCTGGTAATGTTTTACAGAATCCCGTTCGTGACGTCCCGTACGTCTCGGTTGAGATATTATATACGTCTATAGCGTTATATATCCTAACCTAAGGCAGGCTATCATCTCGGATGCAGTATTTTGCAACATTCCTGGCATATCGAACCCTACTTCTCGGTGGGAACATTATATACGTCTGTAACGTATCACAACCTAACCTAACACATCTAGCCCCTCGCTGGTAATATTTTACAAAATCCCGTTCGTGTGGTCCCGTACGTCTCGGTTGGGATATTATATACGTCTATAGCGTAATATATCCTAACCTAAGGCAGGCTATCATCTCGGATGCAGTATTTTACAACATTCCTGGCGTATCGGCCCCTACTTCACGGTGGGAACATTATACACGTCTATAACGTAACATAACCTAACCTAACCCATCTAGCCCCTCGCTGGTAATGTTTTACAGAATCCCGTTCCTGTCGTCCCGTACATCTCGGTTGGGATATTATATACGTCTATAGCGTTATATATCCTTACCTAAGGCAGGCTATCATCTCGGATGCAGTATTTTACAACATTCCTGGTATATCGAAACCTACTTCTCGGTGGGAACATTATATACGTCTGTAACGTATCACAACCTAACCTAACCCATCTAGCCCCTCGCTGGTAATGTTTTACAAAATCCCGTTCGTGTCGTCCCGTACGTCTCGGTTGGGATATTATATACCTCTATAGCGTAACATATCCTAACCTAAGGCAGGCTATCATCTCGGATGCAGTATTTTACAACATTCCTGGCATATCGGCCCCTACTTCTCGGTGGGAACATTATACACGTCTATAACGTAACATAACCTAACCTAACACATCTAGCCCCTCGCTGGTAATGTTTTACAGAATCCCGTTCGTGACGTCCCGTACGTCTCGGTTGAGATATTATATACGTCTATAGCGTTATATATCCTAACCTAAGGCAGGCTATCATCTCGGATGCAGTATTTTGCAACATTCCTGGCATATCGAACCCTACTTCTCGGTGGGAACATTATATACGTCTGTAACGTATCACAACCTAACCTAACACATCTAGCCCCTCGCTGGTAATATTTTACAAAATCCCGTTCGTGTGGTCCCGTACGTCTCGGTTGGGATATTATATACGTCTATAGCGTAATATATCCTAACCTAAGGCAGGCTATCATCTCGGATGCAGTATTTTACAACATTCCTGGCGTATCGGCCCCTACTTCACGGTGGGAACATTATACACGTCTATAACGTAACATAACCTAACCTAACCCATCTAGCCCCTCGCTGGTAATGTTTTACAGAATCCCGTTCCTGTCGTCCCGTACATCTCGGTTGGGATATTATATACGTCTATAGCGTTATATATCCTTACCTAAGGCAGGCTATCATCTCGGATGCAGTATTTTACAACATTCCTGGTATATCGAAACCTACTTCTCGGTGGGAACATTATATACGTCTGTAACGTATCACAACCTAACCTAACCCATCTAGCCCCTCGCTGGTAATGTTTTACAAAATCCCGTTCGTGTCGTCCCGTACGTCTCGGTTGGGATATTATATACCTCTATAGCGTAACATATCCTAACCTAAGGCAGGCTATCATCTCGGATGCAGTATTTTACAACATTCCTGGCGTATTGGCCCCTACTTCACGGTGGGAACATTACACACGTCTATAACGTAACATAACCTAACCTAACACATCTAGCCCCTCGCTGGTAATGTTTTACAGAATCCCGTTCGTGTCGTCCCGTACGTCTCGGTTGGGACATTATATACGTCTACAGCATTATATATCCTAACCTAAGGCAGGCTAACATCTCGGATGCAGCATTTTACGCCATTCCTGGCGTATCGGCCCCTACTTCTCGGTGGGAAAACTATAAACGTCTATAACGTAACATAACCTAACCTAACCCATCTAGCCCCTCGCTGGTAATATTTTACAGAATCCCGTTCGTGTCGTCCCGTACGTCTCGGTTGGGATATTATATACGTCTCTAGCGTTATATATCCTAACCTAAGGCAGCCTATCATCTCGGATGCAGTATTTTACAACATTCCTGGCGTATCGGCCCCTACTTCTCGGTGGGAACATTATAAACGTCTATAACGTAACATAGCCTAACCTAACCCATCTAGCCCCTCGCTGGTAATATTTTACAGAATCCCATTCGTGTTGTCCCGTACGTCTCGGTTGGGATATTATATACGTCTATAGCGTTATATATCGTAACCTAAGGCAGGCTAACATCTCGGATGCAGTATTTTACGCCATTCCTGGCGTATCGGCCCCTACTTCTCGGTGGGAACATTATACACATCTATAACGTAACATAACCTAACCTAACACATCTAGCCCCTCGCTGGTATTATTTCACAGAATCCCGTTCGCGTCGTCCCGTACGTCTCGGTTGGGATATTATATACGTCTACAGCGTTATATATCCTAACCTAAGGCAGGCTATCATCTCGGATGCAGTATTTTACAACATTCCTGGCATATCGGCCCCTACTTCTCGGTGGGAACATTATAAACGTCTATAACGTAACATAACCTAACCTAACCCATCTAGCCCCTCGCTGGTAATATTTTAGAGAATCCCATTCGTGTTGTCCCGTACGTCTCGGTTGGGATATTATATACGTCTATAGCGTTATATATCCCAACCTAAGGCAGGCTATCATCTCGAATGCAGTATTTTACAACATTCCTGGCATATCGAACCCTACTTCTCGGTGGGAACATTATATACGTCTGTAACGTATCGCAACCTAACCTAACACATCTAGCCCCTCGCTGGTAATGTTTTACAGAATCCCGTTCCTGTCGTCCCGTACGCCTGGGTTGGGACACTATATACGTAAACAGCGTTATATATCCTAACCTAAGGCAGGCTAACATATCGGATGCAGTTTTTTACAACATTCCTGCCGTATCGGCCCCTACTTCTCGGTGGGAACATTATACACATCTATAACGTAACATAACCTAACCTAACACATCTAGCCCCTCGCTGGTAATGTTTTACAGAATCCCGTTCGTGTCGTCCCTTACGTCTCGGTTGGGACATTATATACGTCTACAGCATTATATATCCTAACCTAAGGCAGGCTAACATCACGGATGCAGCATTTTACGCCATTCCTGGCGTATCGGCCCCTACTTCTCGGTGGGAAAACTATAAACGTCTATAACGTAATATAACCTAACCTAACCCATCTAGCCCCTCGCTGGTAGTATTTTACAGAATCCCGTTCGTGTCGTCCCGTACGTCTCGGTTGGGATATTATATACGTCTCTAGCGTTATATATCCTAACCTAAGGCAGGCTATCACCTCGGATGCAGTATTTTACGCCATTCCTGGCGTATCGGCCCCTACTTCTCGGTGGGAACATTATAAACGTCTATAACGTAACATAACCTAACCTAACCCATCTAGCCCCTCGCTGGTAATATTTTAGAGAATCCCATTCGTGTTGTCCCGTACGTCTCGGTTGGGATATTATATACGTCTATAGCGTTATATATCCTAACCTAAGGCAGGCTATCATCTCGAATGCAGTATTTTACAACATTCCTGGCATATCGAACCCTACTTCTCGGTGGGAACACTATATACGTCTGTAACGTATCGCAACCTAACCTAACACATCTAGCCCCTCGCTGGTAATGTTTTACAGAATCCCGTTGGTGACGTCCCGTACGTCTCGGTTGAGATATTATATACGTCCATAGCGTTATATATCCTTACCTAAGGCAGGCTATTATCTCGGATGTAGTATTTTACAAAATTTCTGGCGTATTCGCCCCTACTTCTCGGTGGGAACATTATATAGGTCTATAACGTAACATAATCTAACCTAACCCATCTAGCCCCTCGTTGGTAATATTTCACAGAATCCCGTTCGCGTCGTCCCGTACGTCTCCGTTGGGATATTATATACGTCTATAGCGTTATATATCCTAACCTAAGGCAGGCTAATATCTCGGATGCAGTATTTTACGCCATTCCTGGCGTATCGGCCCCTACTTCACGGTGGGAACATTATACACGTCTATAACGTAACATAACCTAACCTAACCCATCTAGCCCCTCGCTGGTATTATTTCACAGAATCCCGTACGTCTCGGTTGGGATATTATATACGTCTACAGCGTTATATATCCTAACCTAAGGCAGGCTATCATCTCGGATGCAGTATTTTACGCCATTCCTGGCGTATCGGCCCCTACTTCTCGGTGGGAACATTATAAACGTCTATAACGTAACATAACCTAACCTAACCCATCTAGCCCCTCGCTGGTAATATTTTACAGAATCCCATTCGTGTTGTCCCGTACGTCTCGGTTGGGACACTATATACGTAAACAGCGTTATATATCCTAACCTAAGGCAGGCTAACATATCGGATGCACTTTTTTACAACATTCCTGCCGTATCGGCCCCTACTTCTCGGTGGTAACATTATATAGGTCTATAACGTAGCATAATCTAACCTAACCCATATAGCCCCTCGTTGGTAATATTTCACAGAATCCCGTTCGCGTCGTCCCGTACGTCTCGGTTGGGATATTATATACGTCTATAGCGTTATATATCCTAACCTAAGGCAGGCTAATATCTCGGATGCAGTATTTTACGCCATTCCTGGCGTATCGGCCCCTACTTCACGGTGGGAACATTATACACGTCTATAACGTAACATAACCTAACCTAACCCATCTAGCCCCTCGCTGGTATTATTTCACAGAATCCCGTTCGCGTCGTCCCGTACGTCTCGGTTGGGATATTATATACGTCTATAGCGTTATATATCCCAACCTAAGGCAGGCTATCATCTCGAATGCAGTATTTTACAACATTCCTGGCATATCGAACCCTACTTCTCGGTGGGAACATTATATACGTCTGTAACGTATCGCAACCTAACCTAACACATCTAGCCCCTCGCTGGTAATGTTTTACAGAATCCCGTTCCTGTCGTCCCGTACGCCTCGGTTGGGACACTATATACGTAAACAGCGTTATATATCCTAACCTAAGGCAGGCTAACATATCGGATGCAGTTTTTTACAACATTCCTGCCGTATCGGCACCTACTTCTCGGTGGGAACATTATATTCGTCTATAACGTAATATAACCTAACCTAACACATCTAGCACCTCGCTGGTAATGTTTTACAGAATACCGTTCGTGACGTCCCGTACGTCTCGGTTGAGATATTATATACGTCTATAGCGTTATATATCCTAACCTAAGGCAGGCTATCATCTCGGATGCAGTATTTTACAACATTCCTGGCATATCGAACCCTACTTCTCGGTGGGAACATTATATGCATCTGCAACGTATCACAACCTAACCTAACACATCTAGCCCCTCGCTGGTAATGTTTTACAGAATCCCGTTCAGGTCGTCCCGTACGTCTCGGTCGGCACATTATATACGTCTACAGCGTTATATATCCTGACCTAAGGCAGGCTATCATCTCGGATGCAGTATTTTACGCCATTCCTGGCGTATCGGCCCCTACTTCTCGGTGGGAACATTATACACGTCTATAACGTAACATAACCTAACCTAACACATCTAGCCCCTCGCTGGTAATGTTTTACAGAATCCCGTTCGTGACGTCCCGTACGTCTCGGTTGAGATATTATATACGTCTATAGCGTTATATATCCTAACCTGAGGCAGGCTATCATCTCGGATGCAGTATTTTGCAACATTCCTGGCATATCGAACCCTACTTCTCGGTGGGAACATTATAAACGTCTATAACGTAACATAACCTAACCTAACCCATCTAGCCCCTCGCTGGTAATATTTTACAGAATCCCATTCGTGTTGTCCCGTACGTCTCGGTTGGGATATTATATACGTCTATAGCGTTATATATCGTAACCTAAGGCAGGCTAACATCTCGGATGCAGTATTTTACGCCATTCCTGGCGTATCGGCCCCTACTTCTCGGTGGGAACATTATACACATCTATAACGTAACATAACCTAACCTAACACATCTAGCCCCTCGCTGGTAATGTTTTACAGAATCCCGTTCGTGTCGTCCCGTACGTCTCGGTTGGGACACTATATACGTAAACAGCGTTATATATCCTAACCTAAGGCAGGCTAACATCTCGGATGCAGTATTTTACGCCATTCCTGGCGTATCGGCCCCTACTTCTCGGTGGGAACATTATATTCGTCTATAACGTAATATAACCTAACCTAACACATCTTGCACCTCGCTGGTAATGTTTTACAGAATACCGTTCGTGACGTCCCGTACGTCTCGGTTGAGATATTATATACGTCTGTAGCGTTATATATCCTAACCTAAGGCAGGATATCATCTCGGATGCAGTATTTTACAACATTCCTGGCATATCGAACCCTACTTCTCGGTGGGAACATTATATGCATCTGCAACGTATCACAACCTAACCTAGCACATCTAGCCCCTCGCTGGTAATGTTTTACAGAATCCCGTTCAGGTCGTCCCGTACGTCTCGTCGGCAAATTATATACGTCTACAGCGTTATATATCCTAACCTAAGGCAGGCTATCATCTCGAATGCAGTATTTTACAACATTCCTGGCATATCGAACCCTACTTCTCGGTGGGAACATTATATACGTCTGTAACGTATCACAACCTAACCTAACACATCTAGCCCCTCGCTGGTAATGTTTTACAGAATCCCGTTCAGGTCGTCCCGTACGTCTCGGTTGGGACATTATATACGTCTACAGCGTTATATATCCTAACCTAAGGCAGGCTATCATCTCGGATGCAGTATTTTACAACATTCCTGGCGTATCGGCCCCTACTTCTCGGTGGGAACATTATAAACGTCTACAACGTAACATAACCTAACCTAACCCATCTAGCCCCTCGCTGGTAATATCTTACAGAATCCCATTCGTGTTGTCCCGTACGTCTCGGTTGGGATATTATATACGTCTATAGCGTTATATATCCTAACCTAAGGCAGGCTAATATCTCGGATGCAGTATTTTACGCCATTCCTGGCGTATCGGCCCCTACTTCACGGTGGGAACATTATACACGTCTATAACGTAACATAACCTAACCTAACCCATCTAGCCCCTCGCTGGTATTATTTCACAGAATCCCGTTCGTGTCGTCCCGTACGTCTCGGTTGGGACATTATATACGTCTACAGCGTTATATATCCTAACCTAAGGCAGGCTATCATCTCGAATGCAGTATTTTACAACATTCCTGGCATATCGGACCCTACTTCTCGGTGGGAACATTATATTCGTCTGTAACGTATCACAACCTAACCTAACACATCTAGCCCCTCGCTGGTAATGTTTTACAGAATCCCGTTCAGGTCGTCCCGTACGTCTCGGTTGGGACATTATATACGTCTACAGCGTTATATATCCTAACCTAAGGCAGGCTAACATCTCGGATGCAGTATTTTACGCCATTCCTGGCGTATCGGCCCCTACTTCTCGGTGGGAACATTATAAACGTCTATAACGTAACATAACCTAACCTAACCCATCTAGCCCCTCGCTGGTAATATTTTAGAGAATCCCATTCGTGTTGTCCCGTACGTCTCGGTTGGGATATTATATACGTCTATAGCGTTATATATCCTAACCTAAGGCAGGCTATCATCTAGAATGCAGTATTTTACAACATTCCTGGCATATCGGCACCTACTTCTCGGTGGGAACATTATAAACGTCTATAACGTAACATAACCTAACCTAACCCATCTAGCACCTCGCTGGTAATATTTCACAGAATCTCACAAATCTCTTCTAACATCTCGGATGCAGTACTTTACGCCAATCCTGGCGTATTGGCCCCTACTTCACGGTGGGAACATTATACACGTCTATAACGTAACATAACCTAACCTAGCCCATCTAGCCCCTCGCTGGTAATATTTTACAGAATCCCGTTCGTGTCGTCCCGTACGTCTCGGTTGGGATATTATATACGTCTATAGCGTTATATATCCTAACCTAAGGCAGGCTATCATCTCGGATGCAGTATTTTACAACATTGCTGGCATATCGGCCCCTACTTCTCGGTGGGAACATTACATACGTCTGTAACGTATCACAACCTAACCTAACACACCTAGCCACTCGCTGGTAATGTTTTACAGAATCCCGTTCCTGTCGTCTCGTACGTCTCGGTTGGGACATTATATACGTCTATAGCGTTATATATCCTAACCTAAGGCAGGCTAACATCTCGGATGCAGTATTTTACGCCATTCCTGGCGTATCGGCCCCTACTTCTCGGTGGGAACAATATATTCGTCTATAACGTAATATAACCTAACCTAACACATCTAGCACCTCGCTGGTAATGTTTTACAGAATCCCGTTGGTGACGTCCCGTACGTCTCGGTTGAGATATTATATACGTCCATAGCGTTATATATCCTAACCTAAGGCAGGCTATCATCTCGGATGTAGTATTTTACAAAATTTCTGGCGTATTCGCCCCTACTTCTCGGTGGGAACATTATATAGGTCTATAACGTAACATAATCTAACCTAACCCATCTAGCCCCTCGTTGGTAATATTTCACAGAATCCCGTTCGCGTCGTCCCGTACGTCTCCGTTGGGATATTATATACGTCTATAGCGTTATATATCCTAACCTAAGGCAGGCTAATATCTCGGATGCAGTATTTTACGCCATTCCTGGCGTATCGGCCCCTACTTCACGGTGGGAACATTATACACGTCTATAACGTAACATAACCTAACCTAACCCATCTAGCCCCTCGCTGGTATTATTTCACAGAATCTCGTTCGCGTCGTCCCGTACGTCTCGGTTGGGATATTATATACGTCTACAGCGTTATATATCCTAACCTTAGGCAGGCTATCATCTCGGATGCAGTATTTTACGCCATTCCTGGCGTATCGGCCCCTACTTCACGGTGGGAACATTATACACGTCTATAACGTAACATAACCTAACCTAACACACCTAGCCCCTCGCTGGTAATGTTTTACAGAATCCCGTTCGTGACGTCCCGTACGTCTCGGTTGAGATATTATATACGTCTATAGCGTTATATATCCTAACCTAAGGCAGGCTATCATCTCGGATGCAGTATTTTACAACATTCCTGGCGTATTGGCCCCTACTTCACGGTGGGAACATTACGCACGTCTATAACGTAACATAACCTAACCTAACACATCTAGCCCCTCGCTGGTAATGTTTTACAGAATCCCGTTCGTGTCGTCCCGTACGTCTCGGTTGGGACATTATATACGTCTACAGCATTATATATCCTAACCTAAGGCAGGCTAACATCTCGGATGCAGCATTTTACGCCATTCCTGGCGTATCGGCCCCTACTTCTCGGTGGGAAAACTATAAACGTCTATAACGTAACATAACCTAACCTAACCCATCTAGCCCCTCGCTGGTAATATTTTACAGAATCCCGTTCGTGTCGTCCCGTACGTCTCGGTTGGGATATTATATACGTCTCTAGCGTTATATATCCTAACCTAAGGCAGGCTATCACCTCGGATGTAGTATTTTACAACATTCCTGACGTATCGGCCCCTACTTCTCGGTGGGAACATTATATAGGTCTATAACGTAATATAACCTAACCTAACACATCTAGCCCCTCGCTGGTAATATTTTACAAAATCCCGTTCGTGTGGTCCCGTACGTCTCGATTGGGATATTATATACGTCTATAGCGTAATATATCCTAACCTAAGGCAGGCTATCATCTCGGATGCAGTATTTTACAACATTCCTGGCGTATCGGCCCCTACTTCTCGGTGGGAACATTATATTCGTCTATAACGTAATATAACCTAACCTAACACATCTAGCACCTCGCTGGTAATGTTTTACAGAATACCGTTCGTGACGTCCCGTACGTCTCGGTTGAGATATTATATACGTCTATAGCGTTATATATCCTAACCTAAGGCAGGCTATCATCTCGGATGCAGTATTTTACAACATTCCTGGCATATCGAACCCTACTTCTCGGTGGGAACATTATATGCATCTGCAACGTATCACAACCTAACCTAACACATCTAGCCCCTCGCTGGTAATGTTTTACAGAATCCCGTTCAGGTCGTCCCGTACGTCTCGGTCGGCACATTATATACGTCTACAGCGTTATATATCCTAACCTAAGGCAGGCTATCATCTCGAATGCAGTATTTTACAACATTCCTGGCATATCGAACCCTACTTCTCGGTGGGAACATTATATAGGTCTATAACGTAACATAATCTAACCTAACCCATCTAGCCCCTCGTTGGTAATATTTCACAGAATCCCGTTCGCGTCGTCCCGTACGTCTCCGTTGGGATATTATATACGTCTATAGCGTTAGATATCCTAACCTAAGGCAGGCTAATATCTCGGATGCAGTATTTTACGCCATTCCTGGCGTATCGGCCCCTACTTCACGGTGGGAACATTATACACGTCTATAACGTAACATAACCTAACCTAACCCATCTAGCCCCTCGCTGGTATTATTTCACAGAATCCCGTTCGCGTCGTCCCGTACGTCTCGGTTGGGATATTATATACGTCTACAGCGTTATATGTCCTAACCTAAGGCAGGCTATCATCTCGGATGCAGTATTTTAAGCCATTCCGGCGTATCGGCCCCTACTTCTCGGTGGGAACATTATAAACGTCTATAACGTAACATAACCTAACCTAACCCATCTAGCCCCTCGCTGGTAATATTTTACAGAATCCCATTCGTGTTGTCCCGTACGTCTCGGTTGGGATATTATATACGTCTATAGCGTTATATATCGTAACCTAAGGCAGGCTAACATCTCGGATGCAGTATTTTACGCCATTAATGGCGTATCGGCCCCTACTTCTCGGTGGGAACATTATACACATCTATAACGTAACATAACCTAACCTAACACATCTAGCCCCTCGCTGGTAATGTTTTACAGAATCCCGTTCGTGTCGTCCCGTACGTCTCGGTTGGGACACTATATACGTAAACAGCGTTATATATCCTAACCTAAGGCAGGCTAACATATCGGATGCAGTTTTTTACAACATTCCTGCCGTATCGGCCCCTACTTCTCGGTGGGAACATTATATTCGTCTATAACGTAATATAACCTAACCTAACACATCTAGCACCTCGCTGGTAATGTTTTACAGAATACCGTTCGTGACGTCCCGTACGTCTCGGTTGAGATATTATATACGTCTATAGCGTTATATATCCTAACCTAAGGCAGGCTATCATCTCGGATGCAGTATTTTACAACATTCCTGGCATATCGGCCCCTACTTCTCGGTGGGAACATTATAAACGTCTATAACGTAACATAACCTAACCTAACCCATCTAGCCCCTCGCTGGTAATATTTTAGAGAATCCCATTCGTGTTGTCCCGTACGTCTCGGTTGGGATATTATATACGTCTATAGCGTTATATATCCCAACCTAAGGCAGGCTATCATCTCGAATGCAGTATTTTACAACATTCCTGGCATATCGAGCCCTACTTCTCGGTGGGAACATTATATACGTCTGTAACGTATCGCAACCTAACCTAACACATCTAGCCCCTCGCTGGTAATGTTTTACAGAATCCCGTTCCTGTCGTCCCGTACGCCTCGGTTGGGACACTATATACGTAAACAGCGTTATATATCCTAACCTAAGGCAGGCTAACATATCGGATGCAGTTTTTTACAACATTCCTGCCGTATCGGCACCTACTTCTCGGTGGGAACATTATATTCGTCTATAACGTAATATAACCTAACCTAACACATCTAGCCCCTCGCTGGTAATGTTTTACAGAATCCCGTTCAGGTCGTCCCGTACGTCTCGGTCGGCACATTATATACGTCTACAGCGTTATATATCCTGACCTAAGGCAGGCTATCATCTCGGATGCAGTATTTTACGCCATTCCTGGCGTATCGGCCCCTACTTCTCGGTGGGAACATTATACACGTCTATAACGTAACATAACCTAACCTAACACATCTAGCCCCTCGCTGGTAATGTTTTACAGAATCCCGTTCGTGACGTCCCGTACGTCTCGGTTGAGATATTATATACGTCTATAGCGTTATATATCCTAACCTGAGGCAGGCTATCATCTCGGATGCAGTATTTTGCAACATTCCTGGCATATCGAACCCTACTTCTCGGTGGGAACATTATAAACGTCTATAACGTAACATAACCTAACCTAACCCATCTAGCCCCTCGCTGGTAATATTTTACAGAATCCCATTCGTGTTGTCCCGTACGTCTCGGTTGGGATATTATATACGTCTATAGCGTTATATATCGTAACCTAAGGCAGGCTAACATCTCGGATGCAGTATTTTACGCCATTCCTGGCGTATCGGCCCCTACTTCTCGGTGGGAACATTATACACATCTATAACGTAACATAACCTAACCTAACACATCTAGCCCCTCGCTGGTAATGTTTTACAGAATCCCGTTCGTGTCGTCCCGTACGTCTCGGTTGGGACACTATATACGTAAACAGCGTTATATATCCTAACCTAAGGCAGGCTAACATCTCGGATGCAGTATTTTACGCCATTCCTGGCGTATCGGCCCCTACTTCTCGGTGGGAACATTATATTCGTCTATAACGTAATATAACCTAACCTAACACATCTAGCACCTCGCTGGTAATGTTTTACAGAATACCGTTCGTGACGTCCCGTACGTCTCGGTTGAGATATTATATACGTCTGTAGCGTTATATATCCTAACCTAAGGCAGGATATCATCTCGGATGCAGTATTTTACAACATTCCTGGCATATCGAACCCTACTTCTCGGTGGGAACATTATATGCATCTGCAACGTATCACAACCTAACCTAGCACATCTAGCCCCTCGCTGGTAATGTTTTACAGAATCCCGTTCAGGTCGTCCCGTACGTCTCGTCGGCAAATTATATACGTCTACAGCGTTATATATCCTAACCTAAGGCAGGCTATCATCTCGAATGCAGTATTTTACAACATTCCTGGCATATCGAACCCTACTTCTCGGTGGGAACATTATATACGTCTGTAACGTATCACAACCTAACCTAACACATCTAGCCCCTCGCTGGTAATGTTTTACAGAATCCCGTTCAGGTCGTCCCGTACGTCTCGGTTGGGACATTATATACGTCTACAGCGTTATATATCCTAACCTAAGGCAGGCTATCATCTCGGATGCAGTATTTTACAACATTCCTGGCGTATCGGCCCCTACTTCTCGGTGGGAACATTATAAACGTCTACAACGTAACATAACCTAACCTAACCCATCTAGCCCCTCGCTGGTAATATCTTACAGAATCCCATTCGTGTTGTCCCGTACGTCTCGGTTGGGATATTATATACGTCTATAGCGTTATATATCCTAACCTAAGGCAGGCTAATATCTCGGATGCAGTATTTTACGCCATTCCTGGCGTATCGGCCCCTACTTCACGGTGGGAACATTATACACGTCTATAACGTAACATAACCTAACCTAACCCATCTAGCCCCTCGCTGGTATTATTTCACAGAATCCCGTTCGTGTCGTCCCGTACGTCTCGGTTGGGACATTATATACGTCTACAGCGTTATATATCCTAACCTAAGGCAGGCTATCATCTCGAATGCAGTATTTTACAACATTCCTGGCATATCGGACCCTACTTCTCGGTGGGAACATTATATACGTCTGTAACGTATCACAACCTAACCTAACACATCTAGCCCCTCGCTGGTAATGTTTTACAGAATCCCGTTCAGGTCGTCCCGTACGTCTCGGTTGGGACATTATATACGTCTACAGCGTTATATATCCTAACCTAAGGCAGGCTAACATCTCGGATGCAGTATTTTACGCCATTCCTGGCGTATCGGCCCCTACTTCTCGGTGGGAACATTATAAACGTCTATAACGTAACATAACCTAACCTAACCCATCTAGCCCCTCGCTGGTAATATTTTAGAGAATCCCATTCGTGTTGTCCCGTACGTCTCGGTTGGGATATTATATACGTCTATAGCGTTATATATCCTAACCTAAGGCAGGCTATCATCTAGAATGCAGTATTTTACAACATTCCTGGCATATCGGCACCTACTTCTCGGTGGGAACATTATAAACGTCTATAACGTAACATAACCTAACCTAACCCATCTAGCACCTCGCTGGTAATATTTCACAGAATCTCACAAATCTCTTCTAACATCTCGGATGCAGTACTTTACGCCAATCCTGGCGTATTGGCCCCTACTTCACGGTGGGAACATTATACACGTCTATAACGTAACATAACCTAACCTAGCCCATCTAGCCCCTCGCTGGTAATATTTTACAGAATCCCGTTCGTGTCGTCCCGTACGTCTCGGTTGGGATATTATATACGTCTATAGCGTTATATATCCTAACCTAAGGCAGGCTATCATCTCGGATGCAGTATTTTACAACATTGCTGGCATATCGGCCCCTACTTCTCGGTGGGAACATTACATACGTCTGTAACGTATCACAACCTAACCTAACACACCTAGCCACTCGCTGGTAATGTTTTACAGAATCCCGTTCCTGTCGTCTCGTACGTCTCGGTTGGGACATTATATACGTCTATAGCGTTATATATCCTAACCTAAGGCAGGCTAACATCTCGGATGCAGTATTTTACGCCATTCCTGGCGTATCGGCCCCTACTTCTCGGTGGGAACAATATATTCGTCTATAACGTAATATAACCTAACCTAACACATCTAGCACCTCGCTGGTAATGTTTTACAGAATCCCGTTGGTGACGTCCCGTACGTCTCGGTTGAGATATTATATACGTCCATAGCGTTATATATCCTAACCTAAGGCAGGCTATCATCTCGGATGTAGTATTTTACAAAATTTCTGGCGTATTCGCCCCTACTTCTCGGTGGGAACATTATATAGGTCTATAACGTAACATAATCTAACCTAACCCATCTAGCCCCTCGTTGGTAATATTTCACAGAATCCCGTTCGCGTCGTCCCGTACGTCTCCGTTGGGATATTATATACGTCTATAGCGTTATATATCCTAACCTAAGGCAGGCTAATATCTCGGATGCAGTATTTTACGCCATTCCTGGCGTATCGGCCCCTACTTCACGGTGGGAACATTATACACGTCTATAACGTAACATAACCTAACCTAACCCATCTAGCCCCTCGCTGGTATTATTTCACAGAATCTCGTTCGCGTCGTCCCGTACGTCTCGGTTGGGATATTATATACGTCTACAGCGTTATATATCCTAACCTTAGGCAGGCTATCATCTCGGATGCAGTATTTTACGCCATTCCTGGCGTATCGGCCCCTACTTCACGGTGGGAACATTATACACGTCTATAACGTAACATAACCTAACCTAACACACCTAGCCCCTCGCTGGTAATGTTTTACAGAATCCCGTTCGTGACGTCCCGTACGTCTCGGTTGAGATATTATATACGTCTATAGCGTTATATATCCTAACCTAAGGCAGGCTATCATCTCGGATGCAGTATTTTACAACATTCCTGGCGTATTGGCCCCTACTTCACGGTGGGAACATTACGCACGTCTATAACGTAACATAATCTAACCTAACCCATCTAGCCCCTCGTTGGTAATATTTCACAGAATCCCGTTCGCGTCGTCCCGTACGTCTCCGTTGGGATATTATATACGTCTATAGCGTTAGATATCCTAACCTAAGGCAGGCTAATATCTCGGATGCAGTATTTTACGCCATTCCTGGCGTATCGGCCCCTACTTCACGGTGGGAACATTATACACGTCTATAACGTAACATAACCTAACCTAACCCATCTAGCCCCTCGCTGGTATTATTTCACAGAATCCCGTTCGCGTCGTCCCGTACGTCTCGGTTGGGATATTATATACGTCTACAGCGTTATATGTCCTAACCTAAGGCAGGCTATCATCTCGGATGCAGTATTTTAAGCCATTCCGGCGTATCGGCCCCTACTTCTCGGTGGGAACATTATAAACGTCTATAACGTAACATAACCTAACCTAACCCATCTAGCCCCTCGCTGGTAATATTTTACAGAATCCCATTCGTGTTGTCCCGTACGTCTCGGTTGGGATATTATATACGTCTATAGCGTTATATATCGTAACCTAAGGCAGGCTAACATCTCGGATGCAGTATTTTACGCCATTAATGGCGTATCGGCCCCTACTTCTCGGTGGGAACATTATACACATCTATAACGTAACATAACCTAACCTAACACATCTAGCCCCTCGCTGGTAATGTTTTACAGAATCCCGTTCGTGTCGTCCCGTACGTCTCGGTTGGGACACTATATACGTAAACAGCGTTATATATCCTAACCTAAGGCAGGCTAACATATCGGATGCAGTTTTTTACAACATTCCTGCCGTATCGGCCCCTACTTCTCGGTGGGAACATTATATTCGTCTATAACGTAATATAACCTAACCTAACACATCTAGCACCTCGCTGGTAATGTTTTACAGAATACCGTTCGTGACGTCCCGTACGTCTCGGTTGAGATATTATATACGTCTATAGCGTTATATATCCTAACCTAAGGCAGGCTATCATCTCGGATGCAGTATTTTACAACATTCCTGGCATATCGGCCCCTACTTCTCGGTGGGAACATTATAAACGTCTATAACGTAACATAACCTAACCTAACCCATCTAGCCCCTCGCTGGTAATATTTTAGAGAATCCCATTCGTGTTGTCCCGTACGTCTCGGTTGGGATATTATATACGTCTATAGCGTTATATATCCCAACCTAAGGCAGGCTATCATCTCGAATGCAGTATTTTACAACATTCCTGGCATATCGAGCCCTACTTCTCGGTGGGAACATTATATACGTCTGTAACGTATCGCAACCTAACCTAACACATCTAGCCCCTCGCTGGTAATGTTTTACAGAATCCCGTTCCTGTCGTCCCGTACGCCTCGGTTGGGACACTATATACGTAAACAGCGTTATATATCCTAACCTAAGGCAGGCTAACATATCGGATGCAGTTTTTTACAACATTCCTGCCGTATCGGCACCTACTTCTCGGTGGGAACATTATATTCGTCTATAACGTAATATAACCTAACCTAACACATCTAGCCCCTCGCTGGTAATGTTTTACAGAATCCCGTTCAGGTCGTCCCGTACGTCTCGGTCGGCACATTATATACGTCTACAGCGTTATATATCCTGACCTAAGGCAGGCTATCATCTCGGATGCAGTATTTTACGCCATTCCTGGCGTATCGGCCCCTACTTCTCGGTGGGAACATTATACACGTGTATAACGTAACATAACCTAACCTAACACATCTAGCCCTTCGCTGGTAATGTTTTACAGAATCCCGTTCGTGACGTCCCGTACGTCTCGGTTGAGATATTATATACGTCTATAGCGTTATATATCCTAACCTGAGGCAGGCTATCGTCTCGGATGCAGTATTTTGCAACATTCCTGGCATATCGAACCCTACTTCTCGGTGGGAACATTATAAACGTCTATAACGTAACATAACCTAACCTAACCCATCTAGCCCCTCGCTGGTAATATTTTACAGAATCCCATTCGTGTTGTCCCGTACGTCTCGGTTGGGATATTATATACGTCTATAGCGTTATATATCGTAACCTAAGGCAGGCTAACATCTCGGATGCAGTATTTTACGCCATTCCTGGCGTATCGGCCCCTACTTCTCGGTGGGAACATTATACACATCTATAACGTAACATAACCTAACCTAACACATCTAGCCCCTCGCTGGTAATGTTTTACAGAATCCCGTTCGTGTCGTCCCGTACGTCTCGGTTGGGACACTATATACGTAAACAGCGTTATATATCCTAACCTAAGGCAGGCTAACATCTCGGATGCAGTATTTTACGCCATTCCTGGCGTATCGGCCCCTACTTCTCGGTGGGAACATTATATTCGTCTATAACGTAATATAACCTAACCTAACACATCTAGCACCTCGCTGGTAATGTTTTACAGAATACCGTTCGTGACGTCCCGTACGTCTCGGTTGAGATATTATATACGTCTGTAGCGTTATATATCCTAACCTAAGGCAGGATATCATCTCGGATGCAGTATTTTACAACATTCCTGGCATATCGAACCCTACTTCTCGGTGGGAACATTATATGCATCTGCAACGTATCACAACCTAACCTAGCACATCTAGCCCCTCGCTGGTAATGTTTTACAGAATCCCGTTCAGGTCGTCCCGTACGTCTCGTCGGCAAATTATATACGTCTACAGCGTTATATATCCTAACCTAAGGCAGGCTATCATCTCGAATGCAGTATTTTACAACATTCCTGGCATATCGAACCCTACTTCTCGGTGGGAACATTATATACGTCTGTAACGTATCACAACCTAACCTAACACATCTAGCCCCTCGCTGGTAATGTTTTACAGAATCCCGTTCAGGTCGTCCCGTACGTCTCGGTTGGGACATTATATACGTCTACAGCGTTATATATCCTAACCTAAGGCAGGCTATCATCTCGGATGCAGTATTTTACAACATTCCTGGCGTATCGGCCCCTACTTCTCGGTGGGAACATTATAAACGTCTACAACGTAACATAACCTAACCTAACCCATCTAGCCCCTCGCTGGTAATATTTTACAGAATCCCATTCGTGTTGTCCCGTACGTCTCGGTTGGGATATTATATACGTCTATAGCGTTATATATCCTAACCTAAGGCAGGCTAATATCTCGGATGCAGTATTTTACGCCATTCCTGGCGTATCGGCCCCTACTTCACGGTGGGAACATTATACACGTCTATAACGTAACATAACCTAACCTAACCCATCTAGCCCCTCGCTGGTATTATTTCACAGAATCCCGTTCGTGTCGTCCCGTACGTCTCGGTTGGGACATTATATACGTCTACAGCGTTATATATCCTAACCTAAGGCAGGCTATCATCTCGAATGCAGTATTTTACAACATTCCTGGCATATCGGACCCTACTTCTCGGTGGGAACATTATATACGTCTGTAACGTATCACAACCTAACCTAACACATCTAGCCCCTCGCTGGTAATGTTTTACAGAATCGCGTTCAGGTCGTCCCGTACGTCTCGGTTGGGACATTATATACGTCTACAGCGTTATATATCCTAACCTAAGGCAGGCTAACATCTCGGATGCAGTATTTTATGCCATTCCTGGCGTATCGGCCCCTACTTCTCGGTGGGAACATTATAAACGTCTATAACGTAACATAACCTAACCTAACCCATCTAGCCCCTCGCTGGTAATATTTTAGAGAATCCCATTCGTGTTGTCCCGTACGTCTCGTTTGGGATATTATATACGTCTATAGCGTTATATATCCTAACCTAAGGCAGGCTATCATCTAGAATGCAGTATTTTACAACATTCCTGGCATATCGGCACCTACTTCTCGGTGGGAACATTATAAACGTCTATAACGTAACATAACCTAACCTAACCCATCTAGCACCTCGCTGGTAATATTTCACAGAATCTCACAAATCTCTTCTAACATCTCGGTTGCAGTACTTTACGCCAATCCTGGCGTATTGGCCCCTACTTCACGGTGGGAACATTATACACGTCTATAACGTAACATAACCTAACCTAGCCCATCTAGCCCCTCGCTGGTAATATTTTACAGAATCCCGTTCGTGACGTCCCGTACGTCTCGGTTGAGATATTATATACGTCTATAGCGTTATATATCCTAACCTAAGGCAGGCTATCATCTCGGATGCAGTATTTTACAACATTCCTGGCATATCGAACCCTACTTCTCGGTGGGAACATTATATACGTCTGTAACGTATCGCAACCTAACCTAACACATCTAGCCCCTCGCTGGTAATGTTTTACAGAATCCCGTTCCTGTCGTCCCGTACGCCTCGGTTGGGACATTATAAACGTCTACAGCGATATATATCCTAACGTAAGGCAGGCTAACATCTCGGATGTAGTATTTTACAACATTCCTGGCGTATCGGCCCCTACTTCTCGGTGGGAACATTATATAGGTCTATAACGTAACATAATCTAACCTAACCCATCTAGCCCCTCGTTGGTAATATTTCACAGAATCCCGTTCGCGTCGTCCCGTACGTCTCGGTTGGGATATTATATACGTCTATAGCGTTGTATATCCTAACCTAAGGCAGGCTAATATCTCGGATGCAGTATTTTACGCCATTCCTGGCGTATCGGCCCCTACTTCACGGTGGGAACATTATACATGTCTATAACGTAACATAACCTAACCTAACCCATCTAGCCCCTCGCTGGTATTATTTCACAGAATCCCGTTCGCGTCGTCCCGTACGTCTCGGTTGGGATATTATATACGTCTATAGCGTTTATATCCCAACCTAAGGCAGGCTATCATCTCGGATGCAGTATTTTACGCCATTCCTGGCGTATTGGCCCCTACTTCACGGTGGGAACATTACACACGTCTATAACGTAACATAACCTAACCTAACCCATCTAGACCCTCGCTGGTAATGTTTTACAGAATCCCGTTCGTGTCGTCCCGTTCGCCTCGGTTGGGATATTATACACGTCTATAGCGTTATATATCCTAACCTAAGGCAGGCTAACATCTCGAATGCAGTATTTTACGCCATTCCTGGCGTATCGGCCCCTACTTCTCGGTGGGAACATTATATTCGTCTATAACGTAATATAACCTAACCTAACACATCTAGCACCTCGCTGGTAATGTTTTACAGAATCCCGTTGGTGACGTCCCGTACGTCTCGGTTGAGATATTATATACGTCCATAGCGTTATATATCCTAACCTAAGGCAGGCTATCATCTCGGATGTAGTATTTTACAAAATTTCTGGCGTATTCGCCCCTACTTCTCGGTGGGAACATTATATAGGTCTATAACGTAACATAATCTAACCTAACCCATCTAGCCCCTCGTTGGTAATATTTCACAGAATCCCGTTCGCGTCGTCCCGTACGTCTCCGTTGGGATATTATATACGTCTATAGCGTTATATATCCTAACCTAAGGCAGGCTAATATCTCGGATGCAGTATTTTACGCCATTCCTGGCGTATCGGCCCCTACTTCACGGTGGGAACATTATACACGTCTATAACGTAACATAACCTAACCTAACCCATCTAGCCCCTCGCTGGTATTATTTCACAGAATCCCGTTCGCGTCGTCCCGTACGTCTCGGTTGGGATATTATATACGTCTACAGCGTTATATATCCTAACCTAAGGCAGGCTATCATCTCGGATGCAGTATTTTACGCCATTCCTGGCGTATCGGCCCCTACTTCACGGTGGGAACATTATACACGTCTATAACGTAACATAACCTAACCTAACACACCTAGCCCCTCGCTGGTAATGTTTTACAGAATCCCGTTCGTGACGTCCCGTACGTCTCGGTTGAGATATTATATACGTCTATAGCGTTATATATCCTAACCTAAGGCAGGCTATCATCTCGGATGCAGTATTTTACAACATTCCTGGCATATCGAACCCTACTTCTCGGTGGGAACATTATATACGTCTGTAACGTATCGCAACCTAACCTAACACATCTAGCCCCTCGCTGGTAATGTTTTACAGAATCCCGTTCCTGTCGTCCCGTACGCCTCGGTTGGGACATTATAAACGTCTACAGCGATATATATCCTAACGTAAGGCAGGCTAACATCTCGGATGTAGTATTTTACAACATTCCTGGCGTATCGGCCCCTACTTCTCGGTGGGAACATTATATAGGTCTATAACGTAACATAATCTAACCTAACCCATCTAGCCCCTCGTTGGTAATATTTCACAGAATCCCGTTCGCGTCGTCCCGTACGTCTCGGTTGGGATATTATATACGTCTATAGCGTTGTATATCCTAACCTAAGGCAGGCTAATATCTCGGATGCAGTATTTTACGCCATTCCTGGCGTATCGGCCCCTACTTCACGGTGGGAACATTATACACGTCTATAACGTAACATAACCTAACCTAACCCATCTAGCACCTCGCTGGTATTATTTCACAGAATCCCGTTCCTGTCGTCCCGTACGTCTCGGTTGGGACATTATAAACGTCTACAGCGTTATATATCCTAACCTAAGGCAGGCTATCATCTCGGATGCAGTATTTTACAACATTGCTGGCATATCGGCCCCTACTTCTCGGTGGGAACATTACATACGTCTGTAACGTATCACAACCTAACCTAACACACCTAGCCACTCGCTGGTAATGTTTTACAGAATCCCGTTCCTGTCGTCCCGTACGTCTCGGTTGGGACATTATATACGTCTACAGCGTTATATATCCTAACCTAAGGCAGGCTAACATCTCGCATGCAGTATTTTACGCCATTCCTGGCGTATTGGCCCCTACTTCACGGTGGGAACATTACACACGTCTACAACGTAACATAACCTAACCTAACCCATCTAGACCCTCGCTGGTAATATTTCACAGAATCCCGTTCGCGTCGTCCCGTACGTCTCGGTTGGGACATTATATACGTCTACAGCGTTATATATCCTAACCTAAGGCAGGCTATCATCTCGAATGCAGTATTTTACAACATTCCTGGCATATCGGACCCTACTTCTCGGTGGGAACATTATATACGTCTGTAACGTATCACAACCTAACCTAACACATCTAGCCCCTCGCTGGTAATGTTTTACAGAATCGCGTTCAGGTCGTCCCGTACGTCTCGGTTGGGACATTATATACGTCTACAGCGTTATATATCCTAACCTAAGGCAGGCTAACATCTCGGATGCAGTATTTTATGCCATTCCTGGCGTATCGGCCCCTACTTCTCGGTGGGAACATTATAAACGTCTATAACGTAACATAACCTAACCTAACCCATCTAGCCCCTCGCTGGTAATATTTTAGAGAATCCCATTCGTGTTGTCCCGTACGTCTCGGTTGGGATATTATATACGTCTATAGCGTTATATATCCTAACCTAAGGCAGGCTATCATCTAGAATGCAGTATTTTACAACATTCCTGGCATATCGGCACCTACTTCTCGGTGGGAACATTATAAACGTCTATAACGTAACATAACCTAACCTAACCCATCTAGCACCTCGCTGGTAATATTTCACAGAATCTCACAAATCTCTTCTAACATCTCGGTTGCAGTACTTTACGCCAATCCTGGCGTATTGGCCCCTACTTCACGGTGGGAACATTATACACGTCTATAACGTAACATAACCTAACCTAGCCCATCTAGCCCCTCGCTGGTAATATTTTACAGAATCCCGTTCGTGACGTCCCGTACGTCTCGGTTGAGATATTATATACGTCTATAGCGTTATATATCCTAACCTAAGGCAGGCTATCATCTCGGATGCAGTATTTTACAACATTCCTGGCATATCGAACCCTACTTCTCGGTGGGAACATTATATACGTCTGTAACGTATCGCAACCTAACCTAACACATCTAGCCCCTCGCTGGTAATGTTTTACAGAATCCCGTTCCTGTCGTCCCGTACGCCTCGGTTGGGACATTATAAACGTCTACAGCGATATATATCCTAACGTAAGGCAGGCTAACATCTCGGATGTAGTATTTTACAACATTCCTGGCGTATCGGCCCCTACTTCTCGGTGGGAACATTATATAGGTCTATAACGTAACATAATCTAACCTAACCCATCTAGCCCCTCGTTGGTAATATTTCACAGAATCCCGTTCGCGTCGTCCCGTACGTCTCGGTTGGGATATTATATACGTCTATAGCGTTGTATATCCTAACCTAAGGCAGGCTAATATCTCGGATGCAGTATTTTACGCCATTCCTGGCGTATCGGCCCCTACTTCACGGTGGGAACATTATACATGTCTATAACGTAACATAACCTAACCTAACCCATCTAGCCCCTCGCTGGTATTATTTCACAGAATCCCGTTCGCGTCGTCCCGTACGTCTCGGTTGGGATATTATATACGTCTATAGCGTTTATATCCCAACCTAAGGCAGGCTATCATCTCGGATGCAGTATTTTACGCCATTCCTGGCGTATTGGCCCCTACTTCACGGTGGGAACATTACACACGTCTATAACGTAACATAACCTAACCTAACCCATCTAGACCCTCGCTGGTAATGTTTTACAGAATCCCGTTCGTGTCGTCCCGTTCGCCTCGGTTGGGATATTATACACGTCTATAGCGTTATATATCCTAACCTAAGGCAGGCTAACATCTCGAATGCAGTATTTTACGCCATTCCTGGCGTATCGGCCCCTACTTCTCGGTGGGAACATTATATTCGTCTATAACGTAATATAACCTAACCTAACACATCTAGCACCTCGCTGGTAATGTTTTACAGAATCCCGTTGGTGACGTCCCGTACGTCTCGGTTGAGATATTATATACGTCCATAGCGTTATATATCCTAACCTAAGGCAGGCTATCATCTCGGATGTAGTATTTTACAAAATTTCTGGCGTATTCGCCCCTACTTCTCGGTGGGAACATTATATAGGTCTATAACGTAACATAATCTAACCTAACCCATCTAGCCCCTCGTTGGTAATATTTCACAGAATCCCGTTCGCGTCGTCCCGTACGTCTCCGTTGGGATATTATATACGTCTATAGCGTTATATATCCTAACCTAAGGCAGGCTAATATCTCGGATGCAGTATTTTACGCCATTCCTGGCGTATCGGCCCCTACTTCACGGTGGGAACATTATACACGTCTATAACGTAACATAACCTAACCTAACCCATCTAGCCCCTCGCTGGTATTATTTCACAGAATCCCGTTCGCGTCGTCCCGTACGTCTCGGTTGGGATATTATATACGTCTACAGCGTTATATATCCTAACCTAAGGCAGGCTATCATCTCGGATGCAGTATTTTACGCCATTCCTGGCGTATCGGCCCCTACTTCACGGTGGGAACATTATACACGTCTATAACGTAACATAACCTAACCTAACACACCTAGCCCCTCGCTGGTAATGTTTTACAGAATCCCGTTCGTGACGTCCCGTACGTCTCGGTTGAGATATTATATACGTCTATAGCGTTATATATCCTAACCTAAGGCAGGCTATCATCTCGGATGCAGTATTTTACAACATTCCTGGCATATCGAACCCTACTTCTCGGTGGGAACATTATATACGTCTGTAACGTATCGCAACCTAACCTAACACATCTAGCCCCTCGCTGGTAATGTTTTACAGAATCCCGTTCCTGTCGTCCCGTACGCCTCGGTTGGGACATTATAAACGTCTACAGCGATATATATCCTAACGTAAGGCAGGCTAACATCTCGGATGTAGTATTTTACAACATTCCTGGCGTATCGGCCCCTACTTCTCGGTGGGAACATTATATAGGTCTATAACGTAACATAATCTAACCTAACCCATCTAGCCCCTCGTTGGTAATATTTCACAGAATCCCGTTCGCGTCGTCCCGTACGTCTCGGTTGGGATATTATATACGTCTATAGCGTTGTATATCCTAACCTAAGGCAGGCTAATATCTCGGATGCAGTATGTTACGCCATTCCTGGCGTATCGGCCCCTACTTCACGGTGGGAACATTATACACGTCTATAACGTAACATAACCTAACCTAACCCATCTAGCACCTCGCTGGTATTATTTCACAGAATCCCGTTCCTGTCGTCCCGTACGTCTCGGTTGGGACATTATAAACGTCTACAGCGTTATATATCCTAACCTAAGGCAGGCTATCATCTCGGATGCAGTATTTTACAACATTGCTGGCATATCGGCCCCTACTTCTCGGTGGGAACATTACATACGTCTGTAACGTATCACAACCTAACCTAACACACCTAGCCACTCGCTGGTAATGTTTTACAGAATCCCGTTCCTGTCGTCCCGTACGTCTCGGTTGGGACATTATATACGTCTACAGCGTTATATATCCTAACCTAAGGCAGGCTAACATCTCGCATGCAGTATTTTACGCCATTCCTGGCGTATTGGCCCCTACTTCACGGTGGGAACATTACACACGTCTACAACGTAACATAACCTAACCTAACCCATCTAGACCCTCGCTGGTAATATTTCACAGAATCCCGTTCGCGTCGTCCCGTACGTCTCGGTTGGGACATTATATACGTCTACAGCGTTATATATCCTAACCTAAGGCAGGCTATCATCTCGAATGCAGTATTTTACAACATTCCTGGCATATCGGACCCTACTTCTCGGTGGGAACATTATATACGTCTGTAACGTATCACAACCTAACCTAACACATCTAGCCCCTCGCTGGTAATGTTTTACAGAATCGCGTTCAGGTCGTCCCGTACGTCTCGGTTGGGACATTATATACGTCTACAGCGTTATATATCCTAACCTAAGGCAGGCTAACATCTCGGATGCAGTATTTTACGCCATTCCTGGCGTATCGGCCCCTACTTCTCGGTGGGAACATTATAAACGTCTATAACGTAACATAACCTAACCTAACCCATCTAGCCCCTCGCTGGTAATATTTTAGAGAATCCCATTCGTGTTGTCCCGTACGTCTCGGTTGGGATATTATATACGTCTATAGCGTTATATATCCTAACCTAAGGCAGGCTATCATCTAGAATGCAGTATTTTACAACATTCCTGGCATATCGGCACCTACTTCTCGGTGGGAACATTATAAACGTCTATAACGTAACATAACCTAACCTAACCCATCTAGCACCTCGCTGGTAATATTTCACAGAATCTCACAAATCTCTTCTAACATCTCGGATGCAGTACTTTACGCCAATCCTGGCGTATTGGCCCCTACTTCACGGTGGGAACATTATACACGTCTATAACGTAACATAACCTAACCTAGCCCATCTAGCCCCTCGCTGGTAATATTTTACAGAATCCCGTTCGTGTCGTCCCGTACGTCTCGGTTGGGATATTATATACGTCTATAGCGTTATATATCCTAACCTAAGGCAGGCTATCATCTCGGATGCAGTATTTTACAACATTGCTGGCATATCGGCCCCTACTTCTCGGTGGGAACATTACATACGTCTGTAACGTATCACAACCTAACCTAACACACCTAGCCACTCGCTGGTAATGTTTTACAGAATCCCGTTCCTGTCGTCTCGTACGTCTCGGTTGGGACATTATATACGTCTATAGCGTTATATATCCTAACCTAAGGCAGGCTATCATCTCGGATGTAGTATTTTACAAAATTTCTGGCGTATTCGCCCCTACTTCTCGGTGGGAACATTATATAGGTCTATAACGTAACATAATCTAACCTAACCCATCTAGCCCCTCGTTGGTAATATTTCACAGAATCCCGTTCGCGTCGTCCCGTACGTCTCCGTTGGGATATTATATACGTCTATAGCGTTATATATCCTAACCTAAGGCAGGCTAATATCTCGGATGCAGTATTTTACGCCATTCCTGGCGTATCGGCCCCTACTTCACGGTGGGAACATTATACACGTCTATAACGTAACATAACCTAACCTAACCCATCTAGCCCCTCGCTGGTATTATTTCACAGAATCTCGTTCGCGTCGTCCCGTACGTCTCGGTTGGGATATTATATACGTCTACAGCGTTATATATCCTAACCTAAGGCAGGCTATCATCTCGGATGCAGTATTTTACGCCATTCCTGGCGTATCGGCCCCTACTTCACGGTGGGAACATTATACACGTCTATAACGTAACATAACCTAACCTAACACACCTAGCCCCTCGCTGGTAATGTTTTACAGAATCCCGTTCGTGACGTCCCGTACGTCTCGGTTGAGATATTATATACGTCTATAGCGTTATATATCCTAACCTAAGGCAGGCTATCATCTCGGATGCAGTATTTTACAACATTCCTGGCGTATTGGCCCCTACTTCACGGTGGGAACATTACGCACGTCTATAACGTAACATAACCTAACCTAACACATCTAGCCCCTCGCTGGTAATGTTTTACAGAATCCCGTTCGTGTCGTCCCGTACGTCTCGGTTGGGACATTATATACGTCTACAGCATTATATATCCTAACCTAAGGCAGGCTAACATCTCGGATGCAGCATTTTACGCCATTCCTGGCGTATCGGCCCCTACTTCTCGGTGGGAAAACTATAAACGTCTATAACGTAACATAACCTAACCTAACCCATCTAGCCCCTCGCTGGTAATATTTTACAGAATCCCGTTCGTGTCGTCCCGTACGTCTCGGTTGGGATATTATATACGTCTCTAGCGTTATATATCCTAACCTAAGGCAGGCTATCACCTCGGATGTAGTATTTTACAACATTCCTGACGTATCGGCCCCTACTTCTCGGTGGGAACATTATATAGGTCTATAACGTAATATAACCTAACCTAACACATCTAGCCCCTCGCTGGTAATATTTTACAAAATCCCGTACGTGTGGTCCCGTACGTCTCGATTGGGATATTATATACGTCTATAGCGTAATATATCCTAACCTAAGGCAGGCTATCATCTCGGATGCAGTATTTTACAACATTCCTGGCGTATCGGCCCCTACTTCTCGGTGGGAACATTATAAACGTCTATAACGAAACATAACCTAACCTAACCCATCTAGCCCCTCGCTGGTAATATTTTAGAGAATCCCATTCGTGTTGTCCCGTACGTCTCGGTTGGGATATTATATACGTCTATAGCGTTATATATCCTAACCTAAGGCAGGCTATCATCTCGAATGCAGTATTTTACAACATTCCTGGCATATCGAAACCTACTTCTCGGTGGGAACATTATATACGTCTGTAACGTATCGCAACCTAACCTAACACATCTAGCCCCTCGCTGGTAATGTTTTACAGAATCCCGTTGGTGACTTCCCGTACGTCTCGGTTGAGATATTATATACGTCCATAGCGTTATATATCCTTACCTAAGGCAGGCTATCATCTCGGATGTAGTATTTTACAAAATTTCTGGCGTATTCGCCCCTACTTCTCGGTGGGAACATTATATAGGTCTATAACGTAACATAATCTAACCTAACCCATCTAGCCCCTCGTTGGTAATATTTCACAGAATCCCGTTCGCGTCGTCCCGTACGTCTCCGTTGGAATATTATATACGTCTATAGCGTTTATATCCCAACCTAAGGCAGGCTATCATCTCGGATGCAGTATTTTACAACATTCCTGGCGTATCGGCCCCTACTTCACGGTGGGAACATTATACACGTCTATAACGTAACATAACCTAACCTAACCCATCTAGCACCTCGCTGGTATTATTTCACAGAATCCCGTTCCTGTCGTCCCGTACGTCTCGGTTGGGACATTATAAACGTCTACAGCGTTATATATCCTAACCTAAGGCAGGCTATCATCTCGGATGCAGTATTTTACAACATTGCTGGCATATCGGCCCCTACTTCTCGGTGGGAACATTTCATACGTCTGTAACGTATCACAACCTAACCTAACACACCTAGCCACTCGCTGGTAATGTTTTACAGAATCCCGTTCCTGTCGTCCCGTACGTCTCGGTTGGGACATTATATACGTCTACAGCGTTATATATCCTAACCTAAGGCAGGCTAACATCTTGCATGCAGTATTTTACGCCATTCCTGGCGTATTGGCCCCTACTTCACGGTGGGAACATTATATTCGTCTATAACGTAATATAACCTAACCTAACACATCTAGCACCTCGCTGGTAATGTTTTACAGAATCCCGTTGGTGACGTCCCGTACGTCTCGGTTGAGATATTATATACGTCCATAGCGTTATATATCCTAACCTAAGGCAGGCTATCATCTCGGATGTAGTATTTTACAAAATTTCTGGCGTATTCGCCCCTACTTCTCGGTGGGAACATTATATAGGTCTATAACGTAACATAATCTAACCTAACCCATCTAGCCCCTCGTTGGTAATATTTCACAGAATCCCGTTCGCGTCGTCCCGTACGTCTCCGTTGGGATATTATATACGTCTATAGCGTTATATATCCTAACCTAAGGCAGGCTAATATCTCGGATGCAGTATTTTACGCCATTCCTGGCGTATCGGCCCCTACTTCACGGTGGGAACATTATACACGTCTATAACGTAACATAACCTAACCTAACCCATCTAGCCCCTCGCTGGTATTATTTCACAGAATCTCGTTCGCGTCGTCCCGTACGTCTCGGTTGGGATATTATATACGTCTACAGCGTTATATATCCTAACCTAAGGCAGGCTATCATCTCGGATGCAGTATTTTACGCCATTCCTGGCGTATCGGCCCCTACTTCACGGTGGGAACATTATACACGTCTATAACGTAACATAACCTAACCTAACACACCTAGCCCCTCGCTGGTAATGTTTTACAGAATCCCGTTCGTGACGTCCCGTACGTCTCGGTTGAGATATTATATACGTCTATAGCGTTATATATCCTAACCTAAGGCAGGCTATCATCTCGGATGCAGTATTTTACAACATTCCTGGCGTATTGGCCCCTACTTCACGGTGGGAACATTACGCACGTCTATAACGTAACATAACCTAACCTAACACATCTAGCCCCTCGCTGGTAATGTTTTACAGAATCCCGTTCGTGTCGTCCCGTACGTCTCGGTTGGGACATTATATACGTCTACAGCATTATATATCCTAACCTAAGGCAGGCTAACATCTCGGATGCAGCATTTTACGCCATTCCTGGCGTATCGGCCCCTACTTCTCGGTGGGAAAACTATAAACGTCTATAACGTAACATAACCTAACCTAACCCATCTAGCCCCTCGCTGGTAATATTTTACAGAATCCCGTTCGTGTCGTCCCGTACGTCTCGGTTGGGATATTATATACGTCTCTAGCGTTATATATCCTAACCTAAGGCAGGCTATCACCTCGGATGTAGTATTTTACAACATTCCTGACGTATCGGCCCCTACTTCTCGGTGGGAACATTATATAGGTCTATAACGTAATATAACCTAACCTAACACATCTAGCCCCTCGCTGGTAATATTTTACAAAATCCCGTTCGTGTGGTCCCGTACGTCTCGATTGGGATATTATATACGTCTATAGCGTAATATATCCTAACCTAAGGCAGGCTATCATCTCGGATGCAGTATTTTACAACATTCCTGGCGTATCGGCCCCTACTTCTCGGTGGGAACATTATAAACGTCTATAACGAAACATAACCTAACCTAACCCATCTAGCCCCTCGCTGGTAATATTTTAGAGAATCCCATTCGTGTTGTCCCGTACGTCTCGGTTGGGATATTATATACGTCTATAGCGTTATATATCCTAACCTAAGGCAGGCTATCATCTCGAATGCAGTATTTTACAACATTCCTGGCATATCGAAACCTACTTCTCGGTGGGAACATTATATACGTCTGTAACGTATCGCAACCTAACCTAACACATCTAGCCCCTCGCTGGTAATGTTTTACAGAATCCCGTTGGTGACTTCCCGTACGTCTCGGTTGAGATATTATATACGTCCATAGCGTTATATATCCTTACCTAAGGCAGGCTATCATCTCGGATGTAGTATTTTACAAAATTTCTGGCGTATTCGCCCCTACTTCTCGGTGGGAACATTATATAGGTCTATAACGTAACATAATCTAACCTAACCCATCTAGCCCCTCGTTGGTAATATTTCACAGAATCCCGTTCGCGTCGTCCCGTACGTCTCCGTTGGGATATTATATACGTCTATAGCGTTAGATATCCTAACCTAAGGCAGGCTAATATCTCGGATGCAGTATTTTACGCCATTCCTGGCGTATCGGCCCCTACTTCACGGTGGGAACATTATACACGTCTATAACGTAACATAACCTAACCTAACCCATCTAGCCCCTCGCTGGTATTATTTCACAGAATCCCGTTCGCGTCGTCCCGTACGTCTCGGTTGGGATATTATATACGTCTACAGCGTTATATGTCCTAACCTAAGGCAGGCTATCATCTCGGATGCAGTATTTTAAGCCATTCCGGCGTATCGGCCCCTACTTCTCGGTGGGAACATTATAAACGTCTATAACGTAACATAACCTAACCTAACCCATCTAGCCCCTCGCTGGTAATATTTTACAGAATCCCATTCGTGTTGTCCCGTACGTCTCGGTTTGGATATTATATACGTCTATAGCGTTATATATCGTAACCTAAGGCAGGCTAACATCTCGGATGCAGTATTTTACGCCATTAATGGCGTATCGGCCCCTACTTCTCGGTGGGAACATTATACACATCTATAACGTAACATAACCTAACCTAACACATCTAGCCCCTCGCTGGTAATGTTTTACAGAATCCCGTTCGTGTCGTCCCGTACGTCTCGGTTGGGACACTATATACGTAAACAGCGTTATATATCCTAACCTAAGGCAGGCTAACATATCGGATGCAGTTTTTTACAACATTCCTGCCGTATCGGCCCCTACTTCTCGGTGGGAACATTATATTCGTCTATAACGTAATATAACCTAACCTAACACATCTAGCACCTCGCTGGTAATATTTTAGAGAATCCCATTCGTGTTGTCCCGTACGTCTCGGTTGGGATATTATATACGTCTATAGCGTTATATATCCCAACCTAAGGCAGGCTATCATCTCGAATGCAGTATTTTACAACATTCCTGGCATATCGAGCCCTACTTCTCGGTGGGAACATTATATACGTCTGTAACGTATCGCAACCTAACCTAACACATCTAGCCCCTCGCTGGTAATGTTTTACAGAATCCCGTTCCTGTCGTCCCGTACGCCTCGGTTGGGACACTATATACGTAAACAGCGTTATATATCCTAACCTAAGGCAGGCTAACATATCGGATGCAGTTTTTTACAACATTCCTGCCGTATCGGCACCTACTTCTCGGTGGGAACATTATATTCGTCTATAACGTAATATAACCTAACCTAACACATCTAGCCCCTCGCTGGTAATGTTTTACAGAATCCCGTTCAGGTCGTCCCGTACGTCTCGGTCGGCACATTATATACGTCTACAGCGTTATATATCCTGACCTAAGGCAGGTTATCATCTCGGATGCAGTATTTTACGCCATTCCTGGCGTATCGGCCCCTACTTCTCGGTGGGAACATTATACACGTCTATAACGTAACATAACCTAACCTAACACATCTAGCCCTTCGCTGGTAATGTTTTACAGAATCCCGTTCGTGACGTCCCGTACGTCTCGGTTGAGATATTATATACGTCTATAGCGTTATATATCCTAACCTGAGGCAGGCTATCATCTCGGATGCAGTATTTTGCAACATTCCTGGCATATCGAACCCTACTTCTCGGTGGGAACATTATAAACGTCTATAACGTAACATAACCTAACCTAACCCATCTAGCCCCTCGCTGGTAATATTTTACAGAATCCCATTCGTGTTGTCCCGTACGTCTCGGTTGGGATATTATATACGTCTATAGCGTTATATATCGTAACCTAAGGCAGGCTAACATCTCGGATGCAGTATTTTACGCCATTCCTGGCGTATCGGCCCCTACTTCTCGGTGGGAACATTATACACATCTATAACGTAACATAACCTAACCTAACACATCTAGCCCCTCGCTGGTAATGTTTTACAGAATCCCGTTCGTGTCGTCCCGTACGTCTCGGTTGGGACACTATATACGTAAACAGCGTTATATATCCTAACCTAAGGCAGGCTAACATCTCGGATGCAGTATTTTACGCCATTCCTGGCGTATCGGCCCCTACTTCTCGGTGGGAACATTATATTCGTCTATAACGTAATATAACCTAACCTAACACATCTAGCACCTCGCTGGTAATGTTTTACAGAATACCGTTCGTGACGTCCCGTACGTCTCGGTTGAGATATTATATACGTCTGTAGCGTTATATATCCTAACCTAAGGCAGGATATCATCTCGGATGCAGTATTTTACAACATTCCTGGCATATCGAACCCTACTTCTCGGTGGGAACATTATATGCATCTGCAACGTATCACAACCTAACCTAGCACATCTAGCCCCTCGCTGGTAATGTTTTACAGAATCCCGTTCAGGTCGTCCCGTACGTCTCGTCGGCAAATTATATACGTCTACAGCGTTATATATCCTAACCTAAGGCAGGCTATCATCTCGAATGCAGTATTTTACAACATTCCTGGCATATCGAACCCTACTTCTCGGTGGGAACATTATATACGTCTGTAACGTATCACAACCTAACCTAACACATCTAGCCCCTCGCTGGTAATGTTTTACAGAATCCCGTTCAGGTCGTCCCGTACGTCTCGGTTGGGACATTATATACGTCTACAGCGTTATATATCCTAACCTAAGGCAGGCTATCATCTCGGATGCAGTATTTTACAACATTCCTGGCGTATCGGCCCCTACTTCTCGGTGGGAACATTATAAACGTCTACAACGTAACATAACCTAACCTAACCCATCTAGCCCCTCGCTGGTAATATTTTACAGAATCCCATTCGTGTTGTCCCGTACGTCTCGGTTGGGATATTATATACGTCTATAGCGTTATGTATCCTAACCTAAGGCAGGCTAATATCTCGGATGCAGTATTTTACGCCATTCCTGGCGTATCGGCCCCTACTTCACGGTGGGAACATTATACACGTCTATAACGTAACATAACCTAACCTAACCCATCTAGCGCCTCGCTGGTATTATTTCACAGAATCCCGTTCGTGTCGTCCCGTACGTCTCGGTTGGGACATTATATACGTCTACAGCGTTATATATCCTAACCTAAGGCAGGCTATCATCTCGAATGCAGTATTTTACAACATTCCTGGCATATCGGACCCTACTTCTCGGTGGGAACATTATATACGTCTGTAACGTATCACAACCTAACCTAACACATCTAGCCCCTCGCTGGTAATGTTTTACAGAATCGCGTTCAGGTCGTCCCGTACGTCTCGGTTGGGACATTATATACGTCTACAGCGTTATATATCCTAACCTAAGGCAGGCTAACATCTCGGATGCAGTATTTTACGCCATTCCTGGCGTATCGGCCCCTACTTCTCGGTGGGAACATTATAAACGTCTATAACGTAACATAACCTAACCTAACCCATCTAGCCCCTCGCTGGTAATATTTTAGAGAATCCCATTCGTGTTGTCCCGTACGTCTCGGTTGGGATATTATATACGTCTATAGCGTTATATATCCTAACCTAAGGCAGGCTATCATCTAGAATGCAGTATTTTACAACATTCCTGGCATATCGGCACCTACTTCTCGGTGGGAACATTATAAACGTCTATAACGTAACATAACCTAACCTAACCCATCTAGCACCTCGCTGGTAATATTTCACAGAATCTCACAAATCTCTTCTAACATCTCGGTTGCAGTACTTTACGCCAATCCTGGCGTATTGGCCCCTACTTCACGGTGGGAACATTATACACGTCTATAACGTAACATAACCTAACCTAGCCCATCTAGCCCCTCGCTGGTAATATTTTACAGAATCCCGTTCGTGACGTCCCGTACGTCTCGGTTGAGATATTATATACGTCTATAGCGTTATATATCCTAACCTAAGGCAGGCTATCATCTCGGATGCAGTATTTTACAACATTCCTGGCATATCGAACCCTACTTCTCGGTGGGAACATTATATACGTCTGTAACGTATCGCAACCTAACCTAACACATCTAGCCCCTCGCTGGTAATGTTTTACAGAATCCCGTTCCTGTCGTCCCGTACGCCTCGGTTGGGACATTATAAACGTCTACAGCGATATATATCCTAACGTAAGGCAGGCTAACATCTCGGATGTAGTATTTTACAACATTCCTGGCGTATCGGCCCCTACTTCTCGGTGGGAACATTATATAGGTCTATAACGTAACATAATCTAACCTAACCCATCTAGCCCCTCGTTGGTAATATTTCACAGAATCCCGTTCGCGTCGTCCCGTACGTCTCCGTTGGGATATTATATACGTCTATAGCGTTAGATATCCTAACCTAAGGCAGGCTAATATCTCGGATGCAGTATTTTACGCCATTCCTGGCGTATCGGCCCCTACTTCACGGTGGGAACATTATACACGTCTATAACGTAACATAACCTAACCTAACCCATCTAGCCCCTCGCTGGTATTATTTCACAGAATCCCGTTCGCGTCGTCCCGTACGTCTCGGTTGGGATATTATATACGTCTACAGCGTTATATGTCCTAACCTAAGGCAGGCTATCATCTCGGATGCAGTATTTTAAGCCATTCCGGCGTATCGGCCCCTACTTCTCGGTGGGAACATTATAAACGTCTATAACGTAACATAACCTAACCTAACCCATCTAGCCCCTCGCTGGTAATATTTTACAGAATCCCATTCGTGTTGTCCCGTACGTCTCGGTTGGGATATTATATACGTCTATAGCGTTATATATCGTAACCTAAGGCAGGCTAACATCTCGGATGCAGTATTTTACGCCATTAATGGCGTATCGGCCCCTACTTCTCGGTGGGAACATTATACACATCTATAACGTAACATAACCTAACCTAACACATCTAGCCCCTCGCTGGTAATGTTTTACAGAATCCCGTTCGTGTCGTCCCGTACGTCTCGGTTGGGACACTATATACGTAAACAGCGTTATATATCCTAACCTAAGGCAGGCTAACATATCGGATGCAGTTTTTTACAACATTCCTGCCGTATCGGCCCCTACTTCTCGGTGGGAACATTATATTCGTCTATAACGTAATATAACCTAACCTAACACATCTAGCACCTCGCTGGTAATGTTTTACAGAATACCGTTCGTGACGTCCCGTACGTCTCGGTTGAGATATTATATACGTCTATAGCGTTATATATCCTAACCTAAGGCAGGCTATCATCTCGGATGCAGTATTTTACAACATTCCTGGCATATCGGCCCCTACTTCTCGGTGGGAACATTATAAACGTCTATAACGTAACATAACCTAACCTAACCCATCTAGCCCCTCGCTGGTAATATTTTAGAGAATCCCATTCGTGTTGTCCCGTACGTCTCGGTTGGGATATTATATACGTCTATAGCGTTATATATCCCAACCTAAGGCAGGCTATCATCTCGAATGCAGTATTTTACAACATTCCTGGCATATCGAGCCCTACTTCTCGGTGGGAACATTATATACGTCTGTAACGTATCGCAACCTAACCTAACACATCTAGCCCCTCGCTGGTAATGTTTTACAGAATCCCGTTCCTGTCGTCCCGTACGCCTCGGTTGGGACACTATATACGTAAACAGCGTTATATATCCTAACCTAAGGCAGGCTAACATATCGGATGCAGTTTTTTACAACATTCCTGCCGTATCGGCACCTACTTCTCGGTGGGAACATTATATTCGTCTATAACGTAATATAACCTAACCTAACACATCTAGCCCCTCGCTGGTAATGTTTTACAGAATCCCGTTCAGGTCGTCCCGTACGTCTCGGTCGGCACATTATATACGTCTACAGCGTTATATATCCTGACCTAAGGCAGGCTATCATCTCGGATGCAGTATTTTACGCCATTCCTGGCGTATCGGCCCCTACTTCTCGGTGGGAACATTATACACGTCTATAACGTAACATAACCTAACCTAACACATCTAGCCCTTCGCTGGTAATGTTTTACAGAATCCCGTTCGTGACGTCCCGTACGTCTCGGTTGAGATATTATATACGTCTATAGCGTTATATATCCTAACCTGAGGCAGGCTATCATCTCGGATGCAGTATTTTGCAACATTCCTGGCATATCGAACCCTACTTCTCGGTGGGAACATTATAAACGTCTATAACGTAACATAACCTAACCTAACCCATCTAGCCCCTCGCTGGTAATATTTTACAGAATCCCGTTCGTGTCGTCCCGTACGTCTCGGTTGGGACACTATATACGTAAACAGCGTTATATATCCTAACCTAAGGCAGGCTAACATCTCGGATGCAGTATTTTACGCCATTCCTGGCGTATCGGCCCCTACTTCTCGGTGGGAACATTATATTCGTCTATAACGTAATATAACCTAACCTAACACATCTAGCACCTCGCTGGTAATGTTTTACAGAATACCGTTCGTGACGTCCCGTACGTCTCGGTTGAGATATTATATACGTCTGTAGCGTTATATATCCTAACCTAAGGCAGGATATCATCTCGGATGCAGTATTTTACAACATTCCTGGCATATCGAACCCTACTTCTCGGTGGGAACATTATATGCATCTGCAACGTATCACAACCTAACCTAGCACATCTAGCCCCTCGCTGGTAATGTTTTACAGAATCCCGTTCAGGTCGTCCCGTACGTCTCGTCGGCAAATTATATACGTCTACAGCGTTATATATCCTAACCTAAGGCAGGCTATCATCTCGAATGCAGTATTTTACAACATTCCTGGCATATCGAACCCTATTTCTCGGTGGGAACATTATATACGTCTGTAACGTATCACAACCTAACCTAACACATCTAGCCCCTCGCTGGTAATGTTTTACAGAATCCCGTTCAGGTCGTCCCGTACGTCTCGGTTGGGACATTATATACGTCTACAGCGTTATATATCCTAACCTAAGGCAGGCTATCATCTCGGATGCAGTATTTTACAACATTCCTGGCGTATCGGCCCCTACTTCTCGGTGGGAACATTATAAACGTCTACAACGTAACATAACCTAACCTAACCCATCTAGCCCCTCGCTGGTAATATTTTACAGAATCCCATTCGTGTTGTCCCGTACGTCTCGGTTGGGATATTATATACGTCTATAGCGTTATGTATCCTAACCTAAGGCAGGCTAATATCTCGGATGCAGTATTTTACGCCATTCCTGGCGTATCGGCCCCTACTTCACGGTGGGAACATTATACACGTCTATAACGTAACATAACCTAACCTAACCCATCTAGCGCCTCGCTGGTATTATTTCACAGAATCCCGTTCGTGTCGTCCCGTACGTCTCGGTTGGGACATTATATACGTCTACAGCGTTATATATCCTAACCTAAGGCAGGCTATCATCTCGAATGCAGTATTTTACAACATTCCTGGCATATCGGACCCTACTTCTCGGTGGGAACATTATATACGTCTGTAACGTATCACAACCTAACCTAACACATCTAGCCCCTCGCTGGTAATGTTTTACAGAATCCCGTTCAGGTCGTCCCGTACGTCTCGGTTGGGACATTATATACGTCTACAGCGTTATATATCCTAACCTAAGGCAGGCTATCATCTCGGATGCAGTATTTTACAACATTCCTGGCGTATCGGCCCCTACTTCTCGGTGGGAACATTATAAACGTCTACAACGTAACATAACCTAACCTAACCCATCTAGCCCCTCGCTGGTAATATTTTACAGAATCCCATTCGTGTTGTCCCGTACGTCTCGGTTGGGATATTATATACGTCTATAGCGTTATATATCCTAACCTAAGGCAGGCTAATATCTCGGATGCAGTATTTTACGCCATTCCTGGCGTATCGGCCCCTACTTCACGGTGGGAACATTATACACGTCTATAACGTAACATAACCTAACCTAACCCATCTAGCCCCTCGCTGGTATTATTTCACAGAATCCCGTTCGTGTCGTCCCGTACGTCTCGGTTGGGACATTATATACGTCTACAGCGTTATATATCCTAACCTAAGGCAGGCTATCATCTCGAATGCAGTATTTTACAACATTCCTGGCATATCGGACCCTACTTCTCGGTGGGAACATTATATACGTCTGTAACGTATCACAACCTAACCTAACACATCTAGCCCCTCGCTGGTAATGTTTTACAGAATCGCGTTCAGGTCGTCCCGTACGTCTCGGTTGGGACATTATATACGTCTACAGCGTTATATATCCTAACCTAAGGCAGGCTAACATCTCGGATGCAGTATTTTACGCCATTCCTGGCGTATCGGCCCCTACTTCTCGGTGGGAACATTATAAACGTCTATAACGTAACATAACCTAACCTAACCCATCTAGCCCCTCGCTGGTAATATTTTAGAGAATCCCATTCGTGTTGTCCCGTACGTCTCGGTTGGGATATTATATACGTCTATAGCGTTATATATCCTAACCTAAGGCAGGCTATCATCTAGAATGCAGTATTTTACAACATTCCTGGCATATCGGCACCTACTTCTCGGTGGGAACATTATAAACGTCTATAACGTAACATAACCTAACCTAACCCATCTAGCACCTCGCTGGTAATATTTCACAGAATCTCACAAATCTCTTCTAACATCTCGGTTGCAGTACTTTACGCCAATCCTGGCGTATTGGCCCCTACTTCACGGTGGGAACATTATACACGTCTATAACGTAACATAACCTAACCTAGCCCATCTAGCCCCTCGCTGGTAATATTTTACAGAATCCCGTTCGTGACGTCCCGTACGTCTCGGTTGAGATATTATATACGTCTATAGCGTTATATATCCTAACCTAAGGCAGGCTATCATCTCGGATGCAGTATTTTACAACATTCCTGGCATATCGAACCCTACTTCTCGGTGGGAACATTATATACGTCTGTAACGTATCGCAACCTAACCTAACACATCTAGCCCCTCGCTGGTAATGTTTTACAGAATCCCGTTCCTGTCGTCCCGTACGCCTCGGTTGGGACATTATAAACGTCTACAGCGATATATATCCTAACCTAAGGCAGGCTAACATCTCGAATGCAGTATTTTACGCCATTCCTGGCGTATCGGCCCCTACTTCTCGGTGGGAACATTATATTCGTCTATAACGTAATATAACCTAACCTAACACATCTAGCACCTCGCTGGTAATGTTTTACAGAATCCCGTTGGTGACGTCCCGTACGTCTCGGTTGAGATATTATATACGTCCATAGCGTTATATATCCTAACCTAAGGCAGGCTATCATCTCGGATGTAGTATTTTACAAAATTTCTGGCGTATTCGCCCCTACTTCTCGGTGGGAACATTATATAGGTCTATAACGTAACATAATCTAACCTAACCCATCTAGCCCCTCGTTGGTAATATTTCACAGAATCCCGTTCGCGTCGTCCCGTACGTCTCCGTTGGGATATTATATACGTCTATAGCGTTATATATCCTAACCTAAGGCAGGCTAATATCTCGGATGCAGTATTTTACGCCATTCCTGGCGTATCGGCCCCTACTTCACGGTGGGAACATTATACACGTCTATAACGTAACATAACCTAACCTAACCCATCTAGCCCCTCGCTGGTATTATTTCACAGAATCCCGTTCGCGTCGTCCCGTACGTCTCGGTTGGGATATTATATACGTCTACAGCGTTATATATCCTAACCTAAGGCAGGCTATCATCTCGGATGCAGTATTTTACGCCATTCCTGGCGTATCGGCCCCTACTTCACGGTGGGAACATTATACACGTCTATAACGTAACATATCCTAACCTAACACACCTAGCCCCTCGCTGGTAATGTTTTACAGAATCCCGTTCGTGACGTCCCGTACGTCTCGGTTGAGATATTATATACGTCTATAGCGTTATATATCCTAACCTAAGGCAGGCTATCATCTCGGATGCAGTATTTTACAACATTCCTGGCATATCGAACCCTACTTCTCGGTGGGAACATTATATACGTCTGTAACGTATCGCAACCTAACCTAACACATCTAGCCCCTCGCTGGTAATGTTTTACAGAATCCCGTTCCTGTCGTCCCGTACGCCTCGGTTGGGACATTATAAACGTCTACAGCGATATATATCCTAACGTAAGGCAGGCTAACATCTCGGATGTAGTATTTTACAACATTCCTGGCGTATCGGCCCCTACTTCTCGGTGGGAACATTATATAGGTCTATAACGTAACATAATCTAACCTAACCCATCTAGCCCCTCGTTGGTAATATTTCACAGAATCCCGTTCGCGTCGTCCCGTACGTCTCGGTTGGGATATTATATACGTCTATAGCGTTGTATATCCTAACCTAAGGCAGGCTAATATCTCGGATGCAGTATTTTACGCAATTCCTGGCGTATCGGCCCCTACTTCACGGTGGGAACATTATACACGTCTATAACGTAACATAACCTAACCTAACCCATCTAGCACCTCGCTGGTAATATTTTAGAGAATCCCATTCGTGTTGTCCCGTACGTCTCGGTTGGGATATTATATACGTCTATAGCGTTATATATCCTAACCTAAGGCAGGCTATCATCTAGAATGCAGTATTTTACAACATTCCTGGCATATCGGCACCTACTTCTCGGTGGGAACATTATAAACGTCTATAACGTAACATAACCTAACCTAACCCATCTAGCACCTCGCTGGTAATATTTCACAGAATCTCACAAATCTCTTCTAACATCTCGGATGCAGTATTTTACGCCATTCCTGGCGTATCGGCCCCTACTTCACGGTGGGAACATTATACACGTCTATAACGTAACATAACCTAACCTAACACACCTAGCCCCTCGCTGGTAATGTTTTACAGAATCCCGTTCGTGACGTCCCGTACGTCTCGGTTGAGATATTATATACGTCTATAGCGTTTATATCCCAACCTAAGGCAGGCTATCATCTCGGATGCAGTATTTTACAACATTCCTGGCGTATCGGCCCCTACTTCACGGTGGGAACATTATACACGTCTATAACGTAACATAACCTAACCTAACCCATCTAGCCCCTCGCTGGTATTATTTCACAGAATCCCGTTCGCGTCGTCCCGTACGTCTCGGTTGGGATATTATATACGTCTATAGCGTTTATATCCCAACCTAAGGCAGGCTATCATCTCGGATGCAGTATTTTACAACATTCCTGGCGTATCGGCCCCTACTTCACGGTGGGAACATTATACACGTCTATAACGTAACATAACCTAACCTAACCCATCTAGCACCTCGCTGGTATTATTTCACAGAATCCCGTTCCTGTCGTCCCGTACGTCTCGGTTGGGACATTATAAACGTCTACAGCGTTATATATCCTAACCTAAGGCAGGCTATCATCTCGGATGCAGTATTTTACAACATTGCTGGCATATCGGCCCCTACTTCTCGGTGGGAACATTTCATACGTCTGTAACGTATCACAACCTAACCTAACACACCTAGCCACTCGCTGGTAATGTTTTACAGAATCCCGTTCCTGTCGTCCCGTACGTCTCGGTTGGGACATTATATACGTCTACAGCGTTATATATCCTAACCTAAGGCAGGCTAACATCTTGCATGCAGTATTTTACGCCATTCCTGGCGTATTGGCCCCTACTTCACGGTGGGAACATTATATTCGTCTATAACGTAATATAACCTAACCTAACACATCTAGCACCTCGCTGGTAATGTTTTACAGAATCCCGTTGGTGACGTCCCGTACGTCTCGGTTGAGATATTATATACGTCCATAGCGTTATATATCCTAACCTAAGGCAGGCTATCATCTCGGATGTAGTATTTTACAAAATTTCTGGCGTATTCGCCCCTACTTCTCGGTGGGAACATTATATAGGTCTATAACGTAACATAATCTAACCTAACCCATCTAGCCCCTCGTTGGTAATATTTCACAGAATCCCGTTCGCGTCGTCCCGTACGTCTCCGTTGGGATATTATATACGTCTATAGCGTTATATATCCTAACCTAAGGCAGGCTAATATCTCGGATGCAGTATTTTACGCCATTCCTGGCGTATCGGCCCCTACTTCACGGTGGGAACATTATACACGTCTATAACGTAACATAACCTAACCTAACCCATCTAGCCCCTCGCTGGTATTATTTCACAGAATCTCGTTCGCGTCGTCCCGTACGTCTCGGTTGGGATATTATATACGTCTACAGCGTTATATATCCTAACCTAAGGCAGGCTATCATCTCGGATGCAGTATTTTACGCCATTCCTGGCGTATCGGCCCCTACTTCACGGTGGGAACATTATACACGTCTATAACGTAACATAACCTAACCTAACACACCTAGCCCCTCGCTGGTAATGTTTTACAGAATCCCGTTCGTGACGTCCCGTACGTCTCGGTTGAGATATTATATACGTCTATAGCGTTATATATCCTAACCTAAGGCAGGCTATCATCTCGGATGCAGTATTTTACAACATTCCTGGCATATCGAACCCTACTTCTCGGTGGGAACATTATATACGTCTGTAACGTATCGCAACCTAACCTAACACATCTAGCCCCTCGCTGGTAATGTTTTACAGAATCCCGTTCCTGTCGTCCCGTACGCCTCGGTTGGGACATTATAAACGTCTACAGCGATATATATCCTAACGTAAGGCAGGCTAACATCTCGGATGTAGTATTTTACAACATTCCTGGCGTATCGGCCCCTACTTCTCGGTGGGAACATTATATAGGTCTATAACGTAACATAATCTAACCTAACCCATCTAGCCCCTCGTTGGTAATATTTCACAGAATTCCGTTCGCGTCGTCCCGTACGTCTCGGTTGGGATATTATATACGTCTATAGCGTTGTATATCCTAACCTAAGGCAGGCTAATATCTCGGATGCAGTATTTTACGCCATTCCTGGCGTATCGGCCCCTACTTCACGGTGGGAACATTATACATGTCTATAACGTAACATAACCTAACCTAACCCATCTAGCCCCTCGCTGGTATTATTTCACAGAATCCCGTTCGCGTCGTCCCGTACGTCTCGGTTGGGATATTATATACGTCTATAGCGTTTATATCCCAACCTAAGGCAGGCTATCATCTCGGATGCAGTATTTTACAACATTCCTGGCGTATCGGCCCCTACTTCACGGTGGGAACATTATACACGTCTATAACGTAACATAACCTAACCTAACCCATCTAGCACCTCGCTGGTATTATTTCACAGAATCCCGTTCCTGTCGTCCCGTACGTCTCGGTTGGGACATTATAAACGTCTACAGCGTTATATATCCTAACCTAAGGCAGGCTATCATCTCGGATGCAGTATTTTACAACATTGCTGGCATATCGGCCCCTACTTCTCGGTGGGAACATTACATACGTCTGTAACGTATCACAACCTAACCTAACACACCTAGCCACTCGCTGGTAATGTTTTACAGAATCCCGTTCCTGTCGTCCCGTACGTCTCGGTTGGGACATTATATACGTCTACAGCGTTATATATCCTAACCTAAGGCAGGCTAACATCTTGCATGCAGTATTTTACGCCATTCCTGGCGTATTGGCCCCTACTTCACGGTGGGAACATTACACACGTCTACAACGTAACATAACCTAACCTAACCCATCTAGACCCTCGCTGGTAATATTTCACAGAATCCCGTTCGTGTCGTCCCGTACGTCTCGGTTGGGACATTATATACGTCTACAGCGTTATATATCCTAACCTAAGGCAGGCTATCATCTCGAATGCAGTATTTTACAACATTGCTGGCATATCGGCCCCTACATCTCGGTGGGAACATTACATACGTCTGTAACGTATCACAACCTAACCTAACACACCTAGCCACTCGCTGGTAATGTTTTACAGAATCCCGTTCCTGTCGTCTCGTACGTCTCGGTTGGGACATTATATACGTCTACAGCGTTATATATCCTAACCTAAGGCAGGCTAACATCTCGGATGCAGTATTTTACGCCATTCCTGGCGTATTGGCCCCTACTTCACGGTGGGAACATTACACACGTCTATAACGTAACATAACCTAACCTAACCCATCTAGACCCTCGCTGGTAATGTTTTACAGAATCCCGTTCGTGTCGTCCCGTACGCCTCGGTTGGGATATTATATACGTCTATAGCGTTATATATCCTAACCTAAGGCAGGCTAACATCTCGGATGCAGTATTTTACGCCATTCCTGGCGTATCGGCCCCTACTTCTCGGTGGGAACATTATATTCGTCTATAACGTAATATAACCTAACCTAACACATCTAGCACCTCGCTGGTAATGTTTTACAGAATCCCGTTGGTGACGTCCCGTACGTCTCGGTTGAGATATTATATACGTCCATAGCGTTATATATCCTAACCTAAGGCAGGCTATCATCTCGGATGTAGTATTTTACAAAATTTCTGGCGTATTCGCCCCTACTTCTCGGTGGGAACATTATATAGGTCTATAACGTAACATAATCTAACCTAACCCATCTAGCCCCTCGTTGGTAATATTTCACAGAATCCCGTTCGCGTCGTCCCGTACGTCTCCGTTGGGATATTATATACGTCTATAGCGTTATATATCCTAACCTAAGGCAGGCTAATATCTCGGATGCAGTATTTTACGCCATTCCTGGCGTATCGGCCCCTACTTCACGGTGGGAACATTATACACGTCTATCACGTAACATAACCTAACCTAACCCATCTAGCCCCTCGCTGGTATTATTTCACAGAATCCCGTTCGCGTCGTCCCGTACGTCTCGGTTGGGATATTATATACGTCTACAGCGTTATATATCCTAACCTAAGGCAGGCTATCATCTCGGATGCAGTATTTTACGCCATTCCTGGCGTATCGGCCCCTACTTCACGGTGGGAACATTATACACGTCTATAACGTAACATAACCTAACCTAACACACCTAGCCCCTCGCTGGTAATGTTTTACAGAATCCCGTTCGTGACGTCCCGTACGTCTCGGTTGAGATATTATATACGTCTATAGCGTTATATATCCTAACCTAAGGCAGGCTATCATCTCGGATGCAGTATTTTACAACATTCCTGGCATATCGAACCCTACTTCTCGGTGGGAACATTATATACGTCTGTAACGTATCGCAACCTAACCTAACACATCTAGCCCCTCGCTGGTAGTGTTTTACAGAATCCCGTTCCTGTCGTCCCGTACGCCTCGGTTGGGACATTATAAACGTCTACAGCGATATATATCCTAACGTAAGGCAGGCTAACATCTCGGATGTAGTATTTTACAACATTCCTGGCGTATCGGCCCCTACTTCTCGGTGGGAACATTATATAGGTCTATAACGTAACATAATCTAACCTAACCCATCTAGCCCCTCGTTGGTAATATTTCACAGAATCCCGTTCGCGTCGTCCCGTACGTCTCGGTTGGGATATTATATACGTCTATAGCGTTGTATATCCTAACCTAAGGCAGGCTAATATCTCGGATGCAGTATTTTACGCCATTCCTGGCGTATCGGCCCCTACTTCACGGTGGGAACATTATACACGTCTATAACGTAACATAACCTAACCTAACCCATCTAGCACCTCGCTGGTATTATTTGACAGAATCCCGTTCCTGTCGTCCCGTACGTCTCGGTTGGGACATTATAAACGTCTACAGCGTTATATATCCTAACCTAAGGCAGGCTATCATCTCGGATGCAGTATTTTACAACATTGCTGGCATATCGGCCCCTACTTCTCGGTGGGAACATTACATACGTCTGTAACGTATCACAACCTAACCTAACACACCTAGCCACTCGCTGGTAATGTTTTACAGAATCCCGTTCCTGTCGTCCCGTACGTCTCGGTTGGGACATTATATACGTCTACAGCGTTATATATCCTAACCTAAGGCAGGCTAACATCTCGCATGCAGTATTTTACGCCATTCCTGGCGTATTGGCCCCTACTTCACGGTGGGAACATTACACACGTCTACAACGTAACATAACCTAACCTAACCCATCTAGACCCTCGCTGGTAATATTTCACAGAATCCCGTTCGCGTCGTCCCGTACGTCTCGGTTGGGACATTATATACGTCTACAGCGTTATATATCCTAACCTAAGGCAGGCTATCATCTCGAATGCAGTATTTTACAACATTCCTGGCATATCGGACCCTACTTCTCGGTGGGAACATTATATACGTCTGTAACGTATCACAACCTAACCTAACACATCTAGCCCCTCGCTGGTAATGTTTTACAGAATCGCGTTCAGGTCGTCCCGTACGTCTCGGTTGGGACATTATATACGTCTACAGCGTTATATATCCTAACCTAAGGCAGGCTAACATCTCGGATGCAGTATTTTACGCCATTCCTGGCGTATCGGCCCCTACTTCTCGGTGGGAACATTATAAACGTCTATAGCGTAACATAACCTAACCTAACCCATCTAGCCCCTCGCTGGTAATATTTTAGAGAATCCCATTCGTGTTGTCCCGTACGTCTCGGTTGGGATATTATATACGTCTATAGCGTTATATATCCTAACCTAAGGCAGGCTATCATCTAGAATGCAGTATTTTACAACATTCCTGGCATATCGGCACCTACTTCTCGGTGGGAACATTATAAACGTCTATAACGTAACATAACCTAACCTAACCCATCTAGCACCTCGCTGGTAATATTTCACAGAATCTCACAAATCTCTTCTAACATCTCGGATGCAGTACTTTACGCCAATCCTGGCGTATTGGCCCCTACTTCACGGTGGGAACATTATACACGTCTATAACGTAACATAACCTAACCTAGCCCATCTAGCCCCTCGCTGGTAATATTTTACAGAATCCCGTTCGTGTCGTCCCGTACGTCTCGGTTGGGATATTATATACGTCTATAGCGTTATATATCCTAACCTAAGGCAGGCTATCATCTCGGATGCAGTATTTTACAACATTGCTGGCATATCGGCCCCTACTTCTCGGTGGGAACATTACATACGTCTGTAACGTATCACAACCTAACCTAACACACCTAGCCACTCGCTGGTAATGTTTTACAGAATCCCGTTCCTGTCGTCTCGTACGTCTCGGTTGGGACATTATATACGTCTACAGCGTTATATATCCTAACCTAAGGCAGGCTAACATCTCGGATGCAGTATTTTACGCCATTCCTGGCGTATTGGCCCCTACTTCACGGTGGGAACATTACACACGTCTATAACGTAACATAACCTAACCTAAACCATCTAGACCCTCGCTGGTAATGTTTTACAGAATCCCGTTCGTGTCGTCCCGTTCGCCTCGGTTGGGATATTATATACGTCTATAGCGTTATATATCCTAACCTAAGGCAGGCTAACATCTCGGATGCAGTATTTTACGCCATTCCTGGCGTATCGGCCCCTACTTCTCGGTGGGAACATTATATTCGTCTATAACGTAATATAACCTAACCTAACACATCTAGCACCTCGCTGGTAATGTTTTACAGAATCCCGTTGGTGACGTCCCGTACGTCTCGGTTGAGATATTATATACGTCCATAGCGTTATATATCCTAACCTAAGGCAGGCTATCATCTCGGATGCAGTATTTTACGCCATTCCTGGCGTATCGGCCCCTACTTCACGGTGGGAACATTATACACGTCTATAACGTAACATAACCTAACCTAACACACCTAGCCCCTCGCTGGTAATGTTTTACAGAATCCCGTTCGTGACGTCCCGTACGTCTCGGTTGAGATATTATATACGTCTATAGCGTTATATATCCTAACCTAAGGCAGGCTATCATCTCGGATGCAGTATTTTACAACATTCCTGGCGTATCGGCCCCTACTTCACGGTGGGAACATTATACACGTCTATAACGTAACATAACCTAACCTAACCCATCTAGCACCTCGCTGGTATTATTTCACAGAATCGCGTTCCTGTCGTCCCGTACGTCTCGGTTGGGACATTATAAACGTCTACAGCGTTATATATCCTAACCTAAGGCAGGCTATCATCTCGGATGCAGTATTTTACAACATTGCTGGCATATCGGCCCCTACTTCTCGGTGGGAACATTTCATACGTCTGTAACGTATCACAACCTAACCTAACACACCTAGCCACTCGCTGGTAATGTTTTACAGAATCCCGTTCCTGTCGTCCCGTACGTCTCGGTTGGGACATTATATACGTCTACAGCGTTATATATCCTAACCTAAGGCAGGCTAACATCTTGCATGCAGTATTTTACGCCATTCCTGGCGTATTGGCCCCTACTTCACGGTGGGAACATTATAATCGTCTATAACGTAATATAACCTAACCTAACACATCTAGCACCTCGCTGGTAATGTTTTACAGAATCCCGTTGGTGACGTCCCGTACGTCTCGGTTGAGATATTATATACGCCCATAGCGTTATATATCCTAACCTAAGGCAGGCTATCATCTCGGATGTAGTATTTTACAAAATTTCTGGCGTATTCGCCCCTACTTCTCGGTGGGAACATTATATAGGTCTATAACGTAACATAATCTAACCTAACCCATCTAGCCCCTCGTTGGTAATATTTCACAGAATCCCGTTCGCGTCGTCCCGTACGTCTCCGTTGGGATATTATATACGTCTATAGCGTTATATATCCTAACCTAAGGCAGGCTAATATCTCGGATGCAGTATTTTACGCCATTCCTGGCGTATCGGCCCCTACTTCACGGTGGGAACATTATACACGTCTATAACGTAACATAACCTAACCTAACCCATCTAGCCCCTCGCTGGTATTATTTCACAGAATCTCGTTCGCGTCGTCCCGTACGTCTCGGTTGGGATATTATATACGTCTACAGCGTTATATATCATAACCTAAGGCAGGCTATCATCTCGGATGCAGTATTTTACGCCATTCCTGGCGTATCGGCCCCTACTTCACGGTGGGAACATTATACACGTCTATAACGTAACATAACCTAACCTAACACACCTAGCCCCTCGCTGGTAATGTTTTACAGAATCCCGTTCGTGACGTCCCGTACGTCTCGGTTGAGATATTATATACGTCTATAGCGTTATATATCCTAACCTAAGGCAGGCTATCATCTCGGATGCAGTATTTTACAACATTCCTGGCATATCGAACCCTACTTCTCGGTGGGAACATTATATACGTCTGTAACGTATCGCAACCTAACCTAACACATCTAGCCCCTCGCTGGTAATGTTTTACAGAATCCCGTTCCTGTCGTCCCGTACGCCTCGGTTGGGACATTATAAACGTCTACAGCGATATATATCCTAACGTAAGGCAGGCTAACATCTCGGATGTAGTATTTTACAACATTCCTGGCGTATCGGCCCCTACTTCTCGGTGGGAACATTATATAGGTCTATAACGTAACATAATCTAACCTAACCCATCTAGCCCCTCGTTGGTAATATTTCACAGAATCCCGTTCGCGTCGTCCCGTACGTCTCGGTTGGGATATTATATACGTCTATAGCGTTGTATATCCTAACCTAAGGCAGGCTAATATCTCGGATGCAGTATTTTACGCAATTCCTGGCGTATCGGCCCCTACTTCACGGTGGGAACATTATACACGTCTATAACGTAACATAACCTAACCTAACCCATCTAGCACCTCGCTGGTAATATTTTAGAGAATCCCATTCGTGTTGTCCCGTACGTCTCGGTTGGGATATTATATACGTCTATAGCGTTATATATCCTAACCTAAGGCAGGCTATCATCTAGAATGCAGTATTTTACAACATTCCTGGCATATCGGCACCTACTTCTCGGTGGGAACATTATAAACGTCTATAACGTAACATAACCTAACCTAACCCATCTAGCACCTCGCTGGTAATATTTCACAGAATCTCACAAATCTCTTCTAACATCTCGGATGCAGTATTTTACGCCATTCCTGGCGTATCGGCCCCTACTTCACGGTGGGAACATTATACACGTCTATAACGTAACATAACCTAACCTAACACACCTAGCCCCTCGCTGGTAATGTTTTACAGAATCCCGTTCGTGACGTCCCGTACGTCTCGGTTGAGATATTATATACGTCTATAGCGTTATATATCCTAACCTAAGGCAGGCTATCATCTCGGATGCAGTATTTTACAACATTCCTGGCATATCGAACCCTACTTCTCGGTGGGAACATTATATACGTCTGTAACGTATCGCAACCTAACCTAACACATCTAGCCCCTCGCTGGTAATGTTTTACAGAATCCCGTTCCTGTCGTCCCGTACGCCTCGGTTGGGACATTATAAACGTCTACAGCGATATATATCCTAACCTAAGGCAGGCTAACATCTCGCATGCAGTATTTTACGCCATTCCTGGCGTATTGGCCCCTACTTCACGGTGGGAACATTACACACGTCTACAACGTAACATAACCTAACCTAACCCATCTAGACCCTCGCTGGTAATATTTCACAGAATCCCGTTCGCGTCGTCCCGTACGCCTCGGTTGGGATATTATATACGTCTATAGCGTTATATATCCTAACCTAAGGCAGGCTATCATCAGGGATGCAGTATTTTACAACATTCATGGCGTATCGGCTCCTACTTCTCGGTGGGAACATTATGTAGGCCTATAACTTTATATAACCTAACCTAACACATCTAGCCCCTCGCTGGTATTATTTCACAGAATCCCGTTCGCGTCGTCCCGTACGTCTCGGTTGGGATATTATATACGTCTACAGCGTTATATATCCTAACCTAAGGCAGGCTATCATCTCGGATGCAGTATTTTACGCCATTCCTGGCGTATTGGCCCCTACTTCGCGGTGGGAACATTATACACGTCTATAACGTAACATAACCTAACCTAACCCATCTAGCCCCTCGCTGGTATTATTTCACAGAATCCCGTTCGTGTCGTCCCGTACGTCTCGGTTGGGACATTATATACGTCTACAGCGTTATATATCCTAACCTAAGGCAGGCTATCATCTCGAATGCAGTATTTTACAACATTCCTGGCATATCGGACCCTACTTCTCGGTGGGAACATTATATACGTCTGTAACGTATCACAACCTAACCTAACACATCTAGCCCCTCGCTGGTAATGTTTTATAGAATCCCGTTCAGGTCGTCCCGTACGTCTCGGTTGGGACATTATATACGTCTACAGCGTTATATATCCTAACCTAAGGCAGGCTATCATCTCGGATGCAGTATTTTACGCCATTCCTGGCGTATCGGCCCCTACTTCACGGTGGGAACATTATACACGTCTATAACGTAACATAACCTAACCTAACCCATTTAGCCCCTCGCTGGTATTATTTCACAGAATCTCGTTCGCGTCGTCCCGTACGTCTCGGTTGGGATATTATATACGTCTACAGCGTTATATATCCTAACCTAAGGCAGGCTATCATCTCGGATGCAGTATTTTACGCCATTCCTGGCGTATCGGCCCCTACTTCACGGTGGGAACATTATACACGTCTATAACGTAACATAACCTAACCTAACACACCTAGCCCCTCGCTGGTAATGTTTTACAGAATCCCGTTCGTGACGTCCCGTACGTCTCGGTTGAGATATTATATACGTCTATAGCGTTATATATCCTAACCTAAGGCAGGCTATCATCTCGGATGCAGTATTTTACAACATTCCTGGCATATCGAACCCTACTTCTCGGTGGGAACATTATATACGTCTGTAACGTATCGCAACCTAACCTAACACATCTAGCCCCTCGCTGGTAATGTTTTACAGAATCCCGTTCCTGTCGTCCCGTACGCCTCGGTTGGGACATTATAAACGTCTACAGCGATATATATCCTAACGTAAGGCAGGCTAACATCTCGGATGTAGTATTTTACAACATTCCTGGCGTATCGGCCCCTACTTTTCGGTGGGAACATTATACACGTCTATAACGTAACATAATCTAACCTAACCCATCTAGCCCCTCGTTGGTAATATTTCACAGAATCCCGTTCGCGTCGTCCCGTACGTCTCTGTTGGGATATTATATACGTCTATAGCGTTGTATATCCTAACCTAAGGCAGGCTAATATCTCGGATGCAGTATTTTACGCCATTCCTGGCGTATCGGCCCCTACTTCACGGTGGGAACATTATACATGTCTATAACGTAACATAACCTAACCTAACCCATCTAGCCCCTCGCTGGTATTATTTCACAGAATCCCGTTCGCGTCGTCCCGTACGTCTCGGTTGGGATATTATATACGTCTATAGCGTTTATATCCCAACCTAAGGCAGGCTATCATCTCGGATGCAGTATTTTACAACATTCCTGGCGTATCGGCCCCTACTTCACGGTGGGAACATTATACACGTCTATAACGTAACATAACCTAACCTAACCCATCTAGCACCTCGCTGGTATTATTTCACAGAATCCCGTTCCTGTCGTCCCGTACGTCTCGGTTGGGACATTATAAACGTCTACAGCGTTATATATCCTAACCTAAGGCAGGCTATCATCTCGGATGCAGTATTTTACAACATTGCTGGCATATCGGCCCCTACTTCTCGGTGGGAACATTTCATACGTCTGTAACGTATCACAACCTAACCTAACACACCTAGCCACTCGCTGGTAATGTTTTACAGAATCCCGTTCCTGTCGTCCCGTACGTCTCGGTTGGGACATTATATACGTCTACAGCGTTATATATCCTAACCTAAGGCAGGCTAACATCTTGCATGCAGTATTTTACGCCATTCCTGGCGTATTGGCCCCTACTTCACGGTGGGAACATTATATTCGTCTATAACGTAATATAACCTAACCTAACACATCTAGCACCTCGCTGGTAATGTTTTACAGAATCCCGTTGGTGACGTCCCGTACGTCTCGGTTGAGATATTATATACGTCCATAGCGTTATATATCCTAACCTAAGGCAGGCTATCATCTCGGATGTAGTATTTTACAAAATTTCTGGCGTATTCGCCCCTACTTCTCGGTGGGAACATTATATAGGTCTATAACGTAACATAATCTAACCTAACCCATCTAGCCCCTCGTTGGTAATATTTCACAGAATCCCGTTCGCGTCGTCCCGTACGTCTCCGTTGGGATATTATATACGTCTATAGCGTTATATATCCTAACCTAAGGCAGGCTAATATCTCGGATGCAGTATTTTACGCCATTCCTGGCGTATCGGCCCCTACTTCACGGTGGGAACATTATACACGTCTATAACGTAACATAACCTAACCTAACCCATCTAGCCCCTCGCTGGTATTATTTCACAGAATCTCGTTCGCGTCGTCCCGTACGTCTCGGTTGGGATATTATATACGTCTACAGCGTTATATATCCTAACCTAAGGCAGGCTATCATCTCGGATGCAGTATTTTACGCCATTCCTGGCGTATCGGCCCCTACTTCACGGTGGGAACATTATACACGTCTATAACGTAACATAACCTAACCTAACACACCTAGCCCCTCGCTGGTAATGTTTTACAGAATCCCGTTCGTGACGTCCCGTACGTCTCGGTTGAGATATTATATACGTCTATAGCGTTATATATCCTAACCTAAGGCAGGCTATCATCTCGGATGCAGTATTTTACAACATTCCTGGCATATCGAACCCTACTTCTCGGTGGGAACATTATATACGTCTGTAACGTATCGCAACCTAACCTAACACATCTAGCCCCTCGCTGGTAATGTTTTACAGAATCCCGTTCCTGTCGTCCCGTACGCCTCGGTTGGGACATTATAAACGTCTACAGCGATATATATCCTAACGTAAGGCAGGCTAACATCTCGGATGTAGTATTTTACAACATTCCTGGCGTATCGGCCCCTACTTCTCGGTGGGAACATTATATAGGTCTATAACGTAACATAATCTAACCTAACCCATCTAGCCCCTCGTTGGTAATATTTCACAGAATTCCGTTCGCGTCGTCCCGTACGTCTCGGTTGGGATATTATATACGTCTATAGCGTTGTATATCCTAACCTAAGGCAGGCTAATATCTCGGATGCAGTATTTTACGCCATTCCTGGCGTATCGGCCCCTACTTCACGGTGGGAACATTATACATGTCTATAACGTAACATAACCTAACCTAACCCATCTAGCCCCTCGCTGGTATTATTTCACAGAATCCCGTTCGCGTCGTCCCGTACGTCTCGGTTGGGATATTATATACGTCTATAGCGTTTATATCCCAACCTAAGGCAGGCTATCATCTCGGATGCAGTATTTTACAACATTCCTGGCGTATCGGCCCCTACTTCACGGTGGGAACATTATACACGTCTATAACGTAACATAACCTAACCTAACCCATCTAGCACCTCGCTGGTATTATTTCACAGAATCCCGTTCCTGTCGTCCCGTACGTCTCGGTTGGGACATTATAAACGTCTACAGCGTTATATATCCTAACCTAAGGCAGGCTATCATCTCGGATGCAGTATTTTACAACATTGCTGGCATATCGGCCCCTACTTCTCGGTGGGAACATTACATACGTCTGTAACGTATCACAACCTAGCCTAACACACCTAGCCACTCGCTGGTAATGTTTTACAGAATCCCGTTCCTGTCGTCCCGTACGTCTCGGTTGGGACATTATATACGTCTACAGCGTTATATATCCTAACCTAAGGCAGGCTAACATCTTGCATGCAGTATTTTACGCCATTCCTGGCGTATTGGCCCCTACTTCACGGTGGGAACATTACACACGTCTACAACGTAACATAACCTAACCTAACCCATCTAGACCCTCGCTGGTAATATTTCACAGAATCCCGTTCGTGTCGTCCCGTACGTCTCGGTTGGGACATTATATACGTCTACAGCGTTATATATCCTAACCTAAGGCAGGCTATCATCTCGAATGCAGTATTTTACAACATTGCTGGCATATCGGCCCCTACATCTCGGTGGGAACATTACATACGTCTGTAACGTATCACAACCTAACCTAACACACCTAGCCACTCGCTGGTAATGTTTTACAGAATCCCGTTCCTGTCGTCTCGTACGTCTCGGTTGGGACATTATATACGTCTACAGCGTTATATATACTAACCTAAGGCAGGCTAACATCTCGGATGCAGTATTTTACGCCATTCCTGGCGTATTGGCCCCTACTTCACGGTGGGAACATTACACACGTCTATAACGTAACATAACCTAACCTAACCCATCTAGACCCTCGCTGGTAATGTTTTACAGAATCCCGTTCGTGTCGTCCCGTACGCCTCGGTTGGGATATTATATACGTCTATAGCGTTATATATCCTAACCTAAGGCAGGCTAACATCTCGGATGCAGTATTTTACGCCATTCCTGGCGTATCGGCCCCTACTTCTCGGTGGGAACATTATATTCGTCTATAACGTAATATAACCTAACCTAACACATCTAGCACCTCGCTGGTAATGTTTTACAGAATCCCGTTGGTGACGTCCCGTACGTCTCGGTTGAGATATTATATACGTCCATAGCGTTATATATCCTAACCTAAGGCAGGCTATCATCTCGGATGTAGTATTTTACAAAATTTCTGGCGTATTCGCCCCTACTTCTCGGTGGGAACATTATATAGGTCTATAACGTAACATAATCTAACCTAACCCATCTAGCCCCTCGTTGGTAATATTTCACAGAATCCCGTTCGCGTCGTCCCGTACGTCTCCGTTGGGATATTATATACGTCTATAGCGTTATATATCCTAACCTAAGGCAGGCTAATATCTCGGATGCAGTATTTTACGCCATTCCTGGCGTATCGGCCCCTACTTCACGGTGGGAACATTATACACGTCTATCACGTAACATAACCTAACCTAACCCATCTAGCCCCTCGCTGGTATTATTTCACAGAATCCCGTTCGCGTCGTCCCGTACGTCTCGGTTGGGATATTATATACGTCTACAGCGTTATATATCCTAACCTAAGGCAGGCTATCATCTCGGATGCAGTATTTTACGCCATTCCTGGCGTATCGGCCCCTACTTCACGGTGGGAACATTATACACGTCTATAACGTAACATAACCTAACCTAACACACCTAGCCCCTCGCTGGTAATGTTTTACAGAATCCCGTTCGTGACGTCCCGTACGTCTCGGTTGAGATATTATATACGTCTATAGCGTTATATATCCTAACCTAAGGCAGGCTATCATCTCGGATGCAGTATTTTACAACATTCCTGGCATATCGAACCCTACTTCTCGGTGGGAACATTATATACGTCTGTAACGTATCGCAACCTAACCTAACACATCTAGCCCCTCGCTGGTAGTGTTTTACAGAATCCCGTTCCTGTCGTCCCGTACGCCTCGGTTGGGACATTATAAACGTCTACAGCGATATATATCCTAACGTAAGGCAGGCTAACATCTCGGATGTAGTATTTTACAACATTCCTGGCGTATCGGCCCCTACTTCTCGGTGGGAACATTATATAGGTCTATAACGTAACATAATCTAACCTAACCCATCTAGCCCCTCGTTGGTAATATTTCACAGAATCCCGTTCGCGTCGTCCCGTACGTCTCGGTTGGGATATTATATACGTCTATAGCGTTGTATATCCTAACCTAAGGCAGGCTAATATCTCGGATGCAGTATTTTACGCCATTCCTGGCGTATCGGCCCCTACTTCACGGTGGGAACATTATACACGTCTATAACGTAACATAACCTAACCTAACCCATCTAGCACCTCGCTGGTATTATTTGACAGAATCCCGTTCCTGTCGTCCCGTACGTCTCGGTTGGGACATTATAAACGTCTACAGCGTTATATATCCTAACCTAAGGCAGGCTATCATCTCGGATGCAGTATTTTACAACATTGCTGGCATATCGGCCCCTACTTCTCGGTGGGAACATTACATACGTCTGTAACGTATCACAACCTAACCTAACACACCTAGCCACTCGCTGGTAATGTTTTACAGAATCCCGTTCCTGTCGTCCCGTACGTCTCGGTTGGGACATTATATACGTCTACAGCGTTATATATCCTAACCTAAGGCAGGCTAACATCTCGCATGCAGTATTTTACGCCATTCCTGGCGTATTGGCCCCTACTTCACGGTGGGAACATTACACACGTCTACAACGTAACATAACCTAACCTAACCCATCTAGACCCTCGCTGGTAATATTTCACAGAATCCCGTTCGCGTCGTCCCGTACGTCTCGGTTGGGACATTATATACGTCTACAGCGTTATATATCCTAACCTAAGGCAGGCTATCATCTCGAATGCAGTATTTTACAACATTCCTGGCATATCGGACCCTACTTCTCGGTGGGAACATTATATACGTCTGTAACGTATCACAACCTAACCTAACACATCTAGCCCCTCGCTGGTAATGTTTTACAGAATCGCGTTCAGGTCGTCCCGTACGTCTCGGTTGGGACATTATATACGTCTACAGCGTTATATATCCTAACCTAAGGCAGGCTAACATCTCGGATGCAGTATTTTACGCCATTCCTGGCGTATCGGCCCCTACTTCTCGGTGGGAACATTATAAACGTCTATAGCGTAACATAACCTAACCTAACCCATCTAGCCCCTCGCTGGTAATATTTTAGAGAATCCCATTCGTGTTGTCCCGTACGTCTCGGTTGGGATATTATATACGTCTATAGCGTTATATATCCTAACCTAAGGCAGGCTATCATCTAGAATGCAGTATTTTACAACATTCCTGGCATATCGGCACCTACTTCTCGGTGGGAACATTATAAACGTCTATAACGTAACATAACCTAACCTAACCCATCTAGCACCTCGCTGGTAATATTTCACAGAATCTCACAAATCTCTTCTAACATCTCGGATGCAGTACTTTACGCCAATCCTGGCGTATTGGCCCCTACTTCACGGTGGGAACATTATACACGTCTATAACGTAACATAACCTAACCTAGCCCATCTAGCCCCTCGCTGGTAATATTTTACAGAATCCCGTTCGTGTCGTCCCGTACGTCTCGGTTGGGATATTATATACGTCTATAGCGTTATATATCCTAACCTAAGGCAGGCTATCATCTCGGATGCAGTATTTTACAACATTGCTGGCATATCGGCCCCTACTTCTCGGTGGGAACATTACATACGTCTGTAACGTATCACAACCTAACCTAACACACCTAGCCACTCGCTGGTAATGTTTTACAGAATCCCGTTCCTGTCGTCTCGTACGTCTCGGTTGGGACATTATATACGTCTACAGCGTTATATATCCTAACCTAAGGCAGGCTAACATCTCGGATGCAGTATTTTACGCCATTCCTGGCGTATTGGCCCCTACTTCACGGTGGGAACATTACACACGTCTATAACGTAACATAACCTAACCTAAACCATCTAGACCCTCGCTGGTAATGTTTTACAGAATCCCGTTCGTGTCGTCCCGTTCGCCTCGGTTGGGATATTATATACGTCTATAGCGTTATATATCCTAACCTAAGGCAGGCTAACATCTCGGATGCAGTATTTTACGCCATTCCTGGCGTATCGGCCCCTACTTCTCGGTGGGAACATTATATTCGTCTATAACGTAATATAACCTAACCTAACACATCTAGCACCTCGCTGGTAATGTTTTACAGAATCCCGTTGGTGACGTCCCGTACGTCTCGGTTGAGATATTATATACGTCCATAGCGTTATATATCCTAACCTAAGGCAGGCTATCATCTCGGATGCAGTATTTTACGCCATTCCTGGCGTATCGGCCCCTACTTCACGGTGGGAACATTATACACGTCTATAACGTAACATAACCTAACCTAACACACCTAGCCCCTCGCTGGTAATGTTTTACAGAATCCCGTTCGTGACGTCCCGTACGTCTCGGTTGAGATATTATATACGTCTATAGCGTTATATATCCTAACCTAAGGCAGGCTATCATCTCGGATGCAGTATTTTACAACATTCCTGGCATATCGAACCCTACTTCTCGGTGGGAACATTATATACGTCTGTAACGTATCGCAACCTAACCTAACACATCTAGCCCCTCGCTGGTAATGTTTTACAGAATCCCGTTCCTGTCGTCCCGTACGCCTCGGTTGGGACATTATAAACGTCTACAGCGATATATATCCTAACCTAAGGCAGGCTAACATCTCGCATGCAGTATTTTACGCCATTCCTGGCGTATTGGCCCCTACTTCACGGTGGGAACATTACACACGTCTACAACGTAACATAACCTAACCTAACCCATCTAGACCCTCGCTGGTAATATTTCACAGAATCCCGTTCGCGTCGTCCCGTACGCCTCGGTTGGGATATTATATACGTCTATAGCGTTATATATCCTAACCTAAGGCAGGCTATCATCAGGGATGCAGTATTTTACAACATTCATGGCGTATCGGCTCCTACTTCTCGGTGGGAACATTATGTAGGCCTATAACTTTATATAACCTAACCTAACACATCTAGCCCCTCGCTGGTATTATTTCACAGAATCCCGTTCGCGTCGTCCCGTACGTCTCGGTTGGGATATTATATACGTCTACAGCGTTATATATCCTAACCTAAGGCAGGCTATCATCTCGGATGCAGTATTTTACGCCATTCCTGGCGTATTGGCCCCTACTTCGCGGTGGGAACATTATACACGTCTATAACGTAACATAACCTAACCTAACCCATCTAGCCCCTCGCTGGTATTATTTCACAGAATCCCGTTCGTGTCGTCCCGTACGTCTCGGTTGGGACATTATATACGTCTACAGCGTTATATATCCTAACCTAAGGCAGGCTATCATCTCGAATGCAGTATTTTACAACATTCCTGGCATATCGGACCCTACTTCTCGGTGGGAACATTATATACGTCTGTAACGTATCACAACCTAACCTAACACATCTAGCCCCTCGCTGGTAATGTTTTACAGAATCCCGTTCAGGTCGTCCCGTACGTCTCGGTTGGGACATTATATACGTCTACAGCGTTATATATCCTAACCTAAGGCAGGCTATCATCTCGGATGCAGTATTTTACGCCATTCCTGGCGTATCGGCCCCTACTTCACGGTGGGAACATTATACACGTCTATAACGTAACATAACCTAACCTAACCCATTTAGCCCCTCGCTGGTATTATTTCACAGAATCTCGTTCGCGTCGTCCCGTACGTCTCGGTTGGGATATTATATACGTCTACAGCGTTATATATCCTAACCTAAGGCAGGCTATCATCTCGGATGCAGTATTTTACGCCATTCCTGGCGTATCGGCCCCTACTTCACGGTGGGAACATTATACACGTCTATAACGTAACATAACCTAACCTAACACACCTAGCCCCTCGCTGGTAATGTTTTACAGAATCCCGTTCGTAACGTCCCGTACGTCTCGGTTGAGATATTATATACGTCTATAGCGTTATATATCCTAACCTAAGGCAGGCTATCATCTCGGATGCAGTATTTTACAACATTCCTGGCATATCGAACCCTACTTCTCGGTGGGAACATTATATACGTCTGTAACGTATCGCAACCTAACCTAACACATCTAGCCCCTCGCTGGTAATGTTTTACAGAATCCCGTTCCTGTCGTCCCGTACGCCTCGGTTGGGACATTATAAACGTCTACAGCGATATATATCCTAACGTAAGGCAGGCTAACATCTCGGGTGTAGTATTTTACAACATTCCTGGCGTATCGGCCCCTACTTCTCGGTGGGAACATTATACACGTCTATAGCGTAACATAATCTAACCTAACCCATCTAGCCCCTCGTTGGTATTATTTCACAGAATCCCGTTCGCGTCGTCCCGTACGTCTCTGTTGGGATATTATATACGTCTATAGCGTTGTATATCCTAACCTAAGGCAGGCTAATATCTCGGATGCAGTATTTTACGCCATTCCTGGCGTATCGGCCCCTACTTCACGGTGGGAACATTATACATGTCTATAACGTAACATAACCTAACCTAACCCATCTAGCCCCTCGCTGGTATTATTTCACAGAATCCCGTTCGCGTCGTCCCGTACGTCTCGGTTGGGATATTATATACGTCTATAGCGTTTATATCCCAACCTAAGGCAGGCTATCATCTCGGATGCAGTATTTTACAACATTCCTGGCGTATCGGCCCCTACTTCACGGTGGGAACATTATACACGTCTATAACGTAACATAACCTAACCTAACCCATCTAGCACCTCGCTGGTATTATTTCACAGAATCCCGTTCCTGTCGTCCCGTACGTCTCGGTTGGGACATTATAAACGTCTACAGCGTTATATATCCTAACCTAAGGCAGGCTATCATCTCGGATGCAGTATTTTACAACATTGCTGGCATATCGGCCCCTACTTCTCGGTGGGAACATTTCATACGTCTGTAACGTATCACAACCTAACCTAACACACCTAGCCACTCGCTGGTAATGTTTTACAGAATCCCGTTCCTGTCGTCCCGTACGTCTCGGTTGGGACATTATATACGTCTACAGCGTTATATATCCTAACCTAAGGCAGGCTAACATCTTGCATGCAGTATTTTACGCCATTCCTGGCGTATTGGCCCCTACTTCACGGTGGGAACATTATATTCGTCTATAACGTAATATAACCTAACCTAACACATCTAGCACCTCGCTGGTAATGTTTTACAGAATCCCGTTGGTGACGTCCCGTACGTCTCGGTTGAGATATTATATACGCCCATAGCGTTATATATCCTAACCTAAGGCAGGCTATCATCTCGGATGTAGTATTTTACAAAATTTCTGGCGTATTCGCCCCTACTTCTCGGTGGGAACATTATATAGGTCTATAACGTAACATAATCTAACCTAACCCATCTAGCCCCTCGTTGGTAATATTTCACAGAATCCCGTTCGCGTCGTCCCGTACGTCTCCGTTGGGATATTATATACGTCTATAGCGTTATATATCCTAACCTAAGGCAGGCTAATATCTCGGATGCAGTATTTTACGCCATTCCTGGCGTATCGGCCCCTACTTCACGGTGGGAACATTATACACGTCTATAACGTAACATAACCTAACCTAACCCATCTAGCCCCTCGCTGGTATTATTTCACAGAATCTCGTTCGCGTCGTCCCGTACGTCTCGGTTGGGATATTATATACGTCTACAGCGTTATATATCATAACCTAAGGCAGGCTATCATCTCGGATGCAGTATTTTACGCCATTCCTGGCGTATCGGCCCCTACTTCACGGTGGGAACATTATACACGTCTATAACGTAACATAACCTAACCTAACACACCTAGCCCCTCGCTGGTAATGTTTTACAGAATCCCGTTCGTGACGTCCCGTACGTCTCGGTTGAGATATTATATACGTCTATAGCGTTATATATCCTAACCTAAGGCAGGCTATCATCTCGGATGCAGTATTTTACAACATTCCTGGCATATCGAACCCTACTTCTCGGTGGGAACATTATATACGTCTGTAACGTATCGCAACCTAACCTAACACATCTAGCCCCTCGCTGGTAATGTTTTACAGAATCCCGTTCCTGTCGTCCCGTACGCCTCGGTTGGGACATTATAAACGTCTACAGCGATATATATCCTAACGTAAGGCAGGCTAACATCTCGGATGTAGTATTTTACAACATTCCTGGCGTATCGGCCCCTACTTCTCGGTGGGAACATTATATAGGTCTATAACGTAACATAATCTAACCTAACCCATCTAGCCCCTCGTTGGTAATATTTCACAGAATCCCGATCGCGTCGTCCCGTACGTCTCCGTTGGGATATTATATACGTCTAAAGCGTTATATATCCTAACCTAAGGCAGGCTAACATCTCGGATGCAGTATTTTACGCCATTCCTGGCGTATCGGCCCCTACTTCTCGGTGGGAACATTATATTCGTCTATAACGTAATATAACCTAACCTAACACATCTAGCACCTCGCTGGTAATGTTTTACAGAATCCCGTTGGTGACGTCCCGTACGTCTCGGTTGAGATATTATATACGTCCATAGCGTTATATATCCTAACCTAAGGCAGGCTATCATCTCGGATGTAGTATTTTACAAAATTTCTGGCGTATTCGCCCCTACTTCTCGGTGGGAACATTATATAGGTCTATAACGTAACATAATCTAACCTAACCCATCTAGCCCCTCGTTGGTAATATTTCACAGAATCCCGTTCGCGTCGTCCCGTACGTCTCCGTTGGGATATTATATACGTCTATAGCGTTATATATCCTAACCTAAGGCAGGCTAATATCTCGGATGCAGTATTTTACGCCATTCCTGGCGTATCGGCCCCTACTTCACGGTGGGAACATTATACACGTCTATAACGTAACATAACCTAACCTAACCCATCTAGCCCCTCGCTGGTATTATTTCACAGAATCCCGTTCGCGTCGTCCCGTACGTCTCGGTTGGGATATTATATACGTCTACAGCGTTATATATCCTAACCTAAGGCAGGCTATCATCTCGGATGCAGTATTTTACGCCATTCCTGGCGTATCGGCCCCTACTTCACGGTGGGAACATTATACACGTCTATAACGTAACATAACCTAACCTAACCCATCTAGCACCTCGCTGGTATTATTTCACAGAATCCCGTTCCTGTCGTCCCGTACGTCTCGGTTGGGACATTATAAACGTCTACAGCGTTATATATCCTAACCTAAGGCAGGCTATCATCTCGGATGCAGTATTTTACAACACTGCTGGCATATCGGCCCCTACTTCTCGGTGGGAACATTACATACGTCTGTAACGTATCACAACCTAACCTAACACACCTAGCCACTCGCTGGTAATGTTTTACAGAATCCCGTTCCTGTCGTCCCGTACGTCTCGGTTGGGACATTATATACGTCTACAGCGTTATATATCCTAACCTAAGGCAGGCTAACATCTCGCATGCAGTATATTACGCCATTCCTGGCGTATTGGCCCCTACTTCACGGTGGGAACATTACACACGTCTACAACGTAACATAACCTAACCTAACCCATCTAGACCCTCGCTGGTAATATTTCACAGAATCCCGTTCGCGTCGTCCCGTACGTCTCGGTTGGGACATTATATACGTCTACAGCGTTATATATCCTAACCTAAGGCAGGCTATCATCTCGAATGCAGTATTTTACAACATTCCTGGCATATCGGACCCTACTTCTCGGTGGGAACATTATATACGTCTGTAACGTATCACAACCTAACCTAACACATCTAGCCCCTCGCTGGTAATGTTTTACAGAATCGCGTTCAGGTCGTCCCGTACGTCTCGGTTGGGACATTATATACGTCTACAGCGTTATATATCCTAACCTAAGGCAGGCTAACATCTCGGATGCAGTATTTTACGCCATTCCTGGCGTATCGGCCCCTACTTCTCGGTGGGAACATTATAAACGTCTATAGCGTAACATAACCTAACCTAACCCATCTAGCCCCTCGCTGGTAATATTTTAGAGAATCCCATTCGTGTTGTCCCGTACGTCTCGGTTGGGATATTATATACGTCTATAGCGTTATATATCCTAACCTAAGGCAGGCTATCATCTAGAATGCAGTATTTTACAACATTCCTGGCATATCGGCACCTACTTCTCGGTGGGAACATTATAAACGTCTATAACGTAACATAACCTAACCTAACCCATCTAGCACCTCGCTGGTAATATTTCACAGAATCTCACAAATCTCTTCTAACATCTCGGATGCAGTACTTTACGCCAATCCTGGCGTATTGGCCCCTACTTCACGGTGGGAACATTATACACGTCTATAACGTAACATAACCTAACCTAGCCCATCTAGCCCCTCGCTGGTAATATTTTACAGAATCCCGTTCGTGTCGTCCCGTACGTCTCGGTTGGGATATTATATACGTCTATAGCGTTATATATCCTAACCTAAGGCAGGCTATCATCTCGGATGCAGTATTTTACAACATTGCTGGCATATCGGCCCCTACTTCTCGGTGGGAACATTACATACGTCTGTAACGTATCACAACCTAACCTAACACACCTAGCCACTCGCTGGTAATGTTTTACAGAATCCCGTTCCTGTCGTCTCGTACGTCTCGGTTGGGACATTATATACGTCTACAGCGTTATATATCCTAACCTAAGGCAGGCTAACATCTCGGATGCAGTATTTTACGCCATTCCTGGCGTATTGGCCCCTACTTCACGGTGGGAACATTACACACGTCTATAACGTAACATAACCTAACCTAACCCATCTAGACCCTCGCTGGTAATGTTTTACAGAATCCCGTTCGTGTCGTCCCGTTCGCCTCGGTTGGGATATTATATACGTCTATAGCGTTATATATCCTAACCTAAGGCAGGCTAACATCTCGGATGCAGTATTTTACGCCATTCCTGGCGTATCGGCCCCTACTTCTCGGTGGGAACATTATATTCGTCTATAACGTAATATAACCTAACCTAACACATCTAGCACCCCCCTGGTAATGTTTTACAGAATCCCGTTGGTGACGTCCCGTACGTCTCGGTTGAGATATTATATACGTCCATAGCGTTATATATCCTAACCTAAGGCAGGCTATCATCTCGGATGCAGTATTTTACGCCATTCCTGGCGTATCGGCCCCTACTTCACGGTGGGAACATTATACACGTCTATAACGTAACATAACCTAACCTAACACACCTAGCCCCTCGCTGGTAATGTTTTACAGAATCCCGTTCGTGACGTCCCGTACGTCTCGGTTGAGATATTATATACGTCTATAGCGTTATATATCCTAACCTAAGGCAGGCTATCATCTCGGATGCAGTATTTTACAACATTCCTGGCATATCGAACCCTACTTCTCGGTGGGAACATTATATACGTCTGTAACGTATCGCAACCTAACCTAACACATCTAGCCCCTCGCTGGTAATGTTTTACAGAATCCCGTTCCTGTCGTCCCGTACGCCTCGGTTGGGACATTATAAACGTCTACAGCGATATATATCCTAACCTAAGGCAGGCTAACATCTCGCATGCAGTATTTTACGCCATTCCTGGCGTATTGGCCCCTACTTCACGGTGGGAACATTACACACGTCTACAACGTAACATAACCTAACCTAACCCATCTAGACCCTCGCTGGTAATATTTCACAGAATCCCGTTCGCGTCGTCCCGTACGCCTCGGTTGGGATATTATATACGTCTATAGCGTTATATATCCTAACCTAAGGCAGGCTATCATCAGGGATGCAGTATTTTACAACATTCATGGCGTATCGGCTCCTACTTCTCGGTGGGCACATTATGTAGGCCTATAACTTTATATAACCTAACCTAACACATCTAGCCCCTCGCTGGTATTATTTCACAGAATCCCGTTCGCGTCGTCCCGTACGTCTCGGTTGGGATATTATATACGTCTACAGCGTTATATATCCTAACCTAAGGCAGGCTATCATCTCGGATGCAGTATTTTACGCCATTCCTGGCGTATTGGCCCCTACTTCGCGGTGGGAACATTATACACGTCTATAACGTAACATAACCTAACCTAACCCATCTAGCCCCTCGCTGGTATTATTTCACAGAATCCCGTTCGTGTCGTCCCGTACGTCTCGGTTGCGACATTATATACGTCTACAGCGTTATATATCCTAACCTAAGGCAGGCTATCATCTCGAATGCAGTATTTTACAACATTCCTGGCATATCGGACCCTACTTCTCGGTGGGAACATTATATACGTCTGTAACGTATCACAACCTAACCTAACACATCTAGCCCCTCGCTGGTAATGTTTTACAGAATCCCGTTCAGGTCGTCCCGTACGTCTCGGTTGGGACATTATATACGTCTACAGCGTTATATATCCTAACCTAAGGCAGGCTATCATCTCGGATGCAGTATTTTACGCCATTCCTGGCGTATCGGCCCCTACTTCACGGTGGGAACATTATACACGTCTATAACGTAACATAACCTAACCTAACCCATTTAGCCCCTCGCTGGTATTATTTCACAGAATCTCGTTCGCGTCGTCCCGTACGTCTCGGTTGGGATATTATATACGTCTACAGCGTTATATATCCTAACCTAAGGCAGGCTATCATCTCGGATGCAGTATTTTACGCCATTCCTGGCGTATCGGCCCCTACTTCACGGTGGGAACATTATACACGTCTATAACGTAACATAACCTAACCTAACACACCTAGCCCCTCGCTGGTAATGTTTTACAGAATCCCGTTCGTGACGTCCCGTACGTCTCGGTTGAGATATTATATACGTCTATAGCGTTATATATCCTAACCTAAGGCAGGCTATCATCTCGGATGCAGTATTTTACAACATTCCTGGCATATCGAACCCTACTTCTCGGTGGGAACATTATATACGTCTGTAACGTATCGCAACCTAACCTAACACATCTAGCCCCTCGCTGGTAATGTTTTACAGAATCCCGTTCCTGTCGTCCCGTACGCCTCGGTTGGGACATTATAAACGTCTACAGCGATATATATCCTAACGTAAGGCAGGCTAACATCTCGGATGTAGTATTTTACAACATTCCTGGCGTATCGGCCCCTACTTCTCGGTGGGAACATTATACACGTCTATAACGTAACATAATCTAACCTAACCCATCTAGCCCCTCGTTGGTAATATTTCACAGAATCCCGCTCGCGTCGTCCCGTACGTCTCTGTTGGGATATTATATACGTCTATAGCGTTGTATATCCTAACCTAAGGCAGGCTAATATCTCGGATGCAGTATTTTACGCCATTCCTGGCGTATCGGCCCCTACTTCACGGTGGGAACATTATACATGTCTATAACGTAACATAACCTAACCTAACCCATCTAGCCCCTCGCTGGTATTATTTCACAGAATCCCGTTCGCGTCGTCCCGTACGTCTCGGTTGGGATATTATATACGTCTATAGCGTTATATATCCTAACCTAAGGCAGGCTATCATCTCGGATGCAGTATTTTACAACATTGCTGGCATATCGGCCCCTACTTCTCGGTGGGAACATTTCATACGTCTGTAACCTATCACAACCTAACCTAACACACCTAGCCACTCGCTGGTAATGTTTTACAGAATCCCGTTCCTGTCGTCCCGTACGTCTCGGTTGGGACATTATATACGTCTACAGCGTTATATATCCTAACCTAAGGCAGGCTAACATCTTGCATGCAGTATTTTACGCCATTCCTGGCGTATTGGCCCCTACTTCACGGTGGGAACATTACACACGTCTACAACGTAACATAACCTAACCTAACCCTTCTAGACCCTCGCTGGTAATATTTCACAGAATCCCGTTCGCGTCGTCCCGTACGCCTCGGTTGGGATATTATATACGTCTATAGCGTTATATATCCTAACCTAAGGCAGGCTATCATCAGGGATGCAGTATTTTACAACATTCATGGCGTATCGGCTCCTACTTCTCGGTGGGAACATTATGTAGGTCTATAACTTTATATAACCTAACCTAACACATCTAGCCCCTCGCTGGTATTATTTCACAGAATCCCGTTCGCGTCGTCCCGTACGTCTCGGTTGGGATATTATATACGTCTACAGCGTTATATATCCTAACCTAAGGCAGGCTATCATCTCGGATGCAGTATTTTACAACATTCCTGGCATATTGGCCCCTACTTCACGGTGGGAACATTATACACGTCTATAACGTAACATAACCTAACCTAACCCATCTAGCCCCTCGCTGGTATTATTTCACAGAATCCCGTTCGTGTCGTCCCGTACGTCTCGGTTGGGACATTATATACGTCTACAGCGTTATATATCCTAACCTAAGGCAGGCTATCATCTCGAATGCAGTATTTTACAACATTCCTGGCATATCGGACCCTACTTCTCGGTGGGAACATTATATACGTCTGTAACGTATCACAACCTAACCTAACACATCTAGCCCCTCGCTGGTAATGTTTTACAGAATCGCGTTCAGGTCGTCCCGTACGTCTCGGTTGGGACATTATATACGTCTACAGCGTTATATATCCTAACCTAAGGCAGGCTAACATCTCGGATGCAGTATTTTACGCCATTCCTGGCGTATCGGCCCCTACTTCTCGGTGGGAACATTATAAACGTCTATAACGTAACATAACCTAACCTAACCCATCTAGCCCCTCGCTGGTAATATTTTAGAGAATCCCATTCGTGTTGTCCCGTACGTCTCGGTTGGGATATTATATACGTCTATAGCGTTATATATCCTAACCTAAGGCAGGCTATCATCTAGAATGCAGTATTTTACAACATTCCTGGTATATCGGCACCTACTTCTCGGTGGGAACATTATAAACGTCTATAACGTAACATAACCTAACCTAACCCATCTAGCACCTCGCTGGTAATATTTCACAGAATCTCACAAATCTCTTCTAACATGTCGGATGCAGTACTTTACGCCAATCCTGGCGTATTGGCCCCTACTTCACGGTGGGAACATTATACACGTCTATAACGTAACATAACCTAACCTAGCCCATCTAGCCCCTCGCTGGTAATATTTTACAGAATCCCGTTCGTGTCGTCCCGTACGTCTCGGTTGGGATATTATATACGTCTATAGCGTTATATATCCTAACCTAAGGCAGGCTATCATCTCGGATGCAGTATTTTACAACATTGCTGGCATATCGGCCCCTACATCTCGGTGGGAACATTACATACGTCTGTAACGTATCACAACCTGACCTAACACACCTAGCCACTCGCTGGTAATGTTTTACAGAATCCCGTTCCTGTCGTCCCGTACGCCTCGGTTGGGACATTATAAACGTCTACAGCGATATATATCCTAACCTAAGGCAGGCTAACATCTCGCATGCAGTATTTTACGCCATTCCTGGCGTATTGGCCCCTACTTCACGGTGGGAACATTACACACGTCTACAACGTAACATAACCTAACCTAACCCATCTAGACCCTCGCTGGTAATATTTCACAGAATCCCGTTCGCGTCGTCCCGTACGCCTCGGTTGGGATATTATATACGTCTATAGCGTTATATATCCTAACCTAAGGCAGGCTATCATCAGGGATGCAGTATTTTACAACATTCATGGCGTATCGGCTCCTACTTCTCGGTGGGCACATTATGTAGGCCTATAACTTTATATAACCTAACCTAACACATCTAGCCCCTCGCTGGTATTATTTCACAGAATCCCGTTCGCGTCGTCCCGTACGTCTCGGTTGGGATATTATATACGTCTACAGCGTTATATATCCTAACCTAAGGCAGGCTATCATCTCGGATGCAGTATTTTACGCCATTCCTGGCGTATTGGCCCCTACTTCGCGGTGGGAACATTATACACGTCTATAACGTAACATAACCTAACCTAACCCATCTAGCCCCTCGCTGGTATTATTTCACAGAATCCCGTTCGTGTCGTCCCGTACGTCTCGGTTGCGACATTATATACGTCTACAGCGTTATATATCCTAACCTAAGGCAGGCTATCATCTCGAATGCAGTATTTTACAACATTCCTGGCATATCGGACCCTACTTCTCGGTGGGAACATTATATACGTCTGTAACGTATCACAACCTAACCTAACACATCTAGCCCCTCGCTGGTAATGTTTTACAGAATCCCGTTCAGGTCGTCCCGTACGTCTCGGTTGGGACATTATATACGTCTACAGCGTTATATATCCTAACCTAAGGCAGGCTATCATCTCGGATGCAGTATTTTACGCCATTCCTGGCGTATCGGCCCCTACTTCACGGTGGGAACATTATACACGTCTATAACGTAACATAACCTAACCTAACCCATTTAGCCCCTCGCTGGTATTATTTCACAGAATCTCGTTCGCGTCGTCCCGTACGTCTCGGTTGGGATATTATATACGTCTACAGCGTTATATATCCTAACCTAAGGCAGGCTATCATCTCGGATGCAGTATTTTACGCCATTCCTGGCGTATCGGCCCCTACTTCACGGTGGGAACATTATACACGTCTATAACGTAACATAACCTAACCTAACACACCTAGCCCCTCGCTGGTAATGTTTTACAGAATCCCGTTCGTGACGTCCCGTACGTCTCGGTTGAGATATTATATACGTCTATAGCGTTATATATCCTAACCTAAGGCAGGCTATCATCTCGGATGCAGTATTTTACAACATTCCTGGCATATCGAACCCTACTTCTCGGTGGGAACATTATATACGTCTGTAACGTATCGCAACCTAACCTAACACATCTAGCCCCTCGCTGGTAATGTTTTACAGAATCCCGTTCCTGTCGTCCCGTACGCCTCGGTTGGGACATTATAAACGTCTACAGCGATATATATCCTAACGTAAGGCAGGCTAACATCTCGGATGTAGTATTTTACAACATTCCTGGCGTATCGGCCCCTACTTCTCGGTGGGAACATTATACACGTCTATAACGTAACATAATCTAACCTAACCCATCTAGCCCCTCGTTGGTAATATTTCACAGAATCCCGCTCGCGTCGTCCCGTACGTCTCTGTTGGGATATTATATACGTCTATAGCGTTGTATATCCTAACCTAAGGCAGGCTAATATCTCGGATGCAGTATTTTACGCCATTCCTGGCGTATCGGCCCCTACTTCACGGTGGGAACATTATACATGTCTATAACGTAACATAACCTAACCTAACCCATCTAGCCCCTCGCTGGTATTATTTCACAGAATCCCGTTCGCGTCGTCCCGTACGTCTCGGTTGGGATATTATATACGTCTATAGCGTTATATATCCTAACCTAAGGCAGGCTATCATCTCGGATGCAGTATTTTACAACATTGCTGGCATATCGGCCCCTACTTCTCGGTGGGAACATTTCATACGTCTGTAACGTATCACAACCTAACCTAACACACCTAGCCACTCGCTGGTAATGTTTTACAGAATCCCGTTCCTGTCGTCCCGTACGTCTCGGTTGGGACATTATATACGTCTACAGCGTTATATATCCTAACCTAAGGCAGGCTAACATCTTGCATGCAGTATTTTACGCCATTCCTGGCGTAGTGGCCCCTACTTCACGGTGGGAACATTACACACGTCTACAACGTAACATAACCTAACCTAACCCTTCTAGACCCTCGCTGGTAATATTTCACAGAATCCCGTTCGCGTCGTCCCGTACGCCTCGGTTGGGATATTATATACGTCTATAGCGTTATATATCCTAACCTAAGGCAGGCTATCATCAGGGATGCAGTATTTTACAACATTCATGGCGTATCGGCTCCTACTTCTCGGTGGGAACATTATGTAGGTCTATAACTTTATATAACCTAACCTAACACATCTAGCCCCTCGCTGGTATTATTTCACAGAATCCCGTTCGCGTCGTCCCGTACGTCTCGGTTGGGATATTATATACGTCTACAGCGTTATATATCCTAACCTAAGGCAGGCTATCATCTCGGATGCAGTATTTTACGCCATTCCTGGCGTATTGGCCCCTACTTCGCGGTGGGAACATTATACACGTCTATAACGTAACATAACCTAACCTAACCCATCTAGCCCCTCGCTGGTAATGTTTTACAGAATCCCGTTCATGTCGTCCCGTACGTCTCGGTTGGGATATTACATACGTCTATAGCGTTATATATCCTAACCTAAGGCAGGCTATCATCTCGGATGCAGTATTTTACAACATTCCTGGCATATTGGCCCCTACTTCACGGTGGGAACATTATACACGTCTATAACGTAACATAACCTAACCTAACCCATCTAGCCCCTCGCTGGTATTATTTCACAGAATCCCGTTCGTGTCGTCCCGTACGTCTCGGTTGGGACATTATATACGTCTACAGCGTTATATATCCTAACCTAAGGCAGGCTATCATCTCGAATGCAGTATTTTACAACATTCCTGGCATATCGGACCCTACTTCTCGGTGGGAACATTATATACGTCTGTAACGTATCACAACCTAACCTAACACATCTAGCCCCTCGCTGGTAATGTTTTACAGAATCGCGTTCAGGTCGTCCCGTACGTCTCGGTTGGGACATTATATACGTCTACAGCGTTATATATCCTAACCTAAGGCAGGCTAACATCTCGGATGCAGTATTTTACGCCATTCCTGGCGTATCGGCCCCTACTTCTCGGTGGGAACATTATAAACGTCTATAACGTAACATAACCTAACCTAACCCATCTAGCCCCTCGCTGGTAATATTTTAGAGAATCCCATTCGTGTTGTCCCGTACGTCTCGGTTGGGATATTATATACGTCTATAGCGTTATATATCCTAACCTAAGGCAGGCTATCATCTAGAATGCAGTATTTTACAACATTCCTGGTATATCGGCACCTACTTCTCGGTGGGAACATTATAAACGTCTATAACGTAACATAACCTAACCTAACCCATCTAGCACCTCGCTGGTAATATTTCACAGAATCTCACAAATCTCTTCTAACATCTCGGATGCAGTACTTTACGCCAATCCTGGCGTATTGGCCCCTACTTCACGGTGGGAACATTATACACGTCTATAACGTAACATAACCTAACCTAGCCCATCTAGCCCCTCGCTGGTAATATTTTACAGAATCCCGTTCGTGTCGTCCCGTACGTCTCGGTTGGGATATTATATACGTCTATAGCGTTATATATCCTAACCTAAGGCAGGCTATCATCTCGGATGCAGTATTTTACAACATTGCTGGCATATCGGCCCCTACATCTCGGTGGGAACATTACATACGTCTGTAACGTATCACAACCTGACCTAACACACCTAGCCACTCGCTGGTAATGTTTTACAGAATCCCGTTCCTGTCGTCTCGTACGTCTCGGTTGGGACATTATATACGTCTACAGCGTTATATATCCTAACCTAAGGCAGGCTAACATCTCGGATGCAGTATTTTACGCCATTCCTGGCGTATTGGCCCCTACTTCACGGTGGGAACATTACACACGTCTATAACGTAACATAACCTAACCTAACCCATCTAGACCCTCGCTGGTAATGTTTTACAGAATCCCGTTCGTGTCGTCCCGTACGCCGCGGTTGGGATATTATATACGTCTATAGCGTTATATATCCTAACCTAAGGCAGGCTAACATCTCGGATGCAGTATTTTACGCCATTCCTGGCGTATCGGCCCCTACTTCTCGGTGGGAACATTATATTCGTCTATAACGTAATATAACCTAACCTAACACATCTAGCACCTCGCTGGTAATGTTTTACAGAATCCCGTTCCTGTCGTCCCGTACGCCTCGGTTGGGACATTATAAACGTCTACAGCGATATATATCCTAACGTACGGCAGGCTAACATCTTGCATGCAGTATTTTACGCCATTCCTGGCGTATTGGCCCCTACTTCACGGTGGGAACATTACACACGTCTACAACGTAACATAACCTAACCTAACCCATCTAGACCCTCGCTATTATTATTTCACAGAATCCCGTTCCTGTCGTCCCGTACGTCTCGGTTGGGACATTATAAACGTCTACAGCGTTATATATCCTAACCTAAGGCAGGCTATCATCTCGGATGCAGTATTTTACAACATTGCTGGCATATCGGTCCCTACTTCTCGGTGGGAACATTACATACGTCTGTAACGTATCACAACCTAACCTAACACACCTAGCCACTCGCTGGTAATGTTTTACAGAATCCCGTTCCTGTCGTCCCGTACGTCTCGGTTGGGACATTATATACGTCTACAGCGTTATATATCCTAACCTAAGGCAGGCTCATATCTCGGATGCAGTATTTTACGCCATTCCTGGCGTATCGGCCCCTACTTCACGGTGGGAACATTATACATGTCTATAACGTAACATAACCTAACCTAACCCATCTAGCCCCTCGCTGGTATTATTTCACAGAATCCCGTTCGCGTCGTCCCGTACGTCTCGGTTGGGATATTATATACGTCTATAGCGTTTATATCCCAACCTAAGGCAGGCTATCATCTCGGATGCAGTATTTTACGCCATTCCTGGCGTATCGGCCCCTACTTCACGGTGGGAACATTATACACGTCTATAACGTAACATAACCTAACCTAACACACCTAGCCCCTCGCTGGTAATGTTTTACAGAATCCCGTTCGTGACGTCCCGTACGTCTCGGTTGAGATATTATATACGTCTATAGCGTTATATATCCTAACCTAAGGCAGGCTATCATCTCGGATGCAGTATTTTACAACATTCCTGGCATATCGAACCCTACTTCTCGGTGGGAACATTATATACGTCTGTAACGTATCGCAACCTAACCTAACACATCTAGCCCCTCGCTGGTAATGTTTTACAGAATCCCGTTCCTGTCGTCCCGTACGCCTCGGTTGGGACATTATAAACGTCTACAGCGATATATATCCTAACCTAAGGCAGGCTAACATCTCGCATGCAGTATTTTACGCCATTCCTGGCGTATTGGCCCCTACTTCACGGTGGGAACATTACACACGTCTACAACGTAACATAACCTAACCTAACCCATCTAGACCCTCGCTGGTAATATTTCACAGAATCCCGTTCGCGTCGTCCCGTACGCCTCGGTTGGGATATTATATACGTCTATAGCGTTATATATCCTAACCTAAGGCAGGCTATCATCAGGGATGCAGTATTTTACAACATTCATGGCGTATCGGCTCCTACTTCTCGGTGGGAACATTATGTAGGCCTATAACTTTATATAACCTAACCTAACACATCTAGCCCCTCGCTGGTATTATTTCACAGAATCCCGTTCGCGTCGTCCCGTACGTCTCGGTTGGGATATTATATACGTCTACAGCGTTATATATCCTAACCTAAGGCAGGCTATCATCTCGGATGCAGTATTTTACGCCATTCCTGGCGTATTGGCCCCTACTTCGCGGTGGGAACATTATACACGTCTATAACGTAACATAACCTAACCTAACCCATCTAGCCCCTCGCTGGTAATATTTTACAGAATCCCGTTCGTGTCGCCCCGTACGTCTCGATTGGGATATTATATACGTCTATAGCGTTATATTTCCTAACCTAAGGCAGGCTATCATCTCCGATGAGGTATTTTACAACATTCATGGCGTATCGGCCCGTACTTCTCGGTGGGAACATTATGTAGGTCTACAACGTAATATAACCTAACCTAACACATCTAGCCCCTCGCTGGTAATGTTTTACAGAATCCCGTTCGTGACGTCAGGTGCATCTCGGTTGGGATATTATATACGTCTATAGCGTTATATATCCTAACCTAAGGCAGGCTATCATCTCGGATGTAGTATTTTACAACATTCCTGGCGTATCGGCGCCTACTTCTCGGTGGGAACAATATATAGGTCTATAACGTAACATAGCCTAACCTAACCCATCTAGCTCCTCGCTGGTAATATTTTACAGAATCCCGTTCGTGTCGTCCCGTACGTCTCGATTGGGATATTATATACGTCTATAGCGTTATATATCCTAACCTAAGGCAGGCTATCATCAGGGATGCAGTATTTTACAACATTCATGGCGTATCGGCTCCTACTTCTCGGTGGGAACATTATGTAGGTCTATAACTTAATATAACCTAACCTAACACATCTAGCCCCTCGCTGGTATTATTTCACAGAATCCCGTTCGCGTCGTCCCGTACGTCTCGGTTGGGATATTATATACGTCTACAGCGTTATATATCCTAACCTAAGGCAGGCTAACATCTCGGATGCAGTATTTTACGCCATTCCTGGCTTATTGGCCCCTACTTCACGGTGGGAACATTATACACGTCTATAACGTAACATAACCTAACCTAACCCATCTAGCCCCTCGCTGGTATTATTTCACAGAATCCCGTTCGCGTCGTCCCGTACGTCTCGGTTGGGATATTATATACGTCTACAGCGTTATATATCCTAACCTAAGGCAGGCTATCATGTCGGATGCAGTATTTTACGCCATTCCTGGCGTATTGGCCCCTACTTCACGGTGGGAACATTATACACGTCTATAACGTAACATAACCTAACCTAACCCATCTAGCCCCTCGCTGGTAATGTTTTACAGAATCCCGTTCGCGTCGTCCCGTACGTCTCGGTTGGGATATTATATACGTCTATAGCGTTTATATCCCAACCTAAGGCAGGCTAATATCTCGGATGCAGTATTTTACGCCATTCCTGGCGTATCGGCCCCTACTTCACGGTGGGAACATTATACATGTCTATAACGTAACATAACCTAACCTAACCCATCTAGCCCCTCGCTGGTATTATTTCACAGAATCCCGTTCGCGTCGTCCCGTACGTCTCGGTCGGCACATTATATACGTCTACAGCGTTATATATCCTAACCTAAGGCAGGCTATCATCTCGAATGCAGTATTTTACAACATTCCTGGCATATCGAACCCTACTTCTCGGTGGGAACATTATATACGTCTGTAACGTATCACAACCTAACCTAACACATCTAGCCCCTCGCTGGTAATGTTTTACAGAATCGCGTTCAGGTCGTCCCGTACGTCTCGGTTGGGACATTATATACGTCTACAGCGTTATATATCCTAACCTAAGGCAGGCTAACATCTCGGATGCAGTATTTTACGCCATTCCTGGCGTATCGGCCCCTACTTCTCCGTGGGAACATTATAAACGTCTATAACGTAACATAACCTAACCTAACCCATCTAGCCCCTCGCTGGTAATATTTTAGAGAATCCCATTCGTGTTGTCCCGTACGTCTCGGTTGGGATATTATATACGTCTATAGCGTTATATATCCTAACCTAAGGCAGGCTATCATCTCGAATGCAGTATTTTACAACATTCCTGGCATATCGAACCCTACTTCTCGGTGGGAACATTATATACGTCTGTAACGTATCGCAACCTAACCTAACACATCTAGCCCCTCGCTGGTAATGTTTTACAGAATCCCGTTGGTGACGTCCCGTACGTCTCGGTTGAGATATTATATACGTCCATAGCGTTATATATCCTAACCTAAGGCAGGCTATCATCTCGGATGTAGTATTTTACAAAATTTCTGGCGTATTCGCCCCTACTTCTCGGTGGGAACATTATATAGGTCTATAACGTAACATAATCTAACCTAACCCATCTAGCCCCTCGTTGGTAATATTTCACAGAATCCCGTTCGCGTCGTCCCGTACGTCTCGGTTGGGATATTATATACGTCTATAGCGTTGTATATCCTAACCTAAGGCAGGCTAATATCTCGGATGCAGTATTTTACGCCATTCCTGGCGTATCGGCCCCTACTTCACGGTGGGAACATTATACATGTCTATAACGTAACATAACCTAACCTAACCCATCTAGCCCCTCGCTGGTATTATTTCACAGAATCCCGTTCGCGTCGTCCCGTACGTCTCGGTTGGGATATTATATACGTCTATAGCGTTTATATCCCAACCTAAGGCAGGCTATCATCTCGGATGCAGTATTTTACAACATTCCTGGCGTATCGGCCCCTACTTCACGGTGGGAACATTATACACGTCTATAACGTAAAATAACCTAACCTAACCCATCTAGCACCTCGCTGGTATTATTTCACAGAATCCCGTTCCTGTCGTCCCGTACGTCTCGGTTGGGACATTATAAACGTCTACAGCGTTATATATCCTAACCTAAGGCAGGCTATCATCTCGGATGCAGTATTTTACAACATTGCTGGCATATCGGCCCCTACTTCTCGGTGCGAACATTACATACGTCTGTAACGTATCACAACCTAACCTAACATACCTAGCCACTCGCTGGTAATGTTTTACAGAATCCCGTTCCTGTCGTCCCGTACGTCTCGGTTGGGACATTCTATACGTCTACAGCGTTATATATCCTAACCTAAGGCAGGCTGACATCTCGCATGCAGTATTTTACGCCATTCCTGGCGTATTGGCCCCTACTTCACGGTGGGAACATTACACACGTCTACAACGTAACATAACCTAACCTAACCCATCTAGCCCCTCGCTGGTAATGTTTTACAGAATCCCGTTCGCGTCGTCCCGTACGTCTCGATTGGGATATTATATACGTCTATAGCGTTATATATCCTAACCTAAGGCAGGCTAATATCTCGGATGCAGTATTTTACAACATTCCTGGCATATCGAACCCTACTTCACGGTGGGAACATTATACACGTCTATAACGTAACATAACCTAACCCAACCCATCTAGCCCCTCGCTGGTAATATTTTACAGAATCCCGTTGGTGTCGCCCCGTACGTCTCGATTGGGATATTATATATGTCTATAGCGTTATATTTCCTAACCTAAGGCAGGCTATCATCTCGGATGAGGTATTTTACAACATTCATGGCGTATCGGCCCGTACTTCTCGGTGGGATATTATATACGTCTATAGCGTTATATATCGTAACCTAAGGCAGGCTATCATCTCGGATGCAGTATTTTACAACATTCCTGGCGCATCGGCCTCTACTTCTCGGTGGGAACATTATAGTCGTCTATAACGTAACATAACCTAACCTAACCCATCTAGCCCCTCGCTGGTAATATTTTACAGAATCCCGTTGGTGTCGCCCCGTACGTCTCGATTGGGATATTATATACGTCTATAGCGTTATATTTCCTAACCTAAGGCAGGCTATCATCTCGGATGAGGTATTTTACAACATTCATGGCGTATCGGCCCGTACTTCTCGGTGGGAACATTATGTAGGTCTATAACGTAATATAACCTAACCTAGCCCATCTAGCCCCTCGCTGGTAATATTTTAAAGAATCCCGTTCGTGTCGTCCCGTACGTCTCGATTGGGATATTATATGCGTCTATAGCGTTATATATCCTAACCTAAGGCAGGCTAATATCTCGGATGCAGTATTTTACAACATTCCTGGCATATCGAACCCTACTTCTCGGTGGGAACATTATACACGTCTATAACGTAACATAACCTAACCTAACCCATCTAGCACCTCGCTGGTATTATTTCACAGAATCCCGTTCCTGTCGTCCCGTACGTCTCGGTTCGGACATTATAAACGTCTACAGCGATATATATCCTATCGTAAGGCAGGCTAACATCTCGGATGTAGTACTTTACAACATTCCTGGCGTATCGGCCCCTACTTCTCGGTGGGAACATTATATAGGTCTATAGCGTAACATAATCTAGCCTAACCCATCTAGCCCCTCGCTGGTAATATTTCACAGAATCCCGATCGCGTCGTCCCGTACGTCTCGGTTGGGATATTATATACGTCTATAGCGTTATATATCCTAACCTAAGGCAGGCTAATATCTCGGATGCAGTATTTTACGTCATTCCTGGCGTATCGGCCCCTACTTCACGGTGGGAACATTATACACGTCTACAACGTAACATAACCTAACCTAACCCATCTAGCCCCTCGCTGGTAATATTTTAGAGAATCCCATTCGTGTTGTCCCGTACGTCTCGGTTGGGATATTATATACGTCTATAGCGTTATATATCCTAACCTAAGGCAGGCTATCATCTCGAATGCAGTATTTTACAACATTCCTGGCATATCGAACCCTACTTCTCGGAGGGAACATTATATACGTCTGTAACGTATCGCAACCTAACCTAACACATCTAGCCCCTCGCTGGTAATGTTTTACAGAATCCCGTTGGTGACGTCCCGTACGTCTCGGTTGAGATATTATATACGTCCATAGCGTTATATATCCTAACCTAAGGCAGGCTATCATCTCGGATGTAGTATTTTACAAAATTTCTGGCGTATTCGCCCCTACTTCTCGGTGGGAACATTATATAGGTCTATAACGTAACATAATCTAACCTAACCCATCTAGCCCCTCGTTGGTAATATTTCACAGAATCCCGTTCGCGTCGTCCCGTACGTCTCGGTTGGGATATTATATACGTCTATAGCGTTGTATATCCTAACCTAAGGCAGGCTAATATCTCGGATGCAGTATTTTACGCCATTCCTGGCGTATCGGCCCCTACTTCACGGTGGGAACATTATACATGTCTATAACGTAACATAACCTAACCTAACCCATCTAGCCCCTCGCTGGTATTATTTCACAGAATCCCGTTCGCGTCGTCCCGTACGTCTCGGTTGGGATATTATATACGTCTATAGCGTTTATATCCCAACCTAAGGCAGGCTATCATCTCGGATGCAGTATTTTACAACATTCCTGGCGTATCGGCCCCTACTTCACGGTGGGAACATTATACACGTCTATAACGTAAAATAACCTAACCTAACCCATCTAGCACCTCGCTGGTATTATTTCACAGAATCCCGTTCCTGTCGTCCCGTACGTCTCGGTTGGGACATTATAAACGTCTACAGCGTTATATATCCTAACCTAAGGCAGGCTATCATCTCGGATGCAGTATTTTACAACATTGCTGGCATATCGGCCCCTACTTCTCGGTGCGAACATTACATACGTCTGTAACGTATCACAACCTAACCTAACATACCTAGCCACTCGCTGGTAATGTTTTACAGAATCCCGTTCCTGTCGTCCCGTACGTCTCGGTTGGGACATTATATACGTCTACAGCGTTATATATCCTAACCTAAGGCAGGCTGACATCTCGCATGCAGTATTTTACGCCATTCTTGGCGTATTGGCCCCTACTTCACGGTGGGAACATTACACACGTCTACAACGTAACATAACCTAACCTAACCCATCTAGCCCCTCGCTGGTAATGTTTTACAGAATCCCGTTCGCGTCGTCCCGTACGTCTCGATTGGGATATTATATACGTCTATAGCGTTATATATCCTAACCTAAGGCAGGCTAATATCTCGGATGCAGTATTTTACAACATTCCTGGCATATCGAACCCTACTTCACGGTGGGAACATTATACACGTCTATAACGTAACATAACCTAACCCAACCCATCTAGCCCCTCGCTGGTAATATTTTACAGAATCCCGTTGGTGTCGCCCCGTACGTCTCGATTGGGATATTATATATGTCTATAGCGTTATATTTCCTAACCTAAGGCAGGCTATCATCTCGGATGAGGTATTTTACAACATTCATGGCGTATCGGCCCGTACTTCTCGGTGGGATATTATATACGTCTATAGCGTTATATATCGTAACCTAAGGCAGGCTATCATCTCGGATGCAGTATTTTACAACATTCCTGGCGCATCGGCCTCTACTTCTCGGTGGGAACATTATAGTCGTCTATAACGTAACATAACCTAACCTAACCCATCTAGCCCCTCGCTGGTAATATTTTACAGAATCCCGTTGGTGTCGCCCCGTACGTCTCGATTGGGATATTATATACGTCTATAGCGTTATATTTCCTAACCTAAGGCAGGCTATCATCTCGGATGAGGTATTTTACAACATTCATGGCGTATCGGCCCGTACTTCTCGGTGGGAACATTATGTAGGTCTATAACGTAATATAACCTAACCTAGCCCATCTAGCCCCTCGCTGGTAATATTTTAAAGAATCCCGTTCGTGTCGTCCCGTACGTCTCGATTGGGATATTATATGCGTCTATAGCGTTATATATCCTAACCTAAGGCAGGCTAATATCTCGGATGCAGTATTTTACAACATTCCTGGCATATCGAACCCTACTTCTCGGTGGGAACATTATACACGTCTATAACGTAACATAACCTAACCTAACCCATCTAGCACCTCGCTGGTATTATTTCACAGAATCCCGTTCCTGTCGTCCCGTACGCCTCGGTTGGGATATTATATACGTCTATAGCGTTATATATCCTAACCTAAGGCAGGCTAACATCTCGGATGCAGTATTTTACGCCATTCCTGGCGGATCGGCCCTTAATTCACGGTGGGAACATTATACACGTCTATAACGTAACATAACCCAACCTAACCCATCTAGCCCCTCGCTGGTAATATTTCACAGAATCCCGTTCGCGTCGTCGCGTACGTCGCGGTTGGGATATTATATACGTCTACAGCGATATATATCCTAACGTAAGGCAGGCTGACATCTCGGATGTAGTAGTTTACGCCATTCCTGGCGGATCGGCCCCTACTTCTCGGTGGGTACATTATATCCATCTATTACGTATCAGAATCTAACCTATCCCATCTAGCCCCTCGCTGGTAATGTTTTACAGAATCCCGTTGCTGTCGTCCCGTACGTCTCGATTGGGATATTATATACGTCTATAGCGTTATATATACTAACCTAAGGCAGGCTATCATCTCGGATGAGGTATTTTACAACATTCATGGCGTATCGGCCCCTACTTCTCGGTGGGAACATTATGTAGGTCTATAACGTAATATAGCCTAACCTAACACATCTAGCCACTCGCTGGTAATGTTTTACAGAATCCCGTTCGTGTCGTCTCGTTCGTCTCGGTTGGGATATTATATACGTCTACAGCGTTATATATCCTAACCTAAGGCAGGCTATCATCTCGGATGAAGTATTTTACGCCATTCCTGGCGCATCGGCCTCTACTTCTCGGTGGGAACATTATATTCGTCTATAACGTAATATAACCTAACCTAACACATCTAGCCCCTCGCTGGTAACGTTTTACAGAATCCCGTTCCTGTCGTCCCGTACGTCTCGGATGGGACATTATAAACGTCTACAGCGATATATATCCTAACGTAAGGCAGGCTAACATCTCGGATGTAGTATTTTACAACATTCCTGGCGCATCGGCCTCTACTTCTCGGTGGGAACATTATATAGGTCTATAACGTAACATAATCTAACCTAACCCATCTAGCCCCTCGCTGGTAATATTTCACAGAATCCCGTTCGCGTCGTCCCGTACGTCTCGGTTGGGATATTATATACGTCTATAGCGTTATATATCCCAACCTAAGGCAGGCTATCATATCGGAAGTAGTATTCTACAACATTCCTGGCGTATCGGCCCCTACTTCACGGTGGGAACATTATACACGTCTATAACGTAACATAACCTAACCTAGCCCATCTAGCCCCTCGCTGGTAATATTTTACAGAATCCCGTTCGTGTCGTCTCGTTCGTCTCGGTTGGGATATTATATACGTCTATAGCGTTATATATCCTAACCTAAGGCAGGCTATCATGTCGGATGCAGTATTTTACAACATTGCTGGCGCATCGGCCTCTACTTCTCGGTGGGAACATTATGGTCGTCTATAATGTAACATAATCTAACCTAACCCATCTAGCCCCTCGTTGGTAATATTTCACAGAATCCCGTTCGCGTCGTCCCGTACGTCTCGGTTGGGATATTATATACATCTACAGCGTTATATATCCTAACCTAAGGCAGGCTAACCTCTCGGATGCAGTATTTTACGCCATTCCTGGCGTATTGGCCCCTACTTCACGGTGGGAACATTACACACGTCTATAACGTAACATAACCTAACCTAACCCATCTAGACCCTCGCTGGTAATATTTCACAGAATCCCGTTCGCGTCGTCCCGTACGCCTCGGTTGGGATATTATATACGTCTATAGCGTTATATATCCTAACCTAAGGCAGGCTAACATCTCGGATGCAGTATTTTACGCCATTCCTGGCGGATCGGCCCCTACTTCTCGGTGGGTACATTATATCCATCTATTACGTATCAGAATCTAACCTAACCCATCTAGCCCCTCGCTGGTAATGTTTTACAGAATCCCGTTGCTGTCGTCCCGTACGTCTCGGTTGGGACATTATAAACGTCTACAGCGATATATATCCTAACGTAAGGCAGGCTGACATCTCGGATGTAGTAGTTTACAACATTCCTGGTGTATCGGCCCCTACTTCTCGGTGGGAACATTATATAGGTCTATAACGTAACATAATCTAACCTAACCCATCTAGCCCCTCGCTGGTAATATTTCAGAGAATCCCGTTCGCGTCGTCCCGTACGTCTCGGTTTTGATATTATATACGTCTATAGCGTTATATATCGTAAAATAAGGCAGGCTATCATGTCGGATGCAGTATTTTACAACATTCCTGGCGCATCGGCCTCTACTTCTCGGTGGGAACATTATAGTCGTCTATAACGTAACATAATCTAACCTAACCCATCTAGCCCCTCGTTGGTAATATTTCACAGAATCCCGTTCGCGTCGTCCCGTACGTCTCGGTTGGGATATTATATACGTCTATAGCGTTATATATCCTAACCTAAGGCAGGCTAATATCTCGGATGCAGTATTTTACGCCATTCCTGGCGTATCGGCCCCTACTTCACGGTGGGAACATAATACACGTCTATAACGTAACATAACCTAACCTAACCCATCTAGCACCTCGCTGGTATTATTTCACAGAATCCCGTTCCTGTCGTCCCGTACGTCTCGGTTCGGACATTATAAACGTCTACAGCGATATATATCCTATCGTAAGGCAGGCTAACATCTCGGATGTAATACTTTACAACATTCCTGGCGTATCGGCCCCTACTTCTCGGTGGGAACATTATATAGGTCTATAGCGTAACATAATCTAGCCTAACCCATCTAGCCCCTCGCTGGTAATATTTCACAGAATCCCGATCGCGTCGTCCCGTACGTCTCGATTGGGATATTATATACGTCTATAGCGTTATATATCCTAACCTAAGGCAGGCTATCATCACGGATGCAGTATTTTACAACATTCATGGCCTATCGGCTCCTACTTCTCGGTGGGAACATTATGTAGGTCTATAACTTAATATAACCTAACCTAACACATCTAGCACCTCGCTGGTAATGTTTTACAGAATCCCGTTCGTGACGTCCCGTACATCTCGGTTGGGATATTATATACGTCTATAGCGTTATGTATCCTGACCTAAGGCAGGCTATCACCTCGGATGTAGTATTTTACAACGTTCCAGGCGTATCGGCGCCTACCTCTCGGTGATAACATTATATAGGTCTATAACGTAATATAACCTAACCTAACACATCTAGCCCCTCGCTGGTAACGTTTTACAGAATCCCGTTCCTGTCGTCCCGTACGTCTCGGATGGGACATTATAAACGTCTACAGCAATATATATCCTAACGTAAGGCAGGCTAACATCTCGGATGTAGTATTTTACAACATTCCTGGCGCATCGGCCTCTACTTCTCGGTGGGAACATTATATAGGTCTATAACGTAACATAATCTAACCTAACCCATCTAGCCCCTCGCTGGTAATATTTCACAGAATCCCGTTCGCGTCGTCCCGTACGTCTCGGTTGGGATATTATATACGTCTATAGCGTTATATATCCCAACCTAAGGCAGGCTATCATATCGGAAGTAGTATTCTACAACATTCCTGGCGTATCGGCCCCTACTTCACGGTGGGAACATTATACACGTCTATAACGTAACATAACCTAACCTAGCCCATCTAGCCCCTCGCTGGTAATATTTTACAGAATCCCGTTCGTGTCGTCTCGTTCGTCTCGGTTGGGATATTATATACGTCTATAGCGTTATATATCCTAACCTAAGGCAGGCTATCATCTCAGATGCAGTATTTTACAACATTGCTGGCGCATCGGCCTCTACTTCTCGGTGGGAACATTATGGTCGTCTATAATGTAACATAACCTAACCTAACCCATCTAGCCCCTCGCTGGTAATATTTTACAGAATCCCGTTCGTGTCGTCCCGTACGTCTCGATTGGGATATTATATACGTCTATAGCGTTATATATCCTAACCTAAGGTAGGCTATCATCTCGGATGTAGTATTTTACAACGTTCCAGGCGTATCGGCGCCTACTTCTCGGTGATAACATTATATAGGTCTATAACGTAATATAACCTAACCTAACACATCTAGCCCCTCGCTGGTAACGTTTTACAGAATCCCGTTCCTGTCGTCCCGTACGTCTCGGATGGGACATTATAAACGTCTACAGCGATATATATCCTAACGCAAGGCAGGCTAACATCTCGGATGCAGTATTTTACAACATTCCTGGCGCATCGGCCTCTACTTCTCGGTGGGAACATTATTGTCGTCTATAACGTAACATAACCTAACCTAACCCATCTAGCCCCTCGCTGGTAATATTTTACAGAATCCCGTTCGTGTCGTCCCGTACGTCTCGATTGGGATATTATATACGTCTATAGCGTTATATATCCTAACCTAAGGCAGGCTATCGTCTCGGATGAGGTATTTTACAACATTCCTGGCGTATCGGCCCCTACTTCACGGTGGGAACATTATACACGTCTATAACGTAACATAACCTAACCTAACCCATCTAGCCCCTCGCTGGTATTATTTCACAGAATCCCGTTCCTGTCGTCCCGTACGTCTCGGTTGGGATATTATATACGTCTACAGCGTTATATATCCTAACCTAAGGCAGGCTATCATCTCGGATGAAGTATTTTACGCCATTCCTGGCGCATCGGCCTCTACTTCTCGGTGGGAACATTATATTCGTCTATAACGTAATATAACCTAACCTAACACATCTAGCACCTCGCTGGTAATGTTTTACAGAATCCCGTTCGTGACGTCCCGTACATCTCGGTTAGGATATTATATACGTCTATAGCGTTATGTATCCTGACCTAAGGCAGGCTATCATCTCGGATGTAGTATTTTACAACGTTCCAGGCGTATCGGCGCCTACTTCTCGGTGGGAACATTATATAGGTCTATAACGTAACATAATCTAACCTAACCCATCTAGCCCCTCGCTGGTAATATTTCACAGAATCCCGTTCGCGTCGTCCCGTACGTCTCGGTTTTGATATTATATACGTCTATAGCGTTATATATCGTAACATAAGGCAGGCTATCATGTCGGATGCAGTATTTTACAACATTCCTGGAGCATCGGCCTCTACTTCTCGGTGGGAACATTATAGTCGTCTATAGCGTAACATAATCTAGCCTAACCCATCTAGCCCCTCGCTGGTAATATTTCACAGAATCCCGATCGCGTCGTTCCGTACGTCTCGGTTGGGATATTATATACGTCTACAGCGTTATATATCCTAACCTAAGGCAGGCTAACATCTCGGATGCAGAATTTTACGCCATTCCTGGCGTATTGGCCCCTACTTCACGGTGGGAATCATTATACACGTCTATAACGTAACATAACCTATCCTAACCCATCTAGCCCCTCGCTGGTATTATTTCACAGAATCCCGTTCCTGTCGTCCCGTACGTCTCGGTTGGGACATTATAAACGTCTACAGCGTTATATATCCTAACCTAAGGCAGGCTATCATCTCGGATGCAGTATTTTACAACATTGCTGGCATATCGGCCCCTACTTCTCGGTGGGAACATTACATACGTCTGTAACGTATCACAACCTAACCTAACACACCTAGCCACTCGCTGGTAATGTTTTACAGAATCACGTTCCTGTCGTCCCGTACGTCTCGGTTGGGACATTATATACATCTACAGCGTTATATATCCTAACCTAAGGCAGGCTAACCTCTCGGATGCAGTATTTTACGCCATTCCTGGCGTATTGGCCCCTACTTCACGGTGGGAACATTACACACGTCTATAACGTAACATAACCTAACCTAACCCATCTAGACCCTCGCTGGTAATATTTCACAGAATCCCTTTCGCGTCGTCCCGTACGCCTCGGTTGGGATATTATATACGTCTATAGCGTTATATATCCTAACCTAAGGCAGGCTAACATCTCGGATGCAGTATTTTACGCCATTCCTGGCGGATCGGCCCCTACTTCTCGGTGGGTACATTATATCCATCTATTACGTATCAGAATCTAACCTAACCCATCTAGCCCCTCGCTGGTAATGTTTTACAGAATCCCGTTGCTGTCGTCCCGTACGTCTCGGTTGGGATATTATAAACGTCTACAGCGATATATATCCTAACGTAAGGCAGGCTGACATCTCGGATGTAGTAGTTTACAACATTCCTGGTGTATCGGCCCCTACTTCTCGGTGGGAACATTATATAGGTCTATAACGTAACATAATCTAACCTAACCCATCTAGCCCCTCGCTGGTAATATTTCACAGAATCCCGTTCGCGTCGTCCCGTACGTCTCGGTTTTGATATTATATACGTCTATAGCGTTATATATCGTAAAATAAGGCAGGCTATCATGTCGGATGCAGTATTTTACAACATTCCTGGCGCATCGGCCTCTACTTCTCGGTGGGAACATTATAGTCGTCTATAACGTAACATAACCTAACCTAACCCATCTAGCCCCTCGCTGGTAATATTTTACAGAATCCCGTTCGTGTCGTCCCGTACGTCTCGATTGGGATATTATATACGTCTATAGCGTTATATATACTAACCTAAGGCAGGCTATCATCTCGGATGAGGTATTTTACAACATTCATGGCGTATCGGCCCCTACTTCTCGGTGGGAACATTATGTAGGTCTATAACGTAATATAGCCTAACCTAACACATCTAGCCACTCGCTGGTAATGTTTTACAGAATCCCGTTCGTGTCGTCCCGTACGTCTCGTTAGGGACATTATATACGTCTACAACGTTATATATCCTAACATAAGGCAGGCTAACATGTCGGATGCAGTATTTTACGCCATTCCTGGCGTATTGCCCCTACTTCACGGTGGGAACATTACACACGTCTATAACGTAACATAACCTAACCTAAGCCATCTAGCCCCTCGCTGGTATTATTTCACAGAATGCCGTTCGCGTCGTCCCGTACGTCTCGGTTGGGATATTATATACGTCTACAGCGTTATATATCCTAACCTAAGGCAGGCTATCATCTCGGATCAAGTATTTTACGCCATTCCTGGCGCATCGGCCTCTACTTCTCGGTGGGAACATTATATTCGTCTATAACGTAATATAACCTAACCTAACACATCTAGCACCTCGCTGGTAATGTTTTGCAGAATCCCGTTCGTGACGTCAGGTGCATCTCGGTTGGGATATTATATAAGTCTATAGCGTTATATATCCTAACCTAAGGCAGGCTATCATCTCGGATGTAGTATTTTACAACATTCCTGGCGTATCGGCGCCTACTTCTCGGTGATAACATTATATAGGTCTATAACGTAACATAGCCTAACCTAACCCATCTAGCCCCTCGCTGGTAATATTTTACAGAATCCCGTTCGTGTCGTCGCGTACGTCTCGATTGGGATATTATATACGTCTATAGCGTTATATATCCTAACCTAAGGCATGCTATCATCACGGATGCAGTATTTTACAACATTCATGGCCTATCGGCTCCTACTTCTCGGTGGGAACATTATGTAGGTCTATAACTTAATATAACCTAACCTAACACATCTAGCACCTCGCTGGTAATGTTTTACAGAATCCCGTTCGTGACGTCCCGTACATCTCGGTTGGGATATTATATACGTCTATAGCGTTATGTATCCTGACCTAAGGCAGGCTATCATCTCGGATGTAGTATTTTACAACGTTCCAGGCGTATCGGCGCCTACCTCTCGGTGATAACATTATATAGGTCTATAACGTAATATAACCTAACCTAACACATCTAGCCCCTCGCTGGTAACGTTTTACAGAATCCCGTTCCTGTCGTCCCGTACGTCTCGGATGGGACATTATAAACGTCTACAGCGATATATATCCTAACGTAAGGCAGGCTAACATCTCGGATGTAGTATTTTACAACATTCCTGGCGCATCGGCCTCTACTTCTCGGTGGGAACATTATATAGGTCTATAACGTAACATAATCTAACCTAACCCATCTAGCCCCTCGCTGGTAATATTTCACAGAATCCCGTTCGCGTCGTCCCGTACGTCTCGGTTGGGATATTATATACGTCTATAGCGTTATATATCCCAACCTAAGGCAGGCTATCATATCGGATGTAGTATTTTACAACATTCCTGGCGTATCGGCCCCTACTTCACGGTGGGAACATTATACACGTCTATAACGTAACATAACCTAACCTAGCCCATCTAGCCCCTCGCTGGTAATATTTTACAGAATCCCGTTCGTGTCGTCTCGTTCGTCTCGGTTGGGATATTATATACGTCTATAGCGTTATATATCCTAACCTAAGGCAGGCTATCATCTCAGATGCAGTATTTCACAACATTGCTGGCGCATCGGCCTCTACTTCTCGGTGATGACATTATATAGGTCTATAACGTAACATAGCCTAACCTAACCCATCTAGCCCCTCGCTGGTAATATTTTACAGAATCCCGTTCGTGTCGTCCCGTACGTCTCGATTGGGATATTATATACGTCTATAGCGTTATATATCCTAACCTAAGGTAGGCTATCATCACGGATGCAGTATTTTACAACATTCAAGGCGTATCGGCTCCTACTTCTCGGTGGGAACATTATGTAGGTCTATAACTTAATATAACGTAACCTAACACATCCAGCACCTCGCTGGTAATGTTTTACAGAATCCCGTTCGCGTCTTCCCGTACGTCTCGGTTGGGATATTATATACGTCTATAGCGTTATATATCCTAACCTATGGCAGGCTAACATCTCGGATGCAGTATTTTACGCCATTCCTGGCGTATCGGCCCCTACTTCACGGTGGGAACATTATACACGTCTATAACGTAACATAACCTAACCTAACCCATCTAGCCCCTAGCCGGTAATATTTCACAGAATCCCGTTCGCGTCGTCCCGTACGTCTCGGTTGGGATATTATATACGTCTATAGCGTTATATGTCCTAACCTAAGGCAGGCTATCATCTCGGATGAAGTATTTTACGCCATTCCTGACGCATCGGCCTCTACTTCTCGGTGGGAACATTATAGTCGTCTATAAAGTAACATAACCTAACCTAACCCATCTAGCCCCTCGCTGGTAATATTTTACAGAATCCCTTTCGTGTCGTCCCGTACGTCTCGATTGGGATATTATATACGTCTATAGCGTTATATATCCTAACCTAAGGCAGGCTATCATCTCGGATGAGGTATGTTACAACATCCATGGCGTATCGGCCCCTACTTCTCGGTGATAACATTATATAGGTCTATAACGTAACATAGCCTAACCTAACCCATCTAGCCCCTCGCTGGTAATGTTTTACAGAATCCCGTTGCTGTCGTCCCGTACGTCTCGGTTGGGACATTATAAACGTCTACAGCGATATATATCCTAACGTAAGGCAGGCTGACATCTCGGATGTAGTAGTTTACAACATTCCTGGTGTATCGGCCCCTACTTCTCGGTGGGAACATTATATAGGTCTATAACGTAACATAATCTAACCTAACCTATCTAGCCCCTCGCTGGTAATATTTCACAGAATACCGTTCGCGTCGTCCCGTACGTCTCGGTTTTGATATTATATACGTCTATAGCGTTATATATCGTAAAATAAGGCAGGCTATCATGTCGGATGCAGTATTTTACAACATTCCTGGCGCATCGGCCTCTACTTCTCGGTGGGAACATTATAGTCGTCTATAACGTAACATAACCTAACCTAACCCATCTAGCCCCTCGCTGGTAATATTTTACAGAATCCCGTTCGTGTCGTCCCGTACGTCTCGATTGGGATATTATATACGTCTATAGCGTTATATATACTAACCTAAGGCAGGCTATCATCTCGGATGAGGTATTTTACAACATTCATGGCGTATCGGCCCCTACTTCTCGGTGGGAACATTATGTAGGTCTATAACGTAATATAGCCTAACCTAACACATCTAGCCACTCGCTGGTAATGTTTTGCAGAATCCCGTTCGTGACGTCAGGTGCATCTCGGTTGGGATATTATATAAGTCTATAGCGTTATATATCCTAACCTAAGGCAGGCTATCATCTCGGATGTAGTATTTTACAACATTCCTGGCGTATCGGCGCCTACTTCTCGGTGATAACATTATATAGGTCTATAACGTAACATAGCCTAACCTAACCCATCTAGCCCCTCGCTGGTAATATTTTACAGAATCCCGTTCGTGTCGTCCCGTACGTCTCGATTGGGATATTATATACGTCTATAGCGTTATATATCCTAACCTAAGGCAGGCTATCATCACGGATGCAGTATTTTACAACATTCATGGCCTATCGGCTCCTACTTCTCGGTGGAAACATTATGTAGGTCTATAACTTAATATAACCTAACCTAACACATCTAGCACCTCGCTGGTAATGTTTTACAGAATCCCGTTCGTGACGTCCCGTACATCTCGGTTGGGATATTATATACGTCTATAGCGTTATGTATCCTGACCTAAGGCAGGCTATCATCTCGGATGTAGTATTTTACAACGTTCCAGGCGTATCGGCGCCTACCTCTCGGTGATAACATTATATAGGTCTATAACGTAATATAACCTAACCTAACACATCCAGCCCCTCGCTGGTAACGTTTTACAGAATCCCGTTCCTGTCGTCCCGTACGTCTCGGATGGGACATTATAAACGTCTACAGCGATATATATCCTAACGTAAGGCAGGCTAACATCTCGGATGTAGTATTTTACAACATTCCTGGCGCATCGGCCTCTACTTCTCGGTGGGAACATTATATAGGTCTATAACGTAACATAATCTAACCTAACCCATCTAGCCCCTCGCTGGTAATATTTCACAGAATCCCGTTCGCGTCGTCCCGTACGTCTCGGTTGGGATATTATATACGTCTATAGCGTTATATATCCCAACCTAAGGCAGGCTATCATATCGGATGTAGTATTTTACAACATTCCTGGCGTATCGGCCCCTACTTCACGGTGGGAACATTATACACGTCTATAACGTAACATAACCTAACCTAGCCCATCTAGCCCCTCGCTGGTAATATTTTACAGAATCCCGTTCGTGTCGTCTCGTTCGTCTCGGTTGGGATATTATATACGTCTATAGCGTTATATATCCTAACCTAAGGCAGGCTATCATCTCAGATGCAGTATTTTACAACATTGCTGGCGCATCGGCCTCTACTTCTCGGTGGGAACATTATGGTCGTCTATAATGTAACATAACCTAACCTAACCCATCTAGCCCCTCGCTGGTAATATTTTACAGAATCCCGTTCGTGTCGTCCCGTACGTCTCGATTGGGATATTATATACGTCTATAGCGTTATATATCCTAACCTAAGGCAGGCTATCATCTCGGATGAGGTATTTTACAACATTCATGGCGTATCGGCCCCTACTTCTCGGTGGGAACATTATGTAGGTCTATAACGTAACATAACCTAACCTAACCCATCTAGCCCCTAGCCGGTATTATTTCACAGAATGCCGTTCGCGTCGTCCCATACGTCTCGGTTGGCATATTATATACGTCTATAGCGTTATATTTCCTAACCTAAGGCAGGCTATCATCTCGGATGAAGTATTTTACGCCATTCCTGGCGCATCGGCCTCTACTTCTCGGTGGGAACATTATATTCGTCTATAACGTAATATAACCTAACCTAACACATCTAGCACCTCGCTGGTAATGTTTTACAAAATCCCGTTCGTGACGTCCCGTACATCTCGGTTAGGATATTATATACGTCTATAGCGTTATGTATCCTGACCTAAGGCAGGCTATCATCTCGGATGTAGTATTTTACAACGTTCCAGGCGTATCGGCGCCTACTTCTCGGTGATAACATTATATAGGTCTATAACGTAATATAACCTAACCTAACCCATCTAGCACCTCGCTGGTAATGTTTTACAGAATCCCGTTCGTGACGTCAGGTGCATCTCGGTTGGGATATTATATACGTCTATAGCGTTATATATCCTAACCTAAGGCAGGCTATCATCTCGGATGTAGTATTTTACAACATTCCTGGCGTATCGGCGCCTACTTCTCGGTGATAACATTATATAGGTCTATAACGTAACATAGCCTAACCTAACCCATCTAGCCCCTCGCTGGTAATATTTTACAGAATCCCGTTCGTGTCGTCCCGTACGTCTCGATTGGGATATTATATACGTCTATAGCGTTATATATCCTAACCTAAGGCAGGCTATCATCACGGATGCAGTATTTTACAACATTCAAGGCGTATCGGCTCCTACTTCTCGGTGGGAACATTATGTAGGTCTATAACTTAATATAACCTAACCTAACACATCCAGCACCTCGCTGGTAATGTTTTACAGAATCCCGTTCGCGGCTTCCCGTACGTCTCGGTTGGGATATTATATACGTCTATAGCGTTATATATCCTAACCTATGGCAGGCTAACATCTCGGATGCAGTATTTTACGCCATTCCTGGCGTACGGGCCCCTACTTCACGGTGGGAACATTATACACGTCTATAACGTAACATAACCTAACCTAACCCATCTAGCCCCTAGCCGGTAATATTTCACAGAATCCCGTTCGCGTCGTCCCGTACGTCTCGGTTGGGATATTATATACGTCTATAGCGTTATATGTCCTAACCTAAGGCAGGCTATCATCTCGGATGAAGTATTTTACGCCATTCCTGACGCATCGGCCTCTACTTCTCGGTGGGAACATTATAGTCGTCTATAAAGTAACATAACCTAACCTAACCCATCTAGCCCCTCGCTGGTAATATTTTACAGAATCCCGTTCGTGTCGTCCCGTACGTCTCGATTGGGATATTATATACGTCTATAGCGTTATATATCCTAACCTAAGGCAGGCTATCATCTCGGATGAGGTATTTTACAACATCCATGGCGTATCGGCCCCTACTTCTCGGTGATAACATTATATAGGTCTATAACGTAACATAGCCTAACCTAACCCATCTAGCCCCTCGCTGGTAATATTTTACAGAATCCCGTTCGTGTCGTCCCGTACGTCTCGATTGGAATATTATATACGTCTATAGCGTTATATATCCTAACCTAAGGCAGGCTATCATCTCGGATGCAGTATTTTACAACATTCCTGGCATATCGGCCCCTACTTCTCGGTGGGTACATTATATCCATCTATTACATATCAGAATCTAACCTAACCCATCTAGCCCCTCGCTGGTAATGTTTTACAGAATCCCGTTCCTGTCGTCCCGTACGTCTCGGTTGGGACATTATAAACGTCTACAGCGATATATATCCTAACGTAAGGCAGGCTGACATCTCGGATGTAGTATTTTACAACATTCCTGGTGTATCGGCCCCTACTTCTCGGTGGGAACATTATATAGGTCTATAACGTAACATAACCTAACCTAACCCATCTAGCTCCTAACCGGTAATATTTCACAGAATCCCGTTCTCGTCGTCCCGTACGTCTCGGTTGGGATATTATATACGTCTATAGCGTTATATATCCTAACCTAAGGCAGGCTATCATCTCGGATGTAGTATTTTACAACATTCCTGGCGTATCGGCCCCTACTTCTCGGTGGGAACATTATATAGGTCTATAACGTAACATAATCTAACCCAACCCATCTAGCACCTCGCTGGTAATATTTCACAGAATCCCGTTCGCGTCGTCCCGTACGTCTCGGTTGGGATATTATATACGTCTACAGCGTTATATATCCTAACCTAAGGCAGGCTAACATCTCGGATGCAGTATTTTACGCCAATCCTGGCGTATTGGCCCCTACTTCACGGTGGGAACATTATACACGTCTATAACGTAACATAACCTAACCTAGCCCATCTAGCCCCTCGCTGGTAATATTTTACAGAATCCCGTTCGTGTCGTCCCGTTCGTCTCGGTTGGGATATTATATACGTCTATAGCGTTATACATCCTAACCTAAGGCAGGCTATCATCTCGGATGTAGTATTTTACAACGTTCCAGGCGTATCGGCGCCTACTTCTCGGTGATAACATTATATAGGTCTATAACGTAATATAACCTAACCTAACACATCTAGCCCCTCGCTGGTAACGTTTTACAGAATCCCGTTCCTGTCGTCCCGTACGTCTCGGTTGGGACATTATAAACGTCTACAGCGATATATATCCTAACGTAAGGCAGGCTATCATCTCGGATGTAGTATTTTACAACATTCCTGGCGTATCGGCGCCTACTTCTCGGTGGGAACATTATATAGGTCTATAACGTAACATAACCTAACCTAACCCATCTAGCTCCTAACCGGTAATATTTCACAGAATCCCGTTCTCGTCGTCCCGTACGTCTCGGATGGGACATTATAAACGTCTACAGCGATATATATCCTAACGTAAGGCAGGCTATCATCTCGGATGTAGTATTTTACAACATTCCTGGCGTATCGGCGCCTACTTCTCGGTGATAACATTATATAGGTCTATAACGTAACATAGCCTAACCTAACCCATCTAGCCCCTCGCTGGTAATATTTTACAGAATCCCGTTCGTGTCGTCCCGTACGTCTCGATTGGGATATTATATACGTCTATAGCGTTATATATCCTAACCTAAGGCAGGCTATCATCTCGGATGCAGTATTTTACAACATTCCTGGCATATCGGCCCCTACTTCTCGGTGGGTACATTATATCCATCTATTACATATCAGAATCTAACCTAACCCATCTAGCCCCTCGCTGGTAATGTTTTACAGAATCCCGTTCCTGTCGTCCCGTACGTCTCGGTTGGGATATTATATACGTCTATAGCGTTATATATCCCAACCTAAGGCAGGCTATCATCTCGGATGTAGTACTTTACAACATTCCTGGCGTATCGGCCCCTACTTCTCGGTGGGAACATTATATAGGTCTATAGCGTAACATAATCTAACCTAACCCATCTAGCCCCTCGCTGGTAATATTTCACAGAATCCCGTTCGCGTCGTCCCGTAAGTATCGGTTGGGATATTATATACGTCTACAGCGTTATATATCCTAACCTAAGGCAGGCTAACATCTCGGATGCAGTATTTTACGCCAATCCTGGCGTATTGGCCCCTACTTCACGGTGGGAACATTATACACGTCTATAACGTAACATAATCTAACCCAACCCATCTAGCACCTCGCTGGTAATATTTCACAGAATCCCGTTCGCGTCGTCCCGTACGTCTCGGTTGGGATATTATATACGTCTATAGCGTTATATATCCCAACCTAAGGCAGGCTATCATCTCGGATGTAGTACTTTACAACATTCCTGGCGTATCGGCCCCTACTTCTCGGTGGGAACATTATATAGGTCTATAGCGTAACATAATCTAACCTAACCCATCTAGCCCCTCGCTGGTAATATTTCACACAATCCCGTTCGCGTCGTCCCGTAAGTATCGGTTGGGATATTATATACGTCTACAGCGTTATATATCCTAACCTAAGGAAGGCTAACATCTCGGATCAAGTATTTTACGCCATTCCTGGCGCATCGGCCTCTACTTCTCGGTGGGAACATTATATTCGTCTATAACGTAATATAACCTAACCTAACCCATCTAGCACCTCGCTGGTAATGTTTTACAGAATCCCGTTCGTGACGTCAGGTGCATCTCGGTTGGGATATTATATACGTCTATAGCGTTATATATCCTAACCTAAGGCAGGCTATCATCTCGGATGTAGTATTTTACAACATTCCTGGCGTATCGGCGCCTACTTCTCGGTGATAACATTATATAGGTCTATAACGTAACATAGCCTAACCTAACCCATCTAGCCCCTCGCTGGTAATATTTTACAGAATCCCGTTCGTGTCGTCCCGTACGTCTCGATTGGGATATTATATACTTCTATAGCGTTATATATCCTAACCTAAGGCAGGCTATCATCACGAATGCAGTATTTTACAACATTCATGGCGTATCGGCTCCTACTTCTCGGTGGGAACATTATGTAGGTCTATAACTTAATATAACCTAACCTAACACATCCAGCACCTCGCTGGTAATGTTTTACAGAATCCCGTTCGCGTCTTCCCGTACGTCTCGGTTGGGATATTATATACGTCTATAGCGTTATATATCCTAACCTATGGCAGGCTAACATCTCGGATGCAGTATTTTACGCCATTCCTGGCGTATCGGCCCCTACTTCACGGTGGGAACATTATACACGTCTATAACGTAACATAACCTAACCTAACCCATCTAGCCCCTAGCCGGTAATATTTCACAGAATCCCGTTCGCGTCGTCCCGTACGTCTCGGTTGGGATATTATATACGTCTATAGCGTTATATATCCTAACCTAAGGCAGGCTATCATCTCGGATGCAGTATTTTACAACATTCCTGGCATATCGGCCCCTACTTCTCGGTGGGTACATTATATCCATCTATTACATATCAGAATCTAACCTAACCCATCTAGCCCCTCGCTGGTAATGTTTTACAGAATCCCGTTCCTGTCGTCCCGTACGTCTCGGTTGGGACATTATAAACGTCTACAGCGATATATATCCTAACGTAAGGCAGGCTGACATCTCGGATGTAGTATTTTACAACATTCCTGGTGTATCGGCCCCTACTTCTCGGTGGGAACATTATATAGGTCTATAACGTAACATAACCTAACCTAACCCATCTAGCTCCTAGCCGGTAATATTTCACAGAATCCCGTTCTCGTCGTCCCGTACGTCTCGGTTGGGATATTATATACGTCTATAGCGTTATATATCCTAACCTAAGGCAGGCTATCATCTCGGATGTAGTATTTTACAACATTCCTGGCGTATCGGCCCCTACTTCTCGGTGGGAACATTATATAGGTCTATAGCGTAACATAATCTAACCTAACCCATCTAGCCCCTCGCTGGTAATATTTCACAGAATCCCGTTCGCGTCGTCCCGTAAGTATCGGTTGGGATATTATATACGTCTACAGCGTTATATATCCTAACCTAAGGCAGGCTAACATCTCGGATGCAGTATTTTACGCCAATCCTGGCGTATTGGCCCCTACTTCACGGTGGGAACATTATGCACGTCTATAACGTAACATAACCTAACCTAGCCCATCTAGCCCCTCGCTGGTAATATTTTACAGAATCCCGTTCGTGTCGTCCCGTTCGTCTCGGTTGGGATATTATATACGTCTATAGCGTTATATATCCTAACCTAAGGCAGGCTATCATCTCGGATGTAGTATTTTACAACATTCCTGGCGTATCGGCCCCTACTTCTCGGTGGGAACATTATATAGGTCTATAACGTAACATAATCTAACCCAACCCATCTAGCACCTCGCTGGTAATATTTCACAGAATCCCGTTCGCGTCGTCCCGTACGTCTCGGTTGGGATATTATATACGTCTATAGCGTTATATATCCTAACCTAAGGCAGGCTATCATCTCGGATGTAGTATTTTACAACGTTCCAGGCGTATCGGCGCCTACTTCTCGGCGATAACATTATATAGGTCTATAACGTAATATAACCTAACCTAACACATCTAGCCCCTCGCTGGTAACGTTTTACAGAATCCCGTTCCTGTCGTCCCGTACGTCTCGGATGGGACATTATAAACGTCTACAGCGATATATATCCTAACGTAAGGCAGGCTAACATCTCGGATGCAGTATTTTACAACATTCCTGGCGCATCGGCCTCTACTTCTCGGTGGGAACATTATTGTCGTCTATAACGTAACATAACCTAACCTAACCCATCTAGCCCCTCGCTGGTAATATTTTACAGAATCCCCGTCGCGCCGTCCCGTACGTCTCGGTTGGGATATTATATACGTCTATAGCGTTATATATCCTAACCTAAGGCAGGCTATCATCTCGGATGAGGTATTTTACAACATTCATGGCGTATCGGCCCCTACTTCTCGGTGGGAACATTATGTAGGTCTATAACGTAACATAACCTAACCTAACCCATCTAGCCCCTAGCCGGTAATATTTCACAGAATCCCGTTCGCGTCGTCCCATACGTCTCGGTTGGCATATTATATACGTCTATAGCGTTATATATCCTAACCTAAGGCAGGCTATCATCTCGGATGTAGTATTTTACAACGTTCCAGGCGTATCGGCGCCTACATCTCGGTGATAACATTATATAGGTCTATAACGTAATATAACCTAACCTAACACATCTAGCCCCTCGCTGGTAACGTTTTACAGAATCCCGTTCCTGTCGTCCCGTACGTCTCGGATGGGACATTATAAACGTCTACAGCGATATATATCCTAACGTAAGGCAGGCTAACATCTCGGATGTAGTATTTTACAACATTCCTGGCGCATCGGCCTCTACTTCTCGGTGGGAACATTATATAGGTCTATAACGTAACATAATCTAACCTAACCCATCTAGCCCCTCGCTGGTAATATTTCACAGAGTCCCGTTCACGTCGTCCCGTACGTTTCGGTTGGGATATTATATACGTCTATAGCGTTATATATCCCAACCTAAGGCAGGCTATCATCTCGGATGCAGTATTTTACAACATTCCTGGCGTATCGGCCCCTACTTCACGGTGGGAACATTATACACGTCTATAACGTAACATAACCTAACCTAGCCCATCTAGCCCCTCGCTGGTAATATTTTACAGAATCCCGTTCGTGTCGTACCGTACGTCTCGATTGGGATATTATATGCGTCTATAGCGTTATATATCCTAACCTAAGGCAGGCTATCATCTCGGATGCAGTATTTTACAACATTCCTGGCGTATCGGCCCCTACTTCACGGTGGGAACATTATACACGTCTATAACGTAACATAACCTAACCTAACCCATCTAGCCCCTCGCTGGTATTATTTCACAGAATCCCGTTCCTGTCGTCCCGTACGTCTCGGTTGGGATATTATATACGTCTACAGCGTTATATATCCTAACCTAAGGCAGGCTATCATCTCGGATCAAGTATTTTACGCCATTCCTGGCGCATCGGCCTCTACTTCTCGGTGGGAACATTATATTCGTCTATAACGTAATATAACCTAACCTAACCCATCTAGCACCTCGCTGGTAATGTTTTACAGAATCCCGTTCGTGACGTCAGGTGCATCTCGGTTGGGATATTATATACGTCTATAGCGTTATATATCCTAACCTAAGGCAGGCTATCATCTCGGATGAGGTATTTGACAACATCCATGGCGTATCGGCCCCTACTTCTCGGTGATAACATTATATAGGTCTATAACGTAATATAACCTAACCTAACACATCTAGCCCCTCGCTGGTAACGTTTTACAGAATCCCGTTCCTGTCGTCCCGTACGTCTCGGATGGGACATTATAAACGTCTACAGCGATATATATCCTAACGTAAGGCAGGCTAACATCTCGGATGTAGTATTTTACAACATTCCTGGCGTATCGGCCCCTACTTCTCGGTGGGAACATTATATAGGTCTATAACGTAACATAATCTAACCCAACCCATCTAGCACCTCGCTGGTAATATTTCACAGAATCCCGTTCGCGTCGTCCCGTACGTCTCGGTTGGGATATTATATACGTCTATAGCGTTATATATCCCAACCTAAGGCAGGCTATCATCTCGGATGTAGTACTTTACAACATTCCTGGCGTATCGGCCCCTACTTCTCGGTGGGAACATTATATAGGTCTATAGCGTAACATAATCTAACCTAACCCATCTAGCCCCTCGCTGGTAATATTTCACAGAATCCCGTTCGCGTCGTCCCGTAAGGATCGGTTGGGATATTATATACGTCTACAGCGTTATATATCCTAACCTAAGGCAGGCTAACATCTCGGATGCAGTATTTTACAACATTGCTGGCATATCGGCCCCTACTTCTCGGTGGGAACATTACATACGTCTGCAACGTATCACAACCTAACCTAACACACCTAGCCACTCGCTGGTAATGTTTTACAGAATCCCGTTCCTGTCGTCCCGTACGTCTCGGTTGGGACATTATATACGTCTACAGCGTTATATATCCTAACCTAAGGCAGGCTAACATCTCGGATGCAGTATTTTACGCCATTCCTGGCGTATTGGTACCTACTTCACGGTGGGAACATTACACACGTCTATAACGTAACATAACCTAACCTAACCCATCTAGACCCTCGCTGGTAATATTTCACAGAATCCCGTTCGTGTCGTCCCGTACGTCTCGATTGGGATATTATATACGTCTATAGCGTTATATATCCTAACCTAAGGCAGGCTATCATCTCGGATGAGGTATTTTACGACATCCATGGCGTATCGGCCCCTACTTCTCGGTGGGTACATTATATCCATCTATTACATATCAGAATCTAACCTAACCCATCTAGCCCCTCGCTGGTAATGTTTTACAGAATCCCGTTCCTGTCGTCCCGTACGTCTCGGTTGGGACATTATAAACGTCTACAGCGATATATATCCTAACGTAAGGCAGGCTGACATCTCGAATGTAGTATTTTACAACATTCCTGGTGTATCGGCCCCTACTTCTCGGTGGGAACATTATATAGGTCTATAACGTAACATAACCTAACCTAACCCATCTAGCCCCTAGCCGGTAATATTTCACAGAATCCCGTTCCTGTCGTCCCGTACGTCTCGGTTGGGACATTATAAACGTCTACAGCGTTATATATCCTAACCTAAGGCAGGCTATCATCACGGATGCAGTATTTTACAACATTCATGGCGTATCGGCTCCTACTTCTCGGTGGGAACATTATACACGTCTATAACGTAACATAACCTAACCTAACCCATCGAGCCCCTAGCCGGTAATATTTCACAGAATCCCGTTCGCGTCGTCCCGTACGTCTCGGTTGGGATATTATATACGTCTATAGCGTTATATATCCTTTTTTTTTTTTTTTTTTTAACGTGCGGAAATCCTCATGGATACCTCGGAGTTCGGGGAAACTCCGAGGTTATGCCGGACTCTTACCGGCTAAAACCCCACGGTGGCCACCAACGACGCTACTGAGGGAGAGCCGGGATCTCTTACGAACGCGACCGGCTCCCCCTCAGCGTCTGGAGCCTCCCAGAAGAAGTCTGGGAGGCTCTCATCCCGGGAGGGAGAGGTCGCATCCAAGATGCGACCCCTCCCCCTCCCAAAGGATACCCTTGCTGCGACTTCGGGGCCACGTCCGATGTCGCTGCACGTCTCGGAGGGGTGACGTGCAATGGTCGCGATGGGCCCCCGTCCATCCCGACCGAGTCACCCCTCCAGACGTCCCCACGCGCGGGTGACGGCCGTGGCGTACGCGGCTACGCCCCAGCCCGCGCGAGGGGCTGTCACCCCCCGGGGACTGAGTCCCCTATGGGCGCCCGGCGATATCCACATGGTGGACATCCCCGGGCGCCGGTGGAGGGCGACGACGCCTGCGTCGCCGCCGTCGACGGGTGGGATCACTAACTTCGCGATCCCTCTCCGCCGCCTCCTTCGCCCGCATGACGGCCTCACAGAAGGCCGCCATAGCCCGCCAGGATCTGGCATCCTCTACCATCCTTCTAAGTACGGATGGCAATGCCAGATCCTGGCCCACCTCGCTCCGAAGGACACGACGCCGCACCTCCCACGGTGGACAAAACTCCAGCGTGTGCTGCGCCGTGTCCCTCTGGTCACCACAGTGGTGACACGCCGCCGTGGCTTCCCGTCCTATCCGGCGCAGGTACTCACCGAAGCATCCGTGCCCGGTGAGGACCTGCGTGGTCCGGTAGGATAGCCCTCGGCTTCGGCTCACCCATCTATCGAGGATGGGCAATACCGCCCCGACGGTCCGGTGACTCCCATGGGTGGCGCGAAGACGCTCCTCCCACTTGGTCACCAAAGACCGCCAGGCCCAGGCTCTGACCACCTCCTCCGACGGGGGTGAGATATCCTGGCAGAGACGAAGGTGTCCGTAGACAAACGCTTCGCGCTCCGCCGGGAGCTCCAGGGGTGGTAACCCCGCCAGAGTTCCCGCCGCCTCATGAGACACCGTGCGGTATCCCCTGATCACCCTGATGGCAAGGCGCCGCCAAACACTGCGAAGCAGTGCCATCTATATAGAGCCATCGACCGCACGATGCCTGCATAAAGGCGGCATACCCTCGCGTCCGGGCCCCCCAGGTTGGGCAGCAAGCGACCCAAGCTGGCCGCCGCTTTTTCCAACCTGGGTGCCAGGAGCGCGAAGTGGCGCCCAAAATCCCAGCAGCCGTCCAGGTGAAGTCCGAGATATTTTATCGCGGGCTTTACCTGGATGCGGGTGTCCCCTACTCGGATCCAGGTATCGGCGAGTGACCTCCCATTTCGACGGAGGAGATGACGGTCTAAGAACCACATCGCCTCCGTCTTGTGAGGAGCCAGCTCCAAATCCATACCCCGGATCAGGGAAGCCACGTTGGCCACTCCCACCTCGGCGCGCCGGACGATCCTCCCGCTTGTACGCCCACCGGCTACCAACACGGTATCGTCAGCGTAGCAGACTACGCTGACACCGGTGGGAAGGAGGACCCGCAGCGCCGCGTCGTACCCCACGTCCCACAAGAGGGGTCCCAAAACTGACCCCTGGGGTACGCCGCGACTAATCTCCCTCGTGCAGGTGTTTCCACCCCGGCCCACGTACTCGACGCACCTGCCGCTAAGGTAGGAGCCGACCGCCACCCGCAGGTATTGAGGGACTTCATGTCGTTCGAGTCCCCTGCGGATGGCCTCCCAGGAGAGGGAGTTGAAGGCATTGACGATGTCCAAGGACACCGCCAATGCCATCCCTCCCCGGGAAGTAGCCGAGCCCGCCAACGGACGGACCCGATCGATCGCGTCGATCGTGGACCGCCCCCGGCGGAAGCCGAACTGACACTCGGCCAGGTCGGGTCCTACCCGCTCCAGATGCCTGGTGATTCGGGAAGCCACGATTCTCTCGTAGAGCTTCCCGATCTCATCCAGGAGCACGATGGGTCGATAGCCCGAGGGAGATTCAGCGTCCCGGCCCTCCTTCCGCAGGAGGACCAGGCGTCCGAGCCGCCACCGAGATGGGAACGTCCCCGACTTCAGAATGGCTGTAAAAAGCCTCCGAAGTCGGGGACCCAGAACGCGCAGGGCCAAGACCAGCACGCGGCCGGGGACGCCGTCGGGACCCGGAGCCGTATTCCGAGCCCCGAGACGCCTCACCGCCCCGGCCAACTCCTCCTCCGTAACCTCCAGCCCCGCGGACCACCCGTCCACCTGAGTCGGGAAGGCGGCCGATGCGCTCCCAGACGGGAACAACGCATCGACCACCCTCCCGAGAAGCCGGGGTTCCATCGTCTCAGTCACCGGGGGGCCATAAGCTCTAAGCTTGTTTAAGACAAGCCTATATGGACGCCCCCACGGATCCTGATCCAACGAACGAAGAAGTCCGTCCCAAGCGCTGGTCTTGGCCCTCCCGATGGCCTGTTGCAGCTGAACCGTCAGCTGACGATATTCAGCGTACAACAGGGCCGTCCGTGCCTCGTCCCGACGTCTCCTCCTCCGCGACCTGGTGTACCGGCGTCGCGCCATAGCGCAACTCGCTCGGAGCCGCGCGATGTCGCCCGACCACCAGTACACCGGCCTCCGGGGCGGAAGTCGACCGGCCCCCGGCATCACCGTCCTGCAGATTGCAGTCAGGGCGCCATCGAACCAGTCGGCCTCCGCCTCCACGTCAGCGACGGGCTCGGCCGACGGCTCCGACCAAGCCACAGCATGGACGGCAGCCATCAGGGCGTCCTCGTCAAGGGCTCTGAGAGCCCACCTCCTTCGCTGCTGGCGTAGACTAGCTTGGCGGCCCGGGGCGGTCCCGGAGACTTCTATCCTAACGTACAAGTGATCGGATAGAGTCTCCGTGGACTCGTCCACCGTCCACCCCGTGACCCGCGGCGCGGCGGCAGGGGAAGCCCATGAAAGATCCACGATGCTTGTACCCTGCCGTCGCACGCACGTACTGGTCGATCCTCGGTTGAGCAACCGAAGATCGAGACCAGCAGCCCACTCCAAAACCGTCTCGCCCCTAGCGTCCGTCCTGGGGGACCCCCATGCCGAAGCATGGGCGTTGAAGTCCCCCAAGACGAGTACCTGGCGGGCCGAGAACTGGGACAAAAAGTTCCCAAGCCCGTCCAGATACTCCTCGAACGACTCTAGGGGCCAGCGCGGTGGAGCATAGGTCCCCACCAGCACGAAGCCCGCCCAGTCTACAGCCACGAAGCCCCGCCCATTGCCCAGAAAGGCGAACGGCGGAACCCGCGAGGCCACAGCCTGAGCTATGGCCACCGACCCTTCGCGATCCCCGACCCAGGACGGTCGGTCGGGGATCACGAAGGGTTCAGCGACCACCGCAACGTCAACCCCGCCCGCCATAAGACCCTCGACCAAGAGATCGTGGGCTCGGCGGGCGTGGTTGACGTTCGCCTGGAGGACTCTGGTCGAGGGGAAGATTATGCCATATCCATGGCCTCCCCCCGGCCAGAGTCATCCGCCGGGGTAACAATGCCCCCGGCCTCATTCACCCCCTTAGTGCCCCCTCCCGGCGGTCCACCCTCCACACCCCCCTTCGGTGGCTGCGGCGCCCTCGTCCCCAGGCGCCCCTTCCGCGTCGGGGGGTTACACTTAACCCCCCCGAGTCTGTGGTCGGCCGGTCGTCCCAAGTCCGCACACAGTGGGCAGTTGGGGGCGGCCGCCCGACACACGTTCGCCCGGTGCCCGGGGGAACCGCAGTTATAACAGCGGTCGCCCCGGTCAACTTCGGCAGAGCAATGCTGCCGCAAGTGCCCCTTAGCCAGACAGCGATAACACTGCTGGGGACGAGGTTTCAGGGCCTCCACCTTGGCCCTGCACCAACCCACCCTGATCCACCCCAGGGTTGCTGCTTTACGAGCGACAACCAAGGGGCATTGTATCCACAGGGTTCCTAGTCCCAGAGGTGAGGACCTTATCTCACCGGTCCTCACCTCCGCGGCCAGGCACCCTGCCGCCGCAGCAACCGATTCCGCCACCTCAGATGAGGTGACGGAGTCGTCCAGCCCACTCACCCTCAACTCCGCCCTCTTAGAAGGGCATGAGACCCGGACCTCTGTGTCCGCCAAGGCCGCCCTTAGCTTATCTGCTAAGAGGGCGGCCTTTGCCGCCCTCTCAGGACCGGGGATTTCCAACAGGAAACCCCCGGTCCTTGCACGCCTTGGGCGCACCTCCTCGATCCCTAACTCGCCTAGGGAGACCCTCTGCCGAGCCGCGACCAGGATCTCCTGATAAGATCCTTTGCTGTCCGAAGGCAGCGTAAGGGCCACAGCCGCGGCTCGAGGGGGCCTCCCGAGCTTGACGGGCGCCTTGGTAGACCCAGAGGTCTCCTGCATCTGCTTCTTCGCAGCCCGATGTGCCTTCCGCCCGACCACCTTAGCCCACGACACCTCGCCCTGAGCCGACCCACCAGATGATGGGCCCGCTGTCGGCACCTTAGGTGCCTCCACCGTTCCCCTCCGCCCGGAAACCGAGCGGCGGCGACCCACCTCCTTCTTCGAAGAAGAGGTTTTCTTCTTCTTCTTCCTCTTCTTCTTCCCCGTCGCCTCCCCAGCAGCCGCATCACCCCCACTCGCAGTAGTAGGGATGGTGACGGCCGCGGTTTGAGACGAAGGGGAAGAAGAAGTCCCCTTCAAACTCGCCGTATAGGCTAGCAACTTTTCGTCGACGATGCGGGCGACTGTGTCTGCGAGCGACATCATGTCGACCGCACCGCCGACTTTATCAGTATCCGCCCCATGCGCCGGAGGCGGAGGTCGTCTCTCCAAGTCCTTAATGCGGTCGCGTAGGACCGCATTTTCGGCCTTCATGGCCTCCAATTCCCCCCTCAGGGCATACAAGTCCGCCCTAACTTCAGGTCCTTCCCGTGCGGTGGAGTCCGAAGACCCCAACGCGCTTTGAACAAGTGCGCACAAAGTGCGCGCACTTTCGCGCAATCGTCGCACGAACTCGCCCTTCAGGTTGGTGGACCTGGCCGCCACCCATTCGACGCGGTTCATTGCCGCGAGGGCTTCCCGTCCCAACTCCGCAGAGGAGACGCCCCTGAATTCCCTTGCATATTCCTCTACGGAGGGAATATATTTCGCCGACTTGCTTGGCGGCGGGGCCGGATCATCGGGCCCGCAATCCAGAATTTTCTTTTCCTCCTGGAGTCTGAACATCATCAACTCCGTCTGGAGGTGTTTCTCCTTGGCCGCTCGAAGGCCCATATACTCGCCCGTTGTCGGGGGGCGTCCCCTCTTCCTGGACGGTCCCGACCCAGCATCCCTCAGAGACGACCAGGACACATCAGTGTCGTAGTCGTGCTCCGAGGGGGCCGGGGAGGCCGCCCTGGAAGGCACGGCTTCCTCCCTGCTGCGAGGACGAGAAAGGGACCACCCACCTGGGTTATTCATCCCTACCCTCCCTTCTCTCCCAGAACGGAGCGACTCCAATCTCGGCGCTCCGGCCCTCTCATCGGCGATCTGCGAAGAGGCAAGCCTCTCCACAGATACAACCACTGGACGCACTGGCGCCGGCATCGAAGTGCCAGCTCCATCGCCCCTCCCACACCTACTCCCCCCCAACCCGGTTTTATTAGAAGAATCCATAAGAATCCCACGAGTAGTGTCGGAATAACCCTGTCACCCCCGGCAGAGCCGCGTACCGGGGGAAGGCATTTATACACCCGGGGGGCGCCAGGTACCCCGGGGTTGGTCCGCTCAGCACCGATGCACCCACCGGCCACACCCAGTCGCGAAGGACTGAGCGCGTCTCCTCGCCGCGGACCGAAACTTGAGACAGAGACTTTTTATAGAGGTTTATCCCCTCGCGGGCCGGCCGGTTAAGGCAAGCCCCCCGCTCCGGCGAAACATGACCACCGGTCTACGGTATCAGCCAGAGCCCCGTTTGCCACTGGGACGAGACCAGTGTTACCAGGTTCCACCACGAGGAGGAGGGGATGGCACGTGTTGTTGCAAACTGCAACTGCAGTCCGCAACAACTTTAGAACCCAGCGTTATATATCCTAACCTAAGGCAGGCTATCATCTCGGATGAAGTATTTTACGCCATTCCTGGCGCATCGGCCTCTACTTCTCGGTGGGAACATTATAGTCGTCTATAAAGTAACATAACCTAACCTAACCCATCTAGCCCCTCGCTGGTAATGTTTTACAGAATCCCGTTCCTGTCGTCCCGTACGTCTCGGTTGGGACATTATAAACGTCTACAGCGATATATATCCTAACGTAAGGCAGGCTGACATCTCGAATGTAGTATTTTACAACATTCCTGGTGTATCGGCCCCTACTTCTCGGTGGGAACATTATATAGGTCTATAACGTAACATAACCTAACCTAACCCATCTAGCCCCTAGCCGGTAATATTTCACAGAATCCCGTTCTCGTCGTCCCGTACGTCTCGGTTGGGATATTATATACGTCTATAGCGTTATATATCCTAACCTAAGGCAGGCTATCATCTCGGATGAGGTATTTTACAGCATCCGTGGCGTATCGGCCCCTACTTCTCGGTGATAACATTATATAGGTCTATAACGTAACATAGCCTAACCTAACCCATCTAGCCCCTCGCTGGTAATATTTCACAGAATCCCATTCTCGTCGTCCCGTACGTCTCGGTTGGGACATTATATACGTCTATAGCGTTATATATCCTAACCTAAGGCAGGCTATCATCTCGGATGCAGTATTTTACAACATTCCTGGCATATCGGCCCCTACTTCTCGGTGGGTACATTATATCCATCTATTACATATCAGAATCTAACCTAACCCATCTAGCCCCTCGCTGGTAATGTTTTACAGAATCCCGTTCCTGTCGTCCCGTACGTCTCGGTTGGGACATTATAAACGTCTACAGCGATATATATCCTAACGTAAGGCAGGCTGACATCTCGAATGTAGTATTTTACAACATTCCTGGTGTATCGGCCCCTACTTCTCGGTGGGAACATTATATAGGTCTATAACGTAACATAACCTAACCTAACCCATCTAGCCCCTAGCCGGTAATATTTCACAGAATCCCGTTCTCGTCGTCCCGTACGTCTCGGTTGGGATATTATATACGTCTATATCGTTATATATCCTAACCTAAGGCAGGCTATCATCTCGGATGTAGTATTTTACAACATTCCTGGCGTATCGGCCCCTACTTCTCGGTGGGAACATTATATAGGTCTATAACGTAATATGATCTAACCCAACCCATCTAGCACCTCGCTGGTAATATTTCACAGAATCCCGTTCGCGTCGTCCCGTACGTCTCGGTTGGGATATTATATACGTCTATAGCGTTATATATCCCAACCTAAGGCAGGCTATCATCTCGGATGTAGTACTTTACAACATTCCTGGCGTATCGGCCCCTACTTCTCGGTGGGAACATTACATACGTCTGCAACGTATCACAACCTAACCTAACACACCTAGCCACTCGCTGGTAATGTTTTACAGAATCCCGTTCCTGTCGTCCCGTACGTCTCGGTTGGGACATTATATACGTCTACAGCGTTATTTATCCTAACCTAAGGCAGGCTAACATCTCGGATGCAGTATTTTACGCCATTCCTGGCGTATTGGTACCTACTTCACGGTGGGAACATTACACACGTCTATAACGTAACATAACCTAACCTAACCCATCTAGACCCTCGCTGGTAATATTTCACAGAATCCCGGTCGCGTCGTCCCGTACGCCTCGGTTGGGATATTATATACGTCTATAGCGTTATATATCCTAACCTAAGGCAGGCTAACATCTCGGATGCAGTATTTTACGCCATTCCTGGCGTATCGGACCCTAATTCACGGTGGGAACATTACACACGTCTATAACGTAACATAACCTAACCTAACCCATCTAGCCCCTCGCTGGTATTATTTCACGGAATCCCGTTCGCGTCGTCCCGTACGTCTCGGTTGGGATATTATATACGTCTACAGCGTTATATATCCTTACCTAAGGCAGGCTATCATCTCGGATCAAGTATTTTACGCCATTCCTGGCGCATCGGCCTCTACTTCTCGGTGGGAACATTATATTCGTCTATAACGTAATATAACCTAACCTAACCTATCTAGCACCTCGCTGGTAATGTTTTACAGAATCCCGTTCGTGTCGTCCCGTACGTCTCGTTAGGGACATTATATACGTCTACGGCGTTATATATCCTAACCTAAGGCAGGCTATCATCTCGGATCAAGTATTTTACGCTATTCCTGGCGCATCGGCCTCTACTTCTCGGTGGGAACATTATATTCGTCTATAACGTAATATAACCTAACCTAACCCATCTAGCACCTCGCTGGTAATGTTTTACAGAATCCCGTTCGTGACGTCACGTACATCTCGGTTGGGATATTATATACGTCTATAGCATTATATATCCTAACCTAAGGCAGGCTATCATCTCGGATGCAGTATTTTACAACATTCATGGTGTACCGGCCCCTACTTCTCGGTCGGAACATTATATACGTCTATTACGTATCAGAATCTAACCTAACCCATTTAGCCCCTCGCTGGTAATGTTTTACAGAATCCCGTTCCTGTCGTCCCGTACGTCTCTCTTGGGACATTATAAACGTCTACTGCGATATATATCCTAACCTAAGGCAGCCTATCATCTCGGATGAGGTATTTTACGCCATTCCTGGCGTATCGGCCGCCACTTCACGTTGGGAACATTATACACGTCTATAGCGTAGCATAACCTAACCTAACCCATCTAGCCCCTCGCTGGTAATATTTTACAGAATCCCGTTCCTGTCGTCCCGTACGTCTCGGTTGGGACATTATAAACGTCTACAGCAATATATCCAAACGTAAGGCAGGCTAACATCTCGGATGTAGTACTTTACAACATTCCTGGCGTATCGGCCCCTAATTCTCGGTGGGAACATTACATAGGTCTATAACGTAACATAATCTAACCTAACCCATCTAGCCCCTCGCTGGTAATATTTCACAGAATCCCGTTCGCGTCGTCCCGTACGTCTCGGTTGGGATATTATATACGTCTATAGCGTTATATATCCTAACCTAAGGGAGGCTAACATCTCGGATGCAGTATTTTACGCCATTCCTGGCGTATCGGCCCCTACTTCACGGTGGGAACATTATACACGTCTATAACGTAACATAACCTAACCTAACCCATCTAGCCCCTCGCTGGTAACATTTGACAGAATCCCGTTCGCGTCGTCCCGTACGTCTCGGATGGGACATTGTATACTTCTACAGCGTTATATGTCATAACCTAAGGCAGGCTAACATCTCGGATGCAGATTTTACGCCATTCCTGGCGTATCGGCCCCTACTTCTAGGTGAGAACATTACACACGTCTATAACGTAACATAACCTAACCTAACCCATCTAGACCCTCGCTGGTAATATTTCACAGAATCCCGGTCGCGTCGTCCCGTACGCCTCGGTTAGGATATTATATACGTCTATAGCGTTATATATCCTAACCTAAGGCAGGCTAACATCTCGGATGCAGTATTTTACGCCATTCCTGGCATATCGGCCCCTACTTCTCGGTGGGTACATTATATCCATCTATTACATATCAGAATCTAACCTAACCCATCTAGCCCCTCGCTGGTAATGTTTTACAGAATCCCGTTCCTGTCGTCCCGTACGTCTCGGTTGGGACATTATAAACGTCTACAGCGATATATATCCTAACGTAAGGCAGGCTGACATCTCCGATGTAGTAGTTTACCACATTCCTGGTGTATCGGCCCCTACTTCTCGGTGGGAACATTATGTAGGTCTATAACGTAATATAACCTAACCTAACACACCTAGCCACTCGCTGGTAATGTGTTACAGAATCCCGTTCGTGTCGCCCCGTACGTCTCGTTTGGGACATTATATACGTATACAAAGTTATATATCCTACCATAAGTCAGGCTAACATCTCGGACGCAGTATTTTACGCCATTCCTGGCGTATTGCCCCTACTTCACGGTGGGAACATTACACACGTCTATAACGTAACATAACCTAACCTAACCCATCTAGCCCCTCGCTGGTATTATTTCACGGAATCCCGTTCGCGTCGTCCCGTACGTCTCGGTTGGGATATTATATACGTCTACTGCGTTATATATCCTTACCTAAGGCAGGCTATCATCTCGGATCAAGTATTTTACGCCATTCCTGGCGCATCGGCCTCTACTTCTCGGTGGGAACATTATATTCGTCTATAACGTAATATAACCTAACCTAACCTATCTAGCACCTCGCTGGTAATGTTTTACAGAATCCCGTTCGTGTCGTCCCGTACGTCTCGTTAGGGACATTATATACGTCTACGGCGTTATATATCCTAACCTAAGGCAGGCTATCATCTCGGATCAAGTATTTTACGCTATTCCTGGCGCATCGGCCTCTACTTCTCGGTGGGAACATTATATTCGTCTATAACGTAATATAACCTAACCTAACCCATCTAGCACCTCGCTGGTAATGTTTCACAGAATCCCGTTCGTGACGTCACGTACATCTCGGTTGGGATATTATATATGTCTATAGCATTATATATCCTAACCTAAGGCAGGCTATCATCTCGGATGCAGTATTTTACAACATTCATGGTGTACCGGCCCCTACTTCTCGGTCGGAACATTATATACGTCTATTACGTATCAGAATCTAACCTAACCCATTTAGCCCCTCGCTGGTAATGTTTTACAGAATCCCGTTCCTGTCGTCCCGTACGTCTCGGTTGGGACATTATAAACGTCTACTGCGATATATATCCTAACCTAAGGCAGCCTATCATCTCGGATGAGGTATTTTACGCCATTCCTGGCGTATCGGCCGCCACTTCACGTTGGGAACATTATACACGTCTATAGCGTAGCATAACCTAACCTAACCCATCTAGCCCCTCGCTGGTAATATTTTACAGAATCCCGTTCCTGTCGTCCCGTACGTCTCGGTTGGGACATTATAAACGTCTACAGCAATATATCCAAACGTAAGGCAGGCTAACATCTCGGATGTAGTACTTTACAACATTCCTGGCGTATCGGCCCCTAATTCTCGGTGGGAACATTACATAGGTCTATAACGTAACATAATCTAACCTAACCCATCTAGCCCCTCGCTGGTAATATTTCACAGAATCCCGTTCGCGTCGTCCCGTACGTCTCGGTTGGGATATTATATACGTCTATAGCGTTATATATCCTAACCTAAGGGAGGCTAACATCTCGGATGCAGTATTTTACGCCATTCCTGGCGTATCGGCCCCTACTTCACGGTGGGAACATTATACACGTCTATAACGTAACATAACCTAACCTAACCCATCTAGCCCCTCGCTGGTAACATTTGACAGAATCTCGTTCGCGTCGTCCCGTACGTCTCGGATGGGACATTGTATACTTCTACAGCGTTATATGTCATAACCTAAGGCAGGCTAACATCTCGGATGCAGATTTTACGCCATTCCTGGCGTATCGGCCCCTACTTCTAGGTGAGAACATTACACACGTCTATAACGTAACATAACCTAACCTAACCCATCTAGACCCTCGCTGGTAATATTTCACAGAATCCCGGTCGCGTCGTCCCGTACGCCTCGGTTGGGATATTATATACGTCTATAGCGTTATATATCCTAACCTAAGGCAGGCTAACATCTCGGATGCAGTATTTTACGCCATTCCTGGCATATCGGCCCCTACTTCTCGGTGGGTACATTATATCCATCTATTACATATCAGAATCTAACCTAACCCATCTAGCCCCTCGCTGGTAATGTTTTACAGAATCCCGTTCCTGTCGTCCCGTACGTCTCGGTTGGGACATTATAAACGTCTACAGCGATATATATCCTAACGTAAGGCAGGCTGACATCTCCGATGTAGTAGTTTACCACATTCCTGGTGTATCGGCCCCTACTTCTCGGTGGGAACATTATGTAGGTCTATAACGTAATATAACCTAACCTAACACACCTAGCCACTCGCTGGTAATGTGTTACAGAATCCCGTTCGTGTCGCCCCGTACGTCTCGTTTGGGACATTATATACGTATACAAAGTTATATATCCTACCATAAGTCAGGCTAACATCTCGGACGCAGTATTTTACGCCATTCCTGGCGTATTGCCCCTACTTCACGGTGGGAACATTACACACGTCTATAACGTAACATAACCTAACCTAACCCATCTAGCCCCTCGCTGGTATTATTTCACGGAATCCCGTTCGCGTCGTCCCGTACGTCTCGGTTGGGATATTATATACGTCTACTGCGTTATATATCCTTACCTAAGGCAGGCTATCATCTCGGATCAAGTATTTTACGCCATTCCTGGCGCATCGGCCTCTACTTCTCGGTGGGAACATTATATTCGTCTATAACGTAATATAACCTAACCTAACCTATCTAGCACCTCGCTGGTAATGTTTTACAGAATCCCGTTCGTGTCGTCCCGTACGTCTCGTTAGGGACATTATATACGTCTACGGCGTTATATATCCTAACCTAAGGCAGGCTATCATCTCGGATCAAGTATTTTACGCCATTCCTGGCGCATCGGCCTCTACTTCTCGGTGGGAACATTATATTCGTCTATAACGTAATATAACCTAACCTAACCCATCTAGCACCTCGCTGGTAATGTTTTACAGAATCCCGTTCGTGACGTCACGTACATCTCGATTGGGATATTATATACGTCTATAGCGTTATATATCCTAACCTAAGGCAGGCTATCATCTCGGATGTAGTACTTTACAACATTCCTGGCGTATCGGCCCCTACTTCTCGGTGGGAACATTATACACGTCTATAACGTAACATAGCCTAACCTAGCCCATCTAGCCCCTCGCTGGTAATATTTTACAGAATCCCGTTCGTGTCGTCCCGTTCGTCTCGGTTGGGATATTATATACGTCTATAGCGTTATATATCCTAACCTAAGGCAGGCTATCATCTCAGATGCAGTATTTTACAACATTGCTGGCGTATCGGCCCCTACTTCTCGGTGGGAACATTATACACGTCTATAACGTAACATAACCTAACCTAACCCATCTAGCCCCACGCTGGTAATGTTTTACAGAATCCCGTTCCTGTCGTCCCGTACGTCTCGATTGGGATATTATATACGTCTATAGCGTTATATATCCTAACCTAAGGCAGGCTATCATCACGGATGCAGTATTTTACAACATTCATGGCGTATCGGCACCTACTTCTCGGTGGGAACATTATGTAGGTCTATAACTTAATATAACCTAACCTAACACATCCAGCACATCGCTGGTAATGTTTTACAGAATCCCGTTCCTGTCGTCCCGTACGTCTCGATTGGGATATTATATACGTCTATAGCGTTATATATCCTAACCTAAGGCAGGCTATCATCACGGATGCAGTATTTTACAACATTCATGGCGTATCGGCTCCTACTTCTCGGTGGGAACATTATATAGGTCTATAACGTAACATAACCTAACCTAACCCATCTAGCCCCTAGCCGGTAATATTTCACAGAATCCCGTTCTCGTCGTCCCGTACGTCTCGGTTGGGATATTATATACGTCTATAGCGCTATATATCCTAACCTAAGGCAGGCTATCATCTCGGATGTAGTATTTTACAACATTCCTGGCGTATCGGCCCCTACTTCTCGGTGGGAACATTATATAGGTCTATAGCGTAACATAATCTAACCTAACCCATCTAGCCCCTCGCTGGTAATATTTCACAGAATCCCGTTCGCGTCGTCCCGTACGTCTCGGTTGGGACATTATAAACGTCTACAGCGATATATATCCTAACGTAAGGCAGGCTGACATCTCGGATGTAGTAGTTTACAACATTCCTGGTGTATCGGCCCCTACTTCTCGGTGGGAACATTATATAGGTCTATAACGTAACATAACCTAACCTAACACATCTAGCACCTCGCTGGTAATGTTTTACAGAATCCCGTTCGTGACGTCAGGTGCATCTCGGTTGGGATATTATATACGTTTATAGCGTTATATATCCCAACCTAAGGCAGGCTATCATCTCGGATGTAGTACTTTACAACATTTCTGGCGTATCGGCCCCTACTTCTCGGTGGGAACATTATATAGGTCTATAGCGTAACATAATCTAACCTAACCCATCTAGCCCCTAGCCGGTAATATTTCACAGAATCCCGTTCCTGTCGTCCCGTACGTCTCGGATGGGACATTATAAACGTCTACAGCGATATATATCCTAACGTAAGGCAGGCTAACATCTCGTATGTAGTATTTTACAACATTCCTGGCGCATCGGCCTCTACTTCTCGGTGGGAACATTATATAGGTCTATAACGTAACATAATCTAACCTAACCCATCTAGCCCCTCGCTGGTAATATTTCACAGAATCCCGTTCGCGTCGTCCCGTACGTCTCGGTTGGAATATTATATACGTCTATAGCGTTATATATCCCAACCTAAGGCAGGCTATCATCTCGGATGCAGTATTTTACAACATTCCTGGCGTATCGGCCCCTACTTCACGGTGGGAACATTATACACGTCTATAACGTAACATAACCTAACCTAGCCCATCTAGCCCCTCGCTGGTAATATTTTACAGAATCCCGTTCGTGTCGTCCCGTTCGTCTCGGTTGGGATATTATATACGTCTATAGCGTTATATATCCTAACCTAAGGAAGGCTATCATCTCAGATGCAGTATTTTACAACATTGCTGGCGTATCGGCCCCTACTTCTCGGTGGGAACATTATACACGTCTATAACGTAACATAACCTAACCTAACCCATCTAGCCCCACGCTGGTAATGTTTTACAGAATCCCGTTCCTGTCGTCCCGTGCGTCTCGATTGGGATATTATATACGTCTATAGCGTTATATATCCTAACCTAAGGCAGGCTATCATCACGGATGCAGTATTTTACAACATTCATGGCGTATCGGCTCCTACTTCTCGGTGGGAACATTATATTCGTCTATAACGTAATATAACCTAACCTAACCTATCTAGCACCTCGCTGGTAATGTTTTACAGAATCCCGTTCGTGTCGTCCCGTACGTCTCGTTAGGGACATTATATACGTCTACGGCGTTATATATCCTAACCTAAGGCAGGCTATCATCACGGATGCAGTATTTTACAACATTCATGGCGTATCGGCTCCTACTTCTCGGTGGGAACATTATGTAGGTCTATAACTTAATATAACCTAACCTAACACATCCAGCACATCGCTGGTAATGTTTTACAGAATCCCGTTCCTGTCGTCCCGTACGTCTCGGTTGGGACATTATAAACGTCTACAGCGATATATATCCTAACGTAAGGCAGGCTGACATCTCGGATGTAGTAGTTTACAACATTCCTGGTGTATCGGCCCCTACTTCTCGGTGGGAACATTATATAGGTCTATAACGTAACATAACCTAACCTAACCCATCTAGCCCCTAGCCGGTAATATTTCACAGAATCCCGTTCTCGTCGTCCCGTACGTCTCGGTTGGGATATTATATACGTCTATAGCGCTATATATCCTAACCTAAGCCAGGCTATCATCTCGGATGTAGTATTTTACAACATTCCTGGCGTATCGGCCCCTACTTCTCGGTGGGAACATTATATAGGTCTATAGCGTAACATAATCTAACCTAACCCATCTAGCCCCTCGCTGGTAATATTTCACAGAATCCCGTTCGCGTCGTCCCGTACGTCTCGGTTGGGACATTATAAACGTCTACAGCGATATATATCCTAACGTAAGGCAGGCTGACATCTCGGATGTAGTAGTTTACAACATTCCTGGTGTATCGGCCCCTACTTCTCGGTGGGAACATTATATAGGTCTATAACGTAACATAACCTAACCTAACACATCTAGCACCTCGCTGGTAATGTTTTACAGAATCCCGTTCGTGACGTCAGGTGCATCTCGGTTGGGATATTATATACGTTTATAGCGTTATATATCCCAACCTAAGGCAGGCTATCATCTCGGATGTAGTACTTTACAACATTCCTGGCGTATCGGCCCCTACTTCTCGGTGGGAACATTATATAGGTCTATAGCGTAACATAATCTAACCTAACCCATCTAGCCCCTAGCCGGTAATATTTCACAGAATCCCGTTCCTGTCGTCCCGTACGTCTCGGATGGGACATTATAAACGTCTACAGCGATATATATCCTAACGTAAGGTAGGCTAACATCTCGTATGTAGTATTTTACAACATTCCTGGCGCATCGGCCTCTACTTCTCGGTGGGAACATTATATAGGTCTATAACGTAACATAATCTAACCTAACCCATCTAGCCCCTCGCTGGTAATATTTCACAGAATCCCGTTCGCGTCGTCCCGTACGTCTCGGTTGGGATATTATATACGTCTATAGCGTTATATATCCCAACCTAAGGCAGGCTATCATCTCGGATGCAGTATTTTACAACATTCCTGGCGTATCGGCCCCTACTTCACGGTGGGAACATTATACACGTCTATAACGTAACATAACGTAACCTAGCCCATCTAGCCCCTCGCTGGTAATATTTTACAGAATCCCGTTCGTGTCGTCCCGTTCGTCTCGGTTGGGATATTATATACGTCTATAGCGTTATATATCCTAACCTAAGGCAGGCTATCATCTCAGATGCAGTATTTTACAACATTGCTGGCGTATCGGCCCCTACTTCTCGGTGGGAACATTATACACGTCTATAACGTAACATAACCTAACCTAACCCATCTAGCCCCACGCTGGTAATGTTTTACAGAATCCCGTTCCTGTCGTCCCGTACGTCTCGATTGGGATATTATATACGTCTACAGCGTTATATATCCTTACCTAAGGCAGGCTATCATCTCGGATCAAGTATTTTACGCCATTCCTGGCGCATCGGCCTCTACTTCTCGGTGGGAACATTATATTCGTCTATAACGTAATATAACCTAACCTAACCCATCTAGCACCTCGCTGGTAATGTTTTACAGAATCCCGTTCGTGTCGTCCCGTACGTCTCGTTAGGGACATTATATACGTCTACAGCGTTATATATCCTAACCTAAGGCAGGCTATCATCTCGGATCAAGTATTTTACGCCATTCCTGGCGCATCGGCCTCTACTTCTCGGTGGGAACATTATATTCGTCTATAACGTAATATAACCTAACCTAACCCATCTAGCACCTCGCTGCTAATGTTTTACAGAATCCCGTTCGTGACGTCACGTACATCTCGGTTGGGATATTATATACGTCTATAGCGTTATATATCCCAACCTAAGGCAGGCTATCATCTCGGATGCAGTATTTTACGCCATTCCTGGCGTATCGGCCGCCACTTCACGTTGGGAACATTATACACGTCTATAGCGTAGCATAACCTAACCTAACCCATCTAGCCCCTCGCTGGTAATATTTTACAGAATCCCGTTCCTGTCGTCCCGTACGTCTCGGTTGGGACATTATAAACGTCTACAGCAATATATCCAAACGTAAGGCAGGCTAACATCTCGGATGTAGTACTTTACAACATTCCTGGCGTATCGGCCCCTACTTCTCGGTGGGAACATTACATAGGTCTATAACGTAACATAATCTAACCTAACCCATCTAGCCCCTCGCTGGTAATATTTTACAGAATCCCGTTCGTGTCGTCCCGTACGTCTCGGTTGGGATATTATATACGTCTATAGCGTTATATATCCTAACCTAAGGCAGGCTATCATCACGGATGCAGTATTTTACAACATTCATGGCGTATCGGCACCTACTTCTCGGTGGGAACATTATGTAGGTCTATAACTTAATATAACCTAACCTAACACATCCAGCACATCGCTGGTAATGTTTCACAGAATCCCGTTCTCGTCGTCCCGTACGTCTCGGTTGGGATATTATATACGTCTATAGCGCTATATATCCTAACCTAAGGCAGGCTATCATCTCGGATGTAGTATTTTACAACATTCCTGGCGTATCGGCCCCTACTTCTCGGTGGGAACATTATATAGGTCTATAGCGTAACATAATCTAACCTAACCCATCTAGCCCCTCGCTGGTAATATTTCACAGAATCCCGTTCGCGTCGTCCCGTACGTCTCGGTTGGGACATTATAAACGTCTACAGCGATATATATCCTAACGTAAGGCAGGCTGACATCTCGGATGTAGTAGTTTACAACATTCCTGGTGTATCGGCCCCTACTTCTCGGTGGGAACATTATATAGGTCTATAACGTAACATAACCTAACCTAACACATCTAGCACCTCGCTGGTAATGTTTTACAGAATCCCGTTCGTGACGTCAGGTGCATCTCGGTTGGGATATTATATACGTTTATAGCGTTATATATCCCAACCTAAGGCAGGCTATCATCTCGGATGTAGTACTTTACAACATTTCTGGCGTATCGGCTCCTACTTCTCGGTGGGAACATTATATAGGTCTATAACGTAACATAACCTAACCTAACCCATCTAGCCCCTAGCCGGTAATATTTCACAGAATCCCGTTCGCGTCGTCCCGTACGTCTCGGTTGGAATATTATATACGTCTATAGCGTTATATATCCCAACCTAAGGCAGGCTATCATCTCGGATGCAGTATTTTACAACATTCCTGGCGTATCGGCCCCTACTTCACGGTGGGAACATTATACACGTCTATAACGTAACATAACCTAACCTAGCCCATCTAGCCCCTCGCTGGTAATATTTTACAGAATCCCGTTCGTGTCGTCCCGTTCGTCTCGGTTGGGATATTATATACGTCTATAGCGTTATATATCCTAACCTAAGGCAGGCTATCATCTCAGATGCAGTATTTTACAACATTGCTGGCGTATCGGCCCCTACTTCTCGGTGGGAACATTATACACGTCTATAACGTAACATAACCTAACCTAACCCATCTAGCCCCACGCTGGTAATGTTTTACAGAATCCCGTTCCTGTCGTCCCGTGCGTCTCGATTGGGATATTATATACGTCTATAGCGTTATATATCCTAACCTAAGGCAGGCTATCATCACGGATGCAGTATTTTACAACATTCATGGCGTATCGGCTCCTACTTCTCGGTGGGAACATTATATTCGTCTATAACGTAATATAACCTAACCTAACCTATCTAGCACCTCGCTGGTAATGTTTTACAGAATCCCGTTCGTGTCGTCCCGTACGTCTCGTTAGGGACATTATATACGTCTACGGCGTTATATATCCTAACCTAAGGCAGGCTATCATCTCGGATCAAGTATTTTACGCTATTCCTGGCGCATCGGCCTCTACTTCTCGGTGGGAACATTATATTCGTCTATAACGTAATATAACCTAACCTAACCCATCTAGCACCTCGCTGGTAATGTTTTACAGAATCCCGTTCGTGACGTCACGTACATCTCGGTTGGGATATTATATATGTCTATAGCATTATATATCCTAACCTAAGGCAGGCTATCATCTCGGATGCAGTATTTTACAACATTCATGGTGTACCGGCCCCTACTTCTCGGTCGGAACATTATATACGTCTATTACGTATCAGAATCTAACCTAACCCATTTAGCCCCTCGCTGGTAATGTTTTACAGAATCCCGTTCCTGTCGTCCCGTACGTCTCGGTTGGGACATTATAAACGTCTACTGCGATATATATCCTAACCTAAGGCAGCCTATCATCTCGGATGAGGTATTTTACGCCATTCCTGGCGTATCGGCCGCCACTTCACGTTGGGAACATTATACACGTCTATAGCGTAGCATAACCTAACCTAACCCATCTAGCCCCTCGCTGGTAATATTTTACAGAATCCCGTTCCTGTCGTCCCGTACATCTCGGTTGGGACATTATAAACGTCTACAGCAATATATCCAAACGTAAGGCAGGCTAACATCTCGGATGTAGTACTTTACAACATTCCTGGCGTATCGGCCCCTACTTCTCGGTGGGAACATTACATAGGTCTATAACGTAACATAATCTAACCTAACCCATCTAGCCCCTCGCTGGTAATATTTTACAGAATCCCGTTCGTGTCGTCCCGTACGTCTCGATTGGGATATTATATACGTCTATAGCGTTATATATCCTAACCTAAGGCAGGCTATCATCACGGATGCAGTATTTTACAACATTCATGGCGTATCGGCTCCTATTTCTCGGTGGGAACATTATGTAGGTCTATAACTTAATATAACCTAACCTAACACATCCAGCACATCGCTGGTAATGTTTTACAGAATCCCGTTCCTGTCGTCCCGTACGTCTCGGTTGGGACATTATAAACGTCTACAGCGATATATATCCTAACGTAAGGCAGGCTGACATCTCGGATGTAGTAGTTTACAACATTCCTGGTGTATCGGCCGCTACTTCTCGGTGGGAACATTATATAGGTCTATAACGTAACATAACCTAACCTAACCCATCTAGCCCCTAGCCGGTAATATTTCACAGAATCCCGTTCTCGTCGTCCCGTACGTCTCGGTTGGGATATTATATACGTCTATAGCGCTATATATCCTAACCTAAGCCAGGCTATCATCTCGGATGTAGTATTTTACAACATTCCTGGCGTATCGGCCCCTACTTCTCGGTGGGAACATTATATAGGTCTATAGCGTAACATAATCTAACCTAACCCATCTAGCCCCTCGCTGGTAATATTTCACAGAATCCCGTTCGCGTCGTCCCGTACGTCTCGGTTGGGACATTATAAACGTCTACAGCGATATATATCCTAACGTAAGGCAGGCTGACATCTCGGATGTAGTAGTTTACAACATTCCTGGTGTATCGGCCCCTACTTCTCGGTGGGAACATTATATAGGTCTATAACGTAACATAACCTAACCTAACACATCTAGCACCTCGCTGGTAATGTTTTACAGAATCCCGTTCGTGACGTCAGGTGCATCTCGGTTGGGATATTATATACGTTTATAGCGTTATATATCCCAACCTAAGGCAGGCTATCATCTCGGATGTAGTACTTTACAACATTCCTGGCGTATCGGCCCCTACTTCTCGGTGGGAACATTATATAGGTCTATAGCGTAACATAATCTAACCTAACCCATCTAGCCCCTAGCCGGTAATATTTCACAGAATCCCGTTCCTGTCGTCCCGTACGTCTCGGATGGGACATTATAAACGTCTACAGCGATATATATCCTAACGTAAGGTAGGCTAACATCTCGTATGTAGTATCTTACAACATTCCTGGCGCATCGGCCTCTACTTCTCGGTGGGAACATTATATAGGTCTATAACGTAACATAATCTAACCTAACCCATCTAGCCCCTCGCTGGTAATATTTCACAGAATCCCGTTCGCGTCGTCCCGTACGTCTCGGTTGGGATATTATATACGTCTATAGCGTTATATATCGCAACCTAAGGCAGGCTATCATCTCGGATGCAGTATTTTACAACATTCCTGGCGTATCGGCCCCTACTTCACGGTGGGAACATTATACACGTCTATAACGTAACATAACCTAACCTAGCCCATCTAGCCCCTCGCTGGTAATATTTTACAGAATCCCGTTCGTGTCGTCCCGTACGTCTCGATTGGGATATTATATACGTCTATAGCGTTATATATCCTAACCTAAGGCAGGCTATCATCACGGATGCAGTATTTTACAACATTCATGGCGTATCGGCTCCTACTTCTCGGTGGGAACATTATGTAGGTCTATAACTTAATATAACCTAACCTAACACATCTAGCACCTCGCTGGTAATGTTTTACAGAATCCCGTTCGCGTCTTCCCGTACGTCTCGGTTGGGATATTATATACGTCTATAGCGTTATATATCCTAACCTATGGCAGACTAACATCTCGGATGCAGTATTTTACGCCATTCCTGGCGTATTGCCCCTACTTCACGGTGGGAACATTACACACGTCTATAACGTAACATAACCTAACCTAACCCATCTAGCCCCTCGCTGGTATTATTTCACGGAATCCCGTTCCTGTCGTCCCGTACGTCTCGGTTGGGATATTATATACGTCTACAGCGTTATATATCCTTACCTAAGGCAGGCTATCATCTCGGATCAAGTATTTTACGCCATTCCTGGCGCATCGGCCTCTACTTCTCGGTGGGAACATTATATTCGTCTATAACGTAATATAACCTAACCTAACCCATCTAGCACCTCGCTGGTAATGTTTTACAGAATCCCGTTCGTGACGTCACGTACATCTCGGTTGGGATATTATATACGTCTATAGCATTATATATCCTAACCTAAGGCAGGCTATCATCTCGGATGCAGTATTTTACAACATTCATGGTGTACCGGCCCCTACTTCTCGGTCGGAACATTATATACGTCTATTACGTATCAGAATCTAACCTAACCCATTTAGCCCCTCGCTGGTAATGTTTTACAGAATCCCGTTCCTGTCGTCCCGTACGTCTCGGTTGGGACATTATAAACGTCTACTGCGATATATATCCTAACCTAAGGCAGCCTATCATCTCGGATGAGGTATTTTACGCCATTCCTGGCGTATCGGCCGCCACTTCACGTTGGGAACATTATACACGTCTATAGCGTAGCATAACCTAACCTAACCCATCTAGCCCCTCGCTGGTAATATTTTACAGAATCCCGTTCCTGTCGTCCCGTACGTCTCGGTTGGGACATTATAAACGTCTACAGCAATATATCCAAACGTAAGGCAGGCTAACATCTCGGATGTAGTACTTTACAACATTCCTGGCGTATCGGCCCCTACTTCTCGGTGGGAACATTACATAGGTCTATAACGTAACATAATCTAACCTAACCCATCTAGCCCCTCGCTGGTAATATTTTACAGAATCCCGTTCGTGTCGTCCCGTACGTCTCGGTTGGGATATTATATACGTCTATAGCGTTATATATCCTAACCTAAGGCAGGCTATCATCACGGATGCAGTATTTTACAACATTCATGGCGTATCGGCACCTACTTCTCGGTGGGAACATTATGTAGGTCTATAACTTAATATAACCTAACCTAACACATCCAGCACATCGCTGGTAATGTTTTACAGAATCCCGTTTCTGTCGTCCCGTACGTCTCGATTGGGATATTATATACGTCTATAGCGTTATATATCCTAACCTAAGGCAGGCTATCATCACGGATGCAGTATTTTACAACATTCATGGCGTATCGGCTCCTACTTCTCGGTGGGAACATTATATAGGTCTATAACGTAACATAACCTAACCTAACCCATCTAGCCCCTAGCCGGTAATATTTCACAGAATCCCGTTCTCGTCGTCCCGTACGTCTCGGTTGGGATATTATATACGTCTATAGCGCTATATATCCTAACCTAAGGCAGGCTATCATCTCGGATGTAGTATTTTACAACATTCCTGGCGTATCGGCCCCTACTTCTCGGTGGGAACATTATATAGGTCTATAGCGTAACATAATCTAACCTAACCCATCTAGCCCCTCGCTGGTAATATTTCACAGAATCCCGTTCGCGTCGTCCCGTACGTCTCGGTTGGGACATTATAAACGTCTACAGCGATATATATCCTAACGTAAGGCAGGCTGACATCTCGGATGTAGTAGTTTACAACATTCCTGGTGTATCGGCCCCTACTTCTCGGTGGGAACATTATATAGGTCTATAACGTAACATAACCTAACCTAACACATCTAGCACCTCGCTGGTAATGTTTTACAGAATCTCGTTCGTGACGTCAGGTGCATCTCGGTTGGGATATTATATACGTTTATAGCGTTATATATCCCAACCTAAGGCAGGCTATCATCTCGGATGTAGTACTTTACAACATTCCTGGCGTATCGGCCCCTACTTCTCGGTGGGAACATTATATAGGTCTATAGCGTAACATAATCTAACCTAACCCATCTAGCCCCTAGCCGGTAATATTTCACAGAATCCCGTTCCTGTCGTCCCGTACGTCTCGGATGGGACATTATAAACGTCTACAGCGATATATATCCTAACGTAAGGCAGGCTAACATCTCGTATGTAGTATTTTACAACATTCCTGGCGCATCGGCCTCTACTTCTCGGTGGGAACATTATATAGGTCTATAACGTAACATAATCTAACCTAACCCATCTAGCCCCTCGCTGGTAATATTTCACAGAATCCCGTTCGCGTCGTCCCGTACGTCTCGGTTGGAATATTATATACGTCTATAGCGTTATATATCCCAACCTAAGGCAGGCTATCATCTCGGATGCAGTATTTTACAACATTCCTGGCGTATCGGCCCCTACTTCACGGTGGGAACATTATACACGTCTATAACGTAACATAACCTAACCTAGCCCATCTAGCCCCTCGCTGGTAATATTTTACAGAATCCCGTTCGTGTCGTCCCGTTCGTCTCGGTTGGGATATTATATACGTCTATAGCGTTATATATCCTAACCTAAGGAAGGCTATCATCTCAGATGCAGTATTTTACAACATTGCTGGCGTATCGGCCCCTACTTCTCGGTGGGAACATTATACACGTCTATAACGTAACATAACCTAACCTAACCCATCTAGCCCCACGCTGGTAATGTTTTACAGAATCCCGTTCCTGTCGTCCCGTGCGTCTCGATTGGGATATTATATACGTCTATAGCGTTATATATCCTAACCTAAGGCAGGCTATCATCACGGATGCAGTATTTTACAACATTCATGGCGTATCGGCTCCTACTTCTCGGTGGGAACATTATATTCGTCTATAACGTAATATAAACTAACCTAACCTATCTAGCACCTCGCTGGTAATGTTTTACAGAATCCCGTTCGTGTCGTCCCGTACGTCTCGTTAGGGACATTATATACGTCTACGGCGTTATATATCCTAACCTAAGGCAGGCTATCATCACGGATGCAGTATTTTACAACATTCATGGCGTATCGGCTCCTACTTCTCGGTGGGAACATTATGTAGGTCTATAACTTAATATAACCTAACCTAACACATCCAGCACATCGCTGGTAATGTTTTACAGAATCCCGTTCCTGTCGTCCCGTACGTCTCGGTTGGGACATTATAAACGTCTACAGCGATATATATCCTAACGTAAGGCAGGCTGACATCTCGGATGTAGTAGTTTACAACATTCCTGGTGTATCGGCCCCTACTTCTCGGTGGGAACATTATATAGGTCTATAACGTAACATAACCTAACCTAACCCATCTAGCCCCTAGCCGGTAATATTTCACAGAATCCCGTTCTCGTCGTCCCGTACGTCTCGGTTGGGATATTATATACGTCTATAGCGCTATATATCCTAACCTAAGCCAGGCTATCATCTCGGATGTAGTATTTTACAACATTCCTGGCGTATCGGCCCCTACTTCTCGGTGGGAACATTATATAGGTCTATAGCGTAACATAATCTAACCTAACCCATCTAGCCCCTCGCTGGTAATATTTCACAGAATCCCGTTCGCGTCGTCCCGTACGTCTCGGTTGGGACATTATAAACGTCTACAGCGATATATATCCTAACGTAAGGCAGGCTGACATCTCGGATGTAGTAGTTTACAACATTCCTGGTGTATCGGCCCCTACTTCTCGGTGGGAACATTATATAGGTCTATAACGTAACATAACCTAACCTAACACATCTAGCACCTCGCTGGTAATGTTTTACAGAATCCCGTTCGTGACGTCAGGTGCATCTCGGTTGGGATATTATATACGTTTATAGCGTTATATATCCCAACCTAAGGCAGGCTATCATCTCGGATGTAGTACTTTACAACATTCCTGGCGTATCGGCCCCTACTTCTCGGTGGGAACATTATATAGGTCTATAGCGTAACATAATCTAACCTAACCCATCTAGCCCCTAGCCGGTAATATTTCACAGAATCCCGTTCCTGTCGTCCCGTACGTCTCGGATGGGACATTATAAACGTCTACAGCGATATATATCCTAACGTAAGGTAGGCTAACATCTCGTATGTAGTATTTTACAACATTCCTGGCGCATCGGCCTCTACTTCTCGGTGGGAACATTATATAGGTCTATAACGTAACATAATCTAACCTAACCCATCTAGCCCCTCGCTGGTAATATTTCACAGAATCCCGTTCGCGTCGTCCCGTACGTCTCGGTTGGGATATTATATACGTCTATAGCGTTATATATCCCAACCTAAGGCAGGCTATCATCTCGGATGCAGTATTTTACAACATTCCTGGCGTATCGGCCCCTACTTCACGGTGGGAACATTATACACGTCTATAACGTAACATAACCTAACCTAGCCCATCTAGCCCCTCGCTGGTAATATTTTACAGAATCCCGTTCGTGTCGTCCCGTTCGTCTCGGTTGGGATATTATATACGTCTATAGCGTTATATATCCTAACCTAAGGCAGGCTATCATCTCAGATGCAGTATTTTACAACATTGCTGGCGTATCGGCCCCTACTTCTCGGTGGGAACATTATATAGGTCTATAACGTAACATAGCCTAACCTAACCCATTTAGCCCCTCGCTGGTAATGTTTTACAGAATCCCGTTCCTGTCGTCCCGTACGTCTCGGTTGGGACATTATAAACGTCTACTGCGATATATATCCTAACCTAAGGCAGCCTATCATCTCGGATGAGGTATTTTACGCCATTCCTGGCGTATCGGCCGCCACTTCACGTTGGGAACATTATACACGTCTATAGCGTAGCATAACCTAACCTAACCCATCTAGCCCCTCGCTGGTAATATTTTACAGAATCCCGTTCCTGTCGTCCCGTACGTCTCGGTTGGGACATTATAAACGTCTACAGCAATATATCCAAACGTAAGGCAGGCTAACATCTCGGATGTAGTACTTTACAACATTCCTGGCGTATCGGCCCCTACTTCTCGGTGGGAACATTACATAGGTCTATAACGTAACATAATCTAACCTAACCCATCTAGCCCCTCGCTGGTAATATTTTACAGAATCCCGTTCGTGTCGTCCCGTACGTCTCGGTTGGGATATTATATACGTCTATAGCGTTATATATCCTAACCTAAGGCAGGCTATCATCACGGATGCAGTATTTTACAACATTCATGGCGTATCGGCACCTACTTCTCGGTGGGAACATTATGTAGGTCTATAACTTAATATAACCTAACCTAACACATCCAGCACATCGCTGGTAATGTTTTACAGAATCCCGTTCCTGTCGTCCCGTACGTCTCGATTGGGATATTATATACGTCTATAGCGTTATATATCCTAACCTAAGGCAGGCTATCATCACGGATGCAGTATTTTACAACATTCATGGCGTATCGGCTCCTACTTCTCGGTGGGAACATTATATAGGTCTATAACGTAACATAACCTAACCTAACCCATCTAGCCCCTAGCCGGTAATATTTCACAGAATCCCGTTCTCGTCGTCCCGTACGTCTCGGTTGGGATATTATATACGTCTATAGCGCTATATATCCTAACCTAAGGCAGGCTATCATCTCGGATGTAGTATTTTACAACATTCCTGGCGTATCGGCCCCTACTTCTCGGTGGGAACATTATATAGGTCTATAGCGTAACATAATCTAACCTAACCCATCTAGCCCCTCGCTGGTAATATTTCACAGAATCCCGTTCGCGTCGTCCCGTACGTCTCGGTTGGGACATTATAAACGTCTACAGCGATATATATCCTAACGTAAGGCAGGCTGACATCTCGGATGTAGTAGTTTACAACATTCCTGGTGTATCGGCCCCTACTTCTCGGTGGGAACATTATATAGGTCTATAACGTAACATAACCTAACCTAACACATCTAGCACCTCGCTGGTAATGTTTTACAGAATCCCGTTCGTGACGTCAGGTGCATCTCGGTTGGGATATTATATACGTTTATAGCGTTATATATCCCAACCTAAGGCAGGCTATCATCTCGGATGTAGTACTTTACAACATTTCTGGCGTATCGGCTCCTACTTCTCGGTGGGAACATTATATAGGTCTATAACGTAACATAACCTAACCTAACCCATCTAGCCCCTAGCCGGTAATATTTCACAGAATCCCGTTCGCGTCGTCCCGTACGTCTCGGTTGGAATATTATATACGTCTATAGCGTTATATATCCCAACCTAAGGCAGGCTATCATCTCGGATGCAGTATTTTACAACATTCCTGGCGTATCGGCCCCTACTTCACGGTGGGAACATTATACACGTCTATAACGTAACATAACCTAACCTAGCCCATCTAGCCCCTCGCTGGTAATATTTTACAGAATCCCGTTCGTGTCGTCCCGTTCGTCTCGGTTGGGATATTATATACGTCTATAGCGTTATATATCCTAACCTAAGGCAGGCTATCATCTCAGATGCAGTATTTTACAACATTGCTGGCGTATCGGCCCCTACTTCTCGGTGGGAACATTATACACGTCTATAACGTAACATAACCTAACCTAACCCATCTAGCCCCACGCTGGTAATGTTTTACAGAATCCCGTTCCTGTCGTCCCGTGCGTCTCGATTGGGATATTATATACGTCTATAGCGTTATATATCCTAACCTAAGGCAGGCTATCATCACGGATGCAGTATTTTACAACATTCATGGCGTATCGGCTCCTACTTCTCGGTGGGAACATTATATTCGTCTATAACGTAATATAACCTAACCTAACCTATCTAGCACCTCGCTGGTAATGTTTTACAGAATCCCGTTCGTGTCGTCCCGTACGTCTCGTTAGGGACATTATATACGTCTACGGCGTTATATATCCTAACCTAAGGCAGGCTATCATCTCGGATCAAGTATTTTACGCTATTCCTGGCGCATCGGCCTCTACTTCTCGGTGGGAACATTATATTCGTCTATAACGTAATATAACCTAACCTAACCCATCTAGCACCTCGCTGGTAATGTTTTACAGAATCCCGTTCGTGACGTCACGTACATCTCGGTTGGGATATTATATATGTCTATAGCATTATATATCCTAACCTAAGGCAGGCTATCATCTCGGATGCAGTATTTTACAACATTCATGGTGTACCGGCCCCTACTTCTCGGTCGGAACATTATATACGTCTATTACGTATCAGAATCTAACCTAACCCATTTAGCCCCTCGCTGGTAATGTTTTACAGAATCCCGTTCCTGTCGTCCCGTACGTCTCGGTTGGGACATTATAAACGTCTACTGCGATATATATCCTAACCTAAGGCAGCCTATCATCTCGGATGAGGTATTTTACGCCATTCCTGGCGTATCGGCCGCCACTTCACGTTGGGAACATTATACACGTCTATAGCGTAGCATAACCTAACCTAACCCATCTAGCCCCTCGCTGGTAATATTTTACAGAATCCCGTTCCTGTCGTCCCGTACGTCTCGGTTGGGACATTATAAACGTCTACAGCAATATATCCAAACGTAAGGCAGGCTAACATCTCGGATGTAGTACTTTACAACATTCCTGGCGTATCGGCCCCTACTTCTCGGTGGGAACATTACATAGGTCTATAACGTAACATAATCTAACCTAACCCATCTAGCCCCTCGCTGGTAATATTTTACAGAATCCCGTTCGTGTCGTCCCGTACGTCTCGATTGGGATATTATATACGTCTATAGCGTTATATATCCTAACCTAAGGCAGGCTATCATCACGGATGCAGTATTTTACAACATTCATGGCGTATCGGCTCCTATTTCTCGGTGGGAACATTATGTAGGTCTATAACTTAATATAACCTAACCTAACACATCCAGCACATCGCTGGTAATGTTTTACAGAATCCCGTTCCTGTCGTCCCGTACGTCTCGGTTGGGACATTATAAACGTCTACAGCGATATATATCCTAACGTAAGGCAGGCTGACATCTCGGATGTAGTAGTTTACAACATTCCTGGTGTATCGGCCGCTACTTCTCGGTGGGAACATTATATAGGTCTATAACGTAACATAACCTAACCTAACCCATCTAGCCCCTAGCCGGTAATATTTCACAGAATCCCGTTCTCGTCGTCCCGTACGTCTCGGTTGGGATATTATATACGTCTATAGCGCTATATATCCTAACCTAAGCCAGGCTATCATCTCGGATGTAGTATTTTACAACATTCCTGGCGTATCGGCCCCTACTTCTCGGTGGGAACATTATATAGGTCTATAGCGTAACATAATCTAACCTAACCCATCTAGCCCCTCGCTGGTAATGTTTCACAGAATCCCGTTCGCGTCGTCCCGTACGTCTCGGTTGGGACATTATAAACGTCTACAGCGATATATATCCTAACGTAAGGCAGGCTGACATCTCGGATGTAGTAGTTTACAACATTCCTGGTGTATCGGCCCCTACTTCTCGGTGGGAACATTATATAGGTCTATAACGTAACATAACCTAACCTAACACATCTAGCACCTCGCTGGTAATGTTTTACAGAATCCCGTTCGTGACGTCAGGTGCATCTCGGTTGGGATATTATATACGTTTATAGCGTTATATATCCCAACCTAAGGCAGGCTATCATCTCGGATGTAGTACTTTACAACATTCCTGGCGTATCGGCCCCTACTTCTCGGTGGGAACATTATATAGGTCTATAGCGTAACATAATCTAACCTAACCCATCTAGCCCCTAGCCGGTAATATTTCACAGAATCCCGTTCCTGTCGTCCCGTACGTCTCGGATGGGACATTATAAACGTCTACAGCGATATATATCCTAACGTAAGGTAGGCTAACATCTCGTATGTAGTATCTTACAACATTCCTGGCGCATCGGCCTCTACTTCGCGGTGGGAACATTATATAGGTCTATAACGTAACATAATCTAACCTAACCCATCTAGCCCCTCGCTGGTAATATTTCACAGAATCCCGTTCGCGTCGTCCCGTACGTCTCGGTTGGGATATTATATACGTCTATAGCGTTATATATCGCAACCTAAGGCAGGCTATCATCTCGGATGCAGTATTTTACAACATTCCTGGCGTATCGGCCCCTACTTCACGGTGGGAACATTATACACGTCTATAACGTAACATAACCTAACCTAGCCCATCTAGCCCCTCGCTGGAAATATTTTACAGAATCCCGTTCGTGTCGTCCCGTACGTCTCGATTGGGATATTATATACGTCTATAGCGTTATATATCCTAACCTAAGGCAGGCTATCATCACGGATGCAGTATTTTACAACATTCATGGCGTATCGGCTCCTACTTCTCGGTGGGAACATTATGTAGGTCTATAACTTAATATAACCTAACCTAACACATCTAGCACCTCGCTGGTAATGTTTTACAGAATCCCGTTCGCGTCTTCCCGTACGTCTCGGTTGGGATATTATATACGTCTATAGCGTTATATATCCTAACCTATGGCAGACTAACATCTCGGATGCAGTATTTTACGCCATTCCTGGCGTATTGCCCCTACTTCACGGTGGGAACATTACACACGTCTATAACGTAACATAACCTAACCTAACCCATCTAGCCCCACGCTGGTATTATTTCACGGAATCCCGTTCCTGTCGTCCCGTACGTCTCGGTTGGGATATTATATACGTCTACAGCGTTATATATCCTTACCTAAGGCAGGCTATCATCTCGGATCAAGTATTTTACGCCATTCCTGGCGCATCGGCCTCTACTTCTCGGTGGGAACATTATATTCGTCTATAACGTAATACAACCTAACCTAACCCATCTAGCACCTCGCTGGTAATGTTTTACAGAATCCCGTTCGCGTCGTCCCGTACGTCTCGGTTGGGATATTATATACGTCTACAGCGTTATATATCCTTACCTAAGGCAGGCTATCATCTCGGATCAAGTATTTTACGCCATTCCTGGCGCATCGGCCTCTACTTCTCGGTGGGAACATTATATTCGTCTATAACGTAATATAACCTAACCTAACCCATCTAGCACCTCGCTGGTAATGTTTTACAGAATCCCGTTCGTGACGTCACGTACATCTCGGTTGGGATATTATATACGTCTATAGCATTATATATCCTAACCTAAGGCAGGCTATCATCTCGGATGCAGTATTTTACAACATTCATGGTGTACCGGCCCCTACTTCTCGGTCGGAACATTATATACGTCTATTACGTATCAGAATCTAACCTAACCCATTTAGCCCCTCGCTGGTAATGTTTTACAGAATCCCGTTCCTGTCGTCCCGTACGTCTCGGTTGGGACATTATAAACGTCTACTGCGATATATATCCTAACCTAAGGCAGCCTATCATCTCGGATGAGGTATTTTACGCCATTCCTGGCGTATCGGCCGCCACTTCACGTTGGGAACATTATACACGTCTATAGCGTAGCATAACCTAACCTAACCCATCTAGCCCCTCGCTGGTAATATTTTACAGAATCCCGTTCCTGTCGTCCCGTACGTCTCGGTTGGGACATTATAAACGTCTACAGCAATATATCCAAACGTAAGGCAGGCTAACATCTCGGATGTAGTACTTTACAACATTCCTGGCGTATCGGCCCCTACTTCTCGGTGGGAACATTACATAGGTCTATAACGTAACATAATCTAACCTAACCCATCTAGCCCCTCGCTGGTAATATTTTACAGAATCCCGTTCGTGTCGTCCCGTACGTCTCGGTTGGGATATTATATACGTCTATAGCGTTATATATCCTAACCTAAGGCAGGCTATCATCACGGATGCAGTATTTTACAACATTCATGGCGTATCGGCACCTACTTCTCGGTGGGAACATTATGTAGGTCTATAACTTAATATAACCTAACCTAACACATCCAGCACATCGCTGGTAATGTTTTACAGAATCCCGTTTCTGTCGTCCCGTACGTCTCGATTGGGATATTATATACGTCTATAGCGTTATATATCCTAACCTAAGGCAGGCTATCATCACGGATGCAGTATTTTACAACATTCATGGCGTATCGGCTCCTACTTCTCGGTGGGAACATTATATAGGTCTATAACGTAACATAACCTAACCTAACCCATCTAGCCCCTAGCCGGTAATATTTCACAGAATCCCGTTCTCGTCGTCCCGTACGTCTCGGTTGGGATATTATATACGTCTATAGCGCTATATATCCTAACCTAAGGCAGGCTATCATCTCGGATGTAGTATTTTACAACATTCCTGGCGTATCGGCCCCTACTTCTCGGTGGGAACATTATATAGGTCTATAGCGTAACATAATCTAACCTAACCCATCTAGCCCCTCGCTGGTAATATTTCACAGAATCCCGTTCGCGTCGTCCCGTACGTCTCGGTTGGGACATTATAAACGTCTACAGCGATATATATCCTAACGTAAGGCAGGCTGACATCTCGGATGTAGTAGTTTACAACATTCCTGGTGTATCGGCCCCTACTTCTCGGTGGGAACATTATATAGGTCTATAACGTAACATAACCTAACCTAACACATCTAGCACCTCGCTGGTAATGTTTTACAGAATCTCGTTCGTGACGTCAGGTGCATCTCGGTTGGGATATTATATACGTTTATAGCGTTATATATCCCAACCTAAGGCAGGCTATCATCTCGGATGTAGTACTTTACAACATTCCTGGCGTATCGGCCCCTACTTCTCGGTGGGAACATTATATAGGTCTATAGCGTAACATAATCTAACCTAACCCATCTAGCCCCTAGCCGGTAATATTTCACAGAATCCCGTTCCTGTCGTCCCGTACGTCTCGGATGGGACATTATAAACGTCTACAGCGATATATATCCTAACGTAAGGCAGGCTAACATCTCGTATGTAGTATTTTACAACATTCCTGGCGCATCGGCCTCTACTTCTCGGTGGGAACATTATATAGGTCTATAACGTAACATAATCTAACCTAACCCATCTAGCCCCTCGCTGGTAATATTTCACAGAATCCCGTTCGCGTCGTCCCGTACGTCTCGGTTGGAATATTATATACGTCTATAGCGTTATATATCCCAACCTAAGGCAGGCTATCATCTCGGATGCAGTATTTTACAACATTCCTGGCGTATCGGCCCCTACTTCACGGTGGGAACATTATACACGTCTATAACGTAACATAACCTAACCTAGCCCATCTAGCCCCTCGCTGGTAATATTTTACAGAATCCCGTTCGTGTCGTCCCGTTCGTCTCGGTTGGGATATTATATACGTCTATAGCGTTATATATCCTAACCTAAGGCAGGCTATCATCTCAGATGCAGTATTTTACAACATTGCTGGCGTATCGGCCCCTACTTCTCGGTGGGAACATTATACACGTCTATAACGTAACATAACCTAACCTAACCCATCTAGCCCCACGCTGGTAATGTTTTACAGAATCCCGTTCCTGTCGTCCCGTGCGTCTCGATTGGGATATTATATACGTCTATAGCGTTATATATCCTAACCTAAGGCAGGCTATCATCACGGATGCAGTATTTTACAACATTCATGGCGTATCGGCTCCTACTTCTCGGTGGGAACATTATGTAGGTCTATAACTTAATATAACCTAACCTAACACATCTAGCACCACGCTGGTAATGTTTTACAGAATCCCGTTCGCGTCTTCCCGTACGTCTCGGTTGGGATATTATATACGTCTATAGCGTTATATATCCTAACCTATGGCAGACTAACATCTCGGATGCAGTATTTTACGCCATTCCTGGCGTATCGGCCCCTACTTCACGGTGGGAACATTATACACGTCTATAACGTAACATAATCTAACCTAACCCATCTAGCCCCTCGCTGGTAATATTTCACAGAATCCCGTTCGCGTCGTCCCGTACGTCTCGGTTGGGACATTATAAACGTCTACAGCGATATATATCCTAACGTAAGGCAGGCTGACATCTCGGATGTAGTAGTTTACAACATTCCTGGTGTATCGGCCCCTACTTCTCGGTGGGAACATTATATAGGTCTATAACGTAACATAACCTAACCTAACACATCTAGCACCTCGCTGGTAATGTTTTACAGAATCTCGTTCGTGACGTCAGGTGCATCTCGGTTGGGATATTATATACGTTTATAGCGTTATATATCCCAACCTAAGGCAGGCTATCATCTCGGATGTAGTACTTTACAACATTCCTGGCGTATCGGCCCCTACTTCTCGGTGGGAACATTATATAGGTCTATAGCGTAACATAATCTAACCTAACCCATCTAGCCCCTAGCCGGTAATATTTCACAGAATCCCGTTCCTGTCGTCCCGTACGTCTCGGATGGGACATTATAAACGTCTACAGCGATATATATCCTAACGTAAGGCAGGCTAACATCTCGTATGTAGTATTTTACAACATTCCTGGCGCATCGGCCTCTACTTCTCGGTGGGAACATTATATAGGTCTATAACGTAACATAATCTAACCTAACCCATCTAGCCCCTCGCTGGTAATATTTCACAGAATCCCGTTCGCGTCGTCCCGTACGTCTCGGTTGGAATATTATATACGTCTATAGCGTTATATATCCCAACCTAAGGCAGGCTATCATCTCGGATGCAGTATTTTACAACATTCCTGGCGTATCGGCCCCTACTTCACGGTGGGAACATTATACACGTCTATAACGTAACATAACCTAACCTAGCCCATCTAGCCCCTCGCTGGTAATATTTTACAGAATCCCGTTCGTGTCGTCCCGTTCGTCTCGGTTGGGATATTATATACGTCTATAGCGTTATATATCCTAACCTAAGGCAGGCTATCATCTCAGATGCAGTATTTTACAACATTGCTGGCGTATCGGCCCCTACTTCTCGGTGGGAACATTATACACGTCTATAACGTAACATAACCTAACCTAACCCATCTAGCCCCACGCTGGTAATGTTTTACAGAATCCCGTTCCTGTCGTCCCGTGCGTCTCGATTGGGATATTATATACGTCTATAGCGTTATATATCCTAACCTAAGGCAGGCTATCATCACGGATGCAGTATTTTACAACATTCATGGCGTATCGGCTCCTACTTCTCGGTGGGAACATTATGTAGGTCTATAACTTAATATAACCTAACCTAACACATCTAGCACCACGCTGGTAATGTTTTACAGAATCCCGTTCGCGTCTTCCCGTACGTCTCGGTTGGGATATTATATACGTCTATAGCGTTATATATCCTAACCTATGGCAGACTAACATCTCGGATGCAGTATTTTACGCCATTCCTGGCGTATCGGCCCCTACTTCACGGTGGGAACATTATACACGTCTATAACGTAACATAACCTAACCTAACCCATCTAGCCCCTAGCCGGTAATATTTCACAGAATCCCGTTCGCGTCGTCCCGTACGTCTCGGCTGGGATATTATATACGTCTATAGCGTTATATATCCTAACCTAAGGCAGGCTATCATTTCGGATGAAGTATTTTACGCCATTCCTGGCGCATCGGCCTCTACTTCTCGGTGGGAACATTATATTCGTCTATAACGTAATATAACCTAACCTAACACATCTAGCACCTCGCTGGTAATGTTTTACAGAATCCCGTTCGTGACGTCCCGTACATCTCGGTTGGGATATTATATACGTCTATAGCGTTATGTATCCTGACCTAAGGCAGGCTATCATCTCGGATATAGTATTTTACAACGTTCCAGGCGTATCGGCGCCTACTTCTCGATGATAACATTATATAGGTCTATAACGTAATATTACCTAACCTAACACATCTAGCCCCTCGCTGGTAACGTTTTACAGAATCCCGTTCCTGTCGTCCCGTACGTCTCGGATGGGACATTATAAACGTCTACAGCGATATATATCCTAACGTAAGGCAGGCTAACATCTCGGATGTAGTATTTTACAACATTCCTGGCGCATCGGCCTCTACTTCTCGGTGGGAACATTATATAGGTCTATAACGTAACATAATCTAACCTAACCCATCTAGCCCCTCGCTGGTAATATTTCACAGAATCCCGTTCGCGTCGTCCCGTACGTCTCGGTTGGGATATTATATACGTCTATAGCGTTATATATCCCAACCTAAGGCAGGCTTACATGTCGGATGCAGTATTTTACACCATTCCTGGCGTATCGGCCCCTACTTCTTGGTGGGAACATTTTACACGTCTATAACGTAACATAACCTAACCTAGCCCATCTAGCGCCTCGCTGGTAATATTTTAAAGAATCCCGTTGGTGTCGTCCCGTACTTCTCGATTGGGATATTATATGCGTCTATAGCGTTATATATCCTAACCTAAGGCAGGCTATCATCTCGGATGCAGTATTTTACAACATTCCTTGCGCATCGGCCTCTACTTCTCGGTGGGAACATTATAGTCGTCTATAACGTAACATAACCTAACCTAACCCATCTAGCCCCTCGCTGGTAATATTTTACAGAATCCCGTTCGTGTCGTCCCGTACGTCTCGATTGGGATATTATATACGTCTATAGCGTTATATATCCTAACCTAAGGCAGGCTATCATCTCGGATGCAGTATTTTACAACATTCCTTGCGCATCGGCCTCTACTTCTCGGTGGGAACATTATAGTCGTCTATAACGTAACATAACCTAACCTAACCCATCTGGCCCCTCGCTGGTAATATTTTACAGAATCCCGTTCGTGTCGTCCCGTACGTCTCGATTGGGATATTATATACGTCTATAGCGTTATATATCCTAACCTAAGGCAGGCTATCATCTCGGATGAGGTATTTTACAACATTCATGGCGTATCGGCCCCTACTTCTCGGTGGGAACATTATGCAGTTCTATAACGTAATATAACCTAACCTAACACATCTAGCCACTCGCTGGTAATGTTATACAGAATCCCGTTCGTGTCGTCCCGTACGTCTCGTTAGGGACATTATATACGTCTACAACGTTATATATCCTAACATAAGGCAGGCTAACATGTCGGATGCAGTATTTTACACCATTCCTGGCGTATCGGCCCCTACTTCTTGGTGGGAACATTTTACACGTCTATAACGTAACATAACCTAACCTAGCCCATCTAGCCCCTCGCTGGTAATATTTTAAAGAATCCCGTTCGTGTCGTCCCGTACGTCTCGATTGGGATATTATATGCGTCTATAGCGTTATATATCCTAACCTAAGGCAGGCTATCATCTCGGATCAAGTATTTTACGCCATTCCTGGCGCATCGGCCTCTACTTCTCGGTGGGAACATTATATTCGTCTATAACGTAATATAACCTAACCTAACCCATCTAGCACCTCGCTGGTAATGTTTTACAGAATCCCGTTCGTGACGTCAGGTGCATCTCGGTTGGGATATTATATACGTTTATAGCGTTATATATCCCAACCTAAGGCAGGCTATCATCTCGGATGTAGTACTTTACAACATTCCTGGCGTATCGGCCCCTACTTCTCGGTGGGAACATTATATAGGTCTATAGCGTAACATAATCTAACCTAACCCATCTAGCCCCTAGCCGGTAATATTTCACAGAATCCCGTTCTCGTCGTCCCGTACGTCTCGGTTGGGATATTATATACGTCTATAGCGTTATATATCCTAACCTAAGGCAGGCTATCATCTCGGATGAAGTATTTTACGCCATTCCTGGCGCATCGGCCGCTACTTCTCGGTGGGAACATTATATTCGTCTATAACGTAATATAACCTAACCTAACACATCTAGCACCTCGCTGGTAATGTTTTACAGAATCCCGTTCGTGTCGTCCCGTACGTCTCGATTGGGATATTATATACGTCTATAGCGTTATATATCCTAACCTAAGGCAGGCTATCATCTCGGATGAGGTATTTTAAAACATCCATGGCGTATCGGCCCCTACTTCTCGGTGGGAACATTATATAGGTCTATAACGTAACATAATCTAACCTAACCCATCTAGCACCTCGCTGGTAATATTTCACAGAATCCCGTTCGCGTCGTCCCGTACGTCTCGATTGGGATATTATATACGTCTATAGCGTTATATATCCTAACCTAAGGCAGGCTGACATCTCGGATGTAGTAGTTTACAACATTCCTGGTGTATCGGCCCCTACTTCTCGGTGGGAACATTATATAGGTCTATAACGTAACATAACCTAACCTAACCCATCTAGCCCCTAGCCGGTAATATTTCACAGAATCCCGTTCTCGTCGTCCCGTACGTCTCGGTTGGGACATTATAAACGTCTACAGCGATATATATCCTAACGTAAGGCAGGCTGACATCTCGGATGTAGTAGTTTACAACATTTCTGGTGTATTGGCCCCTACTTCTCGGTGGGAACATTATATAGGTGTATAACGTAACATAACCTAACCTAACACATCTAGCACCTCGCTGGTAATGTTTTACAGAATCCCGTTCGTGACGTCAGGTGCATCTCGGTTGGGATATTATATACGTTTATAGCGTTATATATCCCAACCTAAGGCAGGCTATCATCTCGGATGTAGTACTTTACAACATTCCTGGCGTATCGGCCCCTACTTCTCGGTGGGAACATTATATAGGTCTATAGCGTAACATAATCTAACCTAACCCATCTAGCCCCTAGCCGGTAATATTTCACAGAATCCCGTTCTCGTCGTCCCGTACGTCTCGGTTGGGATATTATATACGTCTATAGCGTTATATATCCTAACCTAAGGCAGGCTATCATCTCGGATGAAGTATTTTACGCCATTCCTGGCGCATCGGCCGCTACTTCTCGGTGGGAACATTATATTCGTCTATAACGTAATATAACCTAACCTAACACATCTAGCACCTCGCTGGTAATGTTTTACAGAATCCCGTTCGTGTCGTCCCGTACGTCTCGATTGGGATATTATATACGTCTATAGCGTTATATATCCTAACCTAAGGCAGGCTATCATCTCGGATGAGGTATTTTAAAACATCCATGGCGTATCGGCCCCTACTTCTCGGTGGGAACATTATATAGGTCTATAACGTAACATAATCTAACCTAACCCATCTAGCACCTCGCTGGTAATATTTCACAGAATCCCGTTCGCGTCGTCCCGTACGTCTCGGTTGGGATATTATATACGTCTATAGCGTTATATATCCCAACCTAAGGCAGGCTATCATCTCGGATGTAGTACTTTACAACATTCCTGGCGTATCGGCCCCTACTTCTCGGTGGGAACATTATATAGGTCTATAGCGTAACATAATCTAACCTAACCCATCTAGCCCCTCGCTGGTAATATTTCACAGAATCCCGTTCTCGTCGTCCCGTACGTCTCGGTTGGGACATTATAAACGTCTACAGCGATATATATCCTAACGTAAGGCAGGCTGACATCTCGGATGTAGTAGTTTACAACATTCCTGGTGTATCGGCCCCTACTTCTCGGTGGGAACATTATATAGGTCTATAACGTAACATAACCTAACCTAACACATCTAGCACCTCGCTGGTAATGTTTTACAGAATCCCGTTCGTGACGTCGGGTGCATCTCGGTTGGGATATTATATACGTTTATACCGTAATATATCCCAACCTAAGGCAGGCTATCATCTCGGATGTAGTATTTTACAACATTCCTGGCGTATCGGCCCCTACTTCTCGGTGGGAACATTATATAGGTCTATAGCGTAACATAATCTAACCTAACCCATCTAGCCCCTAGCCGGTAATATTTCACAGAATCCCGTTCTCGTCGTCATGTACGTCTCGGTTGCGATATTATATACGTCTATAGCGTTATATATCCTAACCTAAGGCAGGCTATCATCTCGGATGAGGTATTTTAAAACATCCATGGCGTATCGGCCCCTACTTCTCGGTGGGAACATTATATAGGTCTATAACGTAACATAATCTAACCTAACCCATCTAGCACCTCGCTGGTAATATTTCACAGAATCCCGTTCGCGTCGTCCCGTACGTCTCGGTTGGGATATTATATACGTCTATAGCGTTATATATCCCAACCTAAGGCAGGCTATCATCTCGGATGTAGTACTTTACAACATTCCTGGCGTATCGGCCCCTACTTCTCGGTGGGAACATTATATAGGTCTATAGCGTAACATAATCTAACCTAACCCATCTAGCCCCTCGCTGGTAATATTTCACAGAATCCCGTTCTCGTCGTCCCGTACGTCTCGGTTGGGACATTATAAACGTCTACAGCGATATATATCCTAACGTAAGGCAGGCTGACATCTCGGATGTAGTAGTTTACAACATTCCTGGTGTATCGGCCCCTACTTCTCGGTGGGAACATTATATAGGTCTATAACGTAACATAACCTAACCTAACACATCTAGCACCTCGCTGGTAATGTTTTACAGAATCCCGTTCGTGACGTCAGGTGCATCTCGGTTGGGATATTATATACGTTTATACCGTAATATATCCCAACCTAAGGCAGGCTATCATCTCGGATGTAGTATTTTACAACATTCCTGGCGTATCGGCCCCTACTTCTCGGTGGGAACATTATATAGGTCTATAGCGTAACATAATCTAACCTAACCCATCTAGCCCCTAGCCGGTAATATTTCACAGAATCCCGTTCTCGTCGTCATGTACGTCTCGGTTGCGATATTATATACGTCTATAGCGTTATATATCCTAACCTAAGGCAGGCTATCATCTCGGATGAGGTATTTTAAAACATCCATGGCGTATCGGCCCCTACTTCTCGGTGGGAACATTATATAGGTCTATAACGTAACATAATCTAACCTAACCCATCTAGCACCTCGCTGGTAATATTTCACAGAATCCCGTTCGCGTCGTCCCGTACGTCTCGGTTGGGATATTATATACGTCTATAGCGTTATATATCCCAACCTAAGGCAGGCTATCATCTCGGATGTAGTACTTTACAACATTCCTGGCGTATCGGCCCCTACTTCTCGGTGGGAACATTATATAGGTCTATAGCGTAACATAATCTAACCTAACCCATCTAGCCCCTCGCTGGTAATATTTCACAGAATCCCGTTCTCGTCGTCCCGTACGTCTCGGTTGGGATATTATATACGTCTATAGCGTTATATGTCCTAACCTAAGGCAGGCTATCATCTCGGATGAAGTATTTTACGCCATTCCTGGCGCATCGGCCGCTACTTCTCGGTGGGAACATTATATTCGTCTATAACGTAATATAACCTAACCTAACCCATCTAGCACCTCGCTGGTAATGTTTTACAGAATCCCGTTCGTGACGTCAGGTGCATCTCGGTTGGGATATTATATACGTCTATAGCGTTATATATCCTAACCTAAGGCAGGCTATCATCTCGGATGTAGTATTTTACAACATTCCTGGCGTATCGGCGCCTACTTCTCGGTGATGACATTATATAGGTCTATAACGTAACATAGCCTAACCTAACCCATCTAGCCCCTCGCTGGTAATATTTTACAGAATCCCGTTCGTGTCGTCCCGTACGTCTCGGTTGGGATATTATATACGTCTATAGCGTTATATATCCTAACCTAAGGCAGGCTATCATCTCGGATGAAGTATTTTACGCCATTCCTGGCGCATCGGCCTCTACTTCTCGGTGGGAACATTATAGTCGTCTATAAAGTAACATAACCTAACCTAACCAATCTAGCCCCTCGCTGGTAATATTTTACAGAATCCCGTTCGTGTCGTCCCGTACGTCTCGATTGGGATATTATATACGTCTATAGCATTATATATCCTAACCTAAGGCAGGCTATCATCTCGGATGAGGTATTTTAAAACATCCATGGCGTATCGGCACCTACTTCTCGGTGATAACATTATATAGGTCTATAACGTAACATAGCCTAACCTAACCCATCTAGCCCCTCGCTGGTAATATTTTACAGAATCCCGTTCGTGTCGTCCCGTACGTCTCGATTGGGATATTATATACGTCTATAGCGTTATATATCCTAACCTAAGGCAGGCTATCATCTCGGATGAAGTATTTTACGCCATTCCTGGCGCATCGGCCTCTACTTCTCGGTGGGAACATTATAGTCGTCTATAAAGTAACATAACCTAACCTAACCAATCTAGCCCCTCGCTGGTAATATTTTACAGAATCCCGTTCGTGTCGTCCCGTACGTCTCGATTGGGATATTATATACGTCTATAGCATTATATATCCTAACCTAAGGCAGGCTATCATCTCGGATGAGGTATTTTAAAACATCCATGGCGTATCGGCACCTACTTCTCGGTGATAACATTATATAGGTCTATAACGTAACATAGCCTAACCTAACCCATCTAGCCCCTCGCTGGTAATATTTTACAGAATCCCGTTCGTGTCGTCCCGTACGTCTCGATTGGGATATTATATACGTCTATAGCGTTATATATCCTAACCTAAGGCAGGCTGACATCTCGGATGTAGTAGTTTACAACATTCCTGGTGTATCGGCCCCTACTTCTCGGTGGGAACATTATATAGGTCTATAACGTAACATAACCTAACCTAACCCATCTAGCCCCTCGCTGGTAATATTTTACAGAATCCCGTTCGTGTCGTCCCGTACGTCTCGATTGGGATATTATATACGTCTATAGCGTTATATATCCTAACCTAAGGCAGGCTATCATCACGGATGCAGTATTTTACAACATTCATGGCGTATCGGCTCCTACTTCTCGGTGGGAACATTATGTAGGTCTATAACTTAATATAACCTAACCTAACACATCCAGCACCTCGCTGGTAATGTTTTACAGAATCCCGTTCGCGTCTTCCCGTACGTCTCGGTTGGGATATTATATACGTCTATAGCGTTATATATCCTAACCTATGGCAGGCTAACATCTCGGATGCAGTATTTTACGCCATTCCTGGCGTATCGGCCCCTACTTCACGGTGGGAACATTATACACGTCTATAACGTAACATAACCTAACCTAACCCATCTAGCCCCTAGCCGGTAATATTTCACAGAATCCCGTTCGCGTCGTCCCGTACGTCTCGGTTGGGATATTATATACGTCTATAGCGTTATATATCCTAACCTAAGGCAGGCTATCATCTCGGATGAAGTATTTTACGCCATTCCTGGCGCATCGGCCTCTACTTCTCGGTGGGAACATTATAGTCGTCTATAAAGTAACATAACCTAACCTAACCCATCTAGCCCCTCGCTGGTAATATTTTACAGAATCCCGTTCGTGTCGTCCCGTACGTCTCGATTGGGATATTATATACGTCTATAGCGTTATATATCCTAACCTAAGGCAGGCTATCATCTCGGATGAGGTATTTTAAAACATCCATGGCGTATCGGCCCCTACTTCTCGGTGATAACATTATATAGGTCTATAACGTAACATAGCCTAACCTAACCCATCTAGCCCCTCGCTGGTAATATTTTACAGAATCCCGTTCGTGTCGTCCCGTACGTCTCGATTGGGATATTATATACGTCTATAGCGTTATATATCCTAACCTAAGGCAGGCTGACATCTCGGATGTAGTAGTTTACAACATTCCTGGTGTATCGGCCCCTACTTCTCGGTGGGAACATTATATAGGTCTATAACGTAACATAACCTAACCTAACCCATCCAGCCCCTAGCCGGTAATATTTCACAGAATCCCGTTCTCGTCGTCCCGTACGTCTCGGTTGGGACATTATAAACGTCTACAGCGATATATATCCTAACGTAAGGCAGGCTGACATCTCGGATGTAGTAGTTTACAACATTCCTGGTGTATCGGCCCCTACTTCTCGGTGGGAACATTATATAGGTCTATAACGTAACATAACCTAACCTAACACATCTAGCACCTCGCTGGTAATGTTTTACAGAATCCCGTTCGTTACGTCAGGTGCATCTCGGTTGGGATATTATATACGTTTATAGCGTTATATATCCCAACCTAAGGCAGGCTATCATCTCGGATGTAGTACTTTACAACATTCCTGGCGTATCGGCCCCTACTTCTCGGTGGGAACATTATATAGGTCTATAGCGTAACATAATCTAACCTAACCCATCTAGCCCCTAGCCGGTAATATTTCACAGAATCCCGTTCTCGTCGTCCCGTACGTCTCGGTTGGGATATTATATACGTCTATAGCGTTATATATCCTAACCTAAGGCAGGCTATCATCTCGGATGAAGTATTTTACGCCATTCCTGGCGCATCGGCCGCTACTTCTCGGTGGGAACATTATATTCGTCTATAACGTAATATAACCTAACCTAACACATCTAGCACCTCGCTGGTAATGTTTTACAGAATCCCGTTCGTGTCGTCCCGTACGTCTCGATTGGGATATTATATACGTCTATAGCGTTATATATCCTAACCTAAGGCAGGCTATCATCTCGGATGAGGTATTTTAAAACATCCATGGCGTATCGGCCCCTACTTCTCGGTGGGAACATTATATAGGTCTATAACGTAACATAATCTAACCTAACCCATCTAGCACCTCGCTGGTAATATTTCACAGAATCCCGTTCGCGTCGTCCCGTACGTCTCGGTTGGGATATTATATACGTCTATAGCGTTATATATCCCAACCTAAGGCAGGCTATCATCTCGGATGTAGTACTTTACAACATTCCTGGCGTATCGGCCCCTACTTCTCGGTGGGAACATTATATAGGTCTATAGCGTAACATAATCTAACCTAACCCATCTAGCCCCTCGCTGGTAATATTTCACAGAATCCCGTTCTCGTCGTCCCGTACGTCTCGGTTGGGACATTATAAACGTCTACAGCGATATATATCCTAACGTAAGGCAGGCTGACATCTCGGATGTAGTAGTTTACAACATTCCTGGTGTATCGGCCCCTACTTCTCGGTGGGAACATTATATAGGTCTATAACGTAACATAACCTAACCTAACACATCTAGCACCTCGCTGGTAATGTTTTACAGAATCCCGTTCGTGACGTCAGGTGCATCTCGGTTGGGATATTATATACGTTTATAGCGTAATATATCCCAACCTAAGGCAGGCTATCATCTCGGATGTAGTATTTTACAACATTCCTGGCGTATCGGCCCCTACTTCTCGGTGGGAACATTATATAGGTCTATAGCGTAACATAATCTAACCTAACCCATCTAGCCCCTAGCCGGTAATATTTCACAGAATCCCGTTCTCGTCGTCATGTACGTCTCGGTTGGGATATTATATACGTCTATAGCGTTATATATCCTAACCTAAGGCAGGCTATCATCTCGGATGAGGTATTTTAAAACATCCATGGCGTATCGGCCCCTACTTCTCGGTGGGAACATTATATAGGTCTATAACGTAACATAATCTAACCTAACCCATCTAGCACCTCGCTGGTAATATTTCACAGAATCCCGTTCGCGTCGTCCCGTACGTCTCGGTTGGGATATTATATACGTCTATAGCGTTATATATCCCAACCTAAGGCAGGCTATCATCTCGGATGTAGTACTTTACAACATTCCTGGCGTATCGGCCCCTACTTCTCGGTGGGAACATTATATAGGTCTATAGCGTAACATAATCTAACCTAACCCATCTAGCCCCTCGCTGGTAATATTTCACAGAATCCCGTTCTCGTCGTCCCGTACGTCTTGGTTGGGATATTATATACGTCTATAGCGTTATATATCCTAACCTAAGGCAGGCTATCATCTCGGATGAAGTATTTTACGCCATTCCTGGCGCATCGGCCGCTACTTCTCGGTGGGAACATTATATTCGTCTATAACGTAATATAACCTAACCTAACCCATCTAGCACCTCGCTGGTAATGTTTTACAGAATCCCGTTCGTGACGTCAGGTGCATCTCGGTTGGGATATTATATACGTCTATAGCGTTATATATCCTAACCTAAGGCAGGCTATCATCTCGGATGTAGTATTTTACAACATTCCTGGCGTATCGGCGCCTACTTCTCGGTGATGACATTATATAGGTCTATAACGTAACATAGCCTAACCTAACCCATCTAGCCCCTCGCTGGTAATATTTTACAGAATCCCGTTCGTGTCGTCCCGTACGTCTCGGTTGGGATATTATATACGTCTATAGCGTTATATATCCTAACCTAAGGCAGGCTATCATCTCGGATGAAGTATTTTACGCCATTCCTGGCGCATCGGCCTCTACTTCTCGGTGGGAACATTATAGTCGTCTATAAAGTAACATAACCTAACCTAACCCATCTAGCCCCTCGCTGGTAATATTTTACAGAATCCCGTTCGTGTCGTCCCGTACGTCTCGATTGGTATATTATATACGTCTATAGCGTTATATATCCTAACCTAAGGCAGGCTATCATCTCGGATGAGGTATTTTAAAACATCCATGGCGTATCGGCCCCTACTTCTCGGTGATAACATTATATAGGTCTATAACGTAACATAGCCTAACCTAAACCATCTAGCCCCTCGCTGGTAATATTTTACAGAATCCCGTTCGTGTCGTCCCGTACGTCTCGATTGGGATATTATATACGTCTATAGCGTTATATATCCTAACCTAAGGCAGGCTAACATCTCGGATGTAGTAGTTTACAACATTCCTGGTGTATCGGCCCCTACTTCTCGGTGGGAACATTATATAGGTCTATAACGTAACATAACCTAACCTAACCCATCTAGCCCCTAGCCGGTAATATTTCACAGAATCCCGTTCTCGTCGTCCCGTACGTCTCGGTTGGGACATTATAAACGTCTACAGCGATATATATCCTAACGTAAGGCAGGCTGACATCTCGGATGTAGTAGTTTACAACATTCCTGGTGTATCGGCCCCTACTTCTCGGTGGGAACATTATATAGGTCTATAACGTAACATAACCTAACCTAACACATCTAGCACCTCGCTGCTAATGTTTTACAGAATCCCGTTCGTTACGTCAGGTGCATCTCGGTTGGGATATTATATACGTTTATAGCGTTATATATCCCAACCTAAGGCAGGCTATCATCTCGGATGTAGTACTTTACAACATTCCTGGCGTATCGGCCCCTACTTCTCGGTGGGAACATTATATAGGTCTGTAGCGTAACATAATCTAACCTAACCCATCTAGCCCCTAGCCGGTAATATTTCACAGAATCCCGTTCTCGTCGTCCCGTACGTCTCGGTTGGGATATTATATACGTCTATAGCGTTATATATCCTAACCTAAGGCAGGCTATCATCTCGGATGAAGTATTTTACGCCATTCCTGGCGCATCGGCCGCTACTTCTCGGTGGGAACATTATATTCGTCTATAACGTAATATAACCTAACCTAACACATCTAGCACTTCGCTGGTAATGTTTTACAGAATCCCGTTCGTGACGTCAGGTGCATCTCGGTTGGGATATTATATACGTTTATAGCGTTATATATCCTAACCTAAGGCAGGCTATCATCTCGGATGAAGTATTTTACGCCATTCCTGGCGCATCGGCCTCTACTTCTCGGTGGGAACATTATAGTCGTCTATAAAGTAACATAACCTAACCTAACCAATCTAGCCCCTCGCTGGTAATATTTTACAGAATCCCGTTCGTGTCGTCCCGTACGTCTCGATTGGGATATTATATACGTCTATAGCATTATATATCCTAACCTAAGGCAGGCTATCATCTCGGATGAGGTATTTTAAAACATCCATGGCGTATCGGCCCCTACTTCTCGGTGATAACATTATATAGGTCTATAACGTAACATAGCCTAACCTAACCCATCTAGCCCCTCGCTGGTAATATTTTACAGAATCCCGTTCGTGTCGTCCCGTACGTCTCGATTGGGATATTATATACGTCTATAGCGTTATATATCCTAACCTAAGGCAGGCTGACATCTCGGATGTAGTAGTTTACAACATTCCTGGTGTATCGGCCCCTACTTCTCGGTGGGAACATTATATAGGTCTATAACGTAACATAACCTAACCTAACCCATCTAGCCCCTAGCCGGTAATATTTCACAGAATCCCGTTCTCGTCGTCCCGTACGTCTCGGTTGGGACATTATAAACGTCTACAGCGATATATATCCTAACGTAAGGCAGGCTGACATCTCGGATGTAGTAGTTTACAACATTCCTGGTGTATCGGCCCCTACTTCTCGGTGGGAACATTATATAGGTCTATAACGTAACATAACCTAACCTAACACATCTAGCACCTCGCTGGTAATGTTTTACAAAATCCCGTTCGTGACGTCAGGTGCATCTCGGTTGGGATATTATATACGTTTATAGCGTTATATATCCCAACCTAAGGCAGGCTATCATCTCGGATGTAGTACTTTACAACATTCCTGGCGTATCGGCCCCTACTTCTCGGTGGGAACATTATATAGGTCTATAGCGTAACATAATCTAACCTAACCCATCTAGCACCTAGCCGGTAATATTTCACAGAATCCCGTTCTCGTCGTCCCGTACGTCTCGGTTGGGATATTATATACGTCTATAGCGTTATATATCCTAACCTAAGGCAGGCTATCATCTCGGATGAAGTATTTTACGCCATTCCTGGCGCATCGGCCGCTACTTCTCGGTGGGAACATTATATTCGTCTATAACGTAATATAACCTAACCTAACACATCCAGCACCTCGCTGGTAATGTTTTACAGAATCCCGTTCGTGTCGTCCCGTACGTCTCGATTGGGATATTATATACGTCTATAGCGTTATATATCCTAACCTAAGGCAGGCTATCATCTCGGATGAGGTATTTTAAAACATCCATGGCGTATCGGCCGCTACTTCTCGGTGGGAACATTATATTCGTCTATAACGTAATATAACCTAACCTAACACATCTAGTACCTCGCTGGTAATGTTTTACAGAATCCCGTTCGTGTCGTCCCGTACGTCTCGATTGGGATATTATATACGTCTATAGCGTTATATATCCTAACCTAAGGCAGGCTATCATCTCGGATGAGGTATTTTAAAACATCCATGGCGTATCGGCCCCTACTTCTCGGTGGGAACATTATATAGGTCTATAACGTAACATAATCTAACCTAACCCATCTAGCACCTCGCTGGTAATATTTCACAGAATCCCGTTCGCGTCGTCCCGTACGTCTCGGTTGGGATATTATATACGTCTATAGCGTTATATATCCCAACCTAAGGCAGGCTATCATCTCGGATGTAGTACTTTACAACATTCCTGGCGTATCGGCCCCTACTTCTCGGTGGGAACATTATATAGGTCTATAACGTAACATAACCTAACCTAACCCATCTAGCCCCTAGCCGGTAATATTTCACAGAATCCCGTTCTCGTCGTCCCGTACGTCTCGGTTGGGACATTATAAACGTCTACAGCGATATATATCCTAACGTAAGGCAGGCTGACATCTCGGATGTAGTAGTTTACAACATTCCTGGTGTATCGGCCCCTACTTCTCGGTGGGAACATTATATAGGTCTATAACGTAACATAACCTAACCTAACACATCTAGCACCTCGCTGGTAATGTTTTACAGAATCCCGTTCGTGACGTCAGGTGCATCTCGGTTGGGATATTATATACGTTTATAGCGTTATATATCCCAACCTAAGGCAGGCTATCATCTCGGATGTAGTACTTTACAACATTCCTGGCGTATCGGCCCCTACTTCTCGGTGGGAACATTATATAGGTCTGTAGCGTAACATAATCTAACCTAACCCATCTAGCCCCTAGCCGGTAATATTTCACAGAATCCCGTTCTCGTCGTCCCGTACGTCTCGGTTGGGATATTATATACGTCTATAGCGTTATATATCCTAACCTAAGGCAGGCTATCATCTCGGATGAAGTATTTTACGCCATTCCTGGCGCATCGGCCGCTACTTCTCGGTGGGAACATTATATTCGTCTATAACGTAATATAACCTAACCTAACACATCTAGCACTTCGCTGGTAATGTTTTACAGAATCCCGTTCGTGACGTCAGGTGCATCTCGGTTGGGATATTATATACGTTTATAGCGTTATATATCCTAACCTAAGGCAGGCTATCATCTCGGATGAAGTATTTTACGCCATTCCTGGCGCATCGGCCTCTACTTCTCGGTGGGAACATTATAGTCGTCTATAAAGTAACATAACCTAACCTAACCAATCTAGCCCCTCGCTGGTAATATTTTACAGAATCCCGTTCGTGTCGTCCCGTACGTCTCGATTGGGATATTATATACGTCTATAGCATTATATATCCTAACCTAAGGCAGGCTATCATCTCGGATGAGGTATTTTAAAACATCCATGGCGTATCGGCCCCTACTTCTCGGTGATAACATTATATAGGTCTATAACGTAACATAGCCTAACCTAACCCATCTAGCCCCTCGCTGGTAATATTTTACAGAATCCCGTTCGTGTCGTCCCGTACGTCTCGATTGGGATATTATATACGTCTATAGCGTTATATATCCTAACCTAAGGCAGGCTGACATCTCGGATGTAGTAGTTTACAACATTCCTGGTGTATCGGCCCCTACTTCTCGGTGGGAACATTATATAGGTCTATAACGTAACATAACCTAACCTAACCCATATAGCCCCTAGCCGGTAATATTTCACAGAATCCCGTTCTCGTCGTCCCGTACGTCTCGGTTGGGACATTATAAACGTCTACAGCGATATATATCCTAACGTAAGGCAGGCTGACATCTCGGATGTAGTAGTTTACAACATTCCTGGTGTATCGGCCCCTACTTCTCGGTGGGAACATTATATAGGTCTATAACGTAACATAACCTAACCTAACACATCTAGCACCTCGCTGGTAATGTTTTACAGAATCCCGTTCGTGACGTCAGGTGCATCTCGGTTGGGATATTATATACGTTTATAGCGTTATATATCCCAACCTAAGGCAGGCTATCATCTCGGATGTAGTACTTTACAACATTCCTGGCGTATCGGCCCCTACTTCTCGGTGGGAACATTATATAGGTCTATAGCGTAACATAATCTAACCTAACCCATCTAGCACCTAGCCGGTAATATTTCACAGAATCCCGTTCTCGTCGTCCCGTACGTCTCGGTTGGGATATTATATACGTCTATAGCGTTATATATCCTAACCTAAGGCAGGCTATCATCTCGGATGAGGTATTTTAAAACATCCATGGCGTATCGGCCGCTACTTCTCGGTGGGAACATTATATTCGTCTATAACGTAATATAACCTAACCTAACACATCTAGTACCTCGCTGGTAATGTTTTACAGAATCCCGTTCGTGTCGTCCCGTACGTCTCGATTGGGATATTATATACGTCTATAGCGTTATATATCCTAACCTAAGGCAGGCTATCATCTCGGATGAGGTATTTTAAAACATCCATGGCGTATCGGCCCCTACTTCTCGGTGGGAACATTATATAGGTCTATAGCGTAACATAATCTAACCTAACCCATCTAGCCCCTAGCCGGTAATATTTCACAGAATCCCGTTCTCGTCGTCCCGTACGTCTCGGTTGGGATATTATATACGTCTATAGCGTTATATATCCTAACCTAAAGCAGGCTATCATCTCGGATGAAGTATTTTACGCCATTCCTGGCGCATCGGCCGCTACTTCTCGGTGGGAACATTATATTCGTCTATAACGTAATATAACCTAACCTAACACATCTAGCACCTCGCTGGTAATGTTTTACAGAATCCCGTTCGTGTCGTCCCGTACGTCTCGATTGGGATATTATATACGTCTATAGCGTTATATATCCTAACCTAAGGCAGGCTATCATCTCGGATGAGGTATTTTAAAACATTCATGGCGTATCGGCCCCTACTTCTCGGTGGGAACATTATATAGGTCTATAACGTAACATAATCTAACCTAACCCATCTAGCACCTCGCTGGTAATATTTCACAGAATCCCGTTCGCGTCGTCCCGTACGTCTCGGTTGGGATATTATATACGTCTATAGCGTTATATATCCCAACCTAAGGCAGGCTATCATCTCGGATGTAGTACTTTACAACATTCCTGGCGTATCGGCCCCTACTTCTCGGTGGGAACATTATATAGGTCTATAGCGTAACATAATCTAATCTAACCCATCTAGCCCCTCGCTGGTAATATTTCACAGAATCCCGTTCTCGTCGTCCCGTACGTCTCGGTTGGGACATTATAAACGTCTACAGCGATATATATCCTAACGTAAGGCAGGCTGACATCTCGGATGTAGTAGTTTACAACATTCCTGGTGTATCGGCCCCTACTTCTCGGTGGGAACATTATATACGTCTATAACGTTATATATCCTAACCTAAGGCAGGCTATCATCTCGGATGAAGTATTTTACGCCATTCCTGGCGCATCGGCCGCTACTTCTCGGTGGGAACATTATATTCGTCTATAACGTAATATAACCTAACCTAACACATCTAGCACCTCGCTGGTAATGTTTTACAGAATCCCGTTCGTGTCGTCCCGTATGTCTCGATTGGGATATTATATACGTCTATAGCGTTATATATCCTAACCTAAGGCAGGCTATCATCTCGGATGAGGTATTTTAAAACATCCATGGCGTATCGGCCCCTACTTCTCGGTGGGAACATTATATAGGTCTATAACGTAACATAATCTAACCTAACCCATCTAGCACCTCGCTGGTAATATTTCACAGAATCCCGTTCGCGTCGTCCCGTACGTCTCGGTTGGGATATTATATACGTCTATAGCGTTATATATCCCAACCTAAGGCAGGCTATCATCTCGGATGTAGTACTTTACAACATTCCTGGCGTATCGGCCCCTACTTCTCGGTGGGAACATTATACAGGTCTATAGCGTAACATAATCTAACCTAACCCATCTAGCCCCTCGCTGGTAATATTTCACAGAATCCCGTTCGCGTCGTCCCGTACGTCTCGGTTGGGACATTATAAACGTCTACAGCGATATATATCCTAACGTAAGGCAGGCTGACATCTCGGATGTAGTAGTTTACAACATTCCTGGCGTATCGGCCCCTACTTCTCGGTGGGAACATTATATAGGTCTATAGCGTAACATAATCTAACCTAACCCATCTAGCCCCTAGCCGGTAATATTTCACAGAATCCCGTTCTCGTCGTCCCGTACGTCTCGGTTGGGATATTATATACGTCTATAGCGTTATATATCCTAACCTAAGGCAGGCTATCATCTCGGATGTAGTATTTTACAACATTCCTGGCGTATCGGCGCCTACTTCTCGGTGATAACATTATATAGGTCTATAACGTAACATAGCCTAACCTAACCCATCTAGCCCCTCGCTGGTAATATTTTACAGAATCCCGTTCGTGTCGTCCCGTACGTCTCGATTGGGATATTATATACGTCTATAGCGTTATATATCCTAACCTAAGGCAGGCTATCATCACGGATGCAGTATTTTACAACATTCATGGCGTATCGGCTCCTACTTCTCGGTGGGAACATTATGTAGGTCTATAACTTAATATAACCTAACCTAACACATCTAGCACCTCGCTGGTAATGTTTTACAGAATCCCGTTCGCGTCTTCCCGTACGTCTCGGTTGGGATATTATATACGTCTATAGCGTTATATATCCTAACCTAAGGCAGGCTATCATCTCGGATGAAGTATTTTACGCCATTCCTGGCGCATCCGCCCCTACTTCTCGGTGGGTACATTATATCCATCTATTACATATCAGAATCTAACCTAACCCATCTAGCCCCTCGCTGGTAATGTTTTACAGAATCCCGTTCCTGTCGTCCCGTACGTCTCGGTTGGGACATTATAAACGTCTACAGCGATATATATCCCAACCTAAGGCAGGCTATCATCTCGGATGTAGTACTATACAACATTCCTGGCGTATCGGCCCCTACTTCTCGGTGGGAACATTACATAGGTCTTTAGTGTAACATAATCTAACCTAACCCATCTAGCCCCTCGCTGGTAATATTTCACAGAATCCCGTTCGCGTCGTCCCGTAAGTATCGGTTGGGATATTATATACGTCTACAGCGTTATATATCCTAACCTAAGGCAGGCTAACATCTCGGATGCAGTATTTTACGCCAATCCTGGCGTATTGGCCCCTACTTCACGGTGGGAACATTATACACGTCTATAACGTAACATAACACAACCTAGCCCATCTAGCCCCTCGCTGGTAATATTTTACAGAATCCCGTTCGTGTCGTCCCGTTCGTCTCGGTTGGGATATTATATAGGTCTATAGCGTTATATATCCTAACCTAAGGCAGGCTATCATCTCGGATGAAGTATTTTACGCCATTCCTGGTGCATCGGCCTCTACTTCTCGGTGGGAACATTATAGTCGTCTATAAAGTAACATAACCTAACCTAACCCATCTAGCCCCTCGCTGGTAATATTTTACAGAATCCCGTTCGTGTCGTCCCGTACGTCTCGATTGGGATATTATATACGTCTATAGCGTTATATATCCTAACCTAAGGCAGGCTATCATCTCGGATGCAGTATTTTACAACATTCCTGGCATATCGGCCCCTACTTCTCGGTGGGTACATTATATCCATCTATTACATATCAGAATCTAACCTAACCCATCTAGTCCCTCGCTGGTAATGTTTTACAGAATCCCGTTCCTGTCGTCCCGTACGTCTCGGTTGGGACATTATAAACGTCTACAGCGATATATATCCTAACGTAAGGCAGGCTGACATCTCGGATGTAGTACTTTACAACATTCCTGGCGTATCGGCCCCTACTTCTCGGTGGGAACATTATATAGGTCTATAGCGTAACATAATCTAACCTAACCCATCTAGCCCCTAGCCGGTAATATTTCACATATTCCCGTTCGCGTCGTCCCGTACGTCTCGGTTGGGATATTATATACGTCTATAGCGTTATATATCCTAACCTAAGGCAGGCTATCATCTCGGATGAAGTATTTTACGCCATTCCTGGCGCATCGGCCGCTACTTCTCGGTGGGAACATTATATTCGTCTATAACGTAATATAACCTAACCTAACACATCTAGCACCTCGCTGGTAATGTTTTACAGAATCCCGTTCCTGTCGTCCCATACGTCTCGGATGGGACATTATAAACGTCTACAGCGATATATATCCTAACGTAAGGCAGGCTAACATCTCGGATGTAGTATTTTACAACATTCCTGGCGCATCGGCCTCTACTTCTCGGTGGGAACATTATATTGGTCTATAACGTAACATAATCTAACCTAACCCATCTAGCCCCTCGCTGGTAATATTTCACAGAATCCCGTTCGCGTCGTCCCGTACGTCTCGGTTGGGATATTATATACGTCTATAGCGTTATATATCCCAACCTAAGGCAGGCTATCATCTCGGATGCAGTATTTTACAACATTCCTGGCGTATCGGCCCCTACTTCACGGTGGGAACATTATACACGTCTATAACGTAACATAACCTAACCTAGCCCATCTAGCCCCTCGCTGGTAATATTTTACAGAATCCCGTTCGTGTCGTCCCGTTCGTCTCGGTTGGGATATTATATACGTCTATAGCGTTATATATCCTAACCTAAGGCAGGCTATCATCTCAGATGCTGTATTTTACAACATTGCTGGCGTATCGGCCCCTACTTCTCGGTGGGAACATTATACACGTCTATAACGTAACATAACCTAACCTAGCCCATCTAGCCCCACGCTGGTAATGTTTTACAGAATCCCGTTCCTGTCGTCCCGTACGTCTCGATTGGGATATTATATACGTCTATAGCGTTATATATCCTAACCTAAGGCAGGCTATCATCACGGATGCAGTAATTTACAACATTCATGGCGTATCGGCTCCTACTTCTCGGTGGGAACATTATGTAGGTCTATAACTTAATATAACCTAACCTAACACATCCAGCACCTCGCTGGTAATGTTTTACAGAATCCCGTTCGCGTCTTCCCGTTCGTCTCGGTTGGGATATTATATACGTCTATAGCGTTATATATCCTAACCTAAGGCAGACTAACATCTCGGATGCAGTATTTTACGCCATTCCTGGCGCATCGGCCTCTACTTCTCGGTGGGAACATTATATAGGTCTATAACGTAACATAATCTAACCTAACCCATCTAGCCCCTCGCTGGTAATATTTCACAAAATCCCGTTCGCGTCGTCCCGTACGTCTCGGTTGGGATATTATATACGTCTATAGCGTTATATATCCCAACCTAAGGCAGGCTATCATCTCGGATGCAGTATTTTAGAACATTCCTGGCGTATCGGCCCCTACTTCACGGTGGGAACATTATACACGTCTATAACGTAACATAACCTAACCTAGCCCATCTAGGCCCTCGCTGGTAATATTTTACAGAATCCCGTTCGTGTCGTCCCGTTCGTCTCGGTTGGGATATTATATACGTCTATAGCGTTATATATCCTAACCTAAGGCAGGCTATCATCTCAGATGCAGTATTTTACAACATTGCTGGCGTATCGGCCCCTACTTCTCGGTGGGAACATTATACACGTCTATAACGTAACATAACCTAACCTAACCCATCTAGCCCCACGCTGGTAATGTTTTACAGAATCCCGTTCCTGTCGTCCCGTACGTCTCGGTTGGGACATTGTATACGTCTACAGCATTATATATCCTAACCTAAGGCAGGCTATCATCTCGGATGCAGTATTTTACAACATTCCTGGCGCGTGGCCTCTACTTCTCGGTGGGAACATTATGGTCGTCTATAACGTAATATAACCTAACCTAACACATCTAGCCCATCGCTGGTAACGTTTTACAGAATCCCGTTCCTGTCGTCCCGTACGTCTCGGATGGGACATTATAAACGTCTACAGCGATATATATCCTAACGTAAGGCAGGCTAACATCTCGGATGTAGTATTTTACAACATTCCTGGCGCATCGGCCTCTACTTCTCGGTGGGAACATTATATAGGTCTATAACGTAACATAATCTAACCTAACCCATCTAGCACCTCGCTGGTAATATTTCACAGAATCCCGTTCGCGTCGTCCCGTACGTCTCGGTTGGGATATTATATACGTCTATAGCGTTATATATCCCAACCTAAGGCAGGCTATCATCTCGGATGCAGTATTTTACAACATTCCTGGCGTATCGGCCCCTACTTCACGGTGGGAACATTATACACGTCTATAACGTAACATAACCTAACCTAGCCCATCTAGCCCCTCGCTGGTAATATTTTAAAGAATCCCGTTCGTGTCGTCCCGTTCGTCTCGGTTGGGATATTATATACGTCTATAGCGTTATATATCCTAACCTAAGGCAGGCGATCATCTCAGATGCAGTATTTTACAACATTGCTGGCCTATCGGCCCCTACTTCTCGGTCGGAACATTATATACGTCTATTACGTATCAGAATCTAACCTAACCCATTTAGCCCCTCGCTGGTAATGTTTTACAGAATCCCGTTCCTGTCGTCCCGTACGTCTCGGTTGGGACATTATAAACGTCTACTGCGATATATATCCTAACCTAAGGCAGCCTATCATCTCGGATGAGGTATTTTACGCCATTCCTGGCGTATCGGCCGCCACTTCACGTTGGGAACATTATACACGTCTATAGCGTAGCATAACCTAACCTAACCCATCTAGCCCCTCGCTGGTAATATTTTACAGAATCCCGTTCCTGTCGTCCCGTACGTCTCGGTTGGGACATTATAAACGTCTACAGCAATATATCCAAACGTAAGGCAGGCTAACATCTCGGATGTAGTACTTTACAACATTCCTGGCGTATCGGCCCCTACTTCTCGGTGGGAACATTACATAGGTCTATAACGTAACATAATCTAACCTAACCCATCTAGCCTATCGCTGGTAATATTTCACAGAATCCCGTTCGCGTCGTCCCGTACGTCTCGGTTGGGATATTATATACGTCTATAGCGTTATATATCCTAACCTAAGGGAGGCTAACATCTCGGATGCAGTATTTTACGCCATTCCTGGCGTATCGGCCCCTACTTCACGGTGGGAACATTATACACGTCTATAACGTAACATAACCTAACCTAACCCATCTAGCCCCTCGCTGGTAACATTTCACAGAATCCCGTTCGCGTCGTCCCGTACGTCTCGGATGGGACATTGTATACTTCTACAGCGTTATATGTCATAACCTAAGGCAGGCTAACATCTCGGATGTAGTATTTTACAACATTCCTGGCGTATCGGCGCCTACTTCTCGGTGATAACATTATATAGGTCTATAACGTAACATAGCCTAACTTAACCCATCTAGCCCCTCGCTGGCAATATTTTACAGAATCCCGTTCGTGTCGTCCCGTACGTCTCGATTGGGATATTATATACGTCTATAGCGTTATATATCCTAACCTAAGGCAGGCTATCATCACGGATGCAGTATTTTACAACATTCATGGCGTATCGGCTGCTACTTCTCGGTGGGAACATTATGTAGGTCTATAACTTAATATAACCTAACCTAACCCATCTAGCCCCTCGCTGGTAATGTTTTACAGAATCCCGTTCCTGTCGTCCCGTACGTCTCGGTTGGGACATTATAAACGTCTACAGCGATATATATCCTAACGTAAGGCAGGCTGACATCTCGGATGTAGTAGTTTACAACATTCCTGGTGTATCGGCCCCTACTTCTCGGTGGGAACATTATACACGTCTATAACGTAACATAACCTAACCTAACCCATCTAGCCCCTAGCCGGTAATATTTCACAGAATCCCGTTCTCGTCGTCCCGTAAGTCTCGGTTGGGATATTATATACGTCTATAGCGCTATATATCCTAACCTAAGGCAGGCTATCATCTCGGATGTAGTATTTTACAACATTCCTGGCGTATCGGCCCCTACTTCTCGGTGGGAACATTATATAGGTCTATAGCGTAACATAATCTAACCTAACCCATCTAGCCCCTCGCTGGTAATATTTCACAGAATCCCGTTCGCGTCGTCCCGTACGTCTCGGTTGGGACATTATAAACGTCTACAGCGATATATATCCTAACGTAAGGCAGGCTGACATCTCGGATGTAGTAGTTTACAACATTCCTGGTGTATCGGCCCCTACTTCTCGGTGGGAACATTATATAGGTCTATAACGTAACATAACCTAACCTAACACATCTAGCACATCGCTGGTAATGTTTTACAGAATCCCGTTCGTGACGTCAGGTGCATCTCGGTTGGGATATTATATACGTTTATAGCGTTATATATCCCAACCTAAGGCAGGCTATCATCTCGGATGTAGTACTTTACAACATTCCCGGCGTATCGGCCCCTACTTCTCGGTGGGAACATTATATAGGTCTATAGCGTAACATAATCTAACTTAACCCATCTAGCCCCTAGCCGGTAATATTTCACAGAATCCCGTTCTCGTCGTCCCGTACGTCTCGGTTGGGATATTATATACGTCTATTGCGCTATATATCCTAACCTAAGGCAGGCTATCATCTCGGATGAAGTATTTTACGCCATTCCTGGCGCATCGGCCGCTACTTCTCGGTGGGAACATTATATTCGTCTATAACGTAATATAACCTAACCTAACACATCTAGCACTTCGCTGGTAATGTTTTACAGAATCCCGTTCGTGACGTCAGGTGCATCTCGGTTGGGATATTATATACGTTTATAGCGTTATATATCCTAACCTAAGGCAGGCTATCATCTCGGATGAAGTATTTTACGCCATTCCTGGCGCATCGGCCTCTACTTCTCGGTGGGAACATTATAGTCGTCTATAAAGTAACATAACCTAACCTAACCAATCTAGCCCCTCGCTGGTAATATTTTACAGAATCCCGTTCGTGTCGTCCCGTACGTCTCGATTGGGATATTATATACGTCTATAGCATTATATATCCTAACCTAAGGCAGGCTATCATCTCGGATGAGGTATTTTAAAACATCCATGGCGTATCGGCCCCTACTTCTCGGTGATAACATTATATAGGTCTATAACGTAACATAGCCTAACCTAACCCATCTAGCCCCTCGCTGGTAATATTTTACAGAATCCCGTTCGTGTCGTCCCGTACGTCTCGATTGGGATATTATATACGTCTATAGCGTTATATATCCTAACCTAAGGCAGGCTGACATCTCGGATGTAGTAGTTTACAACATTCCTGGTGTATCGGCCCCTACTTCTCGGTGGGAACATTATATAGGTCTATAACGTAACATAACCTAACCTAACCCATCTAGCCCCTAGCCGGTAATATTTCACAGAATCCCGTTCTCGTCGTCCCGTACGTCTCGGTTGGGACATTATAAACGTCTACAGCGATATATATCCTAACGTAAGGCAGGCTGACATCTCGGATGTAGTAGTTTACAACATTCCTGGTGTATCGGCCCCTACTTCTCGGTGGGAACATTATATAGGTCTATAACGTAACATAACCTAACCTAACACATCTAGCACCTCGCTGGTAATGTTTTACAGAATCCCGTTCGTGACGTCAGGTGCATCTCGGTTGGGATATTATATACGTTTATAGCGTTATATATCCCAACCTAAGGCAGGCTATCATCTCGGATGTAGTACTTTACAACATTCCTGGCGTATCGGCCCCTACTTCTCGGTGGGAACATTATATAGGTCTATAGCGTAACATAATCTAACCTAACCCATCTAGCACCTAGCCGGTAATATTTCACAGAATCCCGTTCTCGTCGTCCCGTACGTCTCGGTTGGGATATTATATACGTCTATAGCGTTATATATCCTAACCTAAGGCAGGCTATCATCTCGGATGAAGTATTTTACGCCATTCCTGGCGCATCGGCCGCTACTTCTCGGTGGGAACATTATATTCGTCTATAACGTAATATAACCTAACCTAACACATCCAGCACCTCGCTGGTAATGTTTTACAGAATCCCGTTCGTGTCGTCCCGTACGTCTCGATTGGGATATTATATACGTCTATAGCGTTATATATCCTAACCTAAGGCAGGCTATCATCTCGGATGAGGTATTTTAAAACATCCATGGCGTATCGGCCGCTACTTCTCGGTGGGAACATTATATTCGTCTATAACGTAATATAACCTAACCTAACACATCTAGTACCTCGCTGGTAATGTTTTACAGAATCCCGTTCGTGTCGTCCCGTACGTCTCGATTGGGATATTATATACGTCTATAGCGTTATATATCCTAACCTAAGGCAGGCTATCATCTCGGATGAGGTATTTTAAAACATCCATGGCGTATCGGCCCCTACTTCTCGGTGGGAACATTATATAGGTCTATAACGTAACATAATCTAACCTAACCCATCTAGCACCTCGCTGGTAATATTTCACAGAATCCCGTTCGCGTCGTCCCGTACGTCTCGGTTGGGATATTATATACGTCTATAGCGTTATATATCCCAACCTAAGGCAGGCTATCATCTCGGATGTAGTACTTTACAACATTCCTGGCGTATCGGCCCCTACTTCTCGGTGGGAACATTATATAGGTCTATAACGTAACATAACCTAACCTAACCCATCTAGCCCCTAGCCGGTAATATTTCACAGAATCCCGTTCTCGTCGTCCCGTACGTCTCGGTTGGGACATTATAAACGTCTACAGCGATATATATCCTAACGTAAGGCAGGCTGACATCTCGGATGTAGTATTTTACGCCATTCCTGGCGCATCGGCCGCTACTTCTCGGTGGGAACATTATATTCGTCTATAACGTAATATAACCTAACCTAACACATCTAGCACTTCGCTGGTAATGTTTTACAGAATCCCGTTCGTGACGTCAGGTGCATCTCGGTTGGGATATTATATACGTTTATAGCGTTATATATCCTAACCTAAGGCAGGCTATCATCTCGGATGAAGTATTTTACGCCATTCCTGGCGCATCGGCCTCTACTTCTCGGTGGGAACATTATAGTCGTCTATAAAGTAACATAACCTAACCTAACCAATCTAGCCCCTCGCTGGTAATATTTTACAGAATCCCGTTCGTGTCGTCCCGTACGTCTCGATTGGGATATTATATACGTCTATAGCATTATATATCCTAACCTAAGGCAGGCTATCATCTCGGATGAGGTATTTTAAAAAATCCATGGCGTATCGGCCCCTACTTCTCGGTGATAACATTATATAGGTCTATAACGTAACATAGCCTAACCTAACCCATCTAGCCCCTCGCTGGTAATATTTTACAGAATCCCGTTCGTGTCGTCCCGTACGTCTCGATTGGGATATTATATACGTCTATAGCGTTATATATCCTAACCTAAGGCAGGCTGACATCTCGGATGTAGTAGTTTACAACATTCCTGGTGTATCGGCCCCTACTTCTCGGTGGGAACATTATATAGGTCTATAACGTAACATAACCTAACCTAACCCATCTAGCCCCTAGCCGGTAATATTTCACAGAATCCCGTTCTCGTCGTCCCGTACGTCTCGGTTGGGACATTATAAACGTCTACAGCGATATATATCCTAACGTAAGGCAGGCTGACATCTCGGATGTAGTAGTTTACAACATTCCTGGTGTATCGGCCCCTACTTCTCGGTGGGAACATTATATAGGTCTATAACGTAACATAACCTAACCTAACACATCTAGCACCTCGCTGGTAATGTTTTACAGAATCCCGTTCGTGACGTCAGGTGCATCTCGGTTGGGATATTATATACGTTTATAGCGTTATATATCCCAACCTAAGGCAGGCTATCATCTCGGATGTAGTACTTTACAACATTCCTGGCGTATCGGCCCCTACTTCTCGGTGGGAACATTATATAGGTCTATAGCGTAACATAATCTAACCTAACCCATCTAGCACCTAGCCGGTAATATTTCACAGAATCCCGTTCTCGTCGTCCCGTACGTCTCGGTTGGGATATTATATACGTCTATAGCGTTATATATCCTAACCTAAGGCAGGCTATCATCTCGGATGAGGTATTTTAAAACATCCATGGCGTATCGGCCCCTACTTCTCGGTGGGAACATTATATAGGTCTATAGCGTAACATAATCTAACCTAACCCATCTAGCCCCTAGCCGGTAATATTTCACAGAATCCCGTTCTCGTCGTCCCGTACGTCTCGGTTGGGATATTATATACGTCTATAGCGTTATATATCCTAACCTAAGGCAGGCTATCATCTCGGATGAAGTATTTTACGCCATTCCTGGCGCATCGGCCGCTACTTCTCGGTGGGAACATTATATTCGTCTATAACGTAATATAACCTAACCTAACACATCTAGCACCTCGCTGGTAATGTTTTACAGAATCCCGTTCGTGTCGTCCCGTACGTCTCGATTGGGATATTATATACGTCTATAGCGTTATATATCCTAACCTAAGGCAGGCTATCATCTCGGATGAGGTATTTTAAAACATCCATGGCGTATCGGCCGCTACTTCTCGGTGGGAACATTATATTCGTCTATAACGTAATATAACCTAACCTAACACATCTAGTACCTCGCTGGTAATGTTTTACAGAATCCCGTTCGTGTCGTCCCGTACGTCTCGATTGGGATATTATATACGTCTATAGCGTTATATATCCTAACCTAAGGCAGGCTATCATCTCGGATGAGGTATTTTAAAACATTCATGGCGTATCGGCCCCTACTTCTCGGTGGGAACATTATATAGGTCTATAACGTAACATAATCTAACCTAACCCATCTAGCACCTCGCTGGTAATATTTCACAGAATCCCGTTCGCGTCGTCCCGTACGTCTCGGTTGGGATATTATATACGTCTATAGCGTTATATATCCCAACCTAAGGCAGGCTATCATCTCGGATGTAGTACTTTACAACATTCCTGGCGTATCGGCCCCTACTTCTCGGTGGGAACATTATATAGGTCTATAGCGTAACATAATCTAACCTAACCCATCTAGCCCCTCGCTGGTAATATTTCACAGAATCCCGTTCTCGTCGTCCCGTACGTCTCGGTTGGGACATTATAAACGTCTACAGCGATATATATCCTAACGTAAGGCAGGCTGACATCTCGGATGTAGTAGTTTACAACATTCCTGGTGTATCGGCCCCTACTTCTCGGTGGGAACATTATATACGTCTATAACGTTATATATCCTAACCTAAGGCAGGCTATCATCTCGGATGAAGTATTTTACGCCATTCCTGGCGCATCGGCCGCTACTTCTCGGTGGGAAAATTATATTCGTCTATAACGTAATATAACCTAACCTAACACATCTAGCACCTCGCTGGTAATGTTTTACAGAATCCCGTTCGTGTCGTCCCGTATGTCTCGATTGGGATATTATATACGTCTATAGCGTTATATATCCTAACCTAAGGCAGGCTATCATCTCGGATGAGGTATTTTAAAACATCCATGGCGTATCGGCCCCTACTTCTCGGTGGGAACATTATATAGGTCTATAACGTAACATAATCTAACCTAACCCATCTAGCACCTCGCTGGTAATATTTCACAGAATCCCGTTCGCGTCGTCCCGTACGTCTCGGTTGGGATATTATATACGTCTATAGCGTTATATATCCCAACCTAAGGCAGGCTATCATCTCGGATGTAGTACTTTACAACATTCCTGGCGTATCGGCCCCTACTTCTCGGTGGGAACATTATATAGGTCTATAGCGTAACATAATCTAACCTAACCCATCTAGCCCCTCGCTGGTAATATTTCACAGAATCCCGTTCGCGTCGTCCCGTACGTCTCGGTTGGGACATTATAAACGTCTACAGCGATATATATCCTAACGTAAGGCAGGCTGACATCTCGGATGTAGTAGTTTACAACATTCCTGGCGTATCGGCCCCTACTTCTCGGTGGGAACATTATATAGGTCTATAGCGTAACATAATCTAACCTAACCCATCTAGCCCCTAGCCGGTAATATTTCACAGAATCCCGTTCTCGTCGTCCCGTACGTCTCGGTTGGGATATTATATACGTCTATAGCGTTATATATCCTAACCTAAGGCAGGCTATCATCTCGGATGAAGTATTTTACGCCATTCCTGGCGCATCGGCCGCTACTTCTCGGTGGGAACATTATATTCGTCTATAACGTAATATAACCTAACCTAACACATCTAGCACCTCGCTGGTAATGTTTTACAGAATCCCGTTCCTGTCGTCCCATACGTCTCGGATGGGACATTATAAACGTCTACAGCGATATATATCCTAACGTAAGGCAGGCTAACATCTCGGATGTAGTATTTTACAACATTCCTGGCGCATCGGCCTCTACTTCTCGGTGGGAACATTATATTGGTCTATAACGTAACATAATCTAACCTAACCCATCTAGCCCCTCGCTGGTAATATTTCACAGAATCCCGTTCGCGTCGTCCCGTACGTCTCGGTTGGGATATTATATACGTCTATAGCGTTATATATCCCAACCTAAGGCAGGCTATCATCTCGGATGCAGTATTTTACAACATTCCTGGCGTATCGGCCCCTACTTCACGGTGGGAACATTATACACGTCTATAACGTAACATAACCTAACCTAGCCCATCTAGCCCCTCGCTGGTAATATTTTACAGAATCCCGTTCGTGTCGTCCCGTTCGTCTCGGTTGGGACATTATAAACGTCTACAGCAATATATCCAAACGTAAGGCAGGCTAACATCTCGGATGTAGTACTTTACAACATTCCTGGCGTATCGGCCCCTACTTCTCGGTGGGAACATTACATAGGTCTATAACGTAACATAATCTAACCTAACCCATCTAGCCTATCGCTGGTAATATTTCACAGAATCCCGTTCGCGTCGTCCCGTACGTCTCGGTTGGGATATTATATACGTCTATAGCGTTATATATCCTAACCTAAGGGAGGCTAACATCTCGGATGCAGTATTTTACGCCATTCCTGGCGTATCGGCCCCTACTTCACGGTGGGAACATTATACACGTCTATAACGTAACATAACCTAACCTAACCCATCTAGCCCCTCGCTGGTAACATTTCACAGAATCCCGTTCGCGTCGTCCCGTACGTCTCGGATGGGACATTGTATACTTCTACAGCGTTATATGTCATAACCTAAGGCAGGCTAACATCTCGGATGTAGTATTTTACAACATTCCTGGCGTATCGGCGCCTACTTCTCGGTGATAACATTATATAGGTCTATAACGTAACATAGCCTAACTTAACCCATCTAGCCCCTCGCTGGCAATATTTTACAGAATCCCGTTCGTGTCGTCCCGTACGTCTCGATTGGGATATTATATACGTCTATAGCGTTATATATCCTAACCTAAGGCAGGCTATCATCACGGATGCAGTATTTTACAACATTCATGGCGTATCGGCTGCTACTTCTCGGTGGGAACATTATGTAGGTCTATAACTTAATATAACCTAACCTAACCCATCTAGCCCCTCGCTGGTAATGTTTTACAGAATCCCGTTCCTGTCGTCCCGTACGTCTCGGTTGGGACATTATAAACGTCTACAGCGATATATATCCTAACGTAAGGCAGGCTGACATCTCGGATGTAGTAGTTTACAACATTCCTGGTGTATCGGCCCCTACTTCTCGGTGGGAACATTATACACGTCTATAACGTAACATAACCTAACCTAACCCATCTAGCCCCTAGCCGGTAATATTTCACAGAATCCCGTTCTCGTCGTCCCGTAAGTCTCGGTTGGGATATTATATACGTCTATAGCGCTATATATCCTAACCTAAGGCAGGCTATCATCTCGGATGTAGTATTTTACAACATTCCTGGCGTATCGGCCCCTACTTCTCGGTGGGAACATTATATAGGTCTATAGCGTAACATAATCTAACCTAACCCATCTAGCCCCTCGCTGGTAATATTTCACAGAATCCCGTTCGCGTCGTCCCGTACGTCTCGGTTGGGACATTATAAACGTCTACAGCGATATATATCCTAACGTAAGGCAGGCTGACATCTCGGATGTAGTAGTTTACAACATTCCTGGTGTATCGGCCCCTACTTCTCGGTGGGAACATTATATAGGTCTATAACGTAACATAACCTAACCTAACACATCTAGCACATCGCTGGTAATGTTTTACAGAATCCCGTTCGTGACGTCAGGTGCATCTCGGTTGGGATATTATATACGTTTATAGCGTTATATATCCCAACCTAAGGCAGGCTATCATCTCGGATGTAGTACTTTACAACATTCCCGGCGTATCGGCCCCTACTTCTCGGTGGGAACATTATATAGGTCTATAGCGTAACATAATCTAACTTAACCCATCTAGCCCCTAGCCGGTAATATTTCACAGAATCCCGTTCTCGTCGTCCCGTACGTCTCGGTTGGGATATTATATACGTCTATTGCGCTATATATCCTAACCTAAGGCAGGCTATCATCTCGGATGAAGTATTTTACGCCATTCCTGGCGCATCGGCCGCTACTTCTCGGTGGGAACATTATATTCGTCTATAACGTAATATAACCTAACCTAACACATCTAGCACTTCGCTGGTAATGTTTTACAGAATCCCGTTCGTGACGTCAGGTGCATCTCGGTTGGGATATTATATACGTTTATAGCGTTATATATCCTAACCTAAGGCAGGCTATCATCTCGGATGAAGTATTTTACGCCATTCCTGGCGCATCGGCCTCTACTTCTCGGTGGGAACATTATAGTCGTCTATAAAGTAACATAACCTAACCTAACCAATCTAGCCCCTCGCTGGTAATATTTTACAGAATCCCGTTCGTGTCGTCCCGTACGTCTCGATTGGGATATTATATACGTCTATAGCATTATATATCCTAACCTAAGGCAGGCTATCATCTCGGATGAGGTATTTTAAAACATCCATGGCGTATCGGCCCCTACTTCTCGGTGATAACATTATATAGGTCTATAACGTAACATAGCCTAACCTAACCCATCTAGCCCCTCGCTGGTAATATTTTACAGAATCCCGTTCGTGTCGTCCCGTACGTCTCGATTGGGATATTATATACGTCTATAGCGTTATATATCCTAACCTAAGGCAGGCTGACATCTCGGATGTAGTAGTTTACAACATTCCTGGTGTATCGGCCCCTACTTCTCGGTGGGAACATTATATAGGTCTATAACGTAACATAACCTAACCTAACCCATCTAGCCCCTAGCCGGTAATATTTCACAGAATCCCGTTCTCGTCGTCCCGTACGTCTCGGTTGGGACATTATAAACGTCTACAGCGATATATATCCTAACGTAAGGCAGGCTGACATCTCGGATGTAGTAGTTTACAACATTCCTGGTGTATCGGCCCCTACTTCTCGGTGGGAACATTATATAGGTCTATAACGTAACATAACCTAACCTAACACATCTAGCACCTCGCTGGTAATGTTTTACAGAATCCCGTTCGTGACGTCAGGTGCATCTCGGTTGGGATATTATATACGTTTATAGCGTTATATATCCCAACCTAAGGCAGGCTATCATCTCGGATGTAGTACTTTACAACATTCCTGGCGTATCGGCCCCTACTTCTCGGTGGGAACATTATATAGGTCTATAGCGTAACATAATCTAACCTAACCCATCTAGCACCTAGCCGGTAATATTTCACAGAATCCCGTTCTCGTCGTCCCGTACGTCTCGGTTGGGATATTATATACGTCTATAGCGTTATATATCCTAACCTAAGGCAGGCTATCATCTCGGATGAAGTATTTTACGCCATTCCTGGCGCATCGGCCGCTACTTCTCGGTGGGAACATTATATTCGTCTATAACGTAATATAACCTAACCTAACACATCCAGCACCTCGCTGGTAATGTTTTACAGAATCCCGTTCGTGTCGTCCCGTACGTCTCGATTGGGATATTATATACGTCTATAGCGTTATATATCCTAACCTAAGGCAGGCTATCATCTCGGATGAGGTATTTTAAAACATCCATGGCGTATCGGCCGCTACTTCTCGGTGGGAACATTATATTCGTCTATAACGTAATATAACCTAACCTAACACATCTAGTACCTCGCTGGTAATGTTTTACAGAATCCCGTTCGTGTCGTCCCGTACGTCTCGATTGGGATATTATATACGTCTATAGCGTTATATATCCTAACCTAAGGCAGGCTATCATCTCGGATGAGGTATTTTAAAACATCCATGGCGTATCGGCCCCTACTTCTCGGTGGGAACATTATATAGGTCTATAACGTAACATAATCTAACCTAACCCATCTAGCACCTCGCTGGTAATATTTCACAGAATCCCGTTCGCGTCGTCCCGTACGTCTCGGTTGGGATATTATATACGTCTATAGCGTTATATATCCCAACCTAAGGCAGGCTATCATCTCGGATGTAGTACTTTACAACATTCCTGGCGTATCGGCCCCTACTTCTCGGTGGGAACATTATATAGGTCTATAACGTAACATAACCTAACCTAACCCATCTAGCCCCTAGCCGGTAATATTTCACAGAATCCCGTTCTCGTCGTCCCGTACGTCTCGGTTGGGACATTATAAACGTCTACAGCGATATATATCCTAACGTAAGGCAGGCTGACATCTCGGATGTAGTATTTTACGCCATTCCTGGCGCATCGGCCGCTACTTCTCGGTGGGAACATTATATTCGTCTATAACGTAATATAACCTAACCTAACACATCTAGCACTTCGCTGGTAATGTTTTACAGAATCCCGTTCGTGACGTCAGGTGCATCTCGGTTGGGATATTATATACGTTTATAGCGTTATATATCCTAACCTAAGGCAGGCTATCATCTCGGATGAAGTATTTTACGCCATTCCTGGCGCATCGGCCTCTACTTCTCGGTGGGAACATTATAGTCGTCTATAAAGTAACATAACCTAACCTAACCAATCTAGCCCCTCGCTGGTAATATTTTACAGAATCCCGTTCGTGTCGTCCCGTACGTCTCGATTGGGATATTATATACGTCTATAGCATTATATATCCTAACCTAAGGCAGGCTATCATCTCGGATGAGGTATTTTAAAAAATCCATGGCGTATCGGCCCCTACTTCTCGGTGATAACATTATATAGGTCTATAACGTAACATAGCCTAACCTAACCCATCTAGCCCCTCGCTGGTAATATTTTACAGAATCCCGTTCGTGTCGTCCCGTACGTCTCGATTGGGATATTATATACGTCTATAGCGTTATATATCCTAACCTAAGGCAGGCTGACATCTCGGATGTAGTAGTTTACAACATTCCTGGTGTATCGGCCCCTACTTCTCGGTGGGAACATTATATAGGTCTATAACGTAACATAACCTAACCTAACCCATCTAGCCCCTAGCCGGTAATATTTCACAGAATCCCGTTCTCGTCGTCCCGTACGTCTCGGTTGGGACATTATAAACGTCTACAGCGATATATATCCTAACGTAAGGCAGGCTGACATCTCGGATGTAGTAGTTTACAACATTCCTGGTGTATCGGCCCCTACTTCTCGGTGGGAACATTATATAGGTCTATAACGTAACATAACCTAACCTAACACATCTAGCACCTCGCTGGTAATGTTTTACAGAATCCCGTTCGTGACGTCAGGTGCATCTCGGTTGGGATATTATATACGTTTATAGCGTTATATATCCCAACCTAAGGCAGGCTATCATCTCGGATGTAGTACTTTACAACATTCCTGGCGTATCGGCCCCTACTTCTCGGTGGGAACATTATATAGGTCTATAGCGTAACATAATCTAACCTAACCCATCTAGCACCTAGCCGGTAATATTTCACAGAATCCCGTTCTCGTCGTCCCGTACGTCTCGGTTGGGATATTATATACGTCTATAGCGTTATATATCCTAACCTAAGGCAGGCTATCATCTCGGATGAGGTATTTTAAAACATCCATGGCGTATCGGCCCCTACTTCTCGGTGGGAACATTATATAGGTCTATAGCGTAACATAATCTAACCTAACCCATCTAGCCCCTAGCCGGTAATATTTCACAGAATCCCGTTCTCGTCGTCCCGTACGTCTCGGTTGGGATATTATATACGTCTATAGCGTTATATATCCTAACCTAAGGCAGGCTATCATCTCGGATGAAGTATTTTACGCCATTCCTGGCGCATCGGCCGCTACTTCTCGGTGGGAACATTATATTCGTCTATAACGTAATATAACCTAACCTAACACATCTAGCACCTCGCTGGTAATGTTTTACAGAATCCCGTTCGTGTCGTCCCGTACGTCTCGATTGGGATATTATATACGTCTATAGCGTTATATATCCTAACCTAAGGCAGGCTATCATCTCGGATGAGGTATTTTAAAACATCCATGGCGTATCGGCCGCTACTTCTCGGTGGGAACATTATATTCGTCTATAACGTAATATAACCTAACCTAACACATCTAGTACCTCGCTGGTAATGTTTTACAGAATCCCGTTCGTGTCGTCCCGTACGTCTCGATTGGGATATTATATACGTCTATAGCGTTATATATCCTAACCTAAGGCAGGCTATCATCTCGGATGAGGTATTTTAAAACATTCATGGCGTATCGGCCCCTACTTCTCGGTGGGAACATTATATAGGTCTATAACGTAACATAATCTAACCTAACCCATCTAGCACCTCGCTGGTAATATTTCACAGAATCCCGTTCGCGTCGTCCCGTACGTCTCGGTTGGGATATTATATACGTCTATAGCGTTATATATCCCAACCTAAGGCAGGCTATCATCTCGGATGTAGTACTTTACAACATTCCTGGCGTATCGGCCCCTACTTCTCGGTGGGAACATTATATAGGTCTATAGCGTAACATAATCTAACCTAACCCATCTAGCCCCTCGCTGGTAATATTTCACAGAATCCCGTTCTCGTCGTCCCGTACGTCTCGGTTGGGACATTATAAACGTCTACAGCGATATATATCCTAACGTAAGGCAGGCTGACATCTCGGATGTAGTAGTTTACAACATTCCTGGTGTATCGGCCCCTACTTCTCGGTGGGAACATTATATACGTCTATAACGTTATATATCCTAACCTAAGGCAGGCTATCATCTCGGATGAAGTATTTTACGCCATTCCTGGCGCATCGGCCGCTACTTCTCGGTGGGAAAATTATATTCGTCTATAACGTAATATAACCTAACCTAACACATCTAGCACCTCGCTGGTAATGTTTTACAGAATCCCGTTCGTGTCGTCCCGTATGTCTCGATTGGGATATTATATACGTCTATAGCGTTATATATCCTAACCTAAGGCAGGCTATCATCTCGGATGAGGTATTTTAAAACATCCATGGCGTATCGGCCCCTACTTCTCGGTGGGAACATTATATAGGTCTATAACGTAACATAATCTAACCTAACCCATCTAGCACCTCGCTGGTAATATTTCACAGAATCCCGTTCGCGTCGTCCCGTACGTCTCGGTTGGGATATTATATACGTCTATAGCGTTATATATCCCAACCTAAGGCAGGCTATCATCTCGGATGTAGTACTTTACAACATTCCTGGCGTATCGGCCCCTACTTCTCGGTGGGAACATTATATAGGTCTATAGCGTAACATAATCTAACCTAACCCATCTAGCCCCTCGCTGGTAATATTTCACAGAATCCCGTTCGCGTCGTCCCGTACGTCTCGGTTGGGACATTATAAACGTCTACAGCGATATATATCCTAACGTAAGGCAGGCTGACATCTCGGATGTAGTAGTTTACAACATTCCTGGCGTATCGGCCCCTACTTCTCGGTGGGAACATTATATAGGTCTATAGCGTAACATAATCTAACCTAACCCATCTAGCCCCTAGCCGGTAATATTTCACAGAATCCCGTTCTCGTCGTCCCGTACGTCTCGGTTGGGATATTATATACGTCTATAGCGTTATATATCCTAACCTAAGGCAGGCTATCATCTCGGATGAAGTATTTTACGCCATTCCTGGCGCATCGGCCGCTACTTCTCGGTGGGAACATTATATTCGTCTATAACGTAATATAACCTAACCTAACACATCTAGCACCTCGCTGGTAATGTTTTACAGAATCCCGTTCCTGTCGTCCCATACGTCTCGGATGGGACATTATAAACGTCTACAGCGATATATATCCTAACGTAAGGCAGGCTAACATCTCGGATGTAGTATTTTACAACATTCCTGGCGCATCGGCCTCTACTTCTCGGTGGGAACATTATATTGGTCTATAACGTAACATAATCTAACCTAACCCATCTAGCCCCTCGCTGGTAATATTTCACAGAATCCCGTTCGCGTCGTCCCGTACGTCTCGGTTGGGATATTATATACGTCTATAGCGTTATATATCCCAACCTAAGGCAGGCTATCATCTCGGATGCAGTATTTTACAACATTCCTGGCGTATCGGCCCCTACTTCACGGTGGGAACATTATACACGTCTATAACGTAACATAACCTAACCTAGCCCATCTAGCCCCTCGCTGGTAATATTTTACAGAATCCCGTTCGTGTCGTCCCGTTCGTCTCGGTTGGGATATTATATACGTCTATAGCGTTATATATCCTAACCTAAGGCAGGCTATCATCTCAGATGCTGTATTTTACAACATTGCTGGCGTATCGGCCCCTACTTCTCGGTGGGAACATTATACACGTCTATAACGTAACATAACCTAACCTAGCCCATCTAGCCCCACGCTGGTAATGTTTTACAGAATCCCGTTCCTGTCGTCCCGTACGTCTCGATTGGGATATTATATACGTCTATAGCGTTATATATCCTAACCTAAGGCAGGCTATCATCACGGATGCAGTAATTTACAACATTCATGGCGTATCGGCTCCTACTTCTCGGTGGGAACATTATGTAGGTCTATAACTTAATATAACCTAACCTAACACATCCAGCACCTCGCTGGTAATGTTTTACAGAATCCCGTTCGCGTCTTCCCGTTCGTCTCGGTTGGGATATTATATACGTCTATAGCGTTATATATCCTAACCTAAGGCAGACTAACATCTCGGATGCAGTATTTTACGCCATTCCTGGCGCATCGGCCTCTACTTCTCGGTGGGAACATTATATAGGTCTATAACGTAACATAATCTAACCTAACCCATCTAGCCCCTCGCTGGTAATATTTCACAAAATCCCGTTCGCGTCGTCCCGTACGTCTCGGTTGGGATATTATATACGTCTATAGCGTTATATATCCCAACCTAAGGCAGGCTATCATCTCGGATGCAGTATTTTAGAACATTCCTGGCGTATCGGCCCCTACTTCACGGTGGGAACATTATACACGTCTATAACGTAACATAACCTAACCTAGCCCATCTAGGCCCTCGCTGGTAATATTTTACAGAATCCCGTTCGTGTCGTCCCGTTCGTCTCGGTTGGGATATTATATACGTCTATAGCGTTATATATCCTAACCTAAGGCAGGCTATCATCTCAGATGCAGTATTTTACAACATTGCTGGCGTATCGGCCCCTACTTCTCGGTGGGAACATTATACACGTCTATAACGTAACATAACCTAACCTAACCCATCTAGCCCCACGCTGGTAATGTTTTACAGAATCCCGTTCCTGTCGTCCCGTACGTCTCGGTTGGGACATTGTATACGTCTACAGCATTATATATCCTAACCTAAGGCAGGCTATCATCTCGGATGCAGTATTTTACAACATTCCTGGCGCGTGGCCTCTACTTCTCGGTGGGAACATTATGGTCGTCTATAACGTAATATAACCTAACCTAACACATCTAGCCCATCGCTGGTAACGTTTTACAGAATCCCGTTCCTGTCGTCCCGTACGTCTCGGATGGGACATTATAAACGTCTACAGCGATATATATCCTAACGTAAGGCAGGCTAACATCTCGGATGTAGTATTTTACAACATTCCTGGCGCATCGGCCTCTACTTCTCGGTGGGAACATTATATAGGTCTATAACGTAACATAATCTAACCTAACCCATCTAGCACCTCGCTGGTAATATTTCACAGAATCCCGTTCGCGTCGTCCCGTACGTCTCGGTTGGGATATTATATACGTCTATAGCGTTATATATCCCAACCTAAGGCAGGCTATCATCTCGGATGCAGTATTTTACAACATTCCTGGCGTATCGGCCCCTACTTCACGGTGGGAACATTATACACGTCTATAACGTAACATAACCTAACCTAGCCCATCTAGCCCCTCGCTGGTAATATTTTAAAGAATCCCGTTCGTGTCGTCCCGTTCGTCTCGGTTGGGATATTATATACGTCTATAGCGTTATATATCCTAACCTAAGGCAGGCGATCATCTCAGATGCAGTATTTTACAACATTGCTGGCCTATCGGCCCCTACTTCTCGGTCGGAACATTATATACGTCTATTACGTATCAGAATCTAACCTAACCCATTTAGCCCCTCGCTGGTAATGTTTTACAGAATCCCGTTCCTGTCGTCCCGTACGTCTCGGTTGGGACATTATAAACGTCTACTGCGATATATATCCTAACCTACGGCAGCCTATCATCTCGGATGAGGTATTTTACGCCATTCCTGGCGTATCGGCCGCCACTTCACGTTGGGAACATTATACACGTCTATAGCGTAGCATAACCTAACCTAACCCATCTAGCCCCTCGCTGGTAATATTTTACAGAATCCCGTTCCTGTCGTCCCGTACGTCTCGGTTGGGACATTATAAACGTCTACAGCAATATATCCAAACGTAAGGCAGGCTAACATCTCGGATGTAGTACTTTACAACATTCCTGGCGTATCGGCCCCTACTTCTCGGTGGGAACATTACATAGGTCTATAACGTAACATAATCTAACCTAACCCATCTAGCCTATCGCTGGTAATATTTCACAGAATCCCGTTCGCGTCGTCCCGTACGTCTCGGTTGGGATATTATATACGTCTATAGCGTTATATATCCTAACCTAAGGGAGGCTAACATCTCGGATGCAGTATTTTACGCCATTCCTGGCGTATCGGCCCCTACTTCACGGTGGGAACATTATACACGTCTATAACGTAACATAACCTAACCTAACCCATCTAGCCCCTCGCTGGTAACATTTCACAGAATCCCGTTCGCGTCGTCCCGTACGTCTCGGATGGGACATTGTATACTTCTACAGCGTTATATGTCATAACCTAAGGCAGGCTAACATCTCGGATGTAGTATTTTACAACATTCCTGGCGTATCGGCGCCTACTTCTCGGTGATAACATTATATAGGTCTATAACGTAACATAGCCTAACTTAACCCATCTAGCCCCTCGCTGGCAATATTTTACAGAATCCCGTTCGTGTCGTCCCGTACGTCTCGATTGGGATATTATATACGTCTATAGCGTTATATATCCTAACCTAAGGCAGGCTATCATCACGGATGCAGTATTTTACAACGTTCATGGCGTATCGGCTGCTACTTCTCGGTGGGAACATTATGTAGGTCTATAACTTAATATAACCTAACCTAACCCATCTAGCCCCTCGCTGGTAATGTTTTACAGAATCCCGTTCCTGTCGTCCCGTACGTCTCGGTTGGGACATTATAAACGTCTACAGCGATATATATCCTAACGTAAGGCAGGCTGACATCTCGGATGTAGTAGTTTACAACATTCCTGGTGTATCGGCCCCTACTTCTCGGTGGGAACATTATACACGTCTATAACGTAACATAACCTAACCTAACCCATCTAGCCCCTAGCCGGTAATATTTCACAGAATCCCGTTCTCGTCGTCCCGTAAGTCTCGGTTGGGATATTATATACGTCTATAGCGCTATATATCCTAACCTAAGGCAGGCTATCATCTCGGATGTAGTATTTTACAACATTCCTGGCGTATCGGCCCCTACTTCTCGGTGGGAACATTATATAGGTCTATAGCGTAACATAATCTAACCTAACCCATCTAGCCCCTCGCTGGTAATATTTCACAGAATCCCGTTCGCGTCGTCCCGTACGTCTCGGTTGGGACATTATAAACGTCTACAGCGATATATATCCTAACGTAAGGCAGGCTGACATCTCGGATGTAGTAGTTTACAACATTCCTGGTGTATCGGCCCCTACTTCTCGGTGGGAACATTATATAGGTCTATAACGTAACATAACCTAACCTAACACATCTAGCACATCGCTGGTAATGTTTTACAGAATCCCGTTCGCGTCTTCCCGTACGTCTCGGTTGGGATATTATATACGTCTATAGCGTTATATATCCTAACCTATGGCAGGCTAACATCTCGAATGCAGTATTTTACGCCATTCCTGGCGTATCTGCCCCTACTTCACGGTGGGAACATTATACACGTCTATAACGTAACATAACCTAACCTAACCCATCTAGCCCCTAGCCGGTAATATTTCACTGAATCCCGTTCGCGTCGTCCCGTACGTCTTGGTTGGGATATTATATACGTCTATAGCGTTATATATCCTAACCTAAGGCAGGCTATCATCTCGGATGAAGTATTTTACGCCATTCCTGGTGCATCGGCCTCTACTTCTCGGTGGGAACATTATAGTCGTCTATAAAGTAACATAACCTAACCTAACCCATCTAGCCCCTCGCTGGTAATATTTTACAGAATCCCGTTCGTGTCGTCCCGTACGTCTCGATTGGGATATTATATACGTCTATAGCGTTATATATCCTAACCTAAGGCAGGCTATCATCTCGGATGCAGTATTTTACAACATTCCTGGCATATCGGCCCCTACTTCTCGGTGGGTACATTATATCCATCTATTACATATCAGAATCTAACCTAACCCATCTAGTCCCTCGCTGGTAATGTTTTACAGAATCCCGTTCCTGTCGTCCCGTACGTCTCGGTTGGGACATTATAAACGTCTACAGCGATATATATCCTAACGTAAGGCAGGCTGACATCTCGGATGTAGTACTTTACAACATTCCTGGCGTATCGGCCCCTACTTCTCGGTGGGAACATTATATAGGTCTATAGCGTAACATAATCTAACCTAACCCATCTAGCCCCTAGCCGGTAATATTTCACAGAATCCCGTTCGCGTCGTCCCGTACGTCTCGGTTGGGATATTATATACGTCTATAGCGTTATATATCCTAACCTAAGGCAGGCTATCATCTCGGATGAAGTATTTTACGCCATTCCTGGCGCATCGGCCGCTACTTCTCGGTGGGAACATTATATTCGTCTATAACGTAATATAACCTAACCTAACAAATCTAGCACCTCGCTGGTAATGTTTTACAGAATCCCGTTCCTGTCGTCCCATACGTCTCGGATGGGACATTATAAACGTCTACAGCGATATATATCCTAACGTAAGGCAGGCTAACATCTCGGATGTAGTATTTTACAACATTCCTGGCGCATCGGCCTCTACTTCTCGGTGGGAACATTATATTGGTCTATAACGTAACATAATCTAACCTAACCCATCTAGCCCCTCGCTGGTAATATTTCACAGAATCCCGTTCGCGTCGTCCCGTACGTCTCGGTTGGGATATTATATACGTCTATAGCGTTATATATCCCAACCTAAGGCAGGCTATCATCTCGGATGCAGTATTTTACAACATTCCTGGCGTATCGGCCCCTACTTCACGGTGGGAACATTATACACGTCTATAACGTAACATAACCTAACCTAGCCCATCTAGCCCCTCGCTGGTAATATTTTACAGAATCCCGTTCGTGTCGTCCCGTTCGTCTCGGTTGGGATATTATATACGTCTATAGCGTTATATATCCTAACCTAAGGCAGGCTATCATCTCAGATGCTGTATTTTACAACATTGCTGGCGTATCGGCCCCTACTTCTCGGTGGGAACATTATACACGTCTATAACGTAACATAACCTAACCTAGCCCATCTAGCCCCACGCTGGTAATGTTTTACAGAATCCCGTTCCTGTCGTCCCGTACGTCTCGATTGGGATATTATATACGTCTATAGCGTTATATATCCTAACCTAAGGCAGGCTATCATCACGGATGCAGTAATTTACAACATTCATGGCGTATCGGCTCCTACTTCTCGGTGGGAACATTATGTAGGTCTATAACTTAATATAACCTAACCTAACACATCCAGCACCTCGCTGGTAATGTTTTACAGAATCCCGTTCGCGTCTTCCCGTTCGTCTCGGTTGGGATATTATATACGTCTATAGCGTTATATATCCTAACCTAAGGCAGACTAACATCTCGGATGCAGTATTTTACGCCATTCCTGGCGCATCGGCCTCTACTTCTCGGTGGGAACATTATATAGGTCTATAACGTAACATAATCTAACCTAACCCATCTAGCCCCTCGCTGGTAATATTTCACAAAATCCCGTTCGCGTCGTCCCGTACGTCTCGGTTGGGATATTATATACGTCTATAGCGTTATATATCCCAACCTAAGGCAGGCTATCATCTCGGATGCAGTATTTTAGAACATTCCTGGCGTATCGGCCCCTACTTCACGGTGGGAACATTATACACGTCTATAACGTAACATAACCTAACCTAGCCCATCTAGGCCCTCGCTGGTAATATTTTACAGAATCCCGTTCGTGTCGTCCCGTTCGTCTCGGTTGGGATATTATATACGTCTATAGCGTTATATATCCTAACCTAAGGCAGGCTATCATCTCAGATGCAGTATTTTACAACATTGCTGGCGTATCGGCCCCTACTTCTCGGTGGGAACATTATACACGTCTATAACGTAACATAACCTAACCTAACCCATCTAGCCCCACGCTGGTAATGTTTTACAGAATCCCGTTCCTGTCGTCCCGTACGTCTCGGTTGGGACATTGTATACGTCTACAGCATTATATATCCTAACCTAAGGCAGGCTATCATCTCGGATGCAGTATTTTACAACATTCCTGGCGCGTGGCCTCTACTTCTCGGTGGGAACATTATGGTCGTCTATAACGTAATATAACCTAACCTAACACATCTAGCCCATCGCTGGTAACGTTTTACAGAATCCCGTTCCTGTCGTCCCGTACGTCTCGGATGGGACATTATAAACGTCTACAGCGATATATATCCTAACGTAAGGCAGGCTAACATCTCGGATGTAGTATTTTACAACATTCCTGGCGCATCGGCCTCTACTTCTCGGTGGGAACATTATATAGGTCTATAACGTAACATAATCTAACCTAACCCATCTAGCACCTCGCTGGTAATATTTCACAGAATCCCGTTCGCGTCGTCCCGTACGTCTCGGTTGGGATATTATATACGTCTATAGCGTTATATATCCCAACCTAAGGCAGGCTATCATCTCGGATGCAGTATTTTACAACATTCCTGGCGTATCGGCCCCTACTTCACGGTGGGAACATTATACACGTCTATAACGTAACATAACCTAACCTAGCCCATCTAGCCCCTCGCTGGTAATATTTTAAAGAATCCCGTTCGTGTCGTCCCGTTCGTCTCGGTTGGGATATTATATACGTCTATAGCGTTATATATCCTAACCTAAGGCAGGCGATCATCTCAGATGCAGTATTTTACAACATTGCTGGCCTATCGGCCCCTACTTCTCGGTCGGAACATTATATACGTCTATTACGTATCAGAATCTAACCTAACCCATTTAGCCCCTCGCTGGTAATGTTTTACAGAATCCCGTTCCTGTCGTCCCGTACGTCTCGGTTGGGACATTATAAACGTCTACTGCGATATATATCCTAACCTAAGGCAGCCTATCATCTCGGATGAGGTATTTTACGCCATTCCTGGCGTATCGGCCGCCACTTCACGTTGGGAACATTATACACGTCTATAGCGTAGCATAACCTAACCTAACCCATCTAGCCCCTCGCTGGTAATATTTTACAGAATCCCGTTCCTGTCGTCCCGTACGTCTCGGTTGGGACATTATAAACGTCTACAGCAATATATCCAAACGTAAGGCAGGCTAACATCTCGGATGTAGTACTTTACAACATTCCTGGCGTATCGGCCCCTACTTCTCGGTGGGAACATTACATAGGTCTATAACGTAACATAATCTAACCTAACCCATCTAGCCTATCGCTGGTAATATTTCACAGAATCCCGTTCGCGTCGTCCCGTACGTCTCGGTTGGGATATTATATACGTCTATAGCGTTATATATCCTAACCTAAGGGAGGCTAACATCTCGGATGCAGTATTTTACGCCATTCCTGGCGTATCGGCCCCTACTTCACGGTGGGAACATTATACACGTCTATAACGTAACATAACCTAACCTAACCCATCTAGCCCCTCGCTGGTAACATTTCACAGAATCCCGTTCGCGTCGTCCCGTACGTCTCGGATGGGACATTGTATACTTCTACAGCGTTATATGTCATAACCTAAGGCAGGCTAACATCTCGGATGTAGTATTTTACAACATTCCTGGCGTATCGGCGCCTACTTCTCGGTGATAACATTATATAGGTCTATAACGTAACATAGCCTAACTTAACCCATCTAGCCCCTCGCTGGCAATATTTTACAGAATCCCGTTCGTGTCGTCCCGTACGTCTCGATTGGGATATTATATACGTCTATAGCGTTATATATCCTAACCTAAGGCAGGCTATCATCACGGATGCAGTATTTTACAACATTCATGGCGTATCGGCTGCTACTTCTCGGTGGGAACATTATGTAGGTCTATAACTTAATATAACCTAACCTAACCCATCTAGCCCCTCGCTGGTAATGTTTTACAGAATCCCGTTCCTGTCGTCCCGTACGTCTCGGTTGGGACATTATAAACGTCTACAGCGATATATATCCTAACGTAAGGCAGGCTGACATCTCGGATGTAGTAGTTTACAACATTCCTGGTGTATCGGCCCCTACTTCTCGGTGGGAACATTATACACGTCTATAACGTAACATAACCTAACCTAACCCATCTAGCCCCTAGCCGGTAATATTTCACAGAATCCCGTTCTCGTCGTCCCGTAAGTCTCGGTTGGGATATTATATACGTCTATAGCGCTATATATCCTAACCTAAGGCAGGCTATCATCTCGGATGTAGTATTTTACAACATTCCTGGCGTATCGGCCCCTACTTCTCGGTGGGAACATTATATAGGTCTATAGCGTAACATAATCTAACCTAACCCATCTAGCCCCTCGCTGGTAATATTTCACAGAATCCCGTTCGCGTCGTCCCGTACGTCTCGGTTGGGACATTATAAACGTCTACAGCGATATATATCCTAACGTAAGGCAGGCTGACATCTCGGATGTAGTAGTTTACAACATTCCTGGTGTATCGGCCCCTACTTCTCGGTGGGAACATTATATAGGTCTATAACGTAACATAACCTAACCTAACACATCTAGCACATCGCTGGTAATGTTTTACAGAATCCCGTTCGCGTCTTCCCGTACGTCTCGGTTGGGATATTATATACGTCTATAGCGTTATATATCCTAACCTATGGCAGGCTAACATCTCGGATGCAGTATTTTACGCCATTCCTGGCGTATCTGCCCCTACTTCACGGTGGGAACATTATACACGTCTATAACGTAACATAACCTAACCTAACCCATCTAGCCCCTAGCCGGTAATATTTCACTGAATCCCGTTCGCGTCGTCCCGTACGTCTTGGTTGGGATATTATATACGTCTATAGCGTTATATATCCTAACCTAAGGCAGGCTATCATCTCGGATGAAGTATTTTACGCCATTCCTGGTGCATCGGCCTCTACTTCTCGGTGGGAACATTATAGTCGTCTATAAAGTAACATAACCTAACCTAACCCATCTAGCCCCTCGCTGGTAATATTTTACAGAATCCCGTTCGTGTCGTCCCGTACGTCTCGATTGGGATATTATATACGTCTATAGCGTTATATATCCTAACCTAAGGCAGGCTATCATCTCGGATGCAGTATTTTACAACATTCCTGGCATATCGGCCCCTACTTCTCGGTGGGTACATTATATCCATCTATTACATATCAGAATCTAACCTAACCCATCTAGCCCCTCGCTGGTAATGTTTTACAGAATCCCGTTCCTGTCGTCCCGTACGTCTCGGTTGGGACATTATAAACGTCTACAGCGATATATATCCTAACGTAAGGCAGGCTGACATCTCGGATGTAGTAGTTTACAACATTCCTGGTGTATCGGCCCCTACTTCTCGGTGGGAACATTATATAGGTCTATAACGTAACATAACCTAACCTAACCCATCTAGCCCCTAGCCGGTAATATTTCACAGAATCCCGTTCTCGTCGTCCCGTACGTCTCGGTTGGGATATTATATACGTCTATTGCGCTATATATCCTAACCTAAGGCAGGCTATCATCTCGGATGTAGTATTTTACAACATTCCTGGCGTATCGGCCCCTACTTCTCGGTGGGAACATTATATAGGTCTATAGCGTAACATAACCTAACCTAACCCATCTAGCCCCTCGCTGGTAATATTTTACAGAATCCCGTTCGTGTCGTCCCGTACGTCTCGATTGGGATATTATATACGTCTATAGCGTTATATATCCTAACCTAAGGCAGGCTATCATCTCGGATGCAGTATTTTACAACATTCCTGGTGTATCGGCCCCTACTTCTCGGTGGGAACATTATATAGGTCTATAACGTAACATAACCTAACCTAACACATCTAGCACCTCGCTGGTAATGTTTTACAGAATCCCGTTCGTGACGTCAGGTGCATCTCGGTTGGGATATTATATACGTTTATAGCGTTATATATCCCAACCTAAGGCAGGCTATCATCTCGGATGTAGTACTTTACAACATTCCCGGCGTATCGGCCCCTACTTCTCGGTGGGAACATTATATAGGTCTATAGCGTAACATAATCTAACCTAACCCATCTAGCCCCTAGCCGGTAATATTTCACAGAATCCCGTTCTCGTCGTCCCGTACGTCTCGGTTGGGATATTATATACGTCTATTGCGCTATATATCCTAACCTAAGGCAGGCTATCATCTCGGATGAAGTATTTTACGCCATTCCTGGCGCATCGGCCGCTACTTCTCGGTGGGAACATTATATTCGTCTATAACGTAATATAACCTAACCTAACACATCTAGCACCTCGCTGGTAATGTTTTACAGAATCCCGTTCGTGACGTCCCGTACATCTCGGTTGGGATATTATATACGTCTATAGCGTTATGTATCCTGACCTAAGGCAGGCTATCATCTCGGATGTAGTATTTTACAACGTTCCAGGCGTATCGGCGCCTACTTCTCGGTGATAACATTATATAGGTCTATAACGTAATATAACCTAACCTAACACATCTAGCCCCTCGCTGGTAACGTTTTACAGAATCCCGTTCCTGTCGTCCCGTACGTCTCGATTGGGATATTATATACGTCTATAGCGTTATATATCCTAACCTAAGGCAGGCTATCATCACGGATGCAGTATTTTACAACATTCATGGCGTATCGGCTCCTACTTCTCGGTGGGAACATTATGTAGGTCTATAACTTAATATAACCTAACCTAACACATCCAGCACATCGCTGGTAATGTTTTACAGAATCCCGTTCGCGTCTTCCCGTTCGTCTCGGTTGGGATATTATATACGTCTATAGCGTTATATATCCTAACCTAAGGCAGACTAACATCTCGGATGCAGTATTTTACGCCATTCCTGGCGCATCGGCCTCTACTTCTCGGTGGGAACATTATATAGGTCTATAACGTAACATAATCTAACCTAACCCATCTAGCCCCTCGCTGGTAATATTTCACAAAATCCCGTTCGCGTCGTCCCGTACGTCTCGGTTGGGATATTATATACGTCTATAGCGTTATATATCCCAACCTAAGGCAGGCTATCATCTCGGATGCAGTATTTTAGAACATTCCTGGCGTATCGGCCCCTACTTCACGGTGGGAACATTATACACGTCTATAACGTAACATAACCTAACCTAGCCCATCTAGGCCCTCGCTGGTAATATTTTACAGAATCCCGTTCGTGTCGTCCCGTTCGTCTCGGTTGGGATATTATATACGTCTATAGCGTTATATATCCTAACCTAAGGCAGGCTATCATCTCAGATGCAGTATTTTACAACATTGCTGGCGTATCGGCCCCTACTTCTCGGTGGGAACATTATACACGTCTATAACGTAACATAACCTAACCTAACCCATCTAGCCCCACGCTGGTAATGTTTTACAGAATCCCGTTCCTGTCGTCCCGTACGTCTCGGTTGGGACATTGTATACGTCTACAGCATTATATATCCTAACCTAAGGCAGGCTATCATCTCGGATGCAGTATTTTACAACATTCCTGGCGCGTGGCCTCTACTTCTCGGTGGGAACATTATGGTCGTCTATAACGTAATATAACCTAACCTAACACATCTAGCCCATCGCTGGTAACGTTTTACAGAATCCCGTTCGCGTCGTCCCGTACGTCTCGGTTGGGACATTATAAACGTCTACAGCGATATATATCCTAACGTAAGGCAGGCTGACATCTCGGATGTAGTAGTTTACAACATTCCTGGCGCATCGGCCCCTACTTCTCGGTGGGAACATTATATAGGTCTATAACGTAACATAACCTAACCTAACACATCTAGCACATCGCTGGTAATGTTTTACAGAATCCCGTTCGCGTCTTCCCGTACGTCTCGGTTGGGATATTATATACGTCTATAGCGTTATATATCCTAACCTATGGCAGGCTAACATCTCGGATGCAGTATTTTACGCCATTCCTGGCGTATCTGCCCCTACTTCACGGTGGGAACATTATACACGTCTATAACGTAACATAACCTAACCTAGCCCATCTAGCCCCTCGCTGGTAATATTTTAAAGAATCCCGTTCGTGTCGTCCCGTTCGTCTCGGTTGGGATATTATATACGTCTATAGCGTTATATATCCTAACCTAAGGCAGGCGATCATCTCAGATGCAGTATTTTACAACATTGCTGGCGTATCGGCCCCTACTTCTCGGTGGGAACATTACACACGTCTATAACGTAACATAACCTAACCTAACCCATCTAGCCCCACGCTGGTAATGTTTTACAGAATCCCGTTCCTGTCGTCCCGTACGTCTCGGATGGGACATTATAAACGTCTACAGCGATATATATCCAAACGTAAGGCAGGCTAACATCTCGGATGTAGTATTTTACAACATTCCTGCCGCATCGGCCGCTACTTCTCGGTGGGAACATTATATAGGTCTATAACGTAACATAATCTAACCTAACCCATCTAGCCCCTCGCTGGGAATATTTCACAGAATCCCGTTCGCGTCGTCCCGTACATCTCGGTTGGGATATTATATACGTCTATAGCGTTATATATCCTACCCTAAGGCAGGCTATCATCTCGGATGAAGTATTTTACGCCATTCCTGGCGCATCGGCCTCTACTTCTCGGTGGGAACATTATATTCGTCTATAACGTAATATAACCTAACCTAACACATCTAGCACCTCGCTGGTAATGTTTTACAGAATCCCGTTCGTGACGTCCCGTACATCTCGGTTGGGATATTATATACGTCTATAGCGTTATGTATCCTGACCTAAGGCAGGCTATCATCTCGGATGTAATATTTTACAACGTTCCAGGCGTATCGGCGCCTACTTCTCGATGATAACATTATATAGGTCTATAACGTAATATAACCTAACCTAACACATCTAGCCCCTCGCTGGTAACGTTTTACAGAATCCCGTTCCTGTCGTCCCGTACGTCTCGGATGGGACATTATAAACGTCTACAGCGATATATATCCTAACGTAAGGCAGGCTAACATCTCGGATGCAGTATTTTACAACATTCCTGGCATATCGGCCCCTACTTCTCGGCGGGTACATTATATCCATCTATTACATATCAGAATCTAACTTAACCCATCTAGCCCCTCGCTGGTAATGTTTTACAGAATCCCGTTCCTGTCGTCCCGTACGTCTCGGTTGGGACATTATAAACGTCTACAGCGATATATATCCTAACGTAAGGCAGGCTAACATCTCGGATGAAGTATTTTACGCCATTCCTGGCGCATCGGCCGCTACTTCTCGGTGGGAACATTATATTCGTCTATAACGTAATATAACCTAACCTAACACATCTAGCACCTCGCTGGTAATGTTTTACAGAATCCCGTTCGTGACGTCCCGTACATCTCGGTTGGGATATTATATACGTCTATAGCGTTATGTATCCTGACCTAAGGCAGGCTATCATCTCGGATGTAGTATTTTACAACGTTCCAGGCGTATCGGCTCCTACTTCTCGGTGGGAACATTATGTAGGTCTATAACTTAATATAACCTAACCTAACACATCCAGCACCTCGCTGGTAATGTTTTACAGAATCCCGTTCGCGTCTTCCCGTTCGTCTCGGTTGGGATATTATATACGTCTATAGCGTTATATATCCTAACCTAAGGCAGACTAACATCTCGGATGCAGTATTTTACGCCATTCCTGGCGCATCGGCCTCTACTTCTCGGTGGGAACATTATATAGGTCTATAACGTAACATAATCTAACCTAACCCATCTAGCCCCTCGCTGGTAATATTTCACAAAATCCCGTTCGCGTCGTCCCGTACGTCTCGGTTGGGATATTATATACGTCTATAGCGTTATATATCCCAACCTAAGGCAGGCTATCATCTCGGATGCAGTATTTTAGAACATTCCTGGCGTATCGGCCCCTACTTCACGGTGGGAACATTATACACGTCTATAACGTAACATAACCTAACCTAGCCCATCTAGGCCCTCGCTGGTAATATTTTACAGAATCCCGTTCGTGTCGTCCCGTTCGTCTCGGTTGGGATATTATATACGTCTATAGCGTTATATATCCTAACCTAAGGCAGGCTATCATCTCAGATGCAGTATTTTACAACATTGCTGGCGTATCGGCCCCTACTTCTCGGTGGGAACATTATACACGTCTATAACGTAACATAAACTAACCTAACCCATCTAGCCCCACGCTGGTAATGTTTTACAGAATCCCGTTCCTGTCGTCCCGTACGTCTCGGTTGGGACATTGTATACGTCTACAGCATTATATATCCTAACCTAAGGCAGGCTATCATCTCGGATGCAGTATTTTACAACATTCCTGGCGCGTGGCCTCTACTTCTCGGTGGGAACATTATGGTCGTCTATAACGTAATATAACCTAACCTAACACATCTAGCCCATCGCTGGTAACGTTTTACAGAATCCCGTTCCTGTCGTCCCGTACGTCTCGGATGGGACATTATAAACGTCTACAGCGATATATATCCTAACGTAAGGCAGGCTAACATCTCGGATGTAGTATTTTACAACATTCCTGGCGCATCGGCCTCTACTTCTCGGTGGGAACATTATATAGGTCTATAGCGTAACATAATCTAACCTAACCCATCTAGCCCCTAGCCGGTAATATTTCACAGAATCCCGTTCGCGTCGTCCCGTACGTCTCGGTTGGGATATTATATACGTCTATAGCGTTATATATCCTAACCTAAGGCAGGCTATCATCTCGGATGAAGTATTTTACGCCATTCCTGGCGCATCGGCCGCTACTTCTCGGTGGGAACATTATATTCGTCTATAACGTAATATAACCTAACCTAACACATCTAGCACCTCGCTGGTAATGTTTTACAGAATCCCGTTCGTGACGTCCCGTACATCTCGGTTGGGATATTATATACGTCTATAGCGTTATATATCCTGACCTAAGGCAGGCTATCATCTCGGATGTAGTATTTTACAACGTTCCAGGCGTATCGGCGCCTACTTCTCGGTGATAACATTATATAGGTCTATAACGTAATATAACCTAACCTAACACATCTAGCCCCTCGCTGGTAACGTTTTACAGAATCCCGTTCCTGTCGTCCCGTACGTCTCGGATGGGACATTATAAACGTCTACAGCGATATATATCCTAACGTAAGGCAGGCTAACATCTCGGATGTAGTATTTTACAACATTCCTGGCGCATCGGCCTCTACTTCGCGGTGGGAACATTATATAGGTCTATAACGTAACATAATCTAACCTAACCCATCTAGCCCCTCGCTGGTAATATTTCACAGAATCCCGTTCGCGTCGTCCCGTACGTCTCGGTTGGGATATTATATACGTCTATAGCGTTATATATCCCAACCTAAGGCAGGCTATCATCTCGGATGCAGTATTTTACAACATTCCTGGCGTATCGGCCCCTACTTCACGGTGGGAACATTATACACGTCTATAACGTAACATAACCTAACCTAGCCCATCTAGCCCCTCGCTGGTAATATTTTACAGAATCCCGTTCGTGTCGTCCCGTTCGTCTCGGTTGGGATATTATATACGTCTATAGCGTTATATATCCTAACCTAAGGCAGGCTATCATCTCAGATGCTGTATTTTACAACATTGCTGGCGTATCGGCCCCTACTTCTCGGTGGGAACATTATACACGTCTATAACGTAACATAACCTAACCTAACCCATCTAGCCCCACGCTGGTAATGTTTTACAGAATCCCGTTCCTGTCGTCCCGTACGTCTCGATTGGGATATTATATACGTCTATAGCGTTATATATCCTAACCTAAGGCAGGCTATCATCACGGATGCAGTATTTTACAACATTCATGGCGTATCGGCTCCTACTTCTCGGTGGGAACATTATGTAGGTATATAACTTAATATAACCTAACCTAACACATCCAGCACCTCGCTGGTAATGTTTTACAGAATCCCGTTCGCGTCTTCCCGTTCGTCTCGGTTGGGATATTATATACGTCTATAGCGTTATATATCCTAACCTAAGGCAGACTAACATCTCGGATGCAGTATTTTACGCCATTCCTGGCGCATCGGCCTCTACTTCTCGGTGGGATCATTATATAGGTCTATAACGTAACATAATCTAACCTAACCCATCTAGCCCCTCGCTGGTAATATTTCACAAAATCCCGTTCGCGTCGTCCCGTACGTCTCGGTTGGGATATTATATACGTCTATAGCGTTATATATCCCAACCTAAGGCAGGCTATCATCTCGGATGCAGTATTTTAGAACATTCCTGGCGTATCGGCCCCTACTTCACGGTGGGAACATTATACACGTCTATAACGTAACATAACCTAACCTAGCCCATCTAGCCCCTCGCTGGTAATATTTTACAGAATCCCGTTCGTGTCGTCCCGTTCGTCTCGGTTGGGATATTATATACGTCTATAGCGTTATATATCCTAACCTAAGGCAGGCTATCATCTCAGATGCAGTATTTTACAACATTGCTGGCGTATCGGCCCCTACTTCTCGGTGGGAACATTATACACGTCTATAACGTAACATAACCTAACCTAACCCATCTAGCCCCACGCTGGTAATGTTTTACAGAATCCCGTTCCTGTCGTCCCGTACGTCTCGGTTGGGACAATGTATACGTCTACAGCATTATATATCCTAACCTAAGGCAGGCTATCATCTCGGATTCAGTATTTTACAACATTCCTGGCGCGTGGCCTCTACTTCTCGGTGGGAACATTATGGTCGTCTATAATGTAACATAACCTAACCTAACCCATCTAGCCCCTCGCTGGTAATATTTTACAGAATCCCGTTCGTGTCGTTCCGTACGTCTCGATTGGGATATTATATACGTCTATAGCGTTATATATCCTAACCTAAGGCAGGCTATCATCTCGGATGAGGCATTTTACAACATTCCTGGTGTATCGGCCCTTACTTCTCGGTGGGAACATTATATAGGTCTATAACGTAACATAACCTAACCTAACCCTTCTAGCCCCTACCCGGTAATATTTCACAGAATCCCGTTCGCGTCGTCCCGTACGTCTCGGTTGGGATATTATATACGTCTATAGCGTGTTATATCCTAACCTAAGGCAGGCTATCATCTCGGATGAAGTATTTTACGCCATTCCTGGCGCATCGGCCTCTACTTCTCGGTGGGAACATTATATTCGTCTATAACGTAATATAACCTAACCTAACACATCTAGCACCTCGCTGGTAATGTTTTACAGAATCCCGTTCGTGACGTCCCGTACATCTCGGTTGGGATATTATATACGTCTATAGCGTTATGTATCCTGACCTAAGGCAGGCTATCATCTCGGATGTAGTATTTTACAACGTTCCAGGCGTATCGGCGCCTACTTCTCGGTGATAACATTATATAGGTCTATAACGTAATATAACCTAACCTAACACATCTAGCCCCTCGCTGGTAACGTTTTACAGAATCCCGTTCCTGTCGTCCCGTACGTCTCGGATGGGACATTATAAACGTCTACAGCGATATATATCCTAACGTAAGGCAGGCTAACATCTCGGATGTAGTATTTTACAACATTCCTGGCGCATCGGCCTCTACTTCTCGGTGGGAACATTATATAGGTCTATAACGTAACATAATCTAACCTAACCCATCTAGCCCCTCGCTGGTAATATTTCACAGAATCCCGTTCGCGTCGTCCCGTACGTCTCGGTTGGGATATTATATACGTCTATAGGGTTATATATCCCAACCTAAGGCAGGCTATCATCTCGGATGCAGTATTTTACAACATTCCTGGCGTATCGGCCCCTACTTCACGGTGGGAACATTATACACGTCTATAACGTAACATAACCTAACCTAGCCCATCTAGCCCCTCGCTGGTAATATTTTACAGAATCCCGTTCGTGTCGTCCCGTTCGTCTCGGTTGGGATATTATATACGTCTATAGCGTTATATATCCTAACCTAAGGCAGGCTATCATCTCAGATGCAGTATTTTACAACATTGCTGGCGTATCGGCCCCTACTTCTCGGTGGGAACATTATACACGTCTATAACGTAACATAACCTAACCTAACCCATCTAGCCCCACGCTGGTAATGTTTTACAGAATTCCGTTCCTGTCGTCCCGTACGTCTCGGATGGGACATTATAAACGTCTACAGCGATATATATCCAAACGTAAGGCAGGCTAACATCTCGGATGTAGTATTTTACAACATTCCTGGCGCATCGGCCTCTACTTCTCGGTGGGAACATTATATAGGTCTATAACGTAACATAATCTAACCTAACCCATCTAGCCCCTCGCTGGTAATATTTCACAGAATCCCGTTCGCGTCGTCCCGTACGTCTCGGTTGGGATATTATATACGTCTATAGCGTTATATATCCTAACCTAAGGCAGGCTATCATCTCGGATGAAGTATTTTACGCCATTCCTGGCGCATCGGCCTCTACTTCTCGGTGGGAACATTATATTCGTCTATAACGTAATATAACCTTACCTAACACATCTAGCACCTCGCTGGTAATGTTTTACAGAATCCCGTTCGTGACGTCCCGTACATCTCGGTTGGGATATTATATACGTCTATAGCGTTATGTATCCTGACCTAAGGCAGGCTATCATCTCGGATGTAGTATTTTACAACGTTCCAGGCGTATCGGCGCCTACTTCTCGATGATAACATTATATAGGTCTATAACGTAATATAACCTAACCTAACACATCTAGCCCCTCGCTGGTAACGTTTTACAGAATCCCGTTCCTGTCGTCCCGTACGTCTCGGATGGGACATTATAAACGTCTACAGCGATATATATCCTAACGTAAGGCAGGCTAACATCTCGGATGTAGTATTTTACAACATTCCTGGCGCATCGGCCTCTACTTCTCGGTGGGAACATTATATAGGTCTATAACGTAACATAATCTAACCTAACCCATCTAGCCCCTCGCTGGTAATATTTCACAGAATCCCGTTCGCGTCGTCCCGTACGTCTCGGTTGGGATATTATATATGTCTATAGGGTTATATATCCCAACCTAAGGCAGGCTATCATCTCGGATGCAGTATTTTACAACATTCCTGGCGTATCGGCCCCTACTTCACGGTGGGAACATTATACACGTCTATAACGTAACATAACCTAACCTAGCCCATCTAGCCCCTCGCTGGTAATATTTTACAGAATCCCGTTCGTGTCGTCCCGTTCGTCTCGGTTGGGATATTATATACGTCTATAGCGTTATATATCCTAACCTAAGGCAGGCTATCATCTCAGATGCAGTATTTTACAACATTGCTGGCGTATCGGCCCCCACTTCTCGGTGGGAACATTATACACGTCTATAACGTAACATAACCTAACCTAACCCATCTAGCCCCACGCTGGTAATGTTTTACAGAATCCCGTTCCTGTCGTCCCGTAAGTCTCGGCTGGGATATTATATACGTCTATAGCGTGTTATATCCTAACCTAAGGCAGGCTATCATCTCGGATGAAGTATTTTACGCCATTCCTGGCGGATCGGCCTCTACTTCTCGGTGGGAACATTATATTCGTCTATAACGTAATATAACCTAACCTAACACATCTAGCACCTCGCTGGTAATGTTTTACAGAATCCCGTTCGTGACGTCCCGTACATCTCGGTTGGGATATTATATACGTCTATAGCGTTATGTATCCTGACCTAAGGTAGGCTATCATCTCGGATGTAGTATTTTACAACGTTCCAGGCGTATCGGCGCCTACTTCTCGGTGATAACATTATATAGGTCTATAACGTAATATAACCTAACCTAACACATCTAGCCCATCGCTGGTAACGTTTTACAGAATCCCGTTCCTGTCGTCCCGTACGTCTCGGATGGGACATTATAAACGTCTACAACGTTATATATCCTAACGTAAGGCAGGCTGACATCTCGGATGTAGTATTTTACAACATTCCTGGCGCATCGGCCTCTACTTCTCGGTGGGAACATTATATGGGTCTATAACGTAACATAACCTAACCTAACCCATCTAGCCCCTAGCCGGTAATATTTCACAGAATCCCGTTCTCGTCGTCCCGTACGTCTCGGTTGGGATATTATATACGTCTATAGCGTTATATATCCTAACCTAAGGCAGGCTATCATCTCGGATGTAGTATTTTACAACATTCCTGGCGTATCGGCCCCTACTTCTCGGTGGGAACATTATATAGGTCTATAACGTAACATAATCTAACCTAACCCATCTAGCACCTCGCTGGTAATATTTCACAGAATCCCGTTCGCGTCGTCCCGTACGTCTCGGTTGGGATATTACATACGTCTATAGCGTTATATATCCCAACCTAAGGCAGGCTATCATCTCGGATGTAGTACTTTACAACATTCCTGGCGTATCGGCGCCTACTTCTCGGTGATAACATTATATAGGTCTATAACGTAACACAGCCTAACCTAACCCATCTAGCCCCTCGCTGGTAATATTTTACAGAATCCCGTTCGTGTCGTCCCGTACGTCTCGATTGGGATATTATATACGTCTATAGCGTTATATATCCTAACCTAAGGCAGGCTATCATCACGGATGCAGTATTTTACAACATTCATGGCGTATCGGCTCCTACTTCTCGGTGGGAACATTATGTAGGTCTATAACTTAATATAACCTAACCTAACACATCTAGCACCTCGCTGGTAATGTTTTACAGAATCCCGTTCGCGTCTTCCCGTACGTCTCGGTTGGGATATTATATACTTCTATAGCGTTATATATCCTAACCTATGGCAGACTAACATCTCGGATGCAGTATTTTACGCCATTCCTGGCGTATCGGCCCCTACTTCACGGTGGGAACATTATACACGTCTATAACGTAACATAACCTAACCTAACCCATCTAGCCCCTAGCCGGTAATATTTCACAGAATCCCGTTCGCGTCGTCCCGTACGTCTCGGTTGGGATATTATATACGTCTATAGCGTGTTATATCCTAACCTAAGGCAGGCTATCATCTCGGATGAAGTATTTTACGCCATTCCTGGCGCATCGGCCTCTACTTCTCGGTGGGAACATTATATAGGTCTATAACGTAACATAATCTAACCTAACCCATCTAGCCCCTCGCTGGTAATATTTCACAGAATCCCGTTCGCGTCGTCCCGTACGTCTCGGTTGGGATATTATATACGTGTATAGCGTTATATATCCCAACCTAAGGCAGGCTATCATCTCGGATGCAGTATTTTACAACATTCCTGGCGTATCGGCCCCTACTTCACGGTGGGAACATTATACACGTCTATAACGTAACATAACCTAACCTAGCCCATCTAGCCCCTCGCTGGTAATATTTTACAGAATCCCGTTCGTGTCGTCCCGTTCGTCTCGGTTGGAATATTATATACGTCTATAGCGTTATATATCCTAACCTAAGGCAGGCTATCATCTCAGATGCAGTATTTTACAACATTGCTGGCGTATCGGCCCCTACTTCTCGGTGGGAACATTATACACGTCTATAACGTAACATAACCTAACCTAACCCATCTAGCCCCACGCTGGTAATGTTTTACAGAATCCCGTTCCTGTCGTCCCCTACGTCTCGGTTGGGACATTGTATACGTCTACAGCATTATATATCCTAACCTAAGGCAGGCTATCATCTCGGATGCAGTATTTTACAACATTCCTGGCGCATCGGCCTCTACTTCTCGGTGGGAACATTATGGTCGTCTATAATGTAACATAACCTAACCTAACCCATCTAGCCCCTCGCTGGTAATATTTTACAGAATCCCGTTCGTGTCGTTCCGTACGTCTCGATTGGGATATTATATACGTCTATAGCGTTATATATCCTAACCTAAGGCAGGCTATCATCTCGGATGAGGTATTTTACGACATTCATGGCGTATCGGCCCCTACTTCTCGGTGGGAACATTATGTAGGTCTATAACGTAATATAACCTAACCTAACACATCTAGCCACTCGCTGGTAATGTTATACAGAATCCCGTTCGTGTCGTCCCGTACGTCTCGTTAGGGACATTATATACGTCTACAACGTTATATATCCTAACGTAAGGCAGGCTGACATCTCGGATGTAGTAGTTTACAACATTCCTGGTGTATCGGCCCCTACTTCTCGGTGGGAACATTATATAGGTCTATAACGTAACATAACCTAACCTAACCCATCTAGCCCCTAGCCGGTAATATTTCACAGAATCCCGTTCGCGTCTTCCCGTACGTCTCGGTTGGGATATTATATACTTCTATAGCGTTATATATCCTAACCTATGGCAGACTAACATCTCGGATGCAGTATTTTACGCCATTCCTGGCGTATCGGCCCCTACTTCACGGTGGGAACATTATACACGTCTATAACGTAACATAACCTAACCTAACCCATCTAGCCCCTAGCCGGTAATATTTCACAGAATCCCGTTCGCGTCGTCCCGTACGTCTCGGTTGGGATATTATATACGTCTATAGCGTGTTATATCCTAACCTAAGGCAGGCTGACATCTCGGATGTAGTAGTTTACAACATTCCTGGTGTATCGGCCCCTACTTCTCGGTGGGAACATTATATAGGTCTATAACGTAACATAACCTAACCTAACACATCTAGCACCTCGCTGGTAATGTTTTACAGAATCCCGTTCGTGACGTCAGGTGCATCTCGGTTGGGATATTATATACGTTTATAGCGTTATATATCCCAACCTAAGGCAGGCTATCATCTCGGATGTAGTACTTTACAACATTCCTGGCGTATCGGCCCCTACTTCTCGGTGGGAACATTATATAGGTCTATAGCGTAACATAATCTAACCTAACCCATCTAGCCCCTAGCCGGTAATATTTCACAGAATCCCGTTCGCGTCGTCCCGTACGTCTCGGTTGGGATATTATATACGTCTATAGCGTTATATATCCTAACCTAAGGCAGGCTATCATCTCGGATGAAGTATTTTACGCCATTCCTGGCGCATCGGCCGCTACTTCTCGGTGGGAACATTATATTCGTCTATAACGTAATATAACCTAACCTAACACATCTAGCACCTCGCTGGTAATGTTTTACAGAATCCCGTTCGTGACGTCCCGTACATCTCGGTTGGGATATTATATACGTCTATAGCGTTATGTATCCTGACCTAAGGCATGCTATCATCTCGGATGTAGTATTTCACAACGTTCCAGGCGTATCGGCGCCTACTTCTCGGTGATAACATTATATAGGTCTATAACGTAATATAACCTAACCTAACACATCTAGCCCCTCGCTGGTAACGTTTTACAGAATCCCGTTCCTGTCGTCCCGTACGTCTCGGATGGGACATTATAAACGTCTACAGCGATATATATCCAAACGTAAGGCAGGCTAACATCTCGGATGTAGTATTTTACAACATTCCTGGCGCATCGGCCTCTACTTCTCGGTGGGAACATTATATAGGTCTATAACGTAACATAATCTAACCTAACCCATCTAGCCCCTCGCTGGTAATATGTCACAGAATCCCGTTCGCGTCGTCCCGTACGTCTCGGTTGGGATATTATATACGTCTATAGCGTTATATATCCTAACCTAAGGCAGGCTATCATCTCGGATGAAGTATTTTACGCCATTCCTGGCGCATCGGCCTCTACTTCTCGGTGGGAACATTATATTCGTCTATAACGTAATATAACCTAACCTAACACATCTAGCACCTCGCTGGTAATGTTTTACAGAATCCCGTTCGTGACGTCCCGTACATCTCGGTTGGGATATTATATACGTCTATAGCGTTATGTATCCTGACCTAAGGTAGGCTATCATCTCGGATGTAGTATTTTACAACGTTCCAGGCGTATCGGCGCCTACTTCTCGGTGATAACATTATATAGGTCTATAACGTAATATAACCTAACCTAACACATCTAGCCCATCGCTGGTAACGTTTTACAGAATCCCGTTCCTGTCGTCCCGTACGTCTCGGATGGGACATTATAAACGTCTACAGCGATATATATCCAAACGTAAGGCAGGCTAACATCTCGGATGTAGTATTTTACAACATTTCTGGCGCATCGGCCTCTACTTCTCGGTGGGAACATTATATAGGTCTATAACGTAACATAATCTAACCTAACCCATCTAGCCCCTCGCTGGTAATATTTCACAGAATCCCGTTCGCGTCGTCCCGTACGTCTCGGTTGGGATATTATATACGTCTATAGAGTTATATATCCTAACCTAAGGCAGGCTATCATCTCGGATGAAGTATTTTACGCCATTCCTGGCGCATCGGCCTCTACTTCTCGGTGGGAACATTATATTCGTCTATAACGTAATATAACCTAACCTAACACATCTAGCACCTCGCTGGTAATGTTTTACAGAATCCCGTTCGTGACGTCCCGTACATCTCGGTTGGGATATTATATACGTCTATAGCGTTATGTATCCTGACCTAAGGCAGGCTATCATCTCGGATGTAGTATTTCACAACGCTCCAGGCGTATCGGCGCCTACTTCTCGATGATAACATTATATAGGTCTATAACGTAACATAATCTAACCTAACCTATCTAGCCCCTCGCTGGTAATATTTCACAGAATCAAGTTCGCGTCGTCCCGTACGTCTCGGTTGGGATATTATATACGTCTATAGGGTTATATATCCCAACCTAAGGCAGGCTATCATCTCGGATGCAGTATTTTACAACATTCCTGGCGTATCGGCCCCTACTTCACGGTGGGAACATTATACACGTCTATAACGTAACATTACCTAACCTAGCCCATCTAGCCCCTCGCTGGTAATATTTTACAGAATCCCGTTCGTGTCGTCCCGTTCGTCTCGGTTGGGATATTATATACGTCTATAGCGTTATATATCCTAACCTAAGGCAGGCTATCATCTCAGATGCAGTATTTTACAACATTGCTGGCGTATCGGTCCCTACTTCTCGGTGGGAACATTATACACGTCTATAACGTAACATAACCTAACCTAACCCATCTAGCCCCACGCTGGTAATGTTTTACAGAATCCCGTTCCTGTCGTCCCGTACGTCTCGATTGGGATATTATATACGTCTATAGCGTTATATATCCTAACCTAAGGCAGGCTATCATCACGGATGCAGTATTTTACAACATTCATGGCGTATCGGCTCCTACTTCTCGGTGGGAACATTATGTAGGTCTATAACTTAATATAACCTAACCTAACACATCTAGCACCTCGCTGGTAATGTTTTACAGAATCCCGTTCGGGTCTTCCCGTTCGTCTCGGTTGGGATATTATATACGTCTATAGCGTTATATATCCTAACCTAAGGCAGACTAACATCTCGGATGCAGTATTTTACGCCATTCCTGGCGCATCGGCCTCTACTTCTCGGTGGGAACATTATATAGGTCTATAACGTAACATAATCTAACCTAACCCATCTAGCCCCTCGCTGGTAATATTTCACAGAATCCCGTTCGCGTCGTCCCGTACGTCTCGGTTGGGATATTATATACTTGTATAGCGTTATATATCCCAACCTAAGGCAGGCTATCATCTCGGATGCAGTATTTTACAACATTCCTGGCGTATCGGCCCCTACTTCACGGTGGGAACATTATACACGTCTATAACGTAACATAACCTAACCTAGCCCATCTAGCCCCTCGCTGGTAATATTTTACAGAATCCCGTTCGTGTCGTCCCGTTCGTCTCGGTTGGAATATTATATACGTCTATAGCGTTATATATCCTAACCTAAGGCAGGCTATCATCTCAGATGCAGTATTTTACAACATTGCTGGCGTATCGGCCCCTACTTCTCGGTGGGAACATTATACACGTCTATAACGTAACATAACCTAACCTAACCCATCTAGCCCCACGCTGGTAATGTTTTACAGAATCCCGTTCCTGTCGTCCCGTACGTCTCGGTTGGGACATTGTATACGTCTACAGCATTATATATCCTAACCTAAGGCAGGCTATCATCTCGGATGCAGTATTTTACAACATTCCTGGCGCATCGGCCTCTACTTCTCGGTGGGAACATTATGGTCGTCTATAATGTAACATAACCTAACCTAACCCATCTAGCCCCTCGCTGGTAATATTTTACAGAATCCCGTTCGTGTCGTTCCGTACGTCTCGATTGGGATATTATATACGTCTATAGCGTTATATATCCTAACCTAAGGCAGGCTATCATCTCGGATGAGGTAGTTTACGACATTCATGGCGTATCGGCCCCTACTTCTCGGTGGGAACATTATGTAGGTCTATAACGTAATATAACCTAACCTAACACATCTAGCCACTCGCTGGTAATGTTATACAGAATCCCGTTCGTGTCGTCCCGTACGTCTCGTTAGGGACATTATATACGTCTACAACGTTATATATCCTAACGTAAGGCAGGCTGACATCTCGGATGTAGTAGTTTACAACATTCCTGGCGTATCGGCGCCTACTTCTCGGTGATAACATTATATAGGTCTATAACGTAACATTGCCTAACCTAACCCATCTAGCCCCTCGCTTGTAATATTTTACAGAATCCCGTTCGTGTCGTCCCGTACGTCTCGTTAGGGACATTATATACGTCTACAACGTTATATATCCTAACATAAGGCAGGCTAACATGTCGGATGCAGTATTTTACACCATTCCTGGCGTATCGGCCCCTACTTCTTGGTGGGAACATTTTACACGTCTATAACGTAACATAACCTAACCTAGCCATTCTAGCCCCTCGCTGGTAATATTTTAAAGAATCCCGTTGGTGTCGTCCCGTACGTCTCGATTGGGATATTATATGCGTCTATAGCGTTATATATCCTAACCTAAGGCAGGCTATCATCTCGGATGCAGTATTTTACAACATTCCTTGCGCATCGGCCTCTACTTCTCGGTGGGAACATTATAGTCGTCTATAACGTAACATAACCTAACCTAACCCATCTAGCCCCTCGCTGGTAATATTTTACAGAATCCCGTTCGTGTCGTCCCGTACGTCTCGATTGGGATATTATATACGTCTATAGCGTTATATATCCTAACCTAAGGAAGGCTATCATCTCGGATGAGGTATTTTACAACATTCATGGCGTATCGGCCCCTACTTCTCGGTGATGACATTATATAGGTCTATAACGTAACATAGCCTAACCTAACCCATCTAGCCCCTCGCTGGTAATATTTTACAGAATCCCGTTCGTGTCGTCCCGTACGTCTCGATTGGGATATTATATGCGTCTATAGCGTTATATATCCTAACCTAAGGCAGGCTATCATCTTGGATGCAGTATTTTACAACATTCCTGGCGTATCGGCCCCTACTTCACGGTGGGAACATTATACACGTCTATAACGTAACATAACCTAACCTAACCCATCTAGCCCCTCGCTGGTATTATTTCACAGAATCCCGTTCCTGTCGTCCCGTACGTCTCGGTTGGGATATTATATACGTCTACAGCGTTATATATCCTAACCTAAGGCAGGCTATCATCTCGGATCAAGTATTTTACGCCATTCCTGGCGCATCGGCCTCTACTTCTCGGTGGGAACATTATATTCGTCTATAACGTAATATAACCTAACCTAACCCATCTAGCACCTCGCTGGTAATGTTTTACAGAATCCCGTTCGTGACGTCAGGTGCATCTCGGTTGGGATATTATATACGTCTATGGCGTTATATATCCTAACCTAAGGCAGGCTATCATCTCGGATGCAGTATTTTACAACATTCCTGGCATATCGGCCCCTACTTCTCGGTGGGTACATTATATCCATCTATTACATATCAGAATCTAACCTAACCCATCTAGCCCCTCGCTGGTAATGTTTTACAGAATCCCGTTCCTGTCGTCCCGTACGTCTCGGTTGGGACATTATAAACGTCTACAGCGATATATATCCTAACGTAAGGCAGGCTGACATCTCGGATGTAGTAGTTTACAACATTCCTGGTGTATCGGCCCCTACTTCACGGTGGGAACATTATACACGTCTATAACGTAACATAACCTAACCTAGCCCATCTAGCCCCTCGCTGGTAATATTTTAAAGAATCCCGTTCGTGTCGTCCCGTTCGTCTCGGTTGGGATATTATATACGTCTATAGCGTTATATATCCTAACCTAAGGCAGGCTATCATCTCAGATGCAGTATTTTACAACATTGCTGGCGTATCGGCCCCTACTTCTCGGTGGGAACATTATACACGTCTATAACGTAACATAACCTAACCTAACCCATCTAGCCCCACGCTGGTAATGTTTTACAGAATCCCGTTCCTGTCGTCCTGTACGTCTCGGTTGGGACATTATATACGTCTACAGCATTATATATCCTAACCTAAGGCAGGCTATCATCTCGGATGCAGTATTTTACAACATTCCTGGCGCATCGGCCTCTACTTCTCGGTGGGAACATTATGGTCGTCTATAATGTAACATAACCTAACCTAACCCATCTAGCCCCTCGCTGGTAATATTTTACAGAATCCCGTTCGTGTCGTCCCGTACGTCTCGATTGGGATATTATATACGTCTATAGCGTTATATATCCTAACCTAAGGCAGGCTATCATCTCGGATGAGGTATTTTACAACATTCATGGCGTATCGGCCCCTACTTCTCGGTGGGAACATTATGTAGGTCTATAACGTAATATAACCTAACCTAACACATCTAGCCACTCGCTGGTAATGTTATACAGAATCCCGTTCGTGTCGTCCCGTACGTCTCGTTAGGGACATTATATACGTCTACAACGTTATATATCCTAACATAAGGCAGGCTAACATGTCGGATGCAGTATTTTACACCATTCCTGGCGTATCGGCCCCTACTTCTTGGTGGGAACATTTTACACGTCTATAACGTAACATAAACCTAACCTAGCCCATCTAGCCCCTCGCTGGTAATATTTTAAAGAATCCCGTTGGTGTCGTCCCGTACGTCTCGATTGGGATATTATATGCGTCTATAGCGTTATATATCCTAACCTAAGGCAGGCTATCATCTTGGATGCAGTATTTTACAACATTCCTGGCGTATCGGCCCCTACTTCACGGTGGGAACATTATACACGTCTATAACGTAACATAACCTAATCTAACCCATCTAGCCCCTCGCTGGTATTATTTCACAGAATCCCGTTCCTGTCGTCCCGTACGTCTCGGTTGGGATATTATATACGTCTACAGCGTTATATATCCTAACCTAAGGCAGGCTATCATCTCGGATCAAGTATTTTACGCCATTCCTGGCGCATCGGCCTCTACTTCTCGGTGGGAACATTATATTCGTCTATAACGTAATATAACCTAACCTAACCCATCTAGCACCTCGCTGGTAATGTTTTACAGAATCCCGTTCGTGACGTCAGGTGCATCTCGGTTGGGATATTATATACGTCTATGGCGTTATATATCCTAACCTAAGGCAGGCTATCATCTCGGATGCAGTATTTTACAACATTCCTGGCATATCGGCCCCTACTTCTCGGTGGGTACATTATATCCATCTATTACATATCAGAATCTAACCTAACCCATCTAGCCCCTCGCTGGTAATGTTTTACAGAATCCCGTTCCTGTCGTCCCGTACGTCTCGGTTGGGACATTATAAACGTCTACAGCGATATATATCCTAACGTAAGGCAGGCTGACATCTCGGATGTAGTAGTTTACAACATTCCTGGTGTATCGGCCCCTACTTCACGGTGGGAACATTATACACGTCTATAACGTAACATAACCTAACCTAGCCCATCTAGCCCCTCGCTGGTAATATTTTAAAGAATCCCGTTCGTGTCGTCCCGTTCGTCTCGGTTGGGATATTATATACGTCTATAGCGTTATATATCCTAACCTAAGGCAGGCTATCATCTCAGATGCAGTATTTTACAACATTGCTGGCGTATCGGCCCCTACTTCTCGGTGGGAACATTATACACGTCTATAACGTAACATAACCTAACCTAACCCATCTAGCCCCACGCTGGTAATGTTTTACAGAATCCCGTTCCTGTCGTCCTGTACGTCTCGGTTGGGACATTATATACGTCTACAGCATTATATATCCTAACCTAAGGCAGGCTATCATCTCGGATGCAGTATTTTACAACATTCCTGGCGCATCGGCCTCTACTTCTCGGTGGGAACATTATGGTCGTCTATAATGTAACATAACCTAACCTAACCCATCTAGCCCCTCGCTGGTAATATTTTACAGAATCCCGTTCGTGTCGTCCCGTACGTCTCGATTGGGATATTATATACGTCTATAGCGTTATATATCCTAACCTAAGGCAGGCTATCATCTCGGATGAGGTATTTTACAACATTCATGGCGTATCGGCCCCTACTTCTCGGTGGGAACATTATGTAGGTCTATAACGTAATATAACCTAACCTAACACATCTAGCCACTCGCTGGTAATGTTATACAGAATCCCGTTCGTGTCGTCCCGTACGTCTCGTTAGGGACATTATATACGTCTACAACGTTATATATCCTAACATAAGGCAGGCTAACATGTCGGATGCAGTATTTTACACCATTCCTGGCGTATCGGCCCCTACTTCTTGGTGGGAACATTTTACACGTCTATAACGTAACATAAACCTAACCTAGCCCATCTAGCCCCTCGCTGGTAATATTTTAAAGAATCCCGTTGGTGTCGTCCCGTACGTCTCGATTGGGATATTATATGCGTCTATAGCGTTATATATCCTAACCTAAGGCAGGCTATCATCTTGGATGCAGTATTTTACAACATTCCTGGCGTATCGGCCCCTACTTCACGGTGGGAACATTATACACGTCTATAACGTAACATAACCTAATCTAACCCATCTAGCCCCTCGCTGGTATTATTTCACAGAATCCCGTTCCTGTCGTCCCGTACGTCTCGGTTGGGATATTATATACGTCTACAGCGTTATATATCCTAACCTAAGGCAGGCTATCATCTCGGATCAAGTATTTTACGCCATTCCTGGCGCATCGGCCTCTACTTCTCGGTGGGAACATTATATTCGTCTATAACGTAATATAACCTAACCTAACCCATCTAGCACCTCGCTGGTAATGTTTTACAGAATCCCGTTCGTGACGTCAGGTGCATCTCGGTTGGGATATTATATACGTCTATGGCGTTATATATCCTAACCTAAGGCAGGCTATCATCTCGGATGTAGTATTTTACAACATTCCTGGCGTATCGGCGCCTACTTCTCGGTGATGACATTATATAGGTCTATAACGTAACATAGCCTAACCTAACCCATCTAGCCCCTCGCTGATAATATTTTACAGAATCCCGTTCGTGTCGTCCCGTACGTCTCGATTGGGATATTATATACGTCTATAGCGTTATATATCCTAACCTAAGGCAGGCTATCATCACGGATGCAGTATTTTACAACATTCATGGCGTATCGGCTCCTACTTCTCGGTGGGAACATTATATTCGTCTATAACGTAATATAACCTAACCTAACCCATCTAGCACCTCGCTGGTAATGTTTTACAGAATCCCGTTCGTGACGTCAGGTGCATCTCGGTTGGGATATTATATACGTCTATGGCGTTATATATCCTAACCTAAGGCAGGCTATCATCTCGGATGCAGTATTTTACAACATTCCTGGCATATCGGCCCCTACTTCTCGGTGGGTACATTATATCCATCTATTACATATCAGAATCTAACCTAACCCATCTAGCCCCTCGCTGGTAATGTTTTACAGAATCCCGTTCCTGTCGTCCCGTACGTCTCGGTTGGGACATTATAAACGTCTACAGCGATATATATCCTAACGTAAGGCAGGCTGACATCTCGGATGTAGTAGTTTACAACATTCCTGGTGTATCGGCCCCTACTTCTCGGTGGGAACATTATATAGGTCTATAACGTAACATAACCTAACCTATCCCATCTAGACCCTAGCCGGTAATATTTCACAGAATCCCGTTCTCGTCGTCCCGTACGTCTCGGTTGGGATATTATATACGTCTATAGCGTTATATATCCTAACCTAAGGCAGGCTATCATCTCGGATGTAGTATTTTACAACATTCCTGGCGTATCGGCCCCTACTTCTCGGTGGGAACATTATATAGGTCTATAACGTAACATAATCTAACCTAACCCATCTAGCACCTCGCTGGTAATATTTCACAGAATCCCGTTCGCGTCGTCCCGTACGTCTCTGTTGGGATATTATATACGTCTATAGCGTTATATATCCCAACCTAAGGCAGGCTATCATCTCGGATGCAGTATTTTACAACATTCCTGACGTATCGGCCCCTACTTCACGGTGGGAACATTATACACGTCTATAACGTAACATAACCTAACCTAGCCCATCTAGCCCCTCGCTGGTAATATTTTAAAGAATCCCGTTCGTGTCGTCCCATTCGTCTCGGTTGGGATATTATATACGTCTATAGCGTTATATATCCTAACCTAAGGCAGGCTATCATCTCAGATGCAGTATTTTACAACATTGCTGGCGTATCGGCCCCTACTTCTCGGTGGGAACATTATACACGTCTATAACGTAACATAACCTAACCTAACCCATCTAGCCCCACGCTGGTAATGTTGTACAGAATCCCGTTCCTGTCGTACTGTACGTCTCGGTTGGGACATTATATACGTCTACAGCATTATATATCCTAACCTAAGGCAGGCTATCATCTTGGATGCAGTATTTTACAACATTCCTGGCGTATCGGCCCCTACTTCACGGTGGGAACATTATACACGTCTATAACGTAACATAACCTAACCTAACCCATCTAGCCCCTCGCTGGTATTATTTCACAGAATCCCGTTCCTGTCGTCCCGTACGTCTCGGTTGGGATATTATATACGTCTACAGCGTTATATATCCTAACCTAAGGCAGGCTATCATCTCGGATCGAGTATTTTACGCCATTCCTGGCGCATCGGCCTCTACTTCTCGGTGGGAACATTATATTCGTCTATAACGTAATATAACCTAACCTAACCCATCTAGCACCTCGCTGGTAATGTTTTACAGAATCCCGTTCGTGACGTCAGGTGCATCTCGGTTGGGATATTATATACGTCTATGGCGTTATATATCCTAACCTAAGGCAGGCTATCATCTCGGATGTAGTATTTTACAACATTCCTGGCGTATCGGCGCCTACTTCTCGGTGATGACATTATATAGGTCTATAACGTAACATAGCCTAACCTAACCCATCTAGCCCCTCGCTGATAATATTTTACAGAATCCCGTTCGTGTCGTCCCGTACGTCTCGATTGGGATATTATATACGTCTATAGCGTTATATATCCTAACCTAAGGCAGGCTATCATCACGGATGCAGTATTTTACAACATTCATGGCGTATCGGCTCCTACTTCTCGGTGGGAACATTATGTAGGTCTATAACTTAATATAACCTAACCTAACACATCCAGCACCTCGCTGGTAATGTTTTACAGAATCCCGTTCGCGTCTTCCCGTACGTCTCGGTTGGGATATTATATACGTCTATAGCGTTATATATCCTAACCTATGGCAGGCTAACATCTCGGATGCAGTATTTTACGCCATTCCTGGCGTATCGGCCCCTACTTCACGGTGGGAACATTATACACGTCTATAACGTAACATAACCTAACCTAACCCATCTAGCCCCTAGCCGGTAATATTTCACAGAATCCCGTTCGCGTCGTCCCGTACGTCTCGGTTGGGATATTATATACGTCTATAGCGTTATATATCCTAACCTAAGGCAGGCTATCATCTCGGATGAAGTATTTTACGCCATTCCTGGCGCATCGGCCTCTACTTCTCGGTGGGAACATTATAGTCGTCTATAAAGTAATATAACCTAACCTAACCCATCTAGCCCCTCGCTGGTAATATTTTACAGAATCCCGTTCGTGTCGTCCCGTAGGTCTCGATTGGGATATTATATACGTCTATAGCGTTATATATCCTAACCTAAGGCAGGCTATCATCTCGGATGCAGTATTTTACAACATTCCTGGCTTATCGGCCCCTACTTCTCGGTGGGTACATTATATCCATCTATTACATATCAGAATCTAACCTAACCCATCTAGCCCCTCGCTGGTAATGTTTTACAGAATCCCGTTCCTGTCGTCCCGTACGTCTCGGTTGGGACATTATAAACGTCTACAGCGATATATATCCTAACGTAAGGCAGGCTGACATCTCGGATGTAGTAGTTTACAACATTCCTGGTGTACCGGCCCCTACTTCTCGGTGGGAACATTATATAGGTCTATAACGTAACATAACCTAACCTAACCCATCTAGACCCTAGCCGGTAATATTTCACAGAATCCCGTTCTCGTCGTCCCGTACGTCTCGGTTGGGATATTATATACGTCTATAGCGTTATATATCCTAACCTAAGGCAGGCTATCATCTCGGATGTAGTATTTTACAACATTCCTGGCGTATCGGCCCCTACTTCTCGGTGGGAACATTATATAGGTCTATAACGTAACATAATCTAACCTAACCCATCTAGCACCTCGCTGGTAATATTTCACAGAATCCCGTTCGCGTCGTCCCGTACGTCTCGGTTGGGATATTATATACGTCTATAGCGTTATATATCCCAACCTAAGGCAGGCTATCATCTCGGATGCAGTATTTTACAACATTGCTGGCGTATCGGCCCCTACTTCACGGTGGGAACATTATACACGTCTATAACGTAACATAACCTAACCTAGCCCATCTAGCCCCTCGCTGGTAATATTTTAAAGAATCCCGTTCCTGTCGTCCCGTACGTCTCGGTTGGGATATTATATACGTCTACAGCGTTATATATCCTAACCTAAGGCAGGCTATCATCTCGGATGAGGTATTTTACAACATTCATGGCGTATCGGCCCCTACTTCTCGGTGGGAACATTATGTAGGTCTATAACGTAATATAACCTAACCTAACACATCTAGCCACTCGCTGGTAATGTTATACAGAATCCCGTTCGTGTCGTCCCGTACGTCTCGTTAGGGACATTATATACGTCTACAACGTTATATATCCTAACATAAGGCAGGCTAACATGTCGGATGCAGTATTTTACACCATTCCTGGCGTATCGGCCCCTACTTCTTGGTGGGAACATTTTACACGTCTATAACGTAACATAAACCTAACCTAGCCCATCTAGCCCCTCGCTGGTAATATTTTAAAGAATCCCGTTGGTGTCGTCCCGTACGTCTCGATTGGGATATTATATGCGTCTATAGCGTTATATATCCTAACCTAAGGCAGGCTATCATCTTGGATGCAGTATTTTACAACATTCCTGGCGTATCGGCCCCTACTTCACGGTGGGAACATTATACACGTCTATAACGTAACATAACCTAACCTAACCCATCTAGCCCCTCGCTGGTATTATTTCACAGAATCCCGTTCCTGTCGTCCCGTACGTCTCGGTTGGGATATTATATACGTCTACAGCGTTATATATCCTAACCTAAGGCAGGCTATCATCTCGGATCAAGTATTTTACGCCATTCCTGGCGCATCGGCCTCTACTTCTCGGTGGGAACATTATATTCGTCTATAACGTAATATAACCTAACCTAACCCATCTAGCACCTCGCTGGTAATGTTTTACAGAATCCCGTTCGTGACGTCAGGTGCATCTCGGTTGGGATATTATATACGTCTATGGCGTTATATATCCTAACCTAAGGCAGGCTATCATCTCGGATGTAGTATTTTACAACATTCCTGGCGTATCGGCGCCTACTTCTCGGTGATGACATTATATAGGTCTATAACGTAACATAGCCTAACCTAACCCATCTAGCCCCTCGCTGATAATATTTTACAGAATCCCGTTCGTGTCGTCCCGTACGTCTCGATTGGGATATTATATACGTCTATAGCGTTATATATCCTAACCTAAGGCAGGCTATCATCACGGATGCAGTATTTTACAACATTCATGGCGTATCGGCTCCTACTTCTCGGTGGGAACATTATATTCGTCTATAACGTAATATAACCTAACCTAACCCATCTAGCACCTCGCTGGTAATGTTTTACAGAATCCCGTTCGTGACGTCAGGTGCATCTCGGTTGGGATATTATATACGTCTATGGCGTTATATATCCTAACCTAAGGCAGGCTATCATCTCGGATGCAGTATTTTACAACATTCCTGGCATATCGGCCCCTACTTCTCGGTGGGTACATTATATCCATCTATTACATATCAGAATCTAACCTAACCCATCTAGCCCCTCGCTGGTAATGTTTTACAGAATCCCGTTCCTGTCGTCCCGTACGTCTCGGTTGGGACATTATAAACGTCTACAGCGATATATATCCTAACGTAAGGCAGGCTGACATCTCGGATGTAGTAGTTTACAACATTCCTGGTGTATCGGCCCCTACTTCTCGGTGGGAACATTATATAGGTCTATAACGTAACATAACCTAACCTATCCCATCTAGACCCTAGCCGGTAATATTTCACAGAATCCCGTTCTCGTCGTCCCGTACGTCTCGGTTGGGATATTATATACGTCTATAGCGTTATATATCCTAACCTAAGGCAGGCTATCATCTCGGATGTAGTATTTTACAACATTCCTGGCGTATCGGCCCCTACTTCTCGGTGGGAACATTATATAGGTCTATAACGTAACATAATCTAACCTAACCCATCTAGCACCTCGCTGGTAATATTTCACAGAATCCCGTTCGCGTCGTCCCGTACGTCTCTGTTGGGATATTATATACGTCTATAGCGTTATATATCCCAACCTAAGGCAGGCTATCATCTCGGATGCAGTATTTTACAACATTCCTGACGTATCGGCCCCTACTTCACGGTGGGAACATTATACACGTCTATAACGTAACATAACCTAACCTAGCCCATCTAGCCCCTCGCTGGTAATATTTTAAAGAATCCCGTTCGTGTCGTCCCATTCGTCTCGGTTGGGATATTATATACGTCTATAGCGTTATATATCCTAACCTAAGGCAGGCTATCATCTCAGATGCAGTATTTTACAACATTGCTGGCGTATCGGCCCCTACTTCTCGGTGGGAACATTATACACGTCTATAACGTAACATAACCTAACCTAACCCATCTAGCCCCACGCTGGTAATGTTTTACAGAATCCCGTTCCTGTCGTACTGTACGTCTCGGTTGGGACATTATATACGTCTACAGCATTATATATCCTAACCTAAGGCAGGCTATCATCTTGGATGCAGTATTTTACAACATTCCTGGCGTATCGGCCCCTACTTCACGGTGGGAACATTATACACGTCTATAACGTAACATAACCTAACCTAACCCATCTAGCCCCTCGCTGGTATTATTTCACAGAATCCCGTTCGTGTCGTCCCGTAGGTCTCGATTGGGATATTATATACGTCTATAGCGTTATATATCCTAACCTAAGGCAGGCTATCATCTCGGATGCAGTATTTTACAACATTCCTGGCTTATCGGCCCCTACTTCTCGGTGGGTACATTATATCCATCTATTACATATCAGAATCTAACCTAACCCATCTAGCCCCTCGCTGGTAATGTTTTACAGAATCCCGTTCCTGTCGTCCCGTACGTCTCGGTTGGGACATTATAAACGTCTACAGCGATATATATCCTAACGTAAGGCAGGCTGACATCTCGGATGTAGTAGTTTACAACATTCCTGGTGTATCGGCCCCTACTTCTCGGTGGGAACATTATATAGGTCTATAACGTAACATAACCTAACCTAACCCATCTAGACCCTAGCCGGTAATATTTCACAGAATCCCGTTCTCGTCGTCCCGTACGTCTCGGTTGGGATATTATATACGTCTATAGCGTTATATATCCTAACCTAAGGCAGGCTATCATCTCGGATGTAGTATTTTACAACATTCCTGGCGTATCGGCCCCTACTTCTCGGTGGGAACATTATATAGGTCTATAACGTAACATAATCTAACCTAACCCATCTAGCACCTCGCTGGTAATATTTCACAGAATCCCGTTCGCGTCGTCCCGTACGTCTCGGTTGGGATATTATATACGTCTATAGCGTTATATATCCCAACCTAAGGCAGGCTATCATCTCGGATGCAGTATTTTACAACATTGCTGGCGTATCGGCCCCTACTTCACGGTGGGAACATTATACACGTCTATAACGTAACATAACCTAACCTAGCCCATCTAGCCCCTCGCTGGTAATATTTTAAAGAATCCCGTTCGTGTCGTTCCGTTCGTCTCGGTTGGGATATTATATACGTCTATAGCGTTATATATCCTAACCTAAGGCAGGCTATCATCTCGGATGCAGTATTTTACAACATTGCTGGCGTATCGGCCCCTACTTCTCGGTGGGAACATTATACACGTCTATAACGTAACATAACCTAACCTAACCCATCTAGGCCCACGCTGGTAATGTTTTACAGAATCCCGTTCCTGTCGTCCCGTACGTCTCGGTTGGGACATTATATACGTCTACAGCATTATATATCCTAACCTAAGGCAGGCTATCATCTCGGATGCAGTATTTTACAACATTCCTGGCGCATCGGCCTCTACTTCTCGGTGGGAACATTATGGTCGTCTATAATGTAACATAACCTAACCTAACCCATCTAGCCCCTCGCTGGTAATATTTTACAGAATCCCGTTCGTGTCGTCCCGTACGTCTCGATTGGGATATTATATACGTCTATAGCGTTATATATCCTAACCTAAGGCAGGCTATCATCTCGGATGAGGTATTTTACAACATTCATGGCGTATCGGCCCCTACTTCTCGGTGGGAACATTATGTATGTCTATAACGTAATATAACCTAACCTAACACATCTAGCCACTCGCTGGTAATGTTATACAGAATCCCGTTCGTGTCGTCCCGTACGTCTCGTTAGGGACATTATATACGTCTACAACGTTATATATCCTAACATAAGGCAGGCTAACATGTCGGATGCAGTATTTTACACCATTCCTGGCGTATCGGCCCCTACTTCTTGGTGGGAACATTTTACACGTCTATAACGTAACATAACCTAACCTAGCCCATCTAGCCCCTCGCTGGTAATATTTCACAGAATCCCGTTCGCGTCGTCCCGTACGTCTCGGTTGGGATATTATATACGTCTATAGCGTTATATATCCTAACCTAAGGCAGGCTATCATCTCGGATGAAGTATTTTACGCCATTCCTGGCGCATCGGCCTCTACTTCTCGGTGGGAACATTATAGTCGTCTATAAAGTAATATAACCTAACCTAACCCATCTAGCCCCTCGCTGGTAATATTTTACAGAATCCCGTTCGTGTCGTCCCGTAGGTCTCGATTGGGATATTATATACGTCTATAGCGTTATATATCCTAACCTAAGGCAGGCTATCATCTCGGATGCAGTATTTTACAACATTCCTGGCTTATCGGCCCCTACTTCTCGGTGGGTACATTATATCCATCTATTACATATCAGAATCTAACCTAACCCATCTAGCCCCTCGCTGGTAATGTTTTACAGAATCCCGTTCCTGTCGTCCCGTACGTCTCGGTTGGGACATTATAAACGTCTACAGCGATATATATCCTAACGTAAGGCAGGCTGACATCTCGGATGTAGTAGTTTACAACATTCCTGGTGTATCGGCCCCTACTTCTCGGTGGGAACATTATATAGGTCTATAACGTAACATAACCTAACCTAACCCATCTAGACCCTAGCCGGTAATATTTCACAGAATCCCGTTCTCGTCGTCCCGTACGTCTCGGTTGGGATATTATATACGTCTATAGCGTTATATATCCTAACCTAAGGCAGGCTATCATCTCGGATGTAGTATTTTACAACATTCCTGGCGTATCGGCCCCTACTTCTCGGTGGGAACATTATATAGGTCTATAACGTAACATAATCTAACCTAACCCATCTAGCACCTCGCTGGTAATATTTCACAGAATCCCGTTCGCGTCGTCCCGTACGTCTCGGTTGGGATATTATATACGTCTATAGCGTTATATATCCCAACCTAAGGCAGGCTATCATCTCGGATGCAGTATTTTACAACATTGCTGGCGTATCGGCCCCTACTTCACGGTGGGAACATTATACACGTCTATAACGTAACATAACCTAACCTAGCCCATCTAGCCCCTCGCTGGTAATATTTTAAAGAATCCCGTTCGTGTCGTTCCGTTCGTCTCGGTTGGGATATTATATACGTCTATAGCGTTATATATCCTAACCTAAGGCAGGCTATCATCTCGGATGCAGTATTTTACAACATTGCAGGCGTATCGGCCCCTACTTCTCGGTGGGAACATTATACACGTCTATAACGTAACATAACCTAACCTAACCCATCTAGGCCCACGCTGGTAATGTTTTACAGAATCCCGTTCCTGTCGTCCCGTACGTCTCGGTTGGGACATTATATACGTCTACAGCATTATATATCCTAACCTAAGGCAGGCTATCATCTCGGATGCAGTATTTTACAACATTCCTGGCGCATCGGCCTCTACTTCTCGGTGGGAACATTATGGTCGTCTATAATGTAACATAACCTAACCTAACCCATCTAGCCCCTCGCTGGTAATATTTTACAGAATCCCGTTCGTGTCGTCCCGTACGTCTCGATTGGGATATTATATACGTCTATAGCGTTATATATCCTAACCTAAGGCAGGCTATCATCTCGGATGAGGTATTTTACAACATTCATGGCGTATCGGCCCCTACTTCTCGGTGGGAACATTATGTATGTCTATAACGTAATATAACCTAACCTAACACATCTAGCCACTCGCTGGTAATGTTATACAGAATCCCGTTCGTGTCGTCCCGTACGTCTCGTTAGGGACATTATATACGTCTACAACGTTATATATCCTAACATAAGGCAGGCTAACATGTCGGATGCAGTATTTTACACCATTCCTGGCGTATCGGCCCCTACTTCTTGGTGGGAACATTTTACACGTCTATAACGTAACATAACCTAACCTAGCCCATCTAGCCCCTCGCTGGTAATATTTTACAGAATCCCGTTCGTGTCGTCCCGTACGTCTCGATTGGGATATTATATACGTCTATAGCGTTATATATCCTAACCTAAGGCAGGCTATCATCACGGATGCAGTATTTTACAACATTCATGGCGTATCGGCTCCTACTTCTCGGTGGGAACATTATGTAGGTCTATAACTTAATATAACCTAACCTAACACATCCAGCACCTCGCTGGTAATGTTTTACAGAATCCCGTTCGTGACGTCAGGTGCATCTCGGTTGGGATATGATATACGTCTATAGCGTTATATATCCTAACCTATGGCAGGCTAACATCTCGGATGCAGTATTTTACGCCATTCCTGGCGTATCGGCCCCTACTTCACGGTGGGAACATTATACACGTCTATAACGTAACATAACCTAACCTAACCCATCTAGCCCCACGCTGGTAATGTTTTACAGAATCCCGTTCCTGTCGTCCCGTACGTCTCGGTTGGGACATTATATACGTCTACAGCATTATATATCCTAACCTAAGGCAGGCTATCATCTCGGATGCAGTATTTTACAACATTCCTGGCGCATCGGCCTCTACTTCTCGGTGGGAACATTATGGTCGTCTATAATGTAACATAACCTAACCTAACCCATCTAGCCCCTCGCTGGTAATATTTTACAGAATCCCGTTCGTGTCGTCCCGTACGTCTCGATTGGGATATTATATACGTCTATAGCGTTATATATCCTAACCTAAGGCAGGCTATCATCTCGGATGAGGTATTTTACAACATTCATGGCGTATCGGCCCCTACTTCTCGGTGGGAACATTATGTAGGTCTATAACTTAATATAACCTAACCTAACACATCCAGCACCTCGCTGGTAATGTTTTACAGAATCCCGTTCGCGTCTTCCCGTACGTCTCGGTTGGGATATTATATACGTCTATAGCGTTATATATCCTAACCTATGGCAGGCTAACATCTCGGATGCAGTATTTTACGCCATTCCTGGCGTATCGGCCCCTACTTCACGGTGGGAACATTATACACGTCTATAACGTAACATAACCTAACCTAACCCATCTAGCCCCTAGCCGGTAATATTTCACAGAATCCCGTTCGCGTCGTCCCGTACGTCTCGGTTGGGATATTATATACGTCTATAGCGTTATATATCCTAACCTAAGGCAGGCTATCATCTCGGATGAAGTATTTTACGCCATTCCTGGCGCATCGGCCTCTACTTCTCGGTGGGAACATTATAGTCGTCTATAAAGTAATATAACCTAACCTAACCCATCTAGCCCCTCGCTGGTAATATTTTACAGAATCCCGTTCGTGTCGTCCCGTAGGTCTCGATTGGGATATTATATACGTCTATAGCGTTATATATCCTAACCTAAGGCAGGCTATCATCTCGGATGCAGTATTTTACAACATTCCTGGCTTATCGGCCCCTACTTCTCGGTGGGTACATTATATCCATCTATTACATATCAGAATCTAACCTAACCCATCTAGCCCCTCGCTGGTAATGTTTTACAGAATCCCGTTCCTGTCGTCCCGTACGTCTCGGTTGGGACATTATAAACGTCTACAGCGATATATATCCTAACGTAAGGCAGGCTGACATCTCGGATGTAGTAGTTTACAACATTCCTGGTGTACCGGCCCCTACTTCTCGGTGGGAACATTATATAGGTCTATAACGTAACATAACCTAACCTAACCCATCTAGACCCTAGCCGGTAATATTTCACAGAATCCCGTTCTCGTCGTCCCGTACGTCTCGGTTGGGATATTATATACGTCTATAGCGTTATATATCCTAACCTAAGGCAGGCTATCATCTCGGATGTAGTATTTTACAACATTCCTGGCGTATCGGCCCCTACTTCTCGGTGGGAACATTATATAGGTCTATAACGTAACATAATCTAACCTAACCCATCTAGCACCTCGCTGGTAATATTTCACAGAATCCCGTTCGCGTCGTCCCGTACGTCTCGGTTGGGATATTATATACGTCTATAGCGTTATATATCCCAACCTAAGGCAGGCTATCATCTCGGATGCAGTATTTTACAACATTGCTGGCGTATCGGCCCCTACTTCACGGTGGGAACATTATACACGTCTATAACGTAACATAACCTAACCTAGCCCATCTAGCCCCTCGCTGGTAATATTTTAAAGAATCCCGTTCCTGTCGTCCCGTACGTCTCGGTTGGGATATTATATACGTCTACAGCGTTATATATCCTAACCTAAGGCAGGCTATCATCTCGGATGAGGTATTTTACAACATTCATGGCGTATCGGCCCCTACTTCTCGGTGGGAACATTATGTAGGTCTATAACGTAATATAACCTAACCTAACACATCTAGCCACTCGCTGGTAATGTTATACAGAATCCCGTTCGTGTCGTCCCGTACGTCTCGTTAGGGACATTATATACGTCTACAACGTTATATATCCTAACATAAGGCAGGCTAACATGTCGGATGCAGTATTTTACACCATTCCTGGCGTATCGGCCCCTACTTCTTGGTGGGAACATTTTACACGTCTATAACGTAACATAAACCTAACCTAGCCCATCTAGCCCCTCGCTGGTAATATTTTAAAGAATCCCGTTGGTGTCGTCCCGTACGTCTCGATTGGGATATTATATGCGTCTATAGCGTTATATATCCTAACCTAAGGCAGGCTATCATCTTGGATGCAGTATTTTACAACATTCCTGGCGTATCGGCCCCTACTTCACGGTGGGAACATTATACACGTCTATAACGTAACATAACCTAACCTAACCCATCTAGCCCCTCGCTGGTATTATTTCACAGAATCCCGTTCCTGTCGTCCCGTACGTCTCGGTTGGGATATTATATACGTCTACAGCGTTATATATCCTAACCTAAGGCAGGCTATCATCTCGGATCAAGTATTTTACGCCATTCCTGGCGCATCGGCCTCTACTTCTCGGTGGGAACATTATATTCGTCTATAACGTAATATAACCTAACCTAACCCATCTAGCACCTCGCTGGTAATGTTTTACAGAATCCCGTTCGTGACGTCAGGTGCATCTCGGTTGGGATATTATATACGTCTATGGCGTTATATATCCTAACCTAAGGCAGGCTATCATCTCGGATGTAGTATTTTACAACATTCCTGGCGTATCGGCGCCTACTTCTCGGTGATGACATTATATAGGTCTATAACGTAACATAGCCTAACCTAACCCATCTAGCCCCTCGCTGATAATATTTTACAGAATCCCGTTCGTGTCGTCCCGTACGTCTCGATTGGGATATTATATACGTCTATAGCGTTATATATCCTAACCTAAGGCAGGCTATCATCACGGATGCAGTATTTTACAACATTCATGGCGTATCGGCTCCTACTTCTCGGTGGGAACATTATATTCGTCTATAACGTAATATAACCTAACCTAACCCATCTAGCACCTCGCTGGTAATGTTTTACAGAATCCCGTTCGTGACGTCAGGTGCATCTCGGTTGGGATATTATATACGTCTATGGCGTTATATATCCTAACCTAAGGCAGGCTATCATCTCGGATGCAGTATTTTACAACATTCCTGGCATATCGGCCCCTACTTCTCGGTGGGTACATTATATCCATCTATTACATATCAGAATCTAACCTAACCCATCTAGCCCCTCGCTGGTAATGTTTTACAGAATCCCGTTCCTGTCGTCCCGTACGTCTCGGTTGGGACATTATAAACGTCTACAGCGATATATATCCTAACGTAAGGCAGGCTGACATCTCGGATGTAGTAGTTTACAACATTCCTGGTGTATCGGCCCCTACTTCTCGGTGGGAACATTATATAGGTCTATAACGTAACATAACCTAACCTATCCCATCTAGACCCTAGCCGGTAATATTTCACAGAATCCCGTTCTCGTCGTCCCGTACGTCTCGGTTGGGATATTATATACGTCTATAGCGTTATATATCCTAACCTAAGGCAGGCTATCATCTCGGATGTAGTATTTTACAACATTCCTGGCGTATCGGCCCCTACTTCTCGGTGGGAACATTATATAGGTCTATAACGTAACATAATCTAACCTAACCCATCTAGCACCTCGCTGGTAATATTTCACAGAATCCCGTTCGCGTCGTCCCGTACGTCTCTGTTGGGATATTATATACGTCTATAGCGTTATATATCCCAACCTAAGGCAGGCTATCATCTCGGATGCAGTATTTTACAACATTCCTGACGTATCGGCCCCTACTTCACGGTGGGAACATTATACACGTCTATAACGTAACATAACCTAACCTAGCCCATCTAGCCCCTCGCTGGTAATATTTTAAAGAATCCCGTTCGTGTCGTCCCATTCGTCTCGGTTGGGATATTATATACGTCTATAGCGTTATATATCCTAACCTAAGGCAGGCTATCATCTCAGATGCAGTATTTTACAACATTGCTGGCGTATCGGCCCCTACTTCTCGGTGGGAACATTATACACGTCTATAACGTAACATAACCTAACCTAACCCATCTAGCCCCACGCTGGTAATGTTTTACAGAATCCCGTTCCTGTCGTACTGTACGTCTCGGTTGGGACATTATATACGTCTACAGCATTATATATCCTAACCTAAGGCAGGCTATCATCTTGGATGCAGTATTTTACAACATTCCTGGCGTATCGGCCCCTACTTCACGGTGGGAACATTATACACGTCTATAACGTAACATAACCTAACCTAACCCATCTAGCCCCTCGCTGGTATTATTTCACAGAATCCCGTTCGTGTCGTCCCGTAGGTCTCGATTGGGATATTATATACGTCTATAGCGTTATATATCCTAACCTAAGGCAGGCTATCATCTCGGATGCAGTATTTTACAACATTCCTGGCTTATCGGCCCCTACTTCTCGGTGGGTACATTATATCCATCTATTACATATCAGAATCTAACCTAACCCATCTAGCCCCTCGCTGGTAATGTTTTACAGAATCCCGTTCCTGTCGTCCCGTACGTCTCGGTTGGGACATTATAAACGTCTACAGCGATATATATCCTAACGTAAGGCAGGCTGACATCTCGGATGTAGTAGTTTACAACATTCCTGGTGTATCGGCCCCTACTTCTCGGTGGGAACATTATATAGGTCTATAACGTAACATAACCTAACCTAACCCATCTAGACCCTAGCCGGTAATATTTCACAGAATCCCGTTCTCGTCGTCCCGTACGTCTCGGTTGGGATATTATATACGTCTATAGCGTTATATATCCTAACCTAAGGCAGGCTATCATCTCGGATGTAGTATTTTACAACATTCCTGGCGTATCGGCCCCTACTTCTCGGTGGGAACATTATATAGGTCTATAACGTAACATAATCTAACCTAACCCATCTAGCACCTCGCTGGTAATATTTCACAGAATCCCGTTCGCGTCGTCCCGTACGTCTCGGTTGGGATATTATATACGTCTATAGCGTTATATATCCCAACCTAAGGCAGGCTATCATCTCGGATGCAGTATTTTACAACATTGCTGGCGTATCGGCCCCTACTTCACGGTGGGAACATTATACACGTCTATAACGTAACATAACCTAACCTAGCCCATCTAGCCCCTCGCTGGTAATATTTTAAAGAATCCCGTTCGTGTCGTTCCGTTCGTCTCGGTTGGGATATTATATACGTCTATAGCGTTATATATCCTAACCTAAGGCAGGCTATCATCTCGGATGCAGTATTTTACAACATTGCTGGCGTATCGGCCCCTACTTCTCGGTGGGAACATTATACACGTCTATAACGTAACATAACCTAACCTAACCCATCTAGGCCCACGCTGGTAATGTTTTACAGAATCCCGTTCCTGTCGTCCCGTACGTCTCGGTTGGGACATTATATACGTCTACAGCATTATATATCCTAACCTAAGGCAGGCTATCATCTCGGATGCAGTATTTTACAACATTCCTGGCGCATCGGCCTCTACTTCTCGGTGGGAACATTATGGTCGTCTATAATGTAACATAACCTAACCTAACCCATCTAGCCCCTCGCTGGTAATATTTTACAGAATCCCGTTCGTGTCGTCCCGTACGTCTCGATTGGGATATTATATACGTCTATAGCGTTATATATCCTAACCTAAGGCAGGCTATCATCTCGGATGAGGTATTTTACAACATTCATGGCGTATCGGCCCCTACTTCTCGGTGGGAACATTATGTATGTCTATAACGTAATATAACCTAACCTAACACATCTAGCCACTCGCTGGTAATGTTATACAGAATCCCGTTCGTGTCGTCCCGTACGTCTCGTTAGGGACATTATATACGTCTACAACGTTATATATCCTAACATAAGGCAGGCTAACATGTCGGATGCAGTATTTTACACCATTCCTGGCGTATCGGCCCCTACTTCTTGGTGGGAACATTTTACACGTCTATAACGTAACATAACCTAACCTAGCCCATCTAGCCCCTCGCTGGTAATATTTCACAGAATCCCGTTCGCGTCGTCCCGTACGTCTCGGTTGGGATATTATATACGTCTATAGCGTTATATATCCTAACCTAAGGCAGGCTATCATCTCGGATGAAGTATTTTACGCCATTCCTGGCGCATCGGCCTCTACTTCTCGGTGGGAACATTATAGTCGTCTATAAAGTAATATAACCTAACCTAACCCATCTAGCCCCTCGCTGGTAATATTTTACAGAATCCCGTTCGTGTCGTCCCGTAGGTCTCGATTGGGATATTATATACGTCTATAGCGTTATATATCCTAACCTAAGGCAGGCTATCATCTCGGATGCAGTATTTTACAACATTCCTGGCTTATCGGCCCCTACTTCTCGGTGGGTACATTATATCCATCTATTACATATCAGAATCTAACCTAACCCATCTAGCCCCTCGCTGGTAATGTTTTACAGAATCCCGTTCCTGTCGTCCCGTACGTCTCGGTTGGGACATTATAAACGTCTACAGCGATATATATCCTAACGTAAGGCAGGCTGACATCTCGGATGTAGTAGTTTACAACATTCCTGGTGTATCGGCCCCTACTTCTCGGTGGGAACATTATATAGGTCTATAACGTAACATAACCTAACCTAACCCATCTAGACCCTAGCCGGTAATATTTCACAGAATCCCGTTCTCGTCGTCCCGTACGTCTCGGTTGGGATATTATATACGTCTATAGCGTTATATATCCTAACCTAAGGCAGGCTATCATCTCGGATGTAGTATTTTACAACATTCCTGGCGTATCGGCCCCTACTTCTCGGTGGGAACATTATATAGGTCTATAACGTAACATAATCTAACCTAACCCATCTAGCACCTCGCTGGTAATATTTCACAGAATCCCGTTCGCGTCGTCCCGTACGTCTCGGTTGGGATATTATATACGTCTATAGCGTTATATATCCCAACCTAAGGCAGGCTATCATCTCGGATGCAGTATTTTACAACATTGCTGGCGTATCGGCCCCTACTTCACGGTGGGAACATTATACACGTCTATAACGTAACATAACCTAACCTAGCCCATCTAGCCCCTCGCTGGTAATATTTTAAAGAATCCCGTTCGTGTCGTTCCGTTCGTCTCGGTTGGGATATTATATACGTCTATAGCGTTATATATCCTAACCTAAGGCAGGCTATCATCTCGGATGCAGTATTTTACAACATTGCAGGCGTATCGGCCCCTACTTCTCGGTGGGAACATTATACACGTCTATAACGTAACATAACCTAACCTAACCCATCTAGGCCCACGCTGGTAATGTTTTACAGAATCCCGTTCCTGTCGTCCCGTACGTCTCGGTTGGGACATTATATACGTCTACAGCATTATATATCCTAACCTAAGGCAGGCTATCATCTCGGATGCAGTATTTTACAACATTCCTGGCGCATCGGCCTCTACTTCTCGGTGGGAACATTATGGTCGTCTATAATGTAACATAACCTAACCTAACCCATCTAGCCCCTCGCTGGTAATATTTTACAGAATCCCGTTCGTGTCGTCCCGTACGTCTCGATTGGGATATTATATACGTCTATAGCGTTATATATCCTAACCTAAGGCAGGCTATCATCTCGGATGAGGTATTTTACAACATTCATGGCGTATCGGCCCCTACTTCTCGGTGGGAACATTATGTATGTCTATAACGTAATATAACCTAACCTAACACATCTAGCCACTCGCTGGTAATGTTATACAGAATCCCGTTCGTGTCGTCCCGTACGTCTCGTTAGGGACATTATATACGTCTACAACGTTATATATCCTAACATAAGGCAGGCTAACATGTCGGATGCAGTATTTTACACCATTCCTGGCGTATCGGCCCCTACTTCTTGGTGGGAACATTTTACACGTCTATAACGTAACATAACCTAACCTAGCCCATCTAGCCCCTCGCTGGTAATATTTTACAGAATCCCGTTCGTGTCGTCCCGTACGTCTCGATTGGGATATTATATACGTCTATAGCGTTATATATCCTAACCTAAGGCAGGCTATCATCACGGATGCAGTATTTTACAACATTCATGGCGTATCGGCTCCTACTTCTCGGTGGGAACATTATGTAGGTCTATAACTTAATATAACCTAACCTAACACATCCAGCACCTCGCTGGTAATGTTTTACAGAATCCCGTTCGTGACGTCAGGTGCATCTCGGTTGGGATATGATATACGTCTATAGCGTTATATATCCTAACCTATGGCAGGCTAACATCTCGGATGCAGTATTTTACGCCATTCCTGGCGTATCGGCCCCTACTTCACGGTGGGAACATTATACACGTCTATAACGTAACATAACCTAACCTAACCCATCTAGCCCCACGCTGGTAATGTTTTACAGAATCCCGTTCCTGTCGTCCCGTACGTCTCGGTTGGGACATTATATACGTCTACAGCATTATATATCCTAACCTAAGGCAGGCTATCATCTCGGATGCAGTATTTTACAACATTCCTGGCGCATCGGCCTCTACTTCTCGGTGGGAACATTATGGTCGTCTATAATGTAACATAACCTAACCTAACCCATCTAGCCCCTCGCTGGTAATATTTTACAGAATCCCGTTCGTGTCGTCCCGTACGTCTCGATTGGGATATTATATACGTCTATAGCGTTATATATCCTAACCTAAGGCAGGCTATCATCTCGGATGAGGTATTTTACAACATTCATGGCGTATCGGCCCCTACTTCTCGGTGGGAACATTATGTAGGTCTATAACGTAATATAACCTAACCTAACACATCTAGCCACTCGCTGGTAATGTTATACAGAATCCCGTTCGTGTCGTCCCGTACGTCTCGTTAGGGACATTATATACGTCTACAACGTTATATATCCTAACATAAGGCAGGCTAACATGTCGGATGCAGTATTTTACACCATTCCTGGCGTATCGGCCCCTACTTCTTGGTGGGAACATTTTACACGTCTATAACGTAACATAACCTAACCTAGCCCATCTAGCCCCTCGCTGGTAATATTTTAAAGAATCCCGTTGGTGTCGTCCCGTACGTCTCGATTGGGATATTATATGCGTCTATAGCGTTATATATCCTAACCTAAGGCAGGCTATCATCTCGGATGCAGTATTTTACAACATTCCTTGCGCATCGGCCTCTACTTCTCGGTGGGAACATTATAGTCGTCTATAACGTAACATAACCTAACCTAACCCATCTAGCCCCTCGCTGGTAATATTTTACAGAATCCCGTTCGTGTCGTCCCGTACGTCTCGATTGGGATATTATATACGTCTATAGCGTTATATATCCTAACCTAAGGCAGGCTATCATCTCGGATGCAGTATTTTACAACATTCCTTGCGCATCGGCCTCTACTTCTCGGTGGGAACATTATAGTCGTCTATAACGTAACATAACCTAACCTAACCCATCTAGCCCCTCGCTGGTAATATTTTACAGAATCCCGTTCGTGTCGTCCCGTACGTCTCGATTGGGATATTATATACGTCTATAGCGTTATATATCCTAACCTAAGGAAGGCTATCATCTCGGATGTGGTATTTTACAACATTCATGGCGTATCGGCCCCTACTTCTCGGTGGGAACATTATGTAGGTCTATAACGTAATATAACCTAACCTAACACATCTAGCCACTCGCTGGTAATGTTATACAGAATCCCGTTCGTGTCGTAACGTACGTCTCGTTAGGGACATTATATACGTCTACAACGTTATATATCCTAACATAAGGCAGGCTAACATGTCGGATGCAGTATTTTACACCATTCCTGGCGTATCGGCCCCTACTTCTTGGTGGGAACATTTTACACGTCTATAACGTAACATAACCTAACCTAGCCCATCTAGCCCCACGCTGGTAATATTTTAAAGAATCCCGTTCGTGTCGTCCCGTACGTCTCGATTGGGATATTATATGCGTCTATAGCGTTATATATCCTAACCTAAGGCAGGCTATCATCTTGGATGCAGTATTTTACAACATTCCTGGCGTATCGGCCCCTACTTCACGGTGGGAACATTATACACGTCTATAACGTAACATAACCTAACCTAACCCATCTAGCCCCTCGCTGGTATTATTTCACAGAATCCCGTTCCTGTCGTCCCGTACGTCTCGGTTGGGATATTATATACGTCTACAGCGTTATATATCCTAACCTAAGGCAGGCTATCATCTCGGATCAAGTATTTTACGCCATTCCTGGCGCATCGGCCTCTACTTCTCGGTGGGAACATTATATTCGTCTATAACGTAATATAACCTAACCTAACCCATCTAGCACCTCGCTGGTAATGTTTTACAGAATCCCGTTCGTGACGTCAGGTGCATCTCGGTTGGGATATTATATACGTCTATAGCGTTATATATCCTAACCTAAGGCAGGCTATCATCTCGGATGTAGTATTTTACAACATTCCTGGCGTATCGGCGCCTACTTCTCGGTGATGACATTATATAGGTCTATAACGTAACATAGCCTAACCTAACCCATCTAGCCCATCGCTGGTAATATTTTACAGAATCCCGTTCGTGTCGTCCCGTACGTCTCGATTGGGATATTATATACGTCTATAGCGTTATATATCCTAACCTAAGGAAGGCTATCATCTCGGATGTGGTATTTTACACCATTCCTGGCGTATCGGCCCCTACTTCTTGGTGGGAACACTTTACACGTCTATAACGTAACATAACCTAACCTAACCCATCTAGCCCCACGCTGGTAATATTTTAAAGAATCCCGTTCGTGTCGTCCCGTACGTCTCGATTGGGATATTATATGCGTCTATAGCGTTATATATCCTAACCTAAGGCAGGCTATCATCTTGGATGCAGTATTTTACAACATTCCTGGCGTATCGGCCCCTACTTCACGGTGGGAACATTATACACGTCTATAACGTAACATAACCTAACCTAACCCATCTAGCCCCTCGCTGGTATTATTTCACAGAATCCCGTTCCTGTCGTCCCGTACGTCTCGGTTGGGATATTATATACGTCTACAGCGTTATATATCCTAACCTAAGGCAGGCTATCATCTCGGATCAAGTATTTTACGCCATTCCTGGCGCATCGGCCTCTACTTCTCGGTGGGAACATTATATTCGTCTATAACGTAATATAACCTAACCTAACCCATCTAGCACCTCGCTGGTAATGTTTTACAGAATCCCGTTCGTGACGTCAGGTGCATCTCGGTTGGGATATTATATACGTCTATAGCGTTATATATCCTAACCTAAGGCAGGCTATCATCTCGGATGTAGTATTTTACAACATTCCTGGCGTATCGGCGCCTACTTCTCGGTGATGACATTATATAGGTCTATAACGTAACATAGCCTAACCTAACCCATCTAGCCCATCGCTGGTAATATTTTACAGAATCCCGTTCGTGTCGTCCCGTACGTCTCGATTGGGATATTATATACGTCTATAGCGTTATATATCCTAACCTAGAGCAGGCTATCATCACGGATGCAGTATTTTACAACATTCATGGCGTATCGGCTCCTACTTCTCGGTGGGAACATTATGTAGGTCTATAACTTAATATAACCTAACCTAACACATCCAGCACCTCGCTGGTAATGTTTTACAGAATCCCGTTCGCGTCTTCCCGTACGTCTCGGTTGGGATATTATATACGTCTATAGCGTTATATATCCTAACCTATGGCAGGCTAACATCTCGGATGCAGTATTTTACGCCATTCCTGTCGTATCGGTCCCTACTTCACGGTGGGAACATTATATTCGTCTATAACGTAATATAACCTAACCTAACACATCTAGCACCTCGCTGGTAATGTTTTACAGAATCCCGTTCGTGTCGTCCCGTACGTCTCGATTGGAATATTATATACGTCTATAGCGTTATATATCCTAACCTAAGGCAAGCTATCATCTCGGATGAGGTATTTTAAAACATCCATCGCGTATCGGCCCCTACTTCTCGGTGGGAACATTATATAGGTCTATAACGTAACATAATCTAACCTAACCCATCTAGCCCATCGCTGGTAATATTTTACAGAATCCCGTTCGTGTCGTCCCGTACGTCTCGATTGGGATATTATATACGTCTATAGCGTTATATATCCTAACCTAGAGCAGGCTATCATCACGGATGCAGTATTTTACAACATTCATGGCGTATCGGCTCCTACTTCTCGGTGGGAACATTATGTAGGTCTATAACTTAATATAACCTAACCTAACACATCCAGCACCTCGCTGGTAATGTTTTACAGAATCCCGTTCGCGTCTTCCCGTACGTCTCGGTTGGGATATTATATACGTCTATAGCGTTATATATCCTAACCTATGGCAGGCTAACATCTCGGATGCAGTATTTTACGCCATTCCTGGCGTATCGGTCCCTACTTCACGGTGGGAACATTATATTCGTCTATAACGTAATATAACCTAACCTAACACATCTAGCACCTCGCTGGTAATGTTTTACAGAATCCCGTTCGTGTCGTCCCGTACGTCTCGATTGGAATATTATATACGTCTATAGCGTTATATATCCTAACCTAAGGCAAGCTATCATCTCGGATGAGGTATTTTAAAACATCCATCGCGTATCGGCCCCTACTTCTCGGTGGGAACATTATATAGGTCTATAACGTAACATAATCTAACCTAACCCATCTAGCACCTCGCTGGTAATATTTCACAGAATCCCGTTCGCGTCGTCCCGTACGTCTCGGTTGGGATATTATATACGTCTATAGCGTTATATATCCCAACCTAAGGCAGGCTATCATCTCGGATGTAGTACTTTACAACATTCCTGGCGTATCGGCCCCTACTTCTCGGTGGGAACATTATATAGGTCTATAGCGTAACATAATCTAACCTAACCCATCTAGCCCCTCGCTGGTAATATTTCACAGAATCCCGTTCGCGTCGTCCCGTACGTCTCGGTTGGGACATTATAAACGTCTACAGCGATATATATCCTAACGTAAGGCAGGCTGACATCTCGGATGTAGTAGTTTACAACATTCCTGGTGTATCGGCCCCTACTTCCCGGTGGGAACATTATATAGGTCTATAACGTAACATAACCTAACCTAACACATCTAGCACCTCGCTGGTAATGTTTTACAGAATCCCGTTCGTGACGTCAGGTGCATCTCGGTTGGGATATTATATACGTCTATAGCGTTATATATCCTAACCTAAGGCAGGCTATCATCTCGGATGAAGTATTTTACGCCATTCCTGGCGCATCGGCCTCTACTTCTCGGTGGGAACATTATATTCGTCTATAACGTAATATAACCTAACCTAACACATCTAGCACCTCGCTGGTAATGTTTTACAGAATCCCGTTCGTGACGTCAGGTGCATCTCGGTTGGGATATTATATACGTTTATAGCGTTATATATCCTAATACCTAAGGCAGGCTATCATCTCGGATGTAGTATTTTACAACATTCCTGGCGTATCGGCGCCTACTTCTCGGTGATAACATTATATAGGTCTATAACGTAACATAGCCTAACCTAACCCATCTAGCCCCTCGCTGGTAATATTTTACAGAATCCCGTTCGTGTCGTCCCGTACGTCTCGATTGGGATATTATATACGTCTATAGCGTTATATATCCTAACCTAAGGCAGGCTATCATCACGGATGCAGTATTTTACAACATTCATGGCGTATCGGCTCCTACTTCTCGGTGGGAACATTATGTAGGTCTATAACTTAATATAACCTAACCTAACACATCTAGCACCTCGCTGGTAATGTTTTACAGAATCCCGTTCGCGTCTTCCCGTACGTCTCGGTTGGGACATTATATACGTCTACAGCGTTATATATCCTAACCTAAGGCAGGCTATCATCTTGGATGCAGTATTTTACAACATTCCTGGCATATCGGCCCCTACTTCTCGGTGGGTACATTATATCCATCTATTACATATCAGAATCTAACCTAACCCATCTAGCCCCTCGCTGGTAATGTTTTACAGAATCCCGTTCCTGTCGTCCCGTACGTCTCGGTTGGGACATTATAAACGTCTACAGCGATATATATCCTAACGTAAGGCAGGCTATCATCTCGGATGTAGTATTTTACAACATTCCTGGCGTATCGGCCCCTACTTCTCGGTGAGAACATTATATAGGTCTATAACGTAACATAATCTAACCTAACCCATCTAGCACCTCGCTGGTAATATTTCACAGAGTCCCGTTCGCGTCGTCCCGTACGTCTCGGTTGGGATATTATATACGGCTATAGCGTTATATATCCCAACCTAAGGCAGGCTATCATCTCGGATGTAGTACTTTACAACATTCCTGGCGTATCGGCCCCTACTTCTCGGTGGGAACATTATATAGGTCTATAACGTAACATAATCTAACCTAACCCATCTAGCACCTCGCTGGTAATATTTCACAGAATCCCTTTCGCGTCGTCCCGTACGTCTCGGTTGGGATATTATATACGTCTATAGCGTTATATATCCCAACCTAAGGCAGGCTATCATCTCGGATGTAGTATTTTACAACATTCCTGGCGTATCGGCCCCTACTTCTCGGTGGGAACATTATATAGGTCTATAGCGTAACATAATCTAACCTAACCCATCTAGCCCCTCGCTGGTAATATTTCACAGAATCCCGTTCGCGTCGTCGCGTACGTCTCGGTCGGAACATTATATACGTCTATTACGTATCAGAATCTAACCTAACCCATTTAGCCCCTTGCTGGTAATGTTTTACAGAATCCCGTTCCTGTCGTCCCGTACGTCTCGGTTGGGACATTATAAACGTCTACAGCGATATATATCCTAACCTAAGGCAGCCTATCATCTCGGATGAGGTATTTTACGCCATTCCTGGCGTATCGGCCGCCACTTCACGTTGGGAACATTATACACGTCTATAGCGTAGCATAACCTAACCTAACACATCTAGCACCTCGCTGGTAATGTTTTACAGAATCCCGTTCGTGACGTCCCGTACATCTTGGTTGGGATATTATATACGTCTATAGCGTTATGTATCCTGACCTAAGGCAGGCTATCATCTCGGATGTAGTATTTTACAACATCCATGGCGTATCGGCCCCTACTTCTCGGTGATAACATTATATAGGTCTATAACGTAACATAGCCTAACCTAACCCATCTAGCCCCTCGCTGGTAATATTTTACAGAATCCCGTTCGTGTCGTCCCGTACGTCTCGATTGGGATATTATATACGTCTATAGCGTTATATATCCTAACCTAAGGCAGGCTATCATCTCGGATGCAGTATTTTACAACATTACTGGCATATCGGCCCCTACTTCTCGGTGGGTACATTATATCCATCTATTACATATCAGAATCTAACCTAACCCATCTAGCCCCTCGCTGGTAATGTTTTACAGAATCCCGTTCCTGTCGTCCCGTACGTCTCGGTTGGGACATTATAAACGTCTACAGCGATATATATCCTAACGTAAGGCAGGCTGACATCTCGGATGTAGTAGTTTACAACATTCCTGGTGTATCGGCCCCTACTTCTCGGTGGGAACATTATATAGGTCTATAACGTAACATAACCTAACCTAACCCATCTAGCCCCTAGCCGGTAATATTTCACAGAATCCCGTTCTCGTCGTCCCGTACGTCTCGGTTGGGATATTATATACGTCTATAGCGCTATATATCCTAACCTAAGGCAGGCTATCATCTCGGATGTAGTACTTTACAACATTCCTGGCGTATCGGCCCCTACTTCTCGGTGGGAACATTATATAGGTCTTTAGCGTAACATAATCTAACCTAAACCATCTAGCCCCTCGCTGGTAATATTTCACAGAATCCCGGTCGCGTCGTCCCGTACGCCTCGGTTGGGATATTATATACGTCTATAGCGTTATATATCCTAACCTAAGGCAGGCTAACATCTCGGATGCAGTATTTTACGCCATTCCTGGCGTATCGGACCCTAATTCACGGTGGGAACATTATACACGTCTATAACGTAACATAACCCAACCTAACCCATTTAGCCCCGCGCTGGTTAAAATTCACAGAATCCCATTCGCGTCGTCCCGTACGTCTCGGTTGGGATATTATATACGTCTATAGCGTTATATATCCCAACCTAAGGCAGGCTATCATCTCGGATGCAGTATTTTACAACATTCCTGGCATATCGGCCCCTACTTCTCGGTGGGTACATTATATCCATCTATTACATATCAGAATCTAACCTAACCCATCTAGCCCCTCGCTGGTAACGTTTTACAGAATCCCGTTCCTGTCGTCCCGTACGCCTCGGTTGGGACATTATAAACGTCTACAGCGATATATATCCTAACGTAAGGCAGGCTGACATCTCCGATGTAGTAGTTTACCACATTCCTGGTGTATCGGCCCCTACTTCTCGGTGGGAACATTATGTAGGTCTATAACGTAATATAACCTAACCTAACACACCTAGCCACTCGCTGGTAATGTGTTACAGAATCCCGTTCGAGTCGCCCCGTACGTCTCGTTTGGGACATTATATACGTCTACAAAGTTATATATCCTACCATAAGTCAGGCTAACATCTCGGACGCAGTATTTTACGCCATTCCTGGCGTATTGCCCCTACTTCACGGTGGGAACATTACACACGTCTATAACGTAACATAACCTAACCTAACCCATCTAGCCCCTCGCTGGTATTATTTCACGGAATCCCGTTCGCGTCCTCCCGTACGTCTCGGTTGGGATATTATATACGTCTACAGCGTTATATATCCTAACCTAAGGCAGGCTAACATCTCGGATGCAGTACATTACGCCAATCCTGGCGTATTGGCCCCTACTTCACGGTGGGAACATTATACACGTCTATAACGTAACATAACCCAACCTAGCCCATCTAGCCCCTCGCTGGTAATATTTTACAGAATCCCGTTCGTGTCGTCCCGTTCGTCTCGGTTGGGATATTATATAGGTCTATAGCGTTATATATCCTAACCTAAGGCAGGCTATCATCTCGGATGCAGTATTTTACAACATTGCTGGCATATCGGCCCCTACTTCTCGGTGGGAACATTACATACGTCTGCAACGTATCACAACCTAACCTAACACACCTAGCCACTCGCTGGTAATGTTTTACAGAATCCCGTTCCTGTCGTCCCGTACGTCTCGGTTGGGACATTATATACGTCTACAGCGTTATATATCCTAACCTAAGGCAGGCTAACATCTCGGATGCAGTATTTTACGCCATTCCTGGCGTATTGGCACCTACTTCACGGTGGGAACATTACACACGTCTATAACGTAACATAACCTAACCTAACACATCTAGACCCTCGCTGGTAATATTTCACAGAATCCCGGTCGCGTCGTCCCGTACGCCTCGGTTGGGATATTATATACGTCTATAGCGTTATATATCCTAACCTAAGGCAGGCTAACATCTCGGATGCAGTATTTTACGCCATTCCTGGCGTATCGGACCCTAATTCACGGTGGGAACATTATACACGTCTATAACGTAACATAACCCAACCTAACCCTTCTAGCCCCTCGCTGGTAATATTTCACAGAATCCCGTTCGCGTCGTCCCGTACGTCTCGGTTGGGATATTATATACGTCTACAGCGTTATATATCCTTAACTAAGGCAGGCTATCATCTCGGATGTAGTATTTTACAACGTTCCAGGCGTATCGGCGCCTACTTCTCGGTGATAACATTATATAGGTCTATAACGTAACATAACCTAACCTAACCCATCTAGCCCCTAGCCGGTAATATTTCACAGAATCCCGTTCTCGTCGTCCCGTACGTCTCGGTTGGGATATTATATACGTCTATAGCGTTATATATCCTAACCTAAGGCAGGCTATCATCACGGATGCAGTATTTTACAACATTCATGGCGTATCGGCTCCTACTTCTCGGTGGGAACATTATGTAGGTCTATAACTTAATATAACCTAACCTAACACATCTAGCACCTCGCTGGTAATGTTTTACAGAATCCCGTTCGCGTCTTCCCGTACGTCTCGGTTGGGATCTTATATACGTCTATAGCGTTATATATCCTAACCTATGGCAGACTAACATCTCGGATGCAGTATTTTACGCCATTCCTGGCGTATCGGCCCCTACTTCACGGTGGGAACATTATACACGTCTATAACGTAACATAACCTAACCTAACCCATCTAGCCCCTAGCCGGTAATATTTCACAGAATCCCGTTCGCGTCGTCCCGTACGTCTCGGTTGGGATATTATATACGTCTATAGCGTTATATATCCTAACCTAAGGCAGGCTATCATCTCGGATGAAGTATTTTACGCCATTCCTGGCGCATCGGCCCCTACTTCTCGGTGGGTACATTATATCCATCTATTACATATCAGAATCTAACCTAACCCATCTAGCCCCTCGCTGGTAATGTTTTACAGAATCCCGTTCCTGTCGTCCCGTACGTCTCGGTTGGGACATTATAAACGTCTACAGCGATATATATCCTAACGTAAGGCAGGCTGACATCTCCGATGTAGTAGTTTACCACATTCCTGGTGTATCGGCCCCTACTTCTCGGTGGGAACATTATGTAGGTCTATAACGTAATATAACCTAACCTAACACACCTAGCCACTCGCTGGTAATGTGTTACAGAATCCCGTTCGTGTCGCCCCGTACGTCTCGTTTGGGACATTATATACGTCTACAAAGTTATATATCCTACCATAAGTCAGGCTAACATCTCGGACGCAGTATTTTACGCCATTCCTGGCGTATTGCCCCTACTTCACGGTGGGAACATCACACACGTCTATAACGTAACATAACCTAACCTAACCCATCTAGCCCCTCGCTGGTATTATTTCACGGAATCCCGTTCGCGTCGTCCCGTACGTCTCGGTTGGGATATTATATACGTCTACAGCGTTATATATCCTTACCTAAGGCAGGCTATCATCTCGGATCAAGTATTTTACGCCATTCCTGGCGCATCGGCCTCTACTTCTCGGTGGGAACATTATATTCGTCTATAACGTAATATAACCTAACCTAACCCATCTAGCACCTCGCTGGTAATGTTTTACAGAATCCCGTTCGTGTCGTCCCGTACGTCTCGGTTGGGATATTATATACGTCTACAGCGTTATATATCCTTACCTAAGGCAGGCTATCATCTCGGATCAAGTAGTTTACGCCATTCCTGGCGCATCGGCCTCTACTTCTCGGTGGGAACATTATATTCGTCTATAACGTAATATAACCTAACCTAACCCATCTAGCACCTCGCTGGTAATGTTTTATAGAATCCCGTTCGTGTCGTCCCGTACGTCTCGTTAGGGACATTATATACGTCTACAGCGTTATATATCCTAACCTAAGGCAGGCTATCATCTCGGATCAAGTATTTTACGCCAATCCTGGCGCATCGGCCTCTACTTCTCGGTGGGAACATTATATTCGTCTATAACGTAATATAACCTAACCTAACCCATCTAGCACCTCGCTGGTAATGTTTTACAGAATCCCGTTCGTGACGTCACGTACATCTCGGTTGGGATATTATATACGTCTATAGCATTATATATCCTAACCTAAGGCAGGCTATCATCTCGGATGCAGTATTTTACAACATTCATGGTGTACCGGCCCCTACTTCTCGGTCGGAACATTATATACGTCTATTACGTATCAGAATCTAACCCAACCCATTTAGCCCGTCGCTGGTAATGTTTTACAGAATCCCGTTCCTGTCGTCCCGTACGTCTCGGTTGGGACATTATAAACGTCTACAGCGATATATATCCTAACCTAAGGCAGCCTATCATCTCGGATGAGGTATTTTACGCCATTCCTGGCGTATGGGCCGCCACTTCACGTTGGGAACATTATACACGTCTATAGCGTAGCATAACCTAACCTAACCCATCTAGCCCCTCGCTGGTAATATTTCACAGAATCCCGTTCGCGTCGTCCCGTACGTCTCGGTTGGGATATTATATACGTCTATAGCGTTATATATCCTAACCTAAGGGAGGCTAATATCTCGGATGCAGATTTTACGCCATTCCTGGCGTATCGGCCCCTACTTCTAGGTGAGAACATTATACACGTCTATAACGTAACATAACCTAACCTAACCCATCTAGCCCCTCGCTGGTATTATTTCACAGAATCCCGATCCTGTCGTCCCGTACGTCTCGGTTGCGATATTATATACGTCTACAGCGTTATATATCCTAGCCTAAGGCAGGCTATCATCTCGGATCAAGTATTTTACGCCATTCCTGGCGCATCGGCCTCTACTTCTCGGTGGGAACATTATATTCGTCTATAACGTAATATAACCTAACCTGACCCATCTAGCACCTCGCTGGTAATGTTTTACAGAATCCCGTTCGTGACGTCAGGTGCATCTCGGTTGGGATATTATATACGTCTATAGCGTTATATATCCTAACCTAAGGCAGGCTATCATCTCGGATGTAGTATTTTACAACATTCCTGGCGTATCGGCGCCTACTTCTCGGTGATAACATTATATAGGTCTATAACGTAACATAGCCTAACTTAACCCATCTAGCCCCTCGCTGGTAATATTTTACAGAATCCCGTTCGTGTCGTCCCGTACGTCTCGATGGGGATATTATATACGTCTATAGCGTTATATATCCTAACCTAAGGCAGGCTATCATCACGGATGCAGTATTTTACAACATTCATGGCGTATCGGCTCCTACTTCCCGGTGGGAACATTATGTAGGTCTATAACTTAATATAACCTAACCTAACACATCCAGCACATCGCTGGTAATGTTTTACAGAATCCCGTTCGCGTCTTCCCGTACGTCTCGGTTGGGATATTATATACGTCTATAGCGTTATATATCCTAACCTATGGCAGGCTAACATCTCGGATGCAGTATTTTACGTCATTCCTGGCGTATCGGCCCCTACTTCTAGGTGAGAACATTATACACGTCTATAACGTAACATAACCTAACCTAACCCATCTAGCCCCTCGCTGGTAATGTTTTACAGAATCCCGTTCCTGTAGTCCCGTACGTCTCGGTTGGGACATTATATACGTCTACAGCTTTATATATCCTAACCTAAGGCAGGCTATCATCTCGGATGCAGTATTTCACAACATTCCTGGCATATCGGCCCCTACTTCTCGGTGGGACCATTATATACATCCATTACGTATCAGAATCTAACCTAACCCATCTAGCCCCTCGCAGGTAATATTTCACAGAATCCCGTTCGCGTCGTCTCGTACGTCTCGGTTGGGATATTATATACGTCTATAGCGTTATATATCCTAACCTAAGGCAGGCTATCATCTCGGATGCAGTATTCTACAACATTCCTGGCATATCGAACCCTACTTATCGGTGGGAACATTATATACGTCTATAACGTAACATAACCTAACCTAACCCATCTAGCCCCTCGCTGGTAATATTTCACAGAATCCCGTTCGCGTCGTCCCGTACGTCTCGGTTGGGATATTATATACGTCTATAGCGTTATATATCCTAACCTAAGGCAGGCTATCATCTCGGATGAAGTATTTTACGCCATTCCTGGCGCATCGGCCTCTACTTCTCGGTGGGAACATTATACACGTCTGTAACGTATCACAACCTAACCTAACACACCTAGCCACTCGCTGGTAATGTTTTACAGAATCCCGTTCGTGTCGTCCCGTACGTCTCGGTTGGGACATTATATACGTCTACAGCGTTATATATCCTAACCTAAGGCAGGCTAACATCTCGGATGCAGTATTTTACGTCATTCCTGGCGTATCGGCCCCTACTTCTCGGTGGGAACATTATATACGTCTATTACGTATCATAACCTAACCTAACCCATCTAGCCCCTCGCTAGTAATATTTTACAGAATCCCGTTTTTGTCATCCCGTACGTCTCGGTTTTGATATTATATACGTCTATAGCGTTATATATCGTAACCTAAGGCAGGCTAACATCTCGGATGCAGTATTTTACGCCATTCCTGGCGTATCGGCCCCTACTTCTCGGTGGGAACATTATACACGTCTGTAACGTATCACAACCTAACCTAACACACCTAGCCACTCGCTGGTAATGTTTTACAGAATCCCGTTCGTGTCGTCCCGTACGTCTCGGATGGGTCATTATAAACGTCTACAGCGGTATATATCCTAACGTAAGGCAGGCTATCATCTCGGATGCAGTATTTTACAACATTCCTGGCATATCGGCCCCTACTTCTCGGTGGGAACATTATATACGTCTATTACGTATCAGAATATAACCTAACCCATCTAGCCCACCGCTGGTAACGTTTTACAGAATCCCGTTCCTGTCGTCCCGTTCGTCTCGGTTGGGACATTATAAACGTCTACAGCAATATATATCCTAACGTAAGGCAGGCTAACATCTCGGATGTAGTACTTTACAACATTCCTGGCGTATCGGCCCCTACTTCTCGGTGGGAACATTATATACGTCTGTAACGTATCACAACACAACCTAACACACCTAGCCACTCGCTGGTAATGTTTTACAGAATCCCGTTCGTGTCGTCCCGTACGTCTCGGTTGGGACATTATATACGTCTACAGCGTTATATATCATAACCTAAGGCAGGCTAACATCTCGGATGCAGTATTTTACGCCATTCCTCGCGTATCGGCCCCTACTTCTCGGTGGGAACATTATACACGTCTATAACGTAACATAACCTAACCTAACCCATCTAGCCCCTCGCTGGTAATGTTTTACAGAATCCCGTTCGTGTCGTCCCGTACGTCTCGGTTGGGACATTATATACGTCTACAGCGTTATATATCGTAACCTAAGGCAGGCTTACATCTCGGATGCAGTATTTTACGCCATTCCTCACGTATCGGCCCCTACTTCTCGGTGGGAACATTGTACACGTCTATAACGTAACATAACCTAACCTAACCCATCTAGCCCCTCGCTGGTAATATTTCACAGTATCCCGTTCGCGTCGTCCCGTACGTCTCGGTTGGGATATTATATACGTCTATAGCGTTATATATCCTAACCTAAGGCAGGCTATCATCTCGGATGCAGTATTTTACAACATCCCTGGCATATCGGCCCCTACTTCTCGGTGGGAACATTATATACGTCTATTACGTATCACAATATAACCTAACCCATCTAGCCCCTCGCTGGTAATGTTTTACAGAATCCCGTTCCTGTCGTCCCGTTCGTCTCGGTTGGGACATCATAAACGTCTACAGCGATATATATCCAAACGTAAGGCAGGCTAACATCTCGGATGTAGTACTTTACCACATTCCTGGTGTATCTGCCCCTACTTCTCGGTGGGAACATTATATACGTCTGTAACGTATCACACCCTAACCTAACACATCTAGCCCCTCGCTGGTGATGTTTTACAGAATCCCGTTCATGTCGTCCCGTACGTCTCGGTTGGGACATTATATACGTCTACAGCGTTATATATCATAACCTAAGGCAGGCTAACATCTAGGATGCAGTATTTTACGTCATTCCTGTCGTAACGGCCCCTACTTCTCAGTGGGAGCACTATAAACGTCTATAACGTAACATAACCTAACCTAACCCATCTAGCCCCTCGCTAGTAATATTTTACAGAATCCCGTTCGTGTCGTCCCGTACGTCTCAGTTGGGATATTATATACGTCTATAGCGTTATATATCGTAAACTAAAGCAGGCTATCATCTCGGATGCAGTATTTTACAACATTCCTGGCGCATCGGCCTCTACTTCTCGGTGGAAACATTATATTCGTCTATAACGTAATATACCCTAACCTTACACATCTAGCACCTCGCTGGTATTGTTTTACAGAATCCCGTTCGTGACGTCCCGTACGTCTCGGTTGAGATATTATATACGTCTATAGCGTTATATATCCTAACATAAGGCAGGCTAACATCTCGGATGCAGTATTTTACGCCATTCCTGGCGTATCGGCCCCTACTTCTCGGTGGGAACATTATACACGTCTATAACGTAACATAACCTAACCTAGCCCATCTAGCCCCTCGCTGGTAATATTTTACAGAATCCCGTTCGTGTCGTCCCGTACGTCTCGGTTGGGACATCATAAACGTCTACAGCGATATATATCCAAACGTAAGGCAGGCTAACATCTCGGATGTAGTACTTTACAACATTCCTGGCGTATCTGCCCCTACTTCTCGGTGGGAACATTATATACGTCTGTAACGTATCACACCCTAACCTAACACATCTAGCCCCTCGCTGGTGATGTTTTACAGAATCCCGTTCATGTCGTCCCGTACGTCTCGGTTGGGACATTATATACGTCTACAGCGTTATATATCATAACCTAAGGCAGGCTAACATCTAGGATGCGGTATTTTACAACATTCCTGACGCATCGGCCTCTACTTCACGGTGGGAACATTATAGTCGTCTATAACGTAACATAACCTAACCTAACCACTCTAGCCCCTCGCTGGTAATGTTTTACAGAATCCCGTTCGTGTCGTCCTGTACGTCTCGGTTGGGACATTATATACGTCTATAGCGTTATATATCCTAACCTAAGGCAGGCTATCATCTCGGATGCAGTATTTTACAACATTCATGGCGTATCGGCCCGTACTTCTCGGTGGGAACATAATGTAGGTCTATAACGTAATATAACCTAACCTAGCACATCTAGCCCCTCGCTGGTAATGTTTTACAGAATCCCGTTCCTGTCGTCCCGTACGTCTCGGATGGGACATTATAAACGTCTACAGCGATATATATCCTAACGTAAGGCAGGCTAACATCTCGGATGCAGTATTTTACGCCATTCCTGGCGTATCGGCCCCCACTTCACGTTGGGAACATTATACACGTCTATAACGTAACATAACCTAACCTAACCCATCTAACCCCTCGCTGGTAATATATTACAGAGTCCCGTTCGTGTCGTCCCGTACGTCTCGGTTTTGATATTATATACGTCTATAGCGTTATATATCGTAACCTAAGGCAGGCTACCATGTCGGATGCAGTATTTTACACCATTCCTGGCGTATCGGCCCCTACTTCTTGGTGGGAACATTATACACGTCTATAACGTAACATAACCTAACCTAGCCCATCTAGCCCCTCGCTGGTAATATTTTACAGAATCCCGTTCGTGTCGTCCCGTACGTCTCGGATGGGACATTATAAACGTCTACAGCGATATATATCCTAACGTAAGGCAGGCTAACATCTCGGATGTAGTACTTTACAACATTCCTGGCGTATCTGCCCCTACTTCTCGGTGGGAACATTATATACGTCTGTAACGTATCACACCCTAACCTAACAAATCTAGCCCCTCGCTGGTGATGTTTTACAGAATCCCGTTCATGTCGTCCCGTACGTCTCGGTTGGGACATTATAAACGTCTACAGCGATATATATCCTAACCTAAGGCAGCCTATCATCTCGGATGAGGTATTTTACGCCATTCCTGGCGTATCGGTCGCCACTTCACGTTGGGAACATTATACACGTCTATAGCGTAGCATAACCGAAGCTAACCCATCTAGCCCCTCGCTGGTAATATTTTACAGAATCCCGTTCGTGTCGTCCCGTACGTCTCGTTAGGGACATTATATACGTCTACAGCGTTATATATCCTAACCTGAGGCAGGCTAACATCTCGGATGCAGTATTTTACGCCATTCCTGGCGTATTGGCCACTACTTCATGGTGGGAACATTACACACGTCTATAACGTAACATAACCTAACCTAACCCATCTAGCCCCTCGCTGGTAATATTTCACAGAATCCCGTTCGCGTCGTCCCGTACGTCTCGGTTGGGATACTATATACGTCCATAGCGTTATATATCCTAACCTAAGGCAGGCTAACATCTCGGATGCAGTATTTTACGCCATTGCTGGCGTATCGGCCCCTACTTCACGGTGGGAACATTATACACGTCTATAACGTAACATAACCTAACCTAACCCATCTAGCCCCTCGCTGGTAATATTTCACAAAATCCCGTTCGCGTCGTCCCGTACATCTCGGTTGGGATATTATATAGGTCTATAGCGTTATATATCCTAACCTAAGGCAGGCTATCATCTCGGATGCAGTATTTTACAACATTCCTGGCATATCGGCCCCTACTTCTCGGTGGGAACATTATATACGTCTATTACGTATCAGAATCTAACCTAACCCATCTAGCCCCTCGCTGGTAATATTTCACAGAATCCCGTTCGCGTCGTCCCGTACGTCTCAGTTGGGACATTATATACGTCTACAGCGTTATATATCATAACCTAAGGCAGGCTAACATCTCGGATGCAGTATTTTACGTCATTCCTGGCGTATCGGCCCCTACTTCTCGGTGGGAACATTATACACGTCTGTAACGTATCACAACCTAACCTAACACACCTAGCCACTCGCTGGTAATGTTTTACAGAATCCCGTTCGTGTCGTCCCGTACGTCTCGGTTGGGACATTATATACGTCTACAGCGTTATATATCCTAACCTAAGGCAGGCTAACATCTCGGATGCAGTATTTTACGTCATTCCTGGCGTATCGGCCCCTACTTCTCGGTGGGAACATTATATACGTCTATTACGTATCATAACCTAACCTAACCCATCTAGCCCCTCGCTAGTAATATTTTACAGAATCCCGTTCGTGTCATCCCGTACGTCTCGGTTTTGATATTATATACGTCTATAGCGTTATATATCGTAACCTAAGGCAGGCTAACATCTCGGATGCAGTATTTTACGCCATTCCTGGCGTATCGGCCCCTACTTCTCGGTGGGAACATTATACACGTCTGTAACGTATCACAACCTAACCTAACACACCTAGCTACTCGCTGGTAATGTTTTACAGAATCCCGTTCGTGTCGTCCCGTACGTCTCGGATGGGTCATTATAAACGTCTACAGCGGTATATATCCTAACGTAAGGCAGGCTATCATCTCGGATGCAGTATTTTACAACATTCCTGGCATATCGGCCCCTACTTCTCGGTGGGAACATTATATACGTCTATTACGTATCAGAATATAACCTAACCCATCTAGCCCACCGCTGGTAACGTTTTACAGAATCCCGTTCCTGTCGTCCCGTTCGTCTCGGTTGGGACATTATAAACGTCTACAGCGATATATATCCTAACGTAAGGCAGGCTAACATCTCGGATGTAGTACTTTACAACATTCCTGGCGTATCGGCCCCTACTTCTCGGTGGGAACATTATATACGTCTGTAACGTATCACAACACAACCTAACACACCTAGCCACTCGCTGGTAATGTTTTACAGAATCCCGTTCGTGTCGTCCCGTACGTCTCGGTTGGGACATTATATACGTCTACAGCGTTATATATCATAACCTAAGGCAGGCTAACATCTCGGATGCAGTATTTTACGCCATTCCTCGCGTATCGGCCCCTACTTCTCGGTGGGAACATTATACACGTCTATAACGTAACATAACCTAACCTAACCCATCTAGCCCCTCGCTGGTAATGTTTTACAGAATCCCGTTCGTGTCGTCCCGTACGTCTCGGTTGGGACATTATATACGTCTACAGCGTTATATATCGTAACCTAAGGCAGGCTTACATCTCGGATGCAGTATTTTACGCCATTCCTCGCGTATCGGCCCCTACTTCTCGGTGGGAACATTGTACACGTCTATAACGTAACATAACCTAACCTAACCCATCTAGCCCCTCGCTGGTAATATTTCACAGTATCCCGTTCGCGTCGTCCCGTACGTCTCGGTTGGGATATTATATACGTCTATAGCGTTATATATCCTAACCTAAGGCAGGCTATCATCTCGGATGCAGTATTTTACAACATCCCTGGCATATCGGCCCCTACTTCTCGGTGGGAACATTATATACGTCTATTACGTATCACAATATAACCTAACCCATCTAGCCCCTCGCTGGTAATGTTTTACAGAATCCCGTTCCTGTCGTCCCGTTCGTCTCGGTTGGGACATCATAAACGTCTACAGCGATATATATCCAAACGTAAGGCAGGCTAACATCTCGGATGTAGTACTTTACCACATTCCTGGTGTATCTGCCCCTACTTCTCGGTGGGAACATTATATACGTCTGTAACGTATCACACCCTAACCTAACACATCTAGCCCCTCGCTCGTGATGTTTTACAGAATCCCGTTCATGTCGTCCCGTACGTCTCGGTTGGGACATTATATACGTCTACAGCGTTATATATCATAACCTAAGGCAGGCTAACATCTAGGATGCAGTATTTTACGTCATTCCTGTCGTAACGGCCCCTACTTCTCAGTGGGAGCACTATAAACGTCTATAACGTAACATAACCTAACCTAACCCATCTAGCCCCTCGCTAGTAATATTTTACAGAATCCCGTTCGTGTCGTCCCGTACGTCTCAGTTGGGATATTATATACGTCTATAGCGTTATATATCGTAAACTAAAGCAGGCTATCATCTCGGATGCAGTATTTTACAACATTCCTGGCGCATCGGCCTCTACTTCTCGGTGGAAACATTATATTCGTCTATAACGTAATATACCCTAACCTTACACATCTAGCACCTCGCTGGTATTGTTTTACAGAATCCCGTTCGTGACGTCCCGTACGTCTCGGTTGAGATATTATATACGTCTATAGCGTTATATATCCTAACATAAGGCAGGCTAACATCTCGGATGCAGTATTTTACGCCATTCCTGGCGTATCGGCCCCTACTTCTCGGTGGGAACATTATACACGTCTATAACGTAACATAACCTAACCTAGCCCATCTAGCCCCTCGCTGGTAATATTTTACAGAATCCCGTTCGTGTCGTCCCGTACGTCTCGGTTGGGACATCATAAACGTCTACAGCGATATATATCCAAACGTAAGGCAGGCTAACATCTCGGATGTAGTACTTTACAACATTCCTGGCGTATCTGCCCCTACTTCTCGGTGGGAACATTATATACGTCTGTAACGTATCACACCCTAACCTAACACATCTAGCCCCTCGCTGGTGATGTTTTACAGAATCCCGTTCATGTCGTCCCGTACGTCTCGGTTGGGACATTATATACGTCTACAGCGTTATATATCATAACCTAAGGCAGGCTAACATCTAGGATGCAGTATTTTACGCCATTCCTGGCGTATTGGCCACTACTTCATGGTGGGAACATTACACACGTCTATAACGTAACATAACCTAACCTAACCCATCTAGCCCCTCGCTGGTAATATTTCACAGAATCCCGTTCGCGTCGTCCCGTACGTCTCGGTTGGGATACTATATACGTCCATAGCGTTATATATCCTAACCTAAGGCAGGCTAACATCTCGGATGCAGTATTTTACGCCATTCCTGGCGTATCGGCCCCTACTTCACGGTGGGAACATTATACACGTCTATAACGTAACATAACCTAACCTAACCCATCTAGCCCCTCGCTGGTAATATTTCACAAAATCCCGTTCGCGTCGTCCCGTACATCTCGGTTGGGATATTATATAGGTCTATAGCGTTATATATCCTAACCTAAGGCAGGCTATCATCTCGGATGCAGTATTTTACAACATTCCTGGCATATCGGCCCCTACTTCTCGGTGGGAACATTATATACGTCTATTACGTATCAGAATCTAACCTAACCCATCTAGCCCCTCGCTGGTAATATTTCACAGAATCCCGTTCGCGTCGTCCCGTACGTCTCAGTTGGGACATTATATACGTCTACAGCGTTATATATCATAACCTAAGGCAGGCTAACATCTCGGATGCAGTATTTTACGTCATTCCTGGCGTATCGGCCCCTACTTCTCGGTGGGAACATTATACACGTCTGTAACGTATCACAACCTAACCTAACACACCTAGCCACTCGCTGGTAATGTTTTACAGAATCCCGTTCGTGTCCTCCCGTACGTCTCGGTTGGGACATTATATACGTCTACAGCGTTATATATCCTAACCTAAGGCAGGCTAACATCTCGGATGCAGTATTTTACGTCATTCCTGGCGTATCGGCCCCTACTTCTCGGTGGGAACATTATATACGTCTATTACGTATCATAACCTAACCTAACCCATCTAGCCCCTCGCTAGTAATATTTTACAGAATCCCGTTCGTGTCATCCCGTACGTCTCGGTTTTGATATTATATACGTCTATAGCGTTATATATCGTAACCTAAGGCAGGCTAACATCTCGGATGCAGTATTTTACGCCATTCCTGGCGTATCGGCCCCTACTTCTCGGTGGGAACATTATATACGTCTGTAACGTATCACAACACAACCTAACACACCTAGCCACTCGCTGGTAATGTTTTACAGAATCCCGTTCGTGTCGTCCCGTACGTCTCGGTTGGGACATTATATACGTCTACAGCGTTATATATCATAACCTAAGGCAGGCTAACATCTCGGATGCAGTATTTTACGCCATTCCTCGCGTATCGGCCCCTACTTCTCGGTGGGAACATTATACACGTCTATAACGTAACATAACCTAACCTAACCCATCTAGCCCCTCGCTGGTAATATTTCACAGAATCCCGTTCGCGTCGTCCCGTACGTCTCGGTTGGGACATTATATACGTCTATAGCGTTATATATCCTAACCTAAGGCAGGCTATCATCTCGGATGCAGTATTTTACAACATCCCTGGCATATCGGCCCCTACTTCTCGGTGGGAACATTATATACGTCTATTACGTATCACAATATAACCTAACCCATCTAGCCCCTCGCTGGTAATGTTTTACAGAATCCCGTTCCTGTCGTCCCGTTCGTCTCGGTTGGGACATCATAAACGTCTACAGCGATATATATCCAAACGTAAGGCAGGCTAACATCTCGGATGTAGTACTTTACCACATTCGTGGTGTATCTGCCCCTACTTCTCGGTGGGAACATTATATACGTCTGTAACGTATCACACCCTAACCTAACACATCTAGCCCCTCGCTGGTGATGTTTTACAGAATCCCGTTCATGTCGTCCCGTACGTCTCGGTTGGGACATTATATACGTCTACAGCGTTATATATCATAACCTAAGGCAGGCTAACATCTAGGATGCAGTATTTTACGTCATTCCTGTCGTAACGGCCCCTACTTCTCAGTGGGAGCACTATAAACGTCTATAACGTAACATAACCTAACCTAACCCATCTAGCCCCTCGCTAGTAACATTTTACAGAATCCCGTTCGTGTCGTCCCGTACGTCTCAGTTGGGATATTATATACGTCTATAGCGTTATATATCGTAAACTAAAGCAGGCTATCATCTCGGATGCAGTATTTTACAACATTCCTGGCGCATCGGCCTCTACTTCTCGGTGGAAACATTATATTCGTCTATAACGTAATATACCCTAACCTTACACATCTAGCACCTCGCTGGTATTGTTTTACAGAATCCCGTTCGTGACGTCCCGTACGTCTCGGTTGAGATATTATATACGTCTATAGCGTTATATATCCTAACATAAGGCAGGCTAACATCTCGGATGCAGTATTTTACGCCATTCCTGGCGTATCGGCCCCTACTTCTCGGTGGGAACATTATACACGTCTATAACGTAACATAACCTAACCTAGCCCATCTAGCCCCTCGCTGGTAATATTTTACAGAATCCCGTTCGTGTCGTCCCGTACGTCTCGGATGGGACATTATAAACGTCTACAGCGATATATATCCTAACGTAAGGCAGGCTAACATCTCGGATGCAGTATTTTACGCAATTCCTGGCGTATCGGCCCCCACTTCACGTTGGGAACATTATACACGTCTATAACGTAACATAACCTAACCTAACCCATCTAACCCCTCGCTGGTAATATATTACAGAGTCCCGTTCGTGTCGTCCCGTACGTCTCGGTTTTGATATTATATACATCTATAGCGTTATATATCGTAACCTAAGGCAGGCTACCATGTCGGATGCAGTATTTTACGCCATTCCTCGCGTATCGGCCCCTACTTCTCGGTGGGAACATTGTACACGTCTATAACGTAACATAACCTAACCTAACCCATCTAGCCCCTCGCTGGTAATATTTCACAGAATCCCGTTCGCGTCGTCCCGTACGTCTCGGTTGGGATATTATATACGTCTATAGCGTTATATATCCTAACCTAAGGCAGGCTATCATCTCGGATGCAGTATTTTACAACATCCCTGGCATATCGGCCCCTACTTCTCGGTGGGAACATTATATACGTCTATTACGTATCACAATATAACCTAACCCATCTAGCCCCTCGCTGGTAATGTTTTACAGAATCCCGTTCCTGTCGTCCCGTTCGTCTCGGTTGGGACATTATAAACGTCTACAGCGATATATATCCTAACGTAAGGCAGGCTAACATTTCGGATGTAGTACTTTACAACATTCCTGGCGTATCGGCCCCTACTTCTCGGTGGGAACATTATATAGGTCTATAACGTAACATAATCTAACTTAACCCATCTAGCCCCTCGCTGGTAATATTTTACAGAATCCCGTTCGTGTCATCCCGTACGTCTCGGTTTTGATATTATATACGTCTATAGCGTTATATATCGTAACCTAAGGCAGGCTATCATCTCGGATGCAGTATTTTATAACATTCCTGGCGCATCGGCCTCTACTTCTCGGTGGGAACATTATAGTCGTCTATAACGTAACATAACCTAACCTAAACCATCTAACCCCTCGCTGGTAATGTTTTACAGAATTCCGTTCCTGTCGTCCCGTACGTCTCGGTTGGGACATCATATACGTCTACAGCGTTATATATCCTAACCTAAGGCAGGCTAACTTCTCGGATGCAGTATTTTACGTCATTCCTGGCGTATCGGCCCCTACTTCACGGTGGGAACATTATACACGTCTATAACGTAACATAAGCTAACCTAACCCATCTAGCCCCTCGCTAGTAATATTTTACAGAATCCCGTTCGTGTCATCCCGTACGTCCCGGTTTTGATATTATATACATCTATAGCGTTATATATCGTAACGTAAGGCAGGCTTTCATCTCGGATGCAGTATTTTATAACATTCCTGGCGCATCGGCCTCTACTTCTCGGTGGGAACATTATAGTCGTCTATAACGTAACATAACCTAACCTAACCCATCTAACCCCTCGCTGGTAATGTTTTACAGAATCCCGCTCCTGTCGTCCCGTACGTCTCGGTTGTGATATTATATACGTCTACAGCGTTATATATCCTAACCTAAGGCAGGCTAACATCTCGGATGCAGTATTTTACGTCGTTCCTGGCGTATCGGCCCCTACTTCACGGTGGGAACATTATATAGGTCTATAACGTAACATAATCTAACCTAACCCATCTAGCCCCTCGCTGGTAATATTTCACAGAATCCCGTTCGCGTCGTCCCGTACGTCTCGGTTGGGACATTATATACGTCTACAGCGATATATATCCAAACGTAAGGCAGGCTAACATCTCGGATGCAGTATTTTACGCCATTCCTGGCGTATCGGCCCCTACTTCTCGGTGGGAACATTATACACGTCTATAACGTAACATAACCTAACCTAAACCATCTAACCCATCGCTGGTAATGTTTTACAGAATCCCGTTCGTGTCGTCCTGTACGTCTCGGTTGGGACATTATATACGTCTATAGCGTTATATATCCTAACCTAAGGCAGGCTATCATCTCGGATGCAGTATTTTACAACATTCATGGCGTATCGGCCCGTACTTCTCGGTGGGAACATAATGTAGGTCTATAACGTAATATAACCTAACCTAGCACATCTAGCCCCTCGCTGGTAATGTTTTACAGAATCCCGTTCCTGTCGTCCCGTACGTCTCGGATGGGACATTATAAACGTCTACAGCGATATATATCCTAACGTAAGGCAGGCTAACATCTCGGATGCAGTATTTTACGCCATTCCTGGCGTATCGGCCCCCACTTCACGTTGGGAACATTATACACGTCTATAACGTAACATAACCTAACCTAACCCATCTAACCCCTCGCTGGTAATATATTACAGAGTCCCGTTCGTGTCGTCCCGTACGTCTCGGTTTTGATATTATATACGTCTATAGCGTTATATATCGTAACCTAAGGCAGGCTACCATGTCGGATGCAGTATTTTACACCATTCCTGGCGTATCGGCCCCTACTTCTTGGTGGGAACATTATACACGTCTATAACGTAACATAACCTAACCTAGCCCATCTAGCCCCTCGCTGGTAATATTTTACAGAATCCCGTTCGTGTCGTCCCGTACGTCTCGGATGGGACATTATAAACGTCTACAGCGATATATATCCTAACGTAAGGCAGGCTAACATCTCGGATGTAGTACTTTACAACATTCCTGGCGTATCTGCCCCTACTTCTCGGTGGGAACATTATATACGTCTGTAACGTATCACACCCTAACCTAACACATCTAGCCCCTCTCTGGTGATGTTTTACAGAATCCCGTTCATGTCGTCCCGTACGTCTCGGTTGGGACATTATAAACGTCTACAGCGATATATATCCTAACCTAAGGCAGCCTATCATCTCGGATGAGGTATTTTACGCCATTCCTGGCGTATCGGTCGCCACTTCACGTTGGGAACATTATACACGTCTATAGCGTAGCATAACCGAAGCTAACCCATCTAGCCCCTCGCTGGTAATATTTTACAGAATCCCGTTCGTGTCGTCCCGTACGTCTCGTTAGGGACATTATATACGTCTACAGCGTTATATATCCTAACCTGAGGCAGGCTAACATCTCGGATGCAGTATTTTATGCCATTCCTGGCGTATTGGCCACTACTTCATGGTGGGAACATTACACACGTCTATAACGTAACATAACCTAACCTAACCCATCTAGCCCCTCGCTGGTAATATTTCACAGAATCCCGTTCGCGTCGTCCCGTACGTCTCGGTTGGGATACTATATACGTCCATAGCGTTATATATCCTAACCTAAGGCAGGCTAACATCTCGGATGCAGTATTTTACGCCATTGCTGGCGTATCGGCCCCTACTTCACGGTGGGAACATTATACACGTCTATAACGTAACATAACCTAACCTAACCCATCTAGCCCCTCGCTGGTAATATTTCACAAAATCCCGTTCGCGTCGTCCCGTACATCTCGGTTGGGATATTATATAGGTCTATAGCGTTATATATCCTAACCTAAGGCAGGCTATCATCTCGGATGCAGTATTTTACAACATTCCTGGCATATCGGCCCCTACTTCTCGGTGGGAACATTATATACGTCTATTACGTATCAGAATCTAACCTAACCCATCTAGCCCCTCGCTGGTAATATTTCACAGAATCCCGTTCGCGTCGTCCCGTACGTCTCAGTTGGGACATTATATACGTCTACAGCGTTATATATCATAACCTAAGGCAGGCTAACATCTCGGATGCAGTATTTTACGTCATTCCTGGCGTATCGGCCCCTACTTCTCGGTGGGAACATTATACACGTCTGTAACGTATCACAACCTAACCTAACACACCTAGCCACTCGCTGGTAATGTTTTACAGAATCCCGTTCGTGTAGTCCCGTACGTCTCGGTTGGGACATTATATACGTCTACAGCGTTATATATCCTAACCTAAGGCAGGCTAACATCTCGGATGCAGTATTTTACGTCATTCCTGGCGTATCGGCCCCTACTTCTCGGTGGGAACATTATATACGTCTATTACGTATCATAACCTAACCTAACCCATCTAGCCCCTCGCTAGTAATATTTTACAGAATCCCGTTCGTGTCATCCCGTACGTCTCGGTTGGGACATTATAAACGTCTACAGCGATATATATCCTAACGTAAGGCAGGCTAACATCTCGGATGTAGTACTTTACAACATTCCTGGCGTATCGGCCCCTACTTCTCGGTGGGAACATTATATACGTCTGTAACGTATCACAACACAACCTAACACACCTAGCCACTCGCTGGTAATGTTTTACAGAATCCCGTTCGTGTCGTCCCGTACGTCTCGGTTGGGACATTATATACGTCTACAGCGTTATATATCATAACCTAAGGCAGGCTAACATCTCGGATGCAGTATTTTACGCCATTCCTCGCGTATCGGCCCCTACTTCTCGGTGGGAACATTATACACGTCTATAACGTAACATAACCTAACCTAACCCATCTAGCCCCTCGCTGGTAATATTTCACAGAATCCCGTTCGCGTCGTCCCGTACGTCTCGGTTGGGACATTATATACGTCTATAGCGTTATATATCCTAACCTAAGGCAGACTATCATCTCGGATGCAGTATTTTACAACATCCCTGGCATATCAGCCCCTACTTCTCGGTGGGAACATTATATACGTCTATTACGTATCAGAATATAACCTAACCCATCTAGCCCCTCGCTGGTAATGTTTTACAGAATCCCGTTTCTGTCGTCCCGTTCGTCTCGGTTGGGACATTATAAACGTCTACAGCGATATATATCCTAACGTAAGGCAGGCTAACATCTCGGATGTAGTACTTTACAACATTCCTGGCGTATCGGCCCCTACTTCTCGGTGGGAACATTATATAGGTCTATAACGTAAGATAACCTAACCTAGTCCATCTAGCCCTTCGCTGGTAATATATTACAGAATCCCGTTTGTGTCGTACCGTACGTCTCGGTTGGGATATTATATACGTCTATAGCGTTATATATCCTAACCTAAGCAGGCTATCATCTCAGATGCAGTATTTTACAACAATCCTGGCATATCGGCCCCTACTTCTCGGTGGGAACATTATACACGTCTGTAACGTATCACAACATAACCTAACACACCTAGCCACTCGCTGGTAATGTTTTACAGAATCCCGTTCGTGTCGTCCCGTACGTCTCGGTTGGGACATTATATACGTCTACAGCGTTATATATCCTAACCTAAGGCAGGCTTACATCTCGGATGCAGTATTTTACGCCATTCCTCGCGTATCGGCCCCTACTTCTCGGTGGGAACATTGTACACGTCTATAACGTAACATAACCTAACCTAACCCATCTAGCCCCTCGCTGGTAATATTTCACAGAATCCCGTTCGCGTCGTCCCGTACGTCTCGGTTGGGATATTATATACGTCTATAGCGTTATATATCCTAACCTAAGGCAGGCTATCATCTCGGATGCAGTATTTTACAACATTCATGGCGTATCGGCCCGTACTTCTCGGTGGGAACATAATGTAGGTCTATAACGTAATATAACCTAACCTAGCACATCTAGCCCCTCGCTGGTAATGTTTTACAGAATCCCGTTCCTGTCGTCCCGTTCGTCTCGGTTGGGACATTATAAACGTCTACAGCGATATATATCCTAACGTAAGGCAGGCTAACATTTCGGATGTAGTACTTTACAACATTCCTGGCGTATCGGCCCCTACTTCTCGGTGGGAACATTATATAGGTCTATAACGTAACATAATCTAACTTAACCCATCTAGCCCCTCGCTGGTAATATTTTACAGAATCCCGTTCGTGTCATCCCGTACGTCCCGGTTTTGATATTATATACATCTATAGCGTTATATATCGTAACGTAAGGCAGGCTTTCATCTCGGATGCAGTATTTTATAACATTCCTGGCGCATCGGCCTCTACTTCTCGGTGGGAACATTATAGTCGTCTATAACGTAACATAACCTAACCTAACCCATCTAACCCCTCGCTGGTAATGTTTTACAGAATCCCGCTCCTGTCGTCCCGTACGTCTCGGTTGTGATATTATATACGTCTACAGCGTTATATATCCTAACCTAAGGCAGGCTAACATCTCGGATGCAGTATTTTACGTCATTCCTGGCGTATCGGCCCCTACTTCACGGTGGGAACATTATATAGGTCTATAACGTAACATAATCTAACCTAACCCATCTAGCCCCTCGCTGGTAATATTTCACAGAATCCCGTTCGCGTCGTCCCGTACGTCTCGGTTGGGACATTATATACGTCTACAGCGATATATATCCAAACGTAAGGCAGGCTAACATCTCGGATGCAGTATTTTACGCCATTCCTGGCGTATCGGCCCCTACTTCTCGGTGGGAACATTATACACGTCTATAACGTAACATAACCTAACCTAAACCATCTAACCCATCGCTGGTAATGTTTTACAGAATCCCGTTCGTGTCGTCCTGTACGTCTCGGTTGGGACATTATATACGTCTATAGCGTTATATATCCTAACCTAAGGCAGGCTATCATCTCGGAAGCAGTATTTTACAACATTCATGGCGTATCGGCCCGTACTTCTCGGTGGGAACATAATGTAGGTCTATAACGTAATATAACCTAACCTAGCACATCTAGCCCCTCGCTGGTAATGTTTTACAGAATCCCGTTCCTGTCGTCCCGTACGTCTCGGATGGGACATTATAAACGTCTACAGCGATATATATCCTAACGTAAGGCAGGCTAACATCTCGGATGCAGTATTTTACGCCATTCCTGGCGTATCGGCCCCCACTTCACGTTGGGAACATTATACAGGTCTATAACGTAACATAACCTAACCTAACCCATCTAACCCCTCGCTGGTAATATATTACAGAGTCCCGATCGTGTCGTCCCGTACGTCTCGGTTTTGATATTATATACGTCTATAGCGTTATATATCGTAACCTAAGGCAGGCTACCATGTCGGATGCAGTATTTTACACCATTCCTGGCGTATCGGCCCCTACTTCTTGGTGGGAACATTATACACGTCTATAACGTAACATAACCTAACCTAGCCCATCTAGCCCCTCGCTGGTAATATTTTACAGAATCCCGTTCGTGTCGTCCCGTACGTCTCGGATGGGACATTATAAACATCTACAGCGATATATATCCTAACGTAAGGCAGGCTAACATCTCGGATGTAGTACTTTACAACATTCCTGGCGTATCTGCCCCTACTTCTCGGTGGGAACATTATATACGTCTGTAACGTATCACACCCTAACCTAACACATCTAGCCCCTCGCTGGTGATGTTTTACAGAATCCCGTTCATGTCGTCCCGTACGTCTCGGTTGGGACATTATAAACGTCTACAGCGATATATATCCTAACCTAAGGCAGCCTATCATCTCGGATGAGGTATTTTACGCCATTCCTGGCGTATCGGTCGCCACTTCACGTTGGGAACATTATACACGTCTATAGCGTAGCATAACCGAAGCTAACCCATCTAGCCCCTCGCTGGTAATATTTTACAGAATCCCGTTCGTGTCGTCCCGTACGTCTCGTTAGGGACATTATATACGTCTACAGCGTTATATATCCTAACCTGAGGCAGGCTAACATCTCGGATGCAGTATTTTACGCCATTCCTGGCGTATTGGCCACTACTTCATGGTGGGAACATTACACACGTCTATAACGTAACATAACCTAACCTAACCCATCTAGCCCCTCGCTGGTAATATTTCACAGAATCCCGTTCGCGTCGTCCCGTACGTCTCGGTTGGGATACTATATACGTCCATAGCGTTATATATCCTAACCTAAGGCAGGCTAACATCTCGGATGCAGTATTTTACGCCATTGCTGGCGTATCGGCCCCTACTTCACGGTGGGAACATTATACACGTCTATAACGTAACATAACCTAACCTAACCCATCTAGCCCCTCGCTGGTAATATTTCACAAAATCCCGTTCGCGTCGTCCCGTACATCTCGGTTGGGATATTATATAGGTCTATAGCGTTATATATCCTAACCTAAGGCAGGCTATCATCTCGGATGCAGTATTTTACAACATTCCTGGCATATCGGCCCCTACTTCTCGGTGGGAACATTATATACGTCTATTACGTATCAGAATCTAACCTAACCCATCTAGCCCCTCGCTGGTAATATTTCACAGAATCCCGTTCGCGTCGTCCCGTACGTCTCAGTTGGGACATTATATACGTCTACAGCGTTATATATCATAACCTAAGGCAGGCTAACATCTCGGATGCAGTATTTTACGTCATTCCTGGCGTATCGGCCCCTACTTCTCGGTGGGAACATTATACACGTCTGCAACGTATCACAACCTAACCTAACACACCTAGCCACTCGCTGGTAATGTTTTACAGAATCCCGTTCGTGTCGTCCCGTACGTCTCGGTTGGGACATTATATACGTCTACAGCGTTATATATCCTAACCTAAGGCAGGCTAACATCTCGGATGCAGTATTTTACGTCATTCCTGTCGTAACGGCCCCTACTTCTCAGTGGGAGCACTATAAACGTCTATAACGTAACATAACCTAACCTAACCCATCTAGCCCCCCGCTAGTAACATTTTACAGAATCCCGTTCGTGTCGTCCCGTACGTCTCAGTTGGGATATTATATACGTCTATAGCGTTATATATCGTAAACTAAAGCAGGCTATCATCTCGGATGCAGTATTTTACAACATTCCTGGCGCATCGGCCTCTACTTCTCGGTGGAAACATTATATTCGTCTATAACGTAATATACCCTAACCTTACACATCTAGCACCTCGCTGGTATTGTTTTACAGAATCCCGTTCGTGACGTCCCGTACGTCTCGGTTGAGATATTATATACGTCTATAGCGTTATATATCCTAACATAAGGCAGGCTAACATCTCGGATGCAGTATTTTACGCCATTCCTGGCGTATCGGCCCCTACTTCTCGGTGGGAACATTATACACGTCTATAACGTAACATAACCTAACCTAGCCCATCTAGCCCCTCGCTGGTAATATTTTACAGAATCCCGTTCGTGTCGTCCCGTACGTCTCGGATGGGACATTATAAACGTCTACAGCGATATATATCCTAACGTAAGGCAGGCTAACATCTCGGATGCAGTATTTTACGCCATTCCTGGCGTATCGGCCCCCACTTCACGTTGGGAACATTATACACGTCTATAACGTAACATAACCTAACCTAACCCATCTAACCCCTCGCTGGTAATATATTACAGAGTCCCGTTCGTGTCGTCCCGTACGTCTCGGTTGGGATATTATATACGTCTATAGCGTTATATATCCTAACCTAAGGCAGGCTATCATCTCGGATGCAGTATTTTACAACAATCATGGCGTATCGGCCCGTACTTCTCGGTGGGAACATAATGTAGGTCTATAACGTAATATAACCAAACCTAGCACATCTAGCCCCTCGCTGGTAATGTTTTACAGAATCCCGTTCCTGTCGTCCCGTTCGTCTCGGTTGGGACATTATAAACGTCTACAGCGATATATATCCTAACGTAAGGCAGGCTAACATTTCGGATGTAGTACTTTACAACATTCCTGGCGTATCGGCCCCTACTTCTCGGTGGGAACATTATATAGGTCTATAACGTAACATAATCTAACTTAACCCATCTAGCCCCTCGCTGGTAATATTTTACAGAATCCCGTTCGTGTCATCCCGTACGCCTCGGTTTTGATATTATATACGTCTATAGCGTTATATATCGTAACCTAAGGCAGGCTATCATCTCGGATGCAGTATTTTATAACATTCCTGGCGCATCGGCCTCTACTTCTCGGTGGGAACATTATAGTCGTCTATAACGTAACATAACCTAACCTAAACCATCTAACCCCTCGCTGGTAATGTTTTACAGAATTCCGTTCCTGTCGTCCCGTACGTCTCGGTTGGGACATCATATACGTCTACAGCGTTATATATCCTAACCTAAGGCAGGCTAACTTCTCGGATGCAGTATTTTACGTCATTCCTGGCGTATCGGCCCCTACTTCACGGTGGGAACATTATACACGTCTATAACGTAACATAAGCTAACCTAACCCATCTAGCCCCTCGCTAGTAATATTTTACAGAATCCCGTTCGTGTCATCCCGTACGTCCCGGTTTTGATATTATATACATCTATAGCGTTATATATCGTAACGTAAGGCAGGCTTTCATCTCGGATGCAGTATTTTATAACATTCCTGGCGCATCGGCCTCTACTTCTCGGTGGGAACATTATAGTCGTCTATAACGTAACATAACCTAACCTAACCCATCTAACCCCTCGCTGGTAATGTTTTACAGAATCCCGCTCCTGTCGTCCCGTACGTCTCGGTTGTGATATTATATACGTCTACAGCGTTATATATCCTAACCTAAGGCAGGCTAACATCTCGGATGCAGTATTTTACGTCATTCCTGGCGTATCGGCCCCTACTTCACGGTGGGAACATTATATAGGTCTATAACGTAACATAATCTAACCTAACCCATCTAGCCCCTCGCTGGTAATATTTCACAGAATCCCGTTCGCGTCGTCCCGTACGTCTCGGTTGGGACATTATATACGTCTACAGCGATATATATCCAAACGTAAGGCAGGCTAACATCTCGGATGCAGTATTTTACGCCATTCCTGGCGTATCGGCCCCTACTTCTCGGTGGGAACATTATACACGTCTATAACGTAACATAACCTAACCTAAACCATCTAACCCATCGCTGGTAATGTTTTACAGAATCCCGTTCGTGTCGTCCTGTACGTCTCGGTTGGGACATTATATACGTCTATAGCGTTATATATCCTAACCTAAGGCAGGCTATCATCTCGGATGCAGTATTTTACAACATTCATGGCGTATCGGCCCGTACTTCTCGGTGGGAACATAATGTAGGTCTATAACGTAATATAACCTAACCTAGCACATCTAGCCCCTCGCTGGTAATGTTTTACAGAATCCCGTTCCTGTCGTCCCGTACGTCTCGGATGGGACATTATAAACGTCTACAGCGATATATATCCTAACGTAAGGCAGGCTAACATCTCGGATGCAGTATTTTACGCCATTCCTGGCGTATCGGCCCCCACTTCACGTTGGGAACATTATACAGGTCTATAACGTAACATAACCTAACCTAACCCATCTAACCCCTCGCTGGTAATATATTACAGAGTCCCGATCGTGTCGTCCCGTACGTCTCGGTTTTGATATTATATACGTCTATAGCGTTATATATCGTAACCTAAGGCAGGCTACCATGTCGGATGCAGTATTTTACACCATTCCTGGCGTATCGGCCCCTACTTCTTGGTGGGAACATTATACACGTCTATAACGTAACATAACCTAACCTAGCCCATCTAGCCCCTCGCTGGTAATATTTTACAGAATCCCGTTCGTGTCGTCCCGTACGTCTCGGATGGGACATTATAAACATCTACAGCGATATATATCCTAACGTAAGGCAGGCTAACATCTCGGATGTAGTACTTTACAACATTCCTGGCGTATCTGCCCCTACTTCTCGGTGGGAACATTATATACGTCTGTAACGTATCACACCCTAACCTAACACATCTAGCCCCTCGCTGGTGATGTTTTACAGAATCCCGTTCATGTCGTCCCGTACGTCTCGGTTGGGACATTATAAACGTCTACAGCGATATATATCCTAACCTAAGGCAGCCTATCATCTCGGATGAGGTATTTTACGCCATTCCTGGCGTATCGGTCGCCACTTCACGTTGGGAACATTATACACGTCTATAGCGTAGCATAACCGAAGCTAACCCATCTAGCCCCTCGCTGGTAATATTTTACAGAATCCCGTTCGTGTCGTCCCGTACGTCTCGTTAGGGACATTATATACGTCTACAGCGTTATATATCCTAACCTGAGGCAGGCTAACATCTCGGATGCAGTATTTTACGCCATTCCTGGCGTATTGGCCACTACTTCATGGTGGGAACATTACACACGTCTATAACGTAACATAACCTAACCTAACCCATCTAGCCCCTCGCTGGTAATATTTCACAGAATCCCGTTCGCGTCGTCCCGTACGTCTCGGTTGGGATACTATATACGTCCATAGCGTTATATATCCTAACCTAAGGCAGGCTAACATCTCGGATGCAGTATTTTACGCCATTGCTGGCGTATCGGCCCCTACTTCACGGTGGGAACATTATACACATCTATAACGTAACATAACCTAACCTAACCCATCTAGCCCCTCGCTGGTAATATTTCACAAAATCCCGTTCGCGTCGTCCCGTACATCTCGGTTGGGATATTATATAGGTCTATAGCGTTATATATCCTAACCTAAGGCAGGCTATCATCTCGGATGCAGTATTTTACAACATTCCTGGCATATCGGCCCCTACTTCTCGGTGGGAACATTATATACGTCTATTACGTATCAGAATCTAACCTAACCCATCTAGCCCCTCGCTGGTAATATTTCACAGAATCCCGTTCGCGTCGTCCCGTACGTCTCAGTTGGGACATTATATACGTCTACAGCGTTATATATCATAACCTAAGGCAGGCTAACATCTCGGATGCAGTATTTTACGTCATTCCTGGCGTATCGGCCCCTACTTCTCGGTGGGAACATTATACACGTCTGTAACGTATCACAACCTAACCTAACACACCTAGCCACTCGCTGGTAATGTTTTACAGAATCCCGTTCGTGTCGTCCCGTACGTCTCGGTTGGGACATTATATACGTCTACAGCGTTATATATCCTAACCTAAGGCAGGCTAACATCTCGGATGCAGTATTTTACGTCATTCCTGTCGTAACGGCCCCTACTTCTCAGTGGGAGCACTATAAACGTCTATAACGTAACATAACCTAACCTAACCCATCTAGCCCCCCGCTAGTAACATTTTACAGAATCCCGTTCGTGTCGTCCCGTACGTCTCAGTTGGGATATTATATACGTCTATAGCGTTATATATCGTAAACTAAAGCAGGCTATCATCTCGGATGCAGTATTTTACAACATTCCTGGCGCATCGGCCTCTACTTCTCGGTGGAAACATTATATTCGTCTATAACGTAACATAACCTAACCTAAACCATCTAACCCATCGCTGGTAATGTTTCACAGAATCCCGCTCGCGTCGTCCCGTACGTCTCGGCTGGGATATTATATACGTCTATAGCGTTATATATCCTAACATAAGGCAGGCTAACATCTCGGATGCAGTATTTTACGCCATTCCTGGCGTATCGGCCCCTACTTCTCGGTGGGAACATTATACACGTCTATAACGTAACATAACCTAACCTAGCCCATCTAGCCCCTCGCTGGTAATATTTTACAGAATCCCGTTCCTGTCGTCCCGTACGTCCCGGATGGGACATTATAAACGTCTACAGCGATATATATCCAAACGTAAGGCAGGCTAACATCTCGGATGCAGTATTTTACGTCATTCCTGTCGTAACGGCCCCTACTTCTCAGTGGGAGCACTATAAACGTCTATAACGTAACATAACCTAACCTAACCCATCTAGCCCCTCGCTGGTAATATTTCACAGAATCCCGTTCGCGTCGTCCCGTACGTCTCGGTTGGGACATTATATACGTCTACAGCGATATATATCCAAACGTAAGGCAGGCTAACATCTCGGATGCAGTATTTTACGCCATTCCTGGCGTATCGGCCCCTACTTCTCGGTGGGAACATTATACACGTCTATAACGTAACATAACCTAACCTAAACCATCTAACCCATCGCTGGTAATGTTTCACAGAATCCCGCTCGCGTCGTCCCGTACGTCTCGGCTGGGATATTATATACGTCTGTAGCGTTATATATCCTAACCTAAGGCAGGCTATCATCTCGGATGCAGTATTTTACAACATTCCTGGCATATCGGCCCCTACTTCTCGGTGGGAACATTATATACGTCTATAACGTAACATAACCTAACCTAGCCCATCTAGTCCCTCGCTGGTAATATTTTACAGAATCCCGTTCCTGTCGTCCCGTACGTCCCGGATGGGACATTATAAACGTCTACAGCGATATATATCCAAACGTAAGGCAGGTTAACATCTCGGATGTAGTACTTTACAACATTCCTGGCGTATCGGCCCCTACTCCACGTTGGGAACATTATACACGTCTATAACGTAACATAACCTAACCTAACCCATCTAGCCCCTCGCTAGTAATATTTTACAGAATCCCGTTCGTGTCGTCCCGTACGTCTCGGTTTTGATATTATATACGTCTATAGCGTTATATATCGTAACCTAAGGCAGGCTATCATCTCGGATGCAGTATTTTATAACATTCCTGGCGCATCGGCCTCTACTTCTCGGTGGGAACACTATACACGTCTATAACGTAACGCAACCTAACCTAGCCCATCTAGCCCCTCGCTGGTAATATTTTACAGAATCCGGTTCGTGTCGTCCCGGACGTCTCGGTTGGGATATTATATACGTCTATAGCGTTATATATCCTAACCTAAGGCAGACTATCATCTCGGATGCAGTATTTTACAACATTCCTGGCGTATCGGCCCCTACTTCACGGTGGGAACATTATACACGTCTATAACGTAACGTAACCTAACCTAACCCATCTAGCCCCTCGCTGGTAATATTTCACAGAATCCCGTTCGCGTCGTCCCGTACGTCTCGGTTTTGATATTATATACGTCTATAGCGTTATATATCGTAACCGAAGGCAGGCTATCATCTCGGATGCAGTATTTTATAACATTCCTGGCGCATCGGCCTCTACTTCTCGGTGGGAACATTATAGTCGTCTATAACGTAACATAACCCAACCTAAACCATGTAAGCCCTCGCTGGTAATGTTTTACTGAATCCCGTTCCTGTCGTCCCGTAAGTCTCGGTTGGTACATTATATACGTCTACAGCGTTATATATCCTAACCTAAGGCAGGCTAACATCTCGGATGCAGTATTTTATGTCATTCTTGGCGTATCGGCCCCTACTTCACGGTGGGAACATTATATAGGTCTATAACGTAACATAACCTAACCTAACCCATCTAGCCCCTCGCTGGTAATATTTTACAGAATCACGTTCGTGTCGTCCCGTACTTCTCGGTTGGGATATTATATACGTCTATAGCGTTATATATCGTAATCTAAAGCAGGCTATCATCTCGGATGCAGTATTTTATAACATTCCTGGCGCATCGGCCTCTACTTCTCGGTGGGAACATTATAGGCGTCTATAACGTAACATAACCTAACCTAAACCATGTAACCCCTCGCTGGTAATGTTTTACAGAATCCCGTTCCTGTCGTCCCGTACGTCTCGGTTGTGATATTATATACGTCTACAGCGTTATATATCCTAACCTAAGGCAGGCTATCATCTCGGATGCAGTATTTTATAACATTCCTGGCGCATCGGCCTCTAATTCTCGGTGGGAACGTTATAGTCGTCTATAACGTAACATAACCTAACCTAAACCATCTAACCCCTCGCTGGTAATGTTTTACTGAATCCCGTTCCTGTCGTCCCGTAAGTCTCGGTTGGTACATTATATACGTCTACAGCGTTATATATCCTAACCTAAGGCAGGCTAACATATCGGATGCAGTATTTTACGTCATTCCTGGCGTATCGGCCCCTACTTCACGGTGGGAACATTATATATGTCTATAACGTAACATAACCTAACCTAACCCATCTTGCCCCTCGCTGGTAATATTTCACAGAATCCCGTTCGCGTCGTCCCGTACGTCTCGGTTGGGACATTATATACGTCTACAGCGTTATATATCATAACCTAAGGCAGGCTAACATCTCGGATGCAGTATTTTACGCCATTCCTGGCGTATCGGCCCCTACTTCTCGGTGGGAACATTATACACGTCTATAACGTAACATAACCTAACCTAACCCATCTAGCCCCTCGTTGGTAATATTTTACAGAATCACGTTCGTGTCGTCCCGTACGTCTCCGTTGGGATATTATATACGTCTATAGCGTTATATATCGTAACCTAAGGCAGGCTATCATCTCGGATGCAGTATTTTATAACATTCCTGGCGCATCGGCCTCTAATTCTCGGTGGGAACGTTATAGTCGTCTATAACGTAACATAACCTAACCTAAACCATCTAACCCCTCGCTGATAATGTTTTACAGAATTCCGTTCCTGTCGTCCCGTACGTCCCGGATGGGACATTATATACGTCTACAGCGATATATATCCAAACGTAAGGCAGGTTAACATCTCGGATGTAGTACTTTACAACATTCCTGGCGTATCGGCCCCTACTTCACGTTGGGAACATTATACACGTCTATAACGTAACATAACCTAACCTAACCCATCTAGCCCCTCGCTAGTAATATTTTACAGACTCCCGTTCGTGTCGTCCCGTACGTCCCGGTTTTGATATTATATACGTCTATAGCGTTATATATCCTAACCTAAGGGAGGCTAACATCTCGGATGCAGTATTTTACGCCATTCCTGGCGTATCGGCCCCTACTTCACGGTGGGAACATTATACACGTCTATAACGTAACATAACCTAACCTAACCCATCTTGCCCCTCGCTGGTAATATTTCACAGAATCCCGTTCGCGTCGTCCCGTACGTCTCGGCTGGGACATTATATACGTCTACAGCGTTATATATCATAACCTAAGGCAGGCTAACATCTCGGATGCAGTATTTTACGCCATTCCTGGCGTATCGGCCCCTACTTCTCGGTGGGAACATTATATACGTCTATTACGTATCAGAATCTAACCTAACCCATCTAGCCCCTCGCTGGTAATATTTCACAGAATCCCGTTCGCGTCGTCCCGTACGTCTCAGTTGGGACATTATATACGTCTACAGCGTTATATATCATAACCTAAGGCAGGCTAACATCTCGGATGCAGTATTTTACGTCATTCCTGGCGTATCGGCCCCTACTTCTCGGTGGGAACATTATACACGTCTGTAACGTATCACAACCTAACCTAACACACCTAGCCACTCGCTGGTAATGTTTTACAGAATCCCGTTCGTGTCGTCCCGTACGTCTCGGATGGGACATTATAAACGTCTACAGCGATATATATCCTAACGTAAGGCAGGCTAACATCTCGGATGCAGTATTTTACGCCATTCCTGGCGTATCGGCCCCCACTTCACGTTGGGAACATTATACACGTCTATAACGTAACATAACCTAACCTAACCCATCTAACCCCTCGCTGGTAATATATTACAGAGTCCCGTTCGTGTTGTCCCGTACGTCTCGGTTGGGATATTATATACGTCTATAGCGTTATATATCCTAACCTAAGGCAGGCTATCATCTCGGATGCAGTATTTTACAACAATCATGGCGTATCGGCCCGTACTTCTCGGTGGGAACATAATGTAGGTCTATAACGTAATATAACCAAACCTAGCACATCTAGCCCCTCGCTGGTAATGTTTTACAGAATCCCGTTCCTGTCGTCCCGTTCGTCTCGGTTGGGACATTATAAACGTCTACAGCGATATATATCCTAACGTAAGGCAGGCTAACATTTCGGATGTAGTACTTTACAACATTCCTGGCGTATCGGCCCCTACTTCTCGGTGGGAACATTATATAGGTCTATAACGTAACATAATCTAACTTAACCCATCTAGCCCCTCGCTGGTAATATTTTACAGAATCCCGTTCGTGTCATCCCGTACGCCTCGGTTTTGATATTATATACGTCTATAGCGTTATATATCGTAACCTAAGGCAGGCTATCATCTCGGATGCAGTATTTTATAACATTCCTGGCGCATCGGCCTCTACTTCTCGGTGGGAACATTATAGTCGTCTATAACGTAACATAACCTAACCTAAACCATCTAACCCCTCGCTGGTAATGTTTTACAGAATTCCGTTCCTGTCGTCCCGTACGTCTCGGTTGGGACATCATATACGTCTACAGCGTTATATATCCTAACCTAAGGCAGGCTAACTTCTCGGATGCAGTATTTTACGTCATTCCTGGCGTATCGGCCCCTACTTCACGGTGGGAACATTATACACGTCTATAACGTAACATAAGCTAACCTAACCCATCTAGCCCCTCGCTAGTAATATTTTACAGAATCCCGTTCGTGTCATCCCGTACGTCCCGGTTTTGATATTATATACATCTATAGCGTTATATATCGTAACGTAAGGCAGGCTTTCATCTCGGATGCAGTATTTTATAACATTCCTGGCGCATCGGCCTCTACTTCTCGGTGGGAACATTATAGTCGTCTATAACGTAACATAACCTAACCTAACCCATCTAACCCCTCGCTGGTAATGTTTTACAGAATCCCGCTCCTGTCGTCCCGTACGTCTCGGTTGTGATATTATATACGTCTACAGCGTTATATATCCTAACCTAAGGCAGGCTAACATCTCGGATGCAGTATTTTACGTCATTCCTGGCGTATCGGCCCCTACTTCACGGTGGGAACATTATATAGGTCTATAACGTAACATAATCTAACCTAACCCATCTAGCCCCTCGCTGGTAATATTTCACAGAATCCCGTTCGCGTCGTCCCGTACGTCTCGGTTGGGACATTATATACGTCTACAGCGATATATATCCAAACGTAAGGCAGGCTAACATCTCGGATGCAGTATTTTACGCCATTCCTGGCGTATCGGCCCCTACTTCTCGGTGGGAACATTATACACGTCTATAACGTAACATAACCTAACCTAAACCATCTAACCCATCGCTGGTAATGTTTTACAGAATCCCGTTCGTGTCGTCCTGTACGTCTCGGTTGGGACATTATATACGTCTATAGCGTTATATATCCTAACCTAAGGCAGGCTATCATCTCGGATGCAGTATTTTACAACATTCATGGCGTATCGGCCCGTACTTCTCGGTGGGAACATAATGTAGGTCTATAACGTAATATAACCTAACCTAGCACATCTAGCCCCTCGCTGGTAATGTTTTACAGAATCCCGTTCCTGTCGTCCCGTACGTCTCGGATGGGACATTATAAACGTCTACAGCGATATATATCCTAACGTAAGGCAGGCTAACATCTCGGATGCAGTATTTTACGCCATTCCTGGCGTATCGGCTCCCACTTCACGTTGGGAACATTATACAGGTCTATAACGTAACATAACCTAACCTAACCCATCTAACCCCTCGCTGGTAATATATTACAGAGTCCCGATCGTGTCGTCCCGTACGTCTCGGTTTTGATATTATATACGTCTATAGCGTTATATATCGTAACCTAAGGCAGGCTACCATGTCGGATGCAGTATTTTACACCATTCCTGGCGTATCGGCCCCTACTTCTTGGTGGGAACATTATACACGTCTATAACGTAACATAACCTAACCTAGCCCATCTAGCCCCTCGCTGGTAATATTTTACAGAATCCCGTTCGTGTCGTCCCGTACGTCTCGGATGGGACATTATAAACATCTACAGCGATATATATCCTAACGTAAGGCAGGCTAACATCTCGGATGTAGTACTTTACAACATTCCTGGCGTATCTGCCCCTACTTCTCGGTGGGAACATTATATACGTCTGTAACGTATCACACCCTAACCTAACACATCTAGCCCCTCGCTGGTGATGTTTTACAGAATCCCGTTCATGTCGTCCCGTACGTCTCGGTTGGGACATTATAAACGTCTACAGCGATATATATCCTAACCTAAGGCAGCCTATCATCTCGGATGAGGTATTTTACGCCATTCCTGGCGTATCGGTCGCCACTTCACGTTGGGAACATTATACACGTCTATAGCGTAGCATAACCGAAGCTAACCCATCTAGCCCCTCGCTGGTAATATTTTACAGAATCCCGTTCGTGTCGTCCCGTACGTCTCGTTAGGGACATTATATACGTCTACAGCGTTATATATCCTAACCTGAGGCAGGCTAACATCTCGGATGCAGTATTTTACGCCATTCCTGGCGTATTGGCCACTACTTCATGGTGGGAACATTACACACGTCTATAACGTAACATAACCTAACCTAACCCATCTAGCCCCTCGCTGGTAATATTTCACAGAATCCCGTTCGCGTCGTCCCGTACGTCTCGGTTGGGATACTATATACGTCCATAGCGTTATATATCCTAACCTAAGGCAGGCTAACATCTCGGATGCAGTATTTTACGCCATTGCTGGCGTATCGGCCCCTACTTCACGGTGGGAACATTATACACGTCTATAACGTAACATAACCTAACCTAACCCATCTAGCCCCTCGCTGGTAATATTTCACAAAATCCCGTTCGCGTCGTCCCGTACATCTCGGTTGGGATATTATATAGGTCTATAGCGTTATATATCCTAACCTAAGGCAGGCTATCATCTCGGATGCAGTATTTTACAACATTCCTGGCATATCGGCCCCTACTTCTCGGTGGGAACATTATATACGTCTATTACGTATCAGAATCTAACCTAACCCATCTAGCCCCTCGCTGGTAATATTTCACAGAATCCCGTTCGCGTCGTCCCGTACGTCTCAGTTGGGACATTATATACGTCTACAGCGTTATATATCATAACCTAAGGCAGGCTAACATCTCGGATGCAGTATTTTACGTCATTCCTGGCGTATCGGCCCCTACTTCTCGGTGGGAACATTATACACGTCTGTAACGTATCACAACCTAACCTAACACACCTAGCCACTCGCTGGTAATGTTTTACAGAATCCCGTTCGTGTCGTCCCGTACGTCTCGGTTGGGACATTATATACGTCTACAGCGTTATATATCCTAACCTAAGGCAGGCTAACATCTCGGATGCAGTATTTTACGTCATTCCTGTCGTAACGGCCCCTACTTCTCAGTGGGAGCACTATAAACGTCTATAACGTAACATAACCTAACCTAACCCATCTAGCCCCCCGCTAGTAACATTTTACAGAATCCCGTTCGTGTCGTCCCGTACGTCTCAGTTGGGATATTATATACGTCTATAGCGTTATATATCGTAAACTAAAGCAGGCTATCATCTCGGATGCAGTATTTTACAACATTCCTGGCGCATCGGCCTCTACTTCTCGGTGGAAACATTATATTCGTCTATAACGTAACATAACCTAACCTAAACCATCTAACCCATCGCTGGTAATGTTTCACAGAATCCCGCTCGCGTCGTCCCGTACGTCTCGGCTGGGATATTATATACGTCTATAGCGTTATATATCCTAACATAAGGCAGGCTAACATCTCGGATGCAGTATTTTACGCCATTCCTGGCGTATCGGCCCCTACTTCTCGGTGGGAACATTATACACGTCTATAACGTAACATAACCTAACCTAGCCCATCTAGCCCCTCGCTGGTAATATTTTACAGAATCCCGTTCCTGTCGTCCCGTACGTCCCGGATGGGACATTATAAACGTCTACAGCGATATATATCCAAACGTAAGGCAGGCTAACATCTCGGATGCAGTATTTTACGTCATTCCTGTCGTAACGGCCCCTACTTCTCAGTGGGAGCACTATAAACGTCTATAACGTAACATAACCTAACCTAACCCATCTAGCCCCTCGCTGGTAATATTTCACAGAATCCCGTTCGCGTCGTCCCGTACGTCTCGGTTGGGACATTATATACGTCTACAGCGATATATATCCAAACGTAAGGCAGGCTAACATCTCGGATGCAGTATTTTACGCCATTCCTGGCGTATCGGCCCCTACTTCTCGGTGGGAACATTATACACGTCTATAACGTAACATAACCTAACCTAAACCATCTAACCCATCGCTGGTAATGTTTCACAGAATCCCGCTCGCGTCGTCCCGTACGTCTCGGCTGGGATATTATATACGTCTGTAGCGTTATATATCCTAACCTAAGGCAGGCTATCATCTCGGATGCAGTATTTTACAACATTCCTGGCATATCGGCCCCTACTTCTCGGTGGGAACATTATATACGTCTATAACGTAACATAACCTAACCTAGCCCATCTAGTCCCTCGCTGGTAATATTTTACAGAATCCCGTTCCTGTCGTCCCGTACGTCCCGGATGGGACATTATAAACGTCTACAGCGATATATATCCAAACGTAAGGCAGGTTAACATCTCGGATGTAGTACTTTACAACATTCCTGGCGTATCGGCCCCTACTCCACGTTGGGAACATTATACACGTCTATAACGTAACATAACCTAACCTAACCCATCTAGCCCCTCGCTAGTAATATTTTACAGAATCCCGTTCGTGTCGTCCCGTACGTCTCGGTTTTGATATTATATACGTCTATAGCGTTATATATCGTAACCTAAGGCAGGCTATCATCTCGGATGCAGTATTTTATAACATTCCTGGCGCATCGGTCTCTACTTCTCGGTGGGAACACTATACACGTCTATAACGTAACGCAACCTAACCTAGCCCATCTAGCCCCTCGCTGGTAATATTTTACAGAATCCGGTTCGTGTCGTCCCGGACGTCTCGGTTGGGATATTATATACGTCTATAGCGTTATATATCCTAACCTAAGGCAGACTATCATCTCGGATGCAGTATTTTACAACATTCCTGGCGTATCGGCCCCTACTTCACGGTGGGAACATTATACACGTCTATAACGTAACGTAACCTAACCTAACCCATCTAGCCCCTCGCTGGTAATATTTCACAGAATCCCGTTCGCGTCGTCCCGTACGTCTCGGTTTTGATATTATATACGTCTATAGCGTTATATATCGTAACCGAAGGCAGGCTATCATCTCGGATGCAGTATTTTATAACATTCCTGGCGCATCGGCCTCTACTTCTCGGTGGGAACATTATAGTCGTCTATAACGTAACATAACCCAACCTAAACCATGTAAGCCCTCGCTGGTAATGTTTTACTGAATCCCGTTCCTGTCGTCCCGTAAGTCTCGGTTGGTACATTATATACGTCTACAGCGTTATATATCCTAACCTAAGGCAGGCTAACATCTCGGATGCAGTATTTTATGTCATTCTTGGCGTATCGGCCCCTACTTCACGGTGGGAACATTATATAGGTCTATAACGTAACATAACCTAACCTAACCCATCTAGCCCCTCGCTGGTAATATTTTACAGAATCACGTTCGTGTCGTCCCGTACTTCTCGGTTGGGATATTATATACGTCTATAGCGTTATATATCGTAATCTAAAGCAGGCTATCATCTCGGATGCAGTATTTTATAACATTCCTGGCGCATCGGCCTCTACTTCTCGGTGGGAACATTATAGGCGTCTATAACGTAACATAACCTAACCTAAACCATGTAACCCCTCGCTGGTAATGTTTTACAGAATCCCGTTCCTGTCGTCCCGTACGTCTCGGTTGTGATATTATATACGTCTACAGCGTTATATATCCTAACCTAAGGCAGGCTAACATATCGGATGCAGTATTTTACGTCATTCCTGGCGTATCGGCCCCTACTTCACGGTGGGAACATTATATATGTCTATAACGTAACATAACCTAACCTAACCCATCTTGCCCCTCGCTGGTAATATTTCACAGAATCCCGTTCGCGTCGTCCCGTACGTCTCGGTTGGGACATTATATACGTCTACAGCGTTATATATCATAACCTAAGGCAGGCTAACATCTCGGATGCAGTATTTTACGCCATTCCTGGCGTATCGGCCCCTACTTCTCGGTGGGAACATTATACACGTCTATAACGTAACATAACCTAACCTAACCCATCTAGCCCCTCGTTGGTAATATTTTACAGAATCACGTTCGTGTCGTCCCGTACGTCTCCGTTGGGATATTATATACGTCTATAGCGTTATATATCGTAACCTAAGGCAGGCTATCATCTCGGATGCAGTATTTTTTTAACATTCCTGGCGCATCGGCCTCTAATTCTCGGTGGGAACGTTATAGTCGTCTATAACGTAACATAACCTAACCTAAACCATCTAACCCCTCGCTGATAATGTTTTACAGAATCCCGTTCCTGTCGTCCCGTACGTCCCGGATGGGACATTATATACGTCTACAGCGATATATATCCAAACGTAAGGCAGGTTAACATCTCGGATGTAGTACTTTACAACATTCCTGGCGTATCGGCCCCTACTTCACGTTGGGAACATTATACACGTCTATAACGTAACATAACCTAACCTAACCCATCTAGCCCCTCGCTAGTAATATTTTACAGAATCCCGTTCTTGTCGTCCCGTACGTCTCGGTTTTGATATTATATACGTCTATAGCGTTATATATCGTAACCTAAGGTAGGCTAACATCTCGGATGCAGTATTTTATAACATTCCTGGCGTATCGGCCCCTACTTCTCGGTGGGAACATTATACACGTCTATAACCTAACATAACCTAACCTAACCCATCTAGCCCCTCGCTGGTAATGTTTTACAGAATCCCGTTCCTGTCGTCCCGTAAGTCTCGGTTGGTACATTATATACGTCTACAGCGTTATATATCCTAACCTAAGGCAGGCTAACATCTCGGATGCAGTATTTTATGTCATTCCTGGCGTATCGGCCCCTACTTCACGGTGGGAACATTATACACGTCTATAACGTAACATAACCTAACCTAACCCATCTAGCCCCTCGCTAGTAATATTTTACAGACTCCCGTTCGTGTCGTCCCGTACGTCCCGGTTTTGATATTATATACGTCTATAGCCTTATATATCCTAACCTAAGGGAGGCTAACATCTCGGATGCAGTATTTTACGCCATTCCTGGCGTATCGGCCCCTACTTCACGGTGGGAACATTATACACGTCTATAACGTAACATAACCTAACCTAACCTGTCTTGCCCCTCGCTGGTAATATTTCACAGAATCCCGTTCGCGTCGTCCCGTACGTCTCGGCTGGGACATTATATACGTCTACAGCGTTATATATCATAACCTAAGGCAGGCTAACATCTCGGATGCAGTATTTTACGCCATTCCTGGCGTATCGGCCCCTACTTCTCGGTGGCAACATTATACACGTCTATAACGTAACATAACCTAACCTAACCCATCTAGCCCCTTGCTGGTAATATTTTACAGAATCACGTTCGTGTCGTCCCGTACGTCTCCGTTGGGATATTATATACGTCTACAGCGTTATATATCATAACCTAAGGCAGGCTAACATCTCGGATGCAGTATTTTACGCCATTCCTGGCGTATCGGCCCCTACTTCTCGGTGGGAACATTATACACGTCTATAACGTAACATAACCTAACCTAACCCATCTAGCCCCTCGCTGGTAATATTTTACAGAATCACGTTCGTGTCGTCCCGTACGTCTTGGTTGGGATATTATATACGTCTATAGCGTTATATATCGTAATCTAAAGCAGGCTATCATCTCGGATGCAGTATTTTACTAACATTCCTGGCGCATCGGCCTCTACTTCTCGGTGGGAACATTATATTCGTCTATAACGTAATATACCCTAACCTTACACATCTAGGACCTCGCTGGTATTGTTTTACAGTATCTCGTTCGTGACGTCCCGTACGTCTCGGTTGGGACATTATATACGTCAACAGCGTTATATATCGTAACCTAAGGCAGGCTAACATCTCGGATGCAGTATTTTATATCATTCCTGGCGTATCGGCCCCTACTTCACGGTGGGAACATTATACACGTATATAACGTAACATAACCTAACCTAACCCATCTAGCCCCTCGCTGGTAACATTTCACAGAATACCGTTCGTGTCGTCCCGTACGTCTCGGATGGGACATTATAAACGTCGACAGCGATATATATCCTAACGTAAGGCAGGCTAACATCTCGGATGCAGTATTTTACGCCATTCCTGGTGTATCGGCCCCTACTTCACGGTGCGAACATTATACACGTCTATAACGTAACATGACCTAACCTAACCCTTCTAGCCCCTCGCTGGTAATATTTCACAGAATCCCGTTCGCGTCGTCCCGTACGTCTCGGTTGGGACATTATATACGTCAACAGCGTTATATATCGTAACCTAAGGCAAGCTAACATCTCGGATGCAGTATTTTACGCCATTCCTGGCGTATCGGCCCCTACTACTCGGTGGGAACATTATACACGTCTATAACGTAACATAACCTAACCTAATCCATCTAGCACCTCGCTGGTAATATTTCACAGAATCCCGTTCGCGTCGTCCCGTACGTCTCGGTTGGGACATTATATACGTCTACAGCGTTATATATCATAACCTAAGGCAGGCTAACATCTCGGATGCAGTATTTTACGCCATTCCTGGCGTATCGGCCCCTACTTCTCGGTGGGAACATTATACACGTCTATAACGTAACATAACCTAACCTAACCCATCTAGCCCCTCGCTGGTAATATTTTACAGAATCCCGTTCGTGTCGTCCCGTACGTCTCCGTTGGGATATTATATAGGTCTATAGCGTTATATATCGTAACCTAAGGCAGGCTATCATCTCGGATGCAGTATTTTATAACATTCCTGGCGCATCGGCCTCTACTTCTCGGTGGGAACGTTATAGTCGTCTATAACGTAACATAACCTAACCTAAACCATCTAACCCCTCGCTGATAATGTTTTACAGAATCCCGTTCCTGTCGTCCCGTACGTCCCGGATGGGACATTATATACGTCTACAGCGATATATATCCAAACGTAAGGCAGGTTAACATCTCGGATGTAGTACTTTACAACATTCCTGGCGTATCGGCCCCTACTTCACGTTGGGAACATTATACACGTCTATAACGTAACATAACCTAACCTAACCCATCTAGCCCCCCGCTAGTAATATTTTACAGAATCCCGTTCGTGTCGTCCCGTACGTCTCGGTTTTGATATTATATACGTCTATAGCGTTATATATCGTAACCTAAGGTAGGCTAACATCTCGGATGCAGTATTTTATAACATTCCTGGCGTATCGGCCCCTACTTCTCGGTGGGAACATTATACACGTCTATAACCTAACATAACCTAACCTAACCCATCTAGCCCCTCGCTGGTAATGTTTTACAGAATCCCGTTCCTGTCGTCCCGTAAGTCTCGGTTGGTACATTATATACGTCTACAGCGTTATATATCCTAACCTAAGGCAGGCTAACATCTCGGATGCAGTATTTTATGTCATTCCTGGCGTATCGGCCCCTACTTCACGGTGGGAACATTATACACGTCTATAACGTAACATAACCTAACCTAACCCATCTAGCCCCTCGCTAGTAATATTTTACAGACTCCCGTTCGTGTCGTCCCGTACGTCCCGGTTTTGATATTATATACGTCTATAGCGTTATATATCCTAACCTAAGGGAGGCTAACATCTCGGATGCAGTATTTTACGCCATTCCTGGCGTATCGGCCCCTACTTCACGGTGGGAACATTATACACGTCTATAACGTAACATAACCTAACCTAACCCATCTTGCCCCTCGCTGGTAATATTTCACAGAATCCCGTTCGCGTCGTCCCGTACGTCTCGGCTGGGACATTATATACGTCTACAGCGTTATATATCATAACCTAAGGCAGGCTAACATCTCGGATGCAGTATTTTACGCCATTCCTGGCGTATCGGCCCCTACTTCTCGGTGGGAACATTATACACGTCTATAACGTAACATAACCTAACCTAACCCATCTAGCCCCTTGCTGGTAATATTTTACAGAATCACGTTCGTGTCGTCCCGTACGTCTCCGTTGGGATATTATATACGTCTACAGCGTTATATATCATAACCTAAGGCAGGCTAACATCTCGGATGCAGTATTTTACGCCATTCCTGGCGTATCGGCCCCTACTTCTCGGTGGGAACATTATACACGTCTATAACGTAACATAACCTAACCTAACCCATCTAGCCCCTCGCTGGTAATATTTTACGGAATCACGTTCGTGTCGTCCCGTACGTCTTGGTTGGGATATTATATACGTCTATAGCGTTATATATCGTAATCTAAAGCAGGCTATCATCTCGGATGCAGTATTTTACTAACATTCCTGGCGCATCGGCCTCTACTTCTCGGTGGGAACATTATATTCGTCTATAACGTAATATACCCTAACCTTACACATCTAGGACCTCGCTGGTATTGTTTTACAGTATCTCGTTCGTGACGTCCCGTACGTCTCGGTTGGGACATTATATACGTCAACAGCGTTATATATCGTAACCTAAGGCAGGCTAACATCTCGGATGCAGTATTTTATATCATTCCTGGCGTATCGGCCCCTACTTCACGGTGGGAACATTATACACGTATATAACGTAACATAACCTAACCTAACCCATCTAGCCCCTCGCTGGTAACATTTTACAGAATACCGTTCGTGTCGTCCCGTACGTCTCGGATGGGACATTATAAACGTCGACAGCGATATATATCCTAACGTAAGGCAGGCTAACATCTCGGATGCAGTATTTTACGCCATTCCTGGTGTATCGGCCCCTACTTCACGGTGCGAACATTATACACGTCTATAACGTAACATGACCTAACCTAACCCATCTAGCCCCTCGCTGGTAATATTTCACAGAATCCCGTTCGCGTCGTCCCGTACGTCTCGGTTGGGACATTATATACGTCAACAGCGTTATATATCGTAACCTAAGGCAAGCTAACATCTCGGATGCAGTATTTTACGCCATTCCTGGCGTATCGGCCCCTACTACTCGGTGGGAACATTATACACGTCTATAACGTAACATAACCTAACCTAATCCATCTAGCCCCTCGCTGGTAATATTTCACAGAATCCCGTTAGCGTCGTCCCGTACGTCTCGGTTGGGACATTATATACGTCAAAAGCGTTATATATCGTAACCTAAGGCAAGCTACCATCTCGGATGCAGTATTTTACGCCATTCCTGGCGTATCGGCCCCTACTACTCGGTGGGAACATTATACACGTCTATAACGTAACATAATCTAACCTAACCCATCTAGCACCTCGCTGGTAATATTTCACAGAATCCCGTTCGCGTCGTCCCGTACGTCTCGGTTGGGACATTATATACGTCCACAGCGTTATATATCCTAACATAAGGCAGGCTAACATCTCGGATGCAGTATTTTACGCCATTCCTGGCGTATCGGCCCCTACTTCTCGGTGGGAACATTATACACGTCTATAACGTAACATAACCTAACCTAGCCCATCTAGCCCCTCGCTGGTAATATTTTACAGAATCCTGTTCGTTTCGTCCCGCACGTCTCGGTTGGAATATTATATAGGTCTATAGCGTTATATATCCTATCCTAAGGCAGGCTATCATCTCGGATGCAGTATTTTACAACATTCCTGGCATATCGGCCCCTACTTCTCGGTGGGAACGTTATAGTCGTCTATAACGTAACATAACATAACCTAAACCATCTAACCCCTCGCTGGTAATGTTTTACAGAATCCCGTTCCTGTCGTACCGTACGTCTCGGTTGGGACATTATATACGTCTACAGCCTTATATATCCTAACCTAAGGTAGGCTAACATCTCGGATGCAGTATTTTATATCATTCCTGGCGTATCGGCCCCTACTTCACGGTGGGAACATTATACACGTCTATAACGTAACATAACCTAACCTAACCCATCTAGCCCCTCGCTAGTAATATTTTACAGACTCCCGTTCGTGTCGTCCCGTACGTCCCGGTTTTGATATTATATACGTCTATAGCGTTATATATCCTAACCTAAGGGAGGCTAACATCTCGGATGCAGTATTTTACGCCATTCCTGGCGTATCGGCCCCTACTTCACGGTGGGAACATTATACACGTCTATAACGTAACATAACCTAACCTAACCCATCTTGCCCCTCTCTGGTAATATTTCACAGAATCCCGTTCGCGTCGTCCCGTACGTCTCGGTTGGGACATTATATACGTCTACAGCGTTATATATCATAACCTAAGGCAGGCTAACATCTCGGATGCAGTATTTTACGCCATTCCTGGCGTATCGGCCCCTACTTCACGGTGGGAACATTATACACGTCTATAACGTAACATAACCTAACCTAACCCATCTAGCCCCTCGCTGGTAATATTTTACAGAATCACGTTCGTGTCGTCCCGTACGTCTTGGTTGGGATATTATATACGTCTATAGCGTTATATATCGTAATCTAAAGCAGGCTATCATCTCGGATGCAGTATTTTACTAACATTCCTGGCGCATCGGCCTCTACTTCTCGGTGGGAACATTATATTCGTCTATAACGTAATATACCCTAACGTTACACATCTAGGACCTCGCTGGTATTGTTTTACAGTATCTCGTTCGTGACGTCCCGTACGTCTCGGTTGGGACATTATATACGTCAACAGCGTTATATATCGTAACCTAAGGCAAGCTAACATCTCGGATGCAGTATTTTACGCCATTCCTGGCGCATCGGCCCCTACTACTCGGTGGGAACATTATACACGTCTATAACGTAACATAACCTAACCTAATCCATCTAGCCCCTCGCTGGTAATATTTCACAGAATCCCGTTAGCGTCGTCCCGTACGTCTCGGTTGGGACATTATGTACGTCAAAAGCGTTATATATCGTAACCTAAGGCAAGCTACCATCTCGGATGCAGTATTTTACGCCATTCCTGGCGTATCGGCCCCTACTACTCGGTGGGAACATTATACACGTCTATAACGTAACATAATCTAACCTAACCCATCTAGCACCTCGCTGGTAATATTTCACAGAATCCCGTTCGCGTCGTCCCGTACGTCTCGGTTGGGACATTATATACGTCCACAGCGTTATATATCCTAACATAAGGCAGGCTAACATCTCGGATGCAGTATTTTACGCCATTCCTGGCGTATCGGCCCCTACTTCTCGGTGGGAACATTATACACGTCTATAACGTAACATAACCTAACCTAGCCCATCTAGCCCCTCGCTGGTAATATTTTACAGAATCCTGTTCGTGTCGTCCCGCACGTCTCGGTTGGAATATTATATAGGTCTATAGCGTTATATATCCTAACCTAAGGCAGGCTATCATCTCGGATGCAGTATTTTACAACATTCCTGGCATATCGGCCCCTACTTCTCGGTGGGAACGTTATAGTCGTCTATAACGTAACATAACCTAACCTAAACCATCTAACCCCTCGCTGGTAATGTTTTACAGAATCCCGTTCCTGTCGTACCGTACGTCTCGGTTGGGACATTATATACGTCTACAGCCTTATGTATCCTAACCTAAGGTAGGCTAACATCTCGGATGCAGTATTTTATATCATTCCTGGCGTATCGGCCCCTACTTCACGGTGGGAACATTATACACGTCTATAACGTAACATAACCTAACCTAACCCATCTTGCCCCTTGCTGGTAATATTTTACAGAATCACGTTCGTGTCGTCCCGTACGTCTCCGTTGGGATATTATATACGTCTATAGCGTTATATATCGTAACCTAAGGCAGGCTATCGTCTCGGATGCAGTATTTTATAACATTCCTGGCGCATCGGCCTCTACTTCTCGGTGGGAACGTTATAGTCGTCTATAAGGTAACATAACCTAACCTAAACCATCTAACCCCACGCTGATAATGTTTTACAGAATCCCGTTCCTGTCGTCCCGTACGTCCCGGATGGGACATTATAAACGTCTACAGCGATATATATCCAAACGTAAGGCAGGTTAACATCTCGGATGTAGTACTTTACAACATTCCTGGCGTATCGGCCCCTACTTCACGGTGGGAACATTATACACGTCTATAACGTAACATAACCTAACCTAACCCATCTAGCCCCTCGCTAGTAATATTTTACAGACTCCCGTTCGTGTCGTCCCGTACGTCCCGGTTTTGATATTATATACGTCTATAGCGTTATATATCCTAACCTAAGGGAGGCTAACATCTCGGATGCAGTATTTTACGCCATTCCTGGCGTATCGGCCCCTACTTCACGGTGGGAACATTATACACGTCTATAACGTAACATAACCTAACCTAACCCATCTTGCCCCTCTCTGGTAATATTTCACAGAATCCCGTTCGCGTCGTCCCGTACGTCTCGGTTGGGACATTATATACGTCTACAGCGTTATATATCATAACCTAAGGCAGGCTAACATCTCGGATGCAGTATTTTACGCCATTCCTGGCGTATCGGCCCCTACTTCTCGGTGGGAACATTATACACGTCTATAACGTAACATAACCTAACCTAACCCATCTAGCCCCTTGCTGGTAATATTTTACAGAATCACGTTCGTGTCGTCCCGTACGTCTCCGTTGGGATATTATATACGTCTATAGCGTTATATATCGTAACCTAAGGCAGGCTATCATCTCGGATGCAGTATTTTATAACATTCCTGGCGCATCGGCCTCTACTTCTCGGTGGGAACGTTATAGTCGTCTATAAGGTAACATAACCTAACCTAAACCATCTAACCCCACGCTGATAATGTTTTACAGAATCCCGTTCCTGTCGTCCCGTACGTCCCGGATGGGACATTATAAACGTCTACAGCGATATATATCCAAACGTAAGGCAGGTTAACATCTCGGATGTAGTACTTTACAACATTCCTGGCGTATCGGCCCCTACTTCACGTTGGGAACATTATACACGTCTATAACGTAACATAACCTAACCTAACCCATCTAGCCCCTCGCTGGTAATATTTTACAGAATCACGTTCGTGTCGTCCCGTACGTCTTGGTTGGGATATTATATACGTCTATAGCGTTATATATCGTAATCTAAAGCAGGCTATCATCTCGGATGCAGTATTTTACTAACATTCCTGGCGCATCGGCCTCTACTTCTCGGTGGCAACATTATATTCGTCTATAACGTAATATACCCTAACCTTACACATCTAGGACCTCGCTGGTATTGTTTTACAGTATCTCGTTCGTGACGTCCCGTACGTCTCGGTTGGGACATTATATACGTCAACAGCGTTATATATCGTAACCTAAGGCAAGCTAACATCTCGGATGCAGTATTTTACGCCATTCCTGGCGTATCGGCCCCTACTACTCGGTGGGAACATTATACACGTCTATAACGTAACATAACCTAACCTAATCCATCTAGCCCCTCGCTGGTAATATTTCACAGAATCCCGTTAGCGTCGTCCCGTACGTCTCGGTTGGGACATTATGTACGTCAAAAGCGTTATATATCGTAACCTAAGGCAAGCTACCATCTCGGATGCAGTATTTTACGCCATTCCTGGCGTATCGGCCCCTACTACTCGGTGGGAACATTATACACGTCTATAACGTAACATAATCTAACCTAACCCATCTAGCACCTCGCTGGTAATATTTCACAGAATCCCGTTCGCGTCGTCCCGTACGTCTCGGTTGGGACATTATATACGTCCACAGCGTTATATATCCTAACATAAGGCAGGCTAACATCTCGGATGCAGTATTTTACGCCATTCCTGGCGTATCGGCCCCTACTTCTCGGTGGGAACATTATACACGTCTATAACGTAACATAACCTAACCTAGCCCATCTAGCCCCTCGCTGGTAATATTTTACAGAATCCTGTTCGTGTCGTCCCGCACGTCTCGGTTGGAATATTATATAGGTCTATAGCGTTATATATCCTAACCTAAGGCAGGCTATCATCTCGGATGCAGTATTTTACAACATTCCTCTCATATCGGCCCCTACTTCTCGGTGGGAACGTTATAGTCGTCTATAACGTAACATAACCTAACCTAAACCATCTAACCCCTCGCTGGTAATGTTTTACAGAATCCCGTTCCTGTCGTACCGTACGTCTCGGTTGGGACATTATATACGTCTACAGCCTTATGTATCCTAACCTAAGGTAGGCTAACATCTCGGATGCAGTATTTTATATCATTCCTGGCGTATCGGCCCCTACTTCACGGTGGGAACATTATACACGTCTATAACGTAACATAACCTAACCTAACCCATCTAGCCCCTCGCTAGTAATATTTTACAGACTCCCGTTCGTGTCGTCCCGTACGTCCCGGTTTTGATATTATATACGTCTATAGCGTTATATATCCTAACCTAAGGGAGGCTAACATCTCGGATGCAGTATTTTACGCCATTCCTGGCGTATCGGCCCCTACTTCACGGTGGGAACATTATACACGTCTATAACGTAACATAACCTAACCTAACCCATCTTGCCCCTCGCTGGTAATATTTCACAGAATCCCGTTCGCGTCGTCCCGTACGTCTCGGTTGGGACATTATATACGTCTACAGCGTTATATATCATAACCTAAGGCAGGCTATCATCTCGGATGCAGTATTTTATAACATTCCTGGCGCATCGGCCTCTACTTCTCGGTGGGAACGTTATAGTCGTCTATAAGGTAACATAACCTAACCTAAACCATCTAACCCCACGCTGATAATGTTTTACAGAATCCCGTTCCTGTCGTCCCGTACGTCCCGGATGGGACATTATAAACGTCTACAGCGATATATATCCAAACGTAAGGCAGGTTAACATCTCGGATGTAGTACTTTACAACATTCCTGGCGTATCGGCCCCTACTTCACGTTGGGAACATTATACACGTCTATAACGTAACATAACCTAACCTAACCCATCTAGCCCCTCGCTAGTAATATTTTACAGAATCCCGTTCGTGTCGTCCCGTACGTCTCGGTTTTGATATTATATACGTCTATAGCATTATATATCGTAACCTAAGGCAGGCTAACATCTCGGATGCAGTATTTTACGCCATTCCTGGCGTATCGGCCCCTACTTCACGGTGGGAACATTATACACGTCTATAACGTAACATAACCTAACCTAACCCATCTTGCCCCTCGCTGGTAATATTTCACAGAATCCCGTTCGCGTCGTCCCGTACGTCTCCGTTGGGACATTATATACGTCTACAGCGTTATATATCCTAACCTAAGGCAGGCTAACATCTCGGATGCAGTATTTTACGTCATTCCTGGCGTATCCGCCCCTACTTCACGGTGGGAACATTATATAGGTCTATAACGTAACATAATCTAACCTAACCCATCTAGCCCCTCGCTGGTAATATTTCACAGAATCCCGTTCGCGTCGTCCCGTACGTCTCGGTTGGGACATTATATAGGTCTACAGCCATATATATCCAAACGTAAGGCAGGCTAACATCTCGGATGTAGTACTGTACAACATTCCTGGCGTATCGGCCCCTACTTCTCGGTGGGAACATTATATAGGTCTATAACGTAACATAATCTAACCTAACCCATCTAGCCCCTCGCTGGTAATATTTCACAGAATCCTGTTCGCGTCGTCCCGTACGTCTCGGTTGGGATATTATATACGTCTACAGCGTTATATATCATAACCTAAGGCAGGCTAACAACTCGGATGCAGTATTTAACGCCATTCCTGGCGTATCGGCCCCTACTTCTCGGTGGGAACATTATACACGTCTATAACGTAACATAACCTAACCTAACCCATCTAGCCCCTCGCTGGTAATATTTTACAGAATCACGTTCGTGTCGTCCCGTACGTCTTGGTTTGGATATTATATACGTCTATAGCGTTATATATCGTAATCTAAAGCAGGCTATCATCTCGGATGCAGTATTTTACTAACATTCCTGGCGCATCGGCCTCTACTTCTCGGTGGGAACATTATATTCGTCTATAACCTAATATACCCTAACCTTACACATCTAGGACCTCGCTGGTATTGTTTTACAGTATCTCGTTCGTGACGTCCCGTACGTCTCGGTTGGGACATTATATACGTCAACAGCGTTATATATCGTAACCTAAGGCAGGCTAACATCTCGGATGCAGTATTTTATATCATTCCTGGCGTATCGGCCCCTACTTCACGGTGGGAACATTATACACGTATATAACGTAACATAACCTAACCTAACCCATCTAGCCCCTCGCTGGTAACATTTCACAGAATACCGTTCGTGTCGTCCCGTACGTCTCGGATGGGACATTATAAACGTCTACAGCGATATATATCCTAACGTAAGGCAGGCTAACATCTCGGATGCAGTATTTTACGCCATTCCTGGTGTATCGGCCCCTACTTCACGGTGCGAACATTATACACGTCTATAACGTAACATGACCTAACCTAACCCATCTAGCCCTTCGCTGGTAATATTTCACAGAATCCCGTTCGCGTCGTCCCGTACGTCTCGGTTGGGACATTATATACGTCAACAGCGTTATATATCGTAACCTAAGGCAAGCTAACATCTCGGATGCAGTATTTTACGCCATTCCTGGCGTATCGGCCCCTACTACTCGGTGGGAACATTATACACGTCTATAACGTAACATAACCTAACCTAATCCATCTAGCCCCTCGCTGGTAATATTTCACAGAATCCCGTTAGCGTCGTCCCGTACGTCTCGGTTGGGACATTATATACGTCAAAAGCGTTATATATCGTAACCTAAGGCAAGCTACCATCTCGGATGCAGTATTTTACGCCATTCCTGGCGTATCGGCCCCTACTTCTCGGTGGGAACATTATACACGTCTATAACGTAACATAACCTAACCTAACCCATCTAGCCCCTCGCTGGTAATATTTTACAGAATCACGTTCGTGTCGTCCCGTACGTCTTGGTTTGGATATTATATACGTCTATAGCGTTATATATCGTAATCTAAAGCAGGCTATCATCTCGGATGCAGTATTTTATATCATTCCTGGCGTATCGGCCCCTACTTCACGGTGGGAACATTATACACGTATATAACGTAACATAACCTAACCTAACCCATCTAGCCCCTCGCTGGTAACATTTCACAGAATACCGTTCGTGTCGTCCCGTACGTCTCGGATGGGACATTATAAACGTCTACAGCGATATATATCCTAACGTAAGGCAGGCTAACATCTCGGATGCAGTATTTTACGCCATTCCTGGTGTATCGGCCCCTACTTCGCGGTGCGAACATTATACACGTCTATAACGTAACATGACCTAACCTAACCCATCTAGCCCTTCGCTGGTAATATTTCACAGAATCCCGTTCGCGTCGTCCCGTACGTCTCGGTTGGGACATTATATACGTCAACAGCGTTATATATCGTAACCTAAGGCAAGCTAACATCTCGGATGCAGTATTTTACGCCATTCCTGGCGTATCGGCCCCTACTACTCGGTGGGAACATTATACACGTCTATAACGTAACATAACCTAACCTAATCCATCTAGCCCCTCGCTGGTAATATTTCACAGAATCCCGTTAGCGTCGTCCCGTACGTCTCGGTTGGGACATTATATACGTCAAAAGCGTTATATATCGTAACCTAAGGCAAGCTACCATCTCGGATGCAGTATTTTACGCCATTCCTGGCGTATCGGCCCCTACTACTCGGTGGGAACATTATACACGTCTATAACGTAACATAATCTAACCTAACCCATCTAGCACCTCGCTGGTAATATTTCACAGAATCCCGTTCGCGTCGTCCCGTACGTCTCGGATGGGACATTATAAACGTCTACAGCGATATATATCCTAACGTAAGGCAGGCTAACATCTCGGATGCAGTATTTTACGCCATTCCTGGTGTATCGGCCCCTACTTCACGGTGCGAACATTATACACGTCTATAACGTAACATGACCTAACCTAACCCATCTAGCCCCTCGCTGGTAATATTTCACAGAATCCCGTTCGCGTCGTCCCGTACGTCTCGGTTGGGACATTATATACGTCAACAGCGTTATATATCGTAACCTAAGGCAAGCTAACATCTCGGGTGCAGTATTTTACGCCATTCCTGGCGTATCGGCCCCTACTACTCGGTGGGAACATTATACACGTCTATAACGTAACATAACCTAACCTAATCCATCTAGCCCCTCGCTGGTAATATTTCACAGAATCCCGTTAGCGTCGTCCCGTACGTCTCGGTTGGGACATTATATACGTCAAAAGCGTTATATATCGTAACCTAAGGCAAGCTACCATCTCGGATGCAGTATTTTACGCCATTCCTGGCGTATCGGCCCCTACTACTCGGTGGGAACATTATACACGTCTATAACGTAACATAACCTAACCTAACCCATCTAGCCCCTCGCTAGTAATATTTTACAGACTCCCGTTCGTGTCGTCCCGTACGTCCCGGTTTTGATATTATATACGTCTATAGCGTTATATATCCTAACCTATGGGAGGCTAACATCTCGGATGCAGTATTTTACGCCATTCCTGGCGTATCGGCCCCTACTTCACGGTGGGAACATTATACACGTCTATAACGTAACATAACCTAACCTAACCCATCTTGCCCCTCGCTGGTAATATTTCACAGAATCCCGTTCGCGTCGTCCCGTACGTCTCGGTTGGGACATTATATACGCCTACAGCGTTATATATCATAACCTAAGGCAGGCTAACATCTCGTATGCAGTATTTTACGCCATTCCTGGCGTATCGGCCTCTACTTCTCGGTGGGAACATTATACACGTCTATAACGTAACATAACCTAACCTAACCCATCTAGCCCCTTGCTGGTAATATTTTACAGAATCACGTTCGTGTCGTCCCGTACGTCTCCGTTGGGATATTATATGCGTCTATAGCGTTATATATCGTAACCTAAGGCAGGCTATCATCTCGGATGCAGTATTTTATAACATTCCTGGCGCATCGGCCTCTACTTCTCGGTGGGAACGTTATAGTCGTCTATAAGGTAACATAACCTAACCTAAACCATCTAACCCCACGCTGATAATGTTTTACAGAATCCCGTTCCTGTCGTCCCGTACGTCCCGGATGGGACATTATAAACGTCTACAGCGATATATATCCAAACGTGAGGCAGGTTAACATCTCGGATGTAGTACTTTACAACATTCCTGGCGTATCGGCCCCTACTTCACGTTGGGAACATTATACACGTCTATAACGTAACATAACCTAACCTAACCCATCTAGCCCCTCGCTAGTAATATTTTACAGAATCCCGTTCGTGTCGTCCCGTACGTCTCGGTTTTGATATTATATACGTCTATAGCGTTATATATCGTAACCTAAGGCAGGCTAACATCTCGGATGCAGTATTTTACGCCATTCCTGGCGTATCGGCCCCTACTTCACGGTGGGAACATTATACACGTCTATAACGTAACATAACCTAACCTAACCCATCTTGCCCCTCGCTGGTAATATTTCACAGAATCCCGTTCGCGTCGTCCCGTACGTCTCGGTTGGGACATTATATACGTCTACAGCGTTATATATCGTAACCTAAGGCAAGCTAACATCTCGGGTGCAGTATTTTACGCCATTCCTGGCGTATCGGCCCCTACTACTCGGTGGGAACATTATACACGTCTATAACGTAACATAACCTAACCTAATCCATCTAGCCCCTCGCTGGTAATATTTCACAGAATCCCGTTAGCGTCGTCCCGTACGTCTCGGTTGGGACATTATATACGTCAAAAGCGTTATATATCGTAACCTAAGGCAAGCTACCATCTCGGATGCAGTATTTTACGCCATTCCTGGCGTATCGGCCCCTACTACTCGGTGGGAACATTATACACGTCTATAACGTAACATAACCTAACCTAACCCATCTAGCCCCTCGCTAGTAATATTTTACAGACTCCCGTTCGTGTCGTCCCGTACGTCCCGGTTTTGATATTATATACGTCTATAGCGTTATATATCCTAACCTATGGGAGGCTAACATCTCGGATGCAGTATTTTACGCCATTCCTGGCGTATCGGCCCCTACTTCACGGTGGGAACATTATACACGTCTATAACGTAACATAACCTAACCTAACCCATCTTGCCCCTCGCTGGTAATATTTCACAGAATCCCGTTCGCGTCGTCCCGTACGTCTCGGTTGGGACATTATATACGCCTACAGCGTTATATATCATAACCTAAGGCAGGCTAACATCTCGTATGCAGTATTTTACGCCATTCCTGGCGTATCGGCCTCTACTTCTCGGTGGGAACATTATACACGTCTATAACGTAACATAACCTAACCTAACCCATCTAGCCCCTTGCTGGTAATATTTTACAGAATCACGTTCGTGTCGTCCCGTACGTCTCCGTTGGGATATTATATGCGTCTATAGCGTTATATATCGTAACCTAAGGCAGGCTATCATCTCGGATGCAGTATTTTATAACATTCCTGGCGCATCGGCCTCTACTTCTCGGTGGGAACGTTATAGTCGTCTATAAGGTAACATAACCTAACCTAAACCATCTAACCCCACGCTGATAATGTTTTACAGAATCCCGTTCCTGTCGTCCCGTACGTCCCGGATGGGACATTATAAACGTCTACAGCGATATATATCCAAACGTGAGGCAGGTTAACATCTCGGATGTAGTACTTTACAACATTCCTGGCGTATCGGCCCCTACTTCACGTTGGGAACATTATACACGTCTATAACGTAACATAACCTAACCTAACCCATCTAGCCCCTCGCTAGTAATATTTTACAGAATCCCGTTCGTGTCGTCCCGTACGTCTCGGTTTTGATATTATATACGTCTATAGCGTTATATATCGTAACCTAAGGCAGGCTAACATCTCGGATGCAGTATTTTACGCCATTCCTGGCGTATCGGCCCCTACTTCACGGTGGGAACATTATACACGTCTATAACGTAACATAACCTAACCTAACCCATCTTGCCCCTCGCTGGTAATATTTCACAGAATCCCGTTCGCGTCGTCCCGTACGTCTCGGTTGGGACATTATATACGTCTACAGCGTTATATATCCTAACCTAAGGCAGGCTAACATCTCGGATGCAGTATTTTATGTCATTCCTGGCGTATCCGCCCCTACTTCACGGTGGGAACATTATATAGGTCTATAACGTAACATAATCTAACCTAACCCATCTAGCCCCTCGCTGGTAATATTTCACAGAATCCCGTTCGCGTCGTCCCGTACGTCTCGGTTGGGACATTATATACGTCTACAGCCATATATATCCAAACGTAAGGCAGGCTAACATCTCGGATGTAGTACTGTACAACATTCCTGGCGTATCGGCCCCTACTTCTCGGTGGGAACATTATATAGGTCTATAACGTAACATAATCTAACCTAACCCATCTAGCCCCTCGCTGGTAATATTTCACAGAATCCTGTTCGCGTCGTCCCGTACGTCTCGGTGGGGATATTATATACGTCTACAGCGTTATATATCATAACCTAAGGCAGGCTAACATCTCGGATGCAGTATTTAACGCCATTCCTGGCGTATCGGCCCCTACTTCTCGGTGGGAACATTATACACGTCTATAACGTAACATAACCTAACCTAACCCATCTAGCCCCTCGCTGGTAATATTTTACAGAATCACGTTCGTGTCGTCCCGTACGTCTTGGTTTGGATATTATATACGTCTATAGCGTTATATATCGTAATCTAAAGCAGGCTATCATCTCGGATGCAGTATTTTACTAACATTCCTGGCGCATCGGCCTCTACTTCTCGGTGGGAACATTATATTCGTCTATAACGTAATATACCCTAACCTTACACATCTAGGACCTCGCTGGTATTGTTTTACAGAATCCCGTTCGTGACGTCCCGTACGTCTCGGTTGAGATATTATATGCGTCTATAGCGTTATATATCGTAACCTAAGGCAGGCTATCATCTCGGATGCAGTATTTTATAACATTCCTGGCGCATCGGCCTCTACTTCTCGGTGGGAACGTTATAGTCGTCTATAAGGTAACATAACCTAACCTAAACCATCTAACCCCACGCTGATAATGTTTTACAGAATCCCGTTCCTGTCGTCCCGTACGTCCCGGATGGGACATTATAAACGTCTACAGCGATATATATCCAAACGTGAGGCAGGTTAACATCTCGGATGTAGTACTTTACAACATTCCTGGCGTATCGGCCCCTACTTCACGTTGGGAACATTATACACGTCTATAACGTAACATAACCTAACCTAACCCATCTAGCCCCTCGCTAGTAATATTTTACAGAATCCCGTTCGTGTCGTCCCGTACGTCTCGGTTTTGATATTATATACGTCTATAGCGTTATATATCGTAACCTAAGGCAGGCTAACATCTCGGATGCAGTATTTTACGCCATTCCTGGCGTATCGGCCCCTACTTCACGGTGGGAACATTATACACGTCTATAACGTAACATAACCTAACCTAACCCATCTTGCCCCTCGCTGGTAATATTTCACAGAATCCCGTTCGCGTCGTCCCGTACGTCTCGGTTGGGACATTATATACGTCTACAGCGTTATATATCCTAACCTAAGGCAGGCTAACATCTCGGATGCAGTATTTTATGTCATTCCTGGCGTATCCGCCCCTACTTCACGGTGGGAACATTATATAGGTCTATAACGTAACATAATCTAACCTAACCCATCTAGCCCCTCGCTGGTAATATTTCACAGAATCCCGTTCGCGTCGTCCCGTACGTCTCGGTTGGGACATTATATACGTCTACAGCCATATATATCCAAACGTAAGGCAGGCTAACATCTCGGATGTAGTACTGTACAACATTCCTGGCGTATCGGCCCCTACTTCTCGGTGGGAACATTATATAGGTCTATAACGTAACATAATCTAACCTAACCCATCTAGCCCCTCGCTGGTAATATTTCACAGAATCCTGTTCGCGTCGTCCCGTACGTCTCGGTGGGGATATTATATACGTCTACAGCGTTATATATCATAACCTAAGGCAGGCTAACATCTCGGATGCAGTATTTAACGCCATTCCTGGCGTATCGGCCCCTACTTCTCGGTGGGAACATTATACACGTCTATAACGTAACATAACCTAACCTAACCCATCTAGCCCCTCGCTGGTAATATTTTACAGAATCACGTTCGTGTCGTCCCGTACGTCTTGGTTTGGATATTATATACGTCTATAGCGTTATATATCGTAATCTAAAGCAGGCTATCATCTCGGATGCAGTATTTTACTAACATTCCTGGCGCATCGGCCTCTACTTCTCGGTGGGAACATTATATTCGTCTATAACGTAATATACCCTAACCTTACACATCTAGGACCTCGCTGGTATTGTTTTACAGAATCCCGTTCGTGACGTCCCGTACGTCTCGGTTGAGATATTATATGCGTCTATAGCGTTATATATCGTAACCTAAGGCAGGCTATCATCTCGGATGCAGTATTTTATAACATTCCTGGCGCATCGGCCTCTACTTCTCGGTGGGAACGTTATAGTCGTCTATAAGGTAACATAACCTAACCTAAACCATCTAACCCCACGCTGATAATGTTTTACAGAATCCCGTTCCTGTCGTCCCGTACGTCCCGGATGGGACATTATAAACGTCTACAGCGATATATATCCAAACGTGAGGCAGGTTAACATCTCGGATGTAGTACTTTACAACATTCCTGGCGTATCGGCCCCTACTTCACGTTGGGAACATTATACACGTCTATAACGTAACATAACCTAACCTAACCCATCTAGCCCCTCGCTAGTAATATTTTACAGAATCCCGTTCGTGTCGTCCCGTACGTCTCGGTTTTGATATTATATACGTCTATAGCGTTATATATCGTAACCTAAGGCAGGCTAACATCTCGGATGCAGTATTTTACGCCATTCCTGGCGTATCGGCCCCTACTTCACGGTGGGAACATTATACACGTCTATAACGTAACATAACCTAACCTAACCCATCTTGCCCCTCGCTGGTAATATTTCACAGAATCCCGTTCGCGTCGTCCCGTACGTCTCGGTTGGGACATTATATACGTCTACAGCGTTATATATCCTAACCTAAGGCAGGCTAACATCTCGGATGCAGTATTTTATGTCATTCCTGGCGTATCCGCCCCTACTTCACGGTGGGAACATTATATAGGTCTATAACGTAACATAATCTAACCTAACCCATCTAGCCCCTCGCTGGTAATATTTCACAGAATCCCGTTCGCGTCGTCCCGTACGTCTCGGTTGGGACATTATATACGTCTACAGCCATATATATCCAAACGTAAGGCAGGCTAACATCTCGGATGTAGTACTGTACAACATTCCTGGCGTATCGGCCCCTACTTCTCGGTGGGAACATTATATAGGTCTATAACGTAACATAATCTAACCTAACCCATCTAGCCCCTCGCTGGTAATATTTCACAGAATCCTGTTCGCGTCGTCCCGTACGTCTCGGTGGGGATATTATATACGTCTACAGCGTTATATATCATAACCTAAGGCAGGCTAACATCTCGGATGCAGTATTTAACGCCATTCCTGGCGTATCGGCCCCTACTTCTCGGTGGGAACATTATACACGTCTATAACGTAACATAACCTAACCTAACCCATCTAGCCCCTCGCTGGTAATATTTTACAGAATCACGTTCGTGTCGTCCCGTACGTCTTGGTTTGGATATTATATACGTCTATAGCGTTATATATCGTAATCTAAAGCAGGCTATCATCTCGGATGCAGTATTTTACTAACATTCCTGGCGCATCGGCCTCTACTTCTCGGTGGGAACATTATATTCGTCTATAACGTAATATACCCTAACCTTACACATCTAGGACCTCGCTGGTATTGTTTTACAGAATCCCGTTCGTGACGTCCCGTACGTCTCGGTTGAGATATTATATACGTCTATAGCGTCATATATCCTAACATAAGGCAGGCTAACATCTCAGATGCAGTATTTTACGCCATTCCTGGCGTATCGGCCACTACTTCTCGGTGGGAACATTATACACGTCTATAACGTAACGCAACCTAACCTAGCCCATCTAGCCCCTCGCTGGTAATATTTTACAGAATCCTGTTCGTGTCGTCCCGCACGTCTCGGTTGGGATATTATATAGGTCTATAGCGTTATATATCCTAGCCTAAGGAAGGCTATCATCTCGGATTCAGTATTTTACAACATTCCTGGCATATCGGCCCCTACTTCTCGGTGGGAACATTATATACGTCTATTACGTATCAGAATCTAACCTAACCCATCTAGCCCCTCGCTGGTAATGTTTTACAGAATCCCGTTCCTGTCGTCCCGTACGTCTCGGTTGGGGCATTATAAACGTCTACAGCGTTATATATTCTAACCTAAGGCAGGCTAACATCTCGGATGCAGTATTTTATATCATTCCTGGCGTATCGGCCCCTACTTCACGGTGGGAACATTATACACGTCTATAACGTTACATAATCTAACCTAACCCATCTAGCCCCTCGCTGGTAATGTTTTACAGAATCCCGTTCCTGTCGTCCCGTAAGTCTCGGTTGGTACATTATATACGTCTACAGCGTTATATATCCTAACCTAAGGCAGGCTAACATCTCGGATGTAGTACTTTACAACATTCCTGGCGTATCGGCCCCTACTTCTCGGTGGGAACATTATATAGGTCTATAACGTAACATAATCTAACGTAACCCATCTAGCCCCTCGCTGGTAATATTTCACAGAATCCCGTTCGCGTCGTCCCGTACGTCTCGGTTGGGACATTATTTACGTCAACAGCGTTATATATCGTAACCTAAGGCAAGCTAACATACCGGATGCAGTATTTTACGCCATTCCTGGCGTATCGGCCCCTACTACTCGGTGGGAACATTATACACGTCTATAACGTAACATAATCTAACCTAACCCATCTAGCACCTCGCTGGTAATATTTCACAGAATCCCGTTCGCGTCGTCCCGTACGTCTCGGTTGGGACATTATATACGTCAACAGCGTTATATATCCTAACCTAAGGGGGGCTAACATCTAGGATGCAGTATTTTACGCCATTCCTGGCGTATCGGCCCCTACTTCTCGGTGGGAACATTATACACGTCTATAACGTAACATAACCTAACCTAACCCATCTAGCCCCGCGCTGGTAATGTTTTACAGAATCCCGTTCCTGTCGTCCCGTACGTCTCGGATGGGACATTATAAACGTCTACTGCGATATATATCCTAACCTAAGGCAGGCTAACATCTCGGATGCAGTATTTTATATCATTCCTGGCGTATCGGCCCCTACATCACGGTGGGAACATTATACACGTATATAACGTAACATAACCTAACCTAACCCATCTAGCCCCTCGCTGGTACTAATTCACAGAATACCGTTCGTGTCGTCCCGTACGTCTCGGATGGGACATTATAAACGTCTACAGCGATATATATCCTAACGTAAGGCAGGCTAACATCTCGGATGCAGTATTTTACCCCATTCCTGGTGTATCGGCCCCTACTTCACGGTGCGAACATTATACACGTCTATAACGTAACATAACCTAACCTAACCCATCTAGCCCCTCGCTGGTAATATTTCACAGAATCCCGTTCGCGTCGTCCCGTACGTCTCGGTTGGGACATTATATACGTCAACAGCGTTATATATCGTAACCTAAGGCAAGCTAGCATCTCGGATGCAGTATTTTACGCCATTCCTGGCGTATCGGCCCCTACTTCTCGGTGGGAACATTATACACGTCTATAACGTAACATAACCTAACCTAACCCATCTAGCCCCTCGCTGGTAATATTTTACAGAATCACGTTCGTGTCGTCCCGTACGTCTTGGTTTGGATATTATATACGTCTATAGCGTTATATATCGTAATCTAAAGCAGGCTATCATCTCGGATGCAGTATTTTACTAACATTCCTGGCGCATCGGCCTCTACTTCTCGGTGGGAACATTATATTCGTCTATAACGTAATATACCCTAACCTTACACATCTAGGACCTCGCTGGTATTGTTTTACAGTATCTCGTTCGTGACGTCCCGTACGTCTCGGTTGGGACATTATATACGTCAACAGCGTTATATATCGTAACCTAAGGCAGGCTAACATCTCGGATGCAGTATTTTATATCATTCCTGGCGTATCGGCCCCTACTTCACGGTGGGAACATTATACACGTATATAACGTAACATAACCTAACCTAACCCATCTAGCCCCTCGCTGGTAACATTTCACAGAATACCGTTCGTGTCGTCCCGTACGTCTCGGATGGGACATTATAAACGTCTACAGCGATATATATCCTAACGTAAGGCAGGCTAACATCTCGGATGCAGTATTTTACGCCATTCCTGGTGTATCGGACCCTACTTCACGGTGCGAACATTATACACGTCTATAACGTAACATGACCTAACCTAACCCATCTAGCCCTTCGCTGGTAATATTTCACAGAATCCCGTTCGCGTCGTCCCGTACGTCTCGGTTGGGACATTATATACGTCAACAGCGTTATATATCGTAACCTAAGGCAAGCTAACATCTCGGATGCAGTATTTTACGCCATTCCTGGCGTATCGGCCCCTACTACTCGGTGGGAACATTATACACGTCTATAACGTAACATAACCTAACCTAATCCATCTAGCCCCTCGCTGGTAATATTTCACAGAATCCCGTTAGCGTCGTCCCGTACGTCTCGGTTGGGACATTATATACGTCAAAAGCGTTATATATCGTAACCTAAGGCAAGCTACCATCTCGGATGCAGTATTTTACGCCATTCCTGGCGTATCGGCCCCTACTACTCGGTGGGAACATTATACACGTCTATAACGTAACATAATCTAACCTAACCCATCTAGCACCTCGCTGGTAATATTTCACAGAATCCCGTTCGCGTCGTCCCGTACGTCTCGGATGGGACATTATAAACGTCTACAGCGATATATATCCTAACGTAAGGCAGGCTAACATCTCGGATGCAGTATTTTACGCCATTCCTGGTGTATCGGCCCCTACTTCACGGTGCGAACGTTATACACGTCTATAACGTAACATGACCTAACCTAACCCATCTAGCCCCTCGCTGGTAATATTTCACAGAATCCCGTTCGCGTCGTCCCGTACGTCTCGGTTGGGACATTATATACGTCAACAGCGTTATATATCGTAACCTAAGGCAAGCTAACATCTCGGGTGCAGTATTTTACGCCATTCCTGGCGTATCGGCCCCTACTACTCGGTGGGAACATTATACACGTCTATAACGTAACATAACCTAACCTAATCCATCTAGCCCCTCGCTGGTAATATTTCACAGAATCCCGTTAGCGTCGTCCCGTACGTCTCGGTTGGGACATTATATACGTCAAAAGCGTTATATATCGTAACCTAAGGCAAGCTACCATCTCGGATGCAGTATTTTACGCCATTCCTGGCGTATCGGCCCCTACTACTCGGTGGGAACATTATACACGTCTATAACGTAACATAATCTAACCTAACCCATCTAGCACCTCGCTGGTAATATTTCACAGAATCCCGTTCGCGTCGTCCCGTACGTCTCGGTTGGGACATTATATACGTCCACAGCGTTATATATCCTAACATAAGGCAGGCTAACATCTCGGATGCAGTATTTTACGCCATTCCTGGCGTATCGGCCCCTACTTCTCGGTGGGAACATTATACACGTCTATAACGTAACATAACCTAACCTAGCCCATCTAGCCCCTCGCTGGTAATTTTTACAGAATCCTGTTCGTGTCGTCCCGCACGTCTCGGTTGGAATATTATATAGGTCTATAGCGTTATATATCCTAACCTAAGGCAGGCTATCATCTCGGATGCAGTATTTTACAACATTCCTGGCATATCGGCCCCTACTTCTCGGTGGGAACGTTATAGTCGTCTATAAGGTAACATAACCTAACCTAAACCATCTAACCCCACGCTGATAATGTTTTACAGAATCCCGTTCCTGTCGTCCCGTACGTCCCGGATGGGACATTATAAACGTCTACAGCGATATATATCCAAACGTGAGGCAGGTTAACATCTCGGATGTAGTACTTTACAACATTCCTGGCGTATCGGCCCCTACTTCACGTTGGGAACATTATACACGTCTATAACGTAACATAACCTAACCTAACCCATCTAGCCCCTCGCTAGTAATATTTTACAGAATCCCGTTCGTGTCGTCCCGTACGTCTCGGTTTTGATATTATATACGTCTATAGCGTTATATATCGTAACCTAAGGCAGGCTAACATCTCGGATGCAGTATTTTACGCCATTCCTGGCGTATCGGCCCCTACTTCACGGTGGGAACATTATACACGTCTATAACGTAACATAACCTAACCTAACCCATCTTGCCCCTCGCTGGTAATATTTCACAGAATCCCGTTCGCGTCGTCCCGTACGTCTCGGTTGGGACATTATATACGTCTACAGCGTTATATATCCTAACCTAAGGCAGGCTAACATCTCGGATGCAGTATTTTATGTCATTCCTGGCGTATCCGCCCCTACTTCACGGTGGGAACATTATATAGGTCTATAACGTAACATAATCTAACCTAACCCATCTAGCCCCTCGCTGGTAATATTTCACAGAATCCCGTTCGCGTCGTCCCGTACGTCTCGGTTGGGACATTATATACGTCTACAGCCATATATATCCAAACGTAAGGCAGGCTAACATCTCGGATGTAGTACTGTACAACATTCCTGGCGTATCGGCCCCTACTTCTCGGTGGGAACATTATATAGGTCTATAACGTAACATAATCTAACCTAACCCATCTAGCCCCTCGCTGGTAATATTTCACAGAATCCTGTTCGCGTCGTCCCGTACGTCTCGGTGGGGATATTATATACGTCTACAGCGTTATATATCATAACCTAAGGCAGGCTAACATCTCGGATGCAGTATTTAACGCCATTCCTGGCGTATCGGCCCCTACTTCTCGGTGGGAACATTATACACGTCTATAACGTAACATAACCTAACCTAACCCATCTAGCCCCTCGCTGGTAATATTTTACAGAATCACGTTCGTGTCGTCCCGTACGTCTTGGTTTGGATATTATATACGTCTATAGCGTTATATATCGTAATCTAAAGCAGGCTATCATCTCGGATGCAGTATTTTACTAACATTCCTGGCGCATCGGCCTCTACTTCTCGGTGGGAACATTATATTCGTCTATAACGTAATATACCCTAACCTTACACATCTAGGACCTCGCTGGTATTGTTTTACAGAATCCCGTTCGTGACGTCCCGTACGTCTCGGTTGAGATATTATATACGTCTATAGCGTCATATATCCTAACATAAGGCAGGCTAACATCTCAGATGCAGTATTTTACGCCATTCCTGGCGTATCGGCCACTACTTCTCGGTGGGAACATTATACACGTCTATAACGTAACGCAACCTAACCTAGCCCATCTAGCCCCTCGCTGGTAATATTTTACAGAATCCTGTTCGTGTCGTCCCGCACGTCTCGGTTGGGATATTATATAGGTCTATAGCGTTATATATCCTAGCCTAAGGAAGGCTATCATCTCGGATTCAGTATTTTACAACATTCCTGGCATATCGGCCCCTACTTCACGGTGGGAACATTATACACGTATATAACGTAACATAACCTAACCTAACCCATCTAGCCCCTCGCTGGTAACATTTCACAGAATACCGTTCGTGTCGTCCCGTACGTCTCGGATGGGACATTATAAACGTCTACAGCGATATATATCCTAACGTAAGGCAGGCTAACATCTCGGATGCAGTATTTTATATCATTCCTGGCGTATCGGCCCCTACTTCACGGTGGGAACATTATACACGTCTATAACGTAACATAAGCTAACCTAACCCATCTAGCCCCTCGCTGGTAATATTTCACAGAATCCCGTTCGCGTCGTCCGGTACGTCTCGGTTGGGACATTATATACGTCAACAGCGTTATATATCGTAACCTAAGGCAAGCTAACATACCGGATGCAGTATTTTACGCCATTCCTGGCGTATCGGCCCCTACTACTCGGTGGGAACATTATACACGTCTATAACGTAACATAATCTAACCTAACCCATCTAGCCCCTCGCTGGTAATATTTCACAGAATCCTGTTCGCGTCGTCCCGTACGTCTCGGTTGGGATATTATATACGTCTATAGCGTTATAAATCGTAATCTAAAGCAGGCTATCATCTCGGATGCAGTATTTTACAACATTCCTGGCGCATCGGCCTCTACTTCTCGGTAGGAACATTATATTCGTCTATAACGTAATATACCCTAACCTTACACATCTAGCACCTCGCTGGTATTGTTTTACAGAATCCCGTTCCTGTCGTCCCGTACGTCTCGGTTGGGGCATTATAAACGTCTACAGCGATATATATCCAAACGTAAGGCAGGCTAACATCTCGGATGTAGTACTTTACAACATTCCTGGCGTATCTGCCCCTACTTCTGGGTGGGAACATTATATAGGTCTATAACGTAACATAATCTAACCTAACCCATCTAGCCCCTCGCTGGTAATATTTCACAGAATCCCGTTCGCGTCGTCCCGTACGTCTCGGTTGGGACATTATATACGTCAACAGCGTTATATATCGTAACCTAAGGCAAGCTAACATCTAGGATGCAGTATTTTACGCCATTCCTGGCGTATCGGCCCCTACTTCTCGGTGGGAACATTATACACGTCTATAACCTAACATAACCTAACCTAACCCATCTAGCCCCTCGCTGGTAATGTTTTACAGAATCCCGTTCCTCTCGTCCCGTAAGTCTCGGTTGGTACATTATATACGTCTACAGCGTTATATATCCTAACCTAAGGCAGGCTAACATCTCGGATGCAGTATTTTACGCCATTCCTGGCGTATCGGCCCCTACTTCTCGGTGGGAACATTATACACGTCTATAACGTAACATAACCTAACCTAACCCATCTAGCCCCTCGCTAGTAATATTTTACAGACTCCCATTCGTGTCGTCCCGTACGTCCCGGTTTTGATATTATATACGTCTATAGCGTTATAAATCGTAACCTAAGGCAGGCTATCATCTCGGATGCAGTATTTTATAACATTCCTGGCGCATCGGACTCTACTTCTCGGTGGGAACATTATAGTCGTCTATAACGTAACATAACCTAACCTAAACCATCTAGCCCCTCGCTGGTAGTATTTCACAGGATCCCGTTTGTGTCGTCCCGTACGTCTCGGATGGGACATTATAAACGTCTACTGCGATATATATCGTAACGTAAGGTAGGCTAACATCTCGGATGCAGTATTTTACGCCATTCCTGGCGTATCGGCCCCTACTTCACGGTGGGAACATTATACACGTCTATAGCGTAACATAAGGTAACCTAACCCATCTAGCCCCTGGCTGGTAATATTTCACAGAATCCCGTTCGCGTCGTCCCGTACGTCTAGGTTGGGACATTATATACGTCAACAGCGTTATATATCGTAACCTAAGGCAAGCTAACATGTCGGATGCAGTATCTTACGCCATTCCTGGCGTATCGGCCCCTACTACTCGGTGGGAACATTATACACGTCTATAACGTAACATAACCTAACCTAACCCATCTAGCCCCTCGCTGGTAATGTTTTACAGAATCCCGTTCCTGTCGTCCCGTAAGTCTCGGTTGGTACCTTATATACGTCTACAGCGTTATATATCCTAACCTAAGGCAGGCTAACATCTCGGATGTAGTATTTTATATCATTCCTGGCGTATCGGCCCCTACTTCACGGTGGGAACATTATACACGTATATAACGTAACATAACCTAACCTAACCCATCTAGCCCCTCGCTGGTACTAATTCACAGAATACCGTTCGTGTCGTCCCGTACGTCTCGGATGGGACATTAGAAACGTCTACAGCGATATATATCCTAACGTAAGGCAGGCTAACATCTCGGATGCAGTATTTTACCCCATTCCTGGTGTATCGGCCCCTACTTCACGGTGCGAACATTATACACGTCTATAACGTAACATAACCTAACCTAACCCATCTAGCCCCTCGCTGGTAATATTTCACAGAATCCCGTTCGCGTCGTCCCGCACGTCTCGGTTGGGACATTATATACGTCAAAAGCGTTATATATCGTAACCTAAGGCAAGCTAACATCTCGGATGCAGTATTTTACGCCATTCCTGGCGTATCGGCCCCTACTACTCGGTGGGAACATTATACACGTCTATAACGTAACATAACCTAACCTAACCCATCTAGCCCCTCGCTGGTAATATTTCACAGAATCCCGTTCGCGTCGTCCCGTACGTCTCGGTTGGGACATTATATACGTCAACAGCGTTATATATCGTAACCTAAGGCAAGCTAACATCTCGGATGCAGTATTTTACGCCATTCCTGGCGTATCGGCCCCTACTTCACGGTGGGAACATTATACACGTCTATAGCGTAACATAACGTAACCTAACCCATCTAGCCCCTCGCTGGTAATATTTCACAGAATCCCGTTCGCGTCGTCCCGTACGTCTCGGTTGGAATATTATATACGTCTATAGCGTTATATATCCTAACCTAAGGGGGGCTAACATCTAGGATGCAGTATTTTACGCCATTCCTGGCTTATCGGCCCCTACTTCTCGGTGGGAACATTATACACGTCTATAACCTAACATAACCTAACCTAACCCATCTAGCCCCTCGCTGGTAATGTTTTACAGAATCCCGTTCCTCTCGTCCCGTAAGTCTCGGTTGGTACATTATATACGTCAACAGCGTTATATATCGTAACCTAAGGCAAGCTAACATACCGGATGCAGTATTTTACGCCATTCCTGGCGTATCGGCCCCTACTACTCGGTGGGAACATTATACACGTCTATAACGTAACATAATCTAACCTAACCCATCTAGCACCTCGCTGGTAATATTTCACAGAATCCCGTTCGCGTCGTCCCGTACGTCTCGGTTGGGACATTATATACGTCAACAGCGTTATATATCCTAACCTAAGGGGGGCTAACATCTAGGATGCAGTATTTTACGCCATTCCTGGCGTATCGGCCCCTACTTCTCGGTGGGAACATTATACACGTCTATAACGTAACATAACCTAACCTAACCCATCTAGCCCCGCGCTGGTAATGTTTTACAGAATCCCGTTCCTGTCGTCCCGTACGTCTCGGATGGGACATTATAAACGTCTACTGCGATATATATCCTAACCTAAGGCAGGCTAACATCTCGGATGCAGTATTTTATATCATTCCTGGCGTATCGGCCCCTACATCACGGTGGGAACATTATACACGTATATAACGTAACATAACCTAACCTAACCCATCTAGCCCCTCGCTGGTACTAATTCACAGAATACCGTTCGTGTCGTCCCGTACGTCTCGGATGGGACATTATAAACGTCTACAGCGATATATATCCTAACGTAAGGCAGGCTAACATCTCGGATGCAGTATTTTACCCCATTCCTGGTGTATCGGCCCCTACTTCACGGTGCGAACATTATACACGTCTATAACGTAACATAACCTAACCTAACCCATCTAGCCCCTCGCTGGTAATATTTCACAGAATCCCGTTCGCGTCGTCCCGTACGTCTCGGTTGGGACATTATATACGTCAACAGCGTTATATATCGTAACCTAAGGCAAGCTAGCATCTCGGATGCAGTATTTTACGCCATTCCTGGCGTATCGGCCCCTACTTCTCGGTGGGAACATTATACACGTCTATAACGTAACATAACCTAACCTAACCCATCTAGCCCCTCGCTGGTAATATTTTACAGAATCACGTTCGTGTCATCCCGTACGTCTTGGTTTGGATATTATATACGTCTATAGCGTTATATATCGTAATCTAAAGCAGGCTATCATCTCGGATGCAGTATTTTACTAACATTCCTGGCGCATCGGCCTCTACTTCTCGGTGGGAACATTATATTCGTCTATAACGTAATATACCCTAACCTTACACATCTAGGACCTCGCTGGTATTGTTTTACAGTATCTCGTTCGTGACGTCCCGTACGTCTCGGTTGGGACATTATATACGTCAACAGCGTTATATATCGTAACCTAAGGCAGGCTAACATCTCGGATGCAGTATTTTATATCATTCCTGGCGTATCGGCCCCTACTTCACGGTGCGAACATTATACAAGTCTATAACGTAACATATTCTAACCCAACCCATCTAGCCCCTCGCTGGTAATATTTCACAGAATCCCGTTCGCGTCGTCCCGTACGTCTCGGTTGGGACACTATATACGTCTACAGCGATATACATCCAAACGTAAGGCAGGCTAACATCTCGGATGTAGTACTTTACAACATTCCTGGCGTATCGGCCCCTACTTCTCGGTGGGAACATTATATAGGTCTATAACGTAACATAATTTAACCTAACCCATCTAGCCCCTCGCTGGTAATATTTCACAGAATCCTGTTCGCGTCGTCCCGTACGTCTCGGTTGGGATATTATATACGTCTATAGCGTTATATATCCTAACCTAAGGCAGGCTAACATCTCGGATGCAGTATTTTACGCCATTCCTGGCGTATCGGCCCCTACTTCACGTTGGGAACATCATACACGTCTATAACGTAACATAACCTAGCCTAACCCATCTAGCACCTCGCTGGTAATATTTCACAGAATCCCGTTCGCGTCGTCCCGTACGTCTCGGTTGGGACATTATATACGTCAACAGCGTTATATATCCTAACCTAAGGGGGGCTAACATCTAGGATGCAGTATTTTACGCCATTCCTGGCGTTTCGGCCCCTACTTCTCGGTGGGAACATTATACACGTCTATAACGTAACATAACCTAACCTAACCCATCTAGCCCCTCGCTGGTAATGTTTTACAGAATCCCGTTCCTGTCGTCCCGTAAGTCTCGGTTGGTACATTATATACGTCTACAGCGTTATATATCCTATCGTAAGGTAGGCTAACATCTCGGATGCAGTATTTTATGTCATTCCTGGCGTATCGGCCCCTACTTCACGGTGGGAACATTATACACGTCTATAACGTAACATAACATAACCTAACCCATCTAGCCCCTCGCTAGTAATATTTTACAGACTCCCGTTCGTGTCGTCCCGTACGTCTCGATTTTGTTATTATATACGTCTATAGCGTTATCTATCGTAACCTAAGGCAGGCTATCATCTCGGATGCAGTATTTTATAACATTCCTGGCGCATCGGACTCTACTTCCCGGTGGGAACATTATAGTCGTCTATAACGTAACATAACCTAACCTAAACCATCTAGCCCCTCGGTGGTAATATTTCACAGGATCCCGTTTGTGTCGTCCCGTACGTCTCGGATGGGACATTATAAACGTCTACTGCGATATATATCCTAACGTAAGGCAGGCTAACATCTCGGATGCAGTATTTTACGCCATTCCTGGCGTATCGGCCCCTACTTCTCGGTGGGAACATTATATAGGTCTATAACGTAACATAATCTAACCTAACCCATCTAGCCCCTCGCTGGTAATATTTCACAGAATCCTGTTCGCGTCGTCCCGTACGTCTCGGTTGGGATATTATATACGTCTATAGCGTTATATATCCTAACCTAAGGCAGGCTAACATCTCGGATGCAGTATTTTACGCCATTCCTGGCGTATCGGCCCCTACTTCTCGGTGGGAACATTTTACACGTCTATAACGTAACATAACCTAACCTAGCCCATCTAGCCCCTCGCTGGTAATATTTTACAGAATCCTGTTCGTGTCGTCCCGCACGTCTCGGTTGGGATATTATATACGTCTATAGCGTTATATATCGTAACTAAAGCAGGCTATCATCTCGGATGCAGTATTTTACAACATTCCTGGCGCATCGGCCTCTACTTCTCGGTGGGAACATTATATTCGTCTATAACGTAATATACCCTAACCTTACACATCTAGGACCTCGCTGGTATTGTTTTACAGTATCTCGTTCATGACGTCCCGTACGTCTCGGTTGAGATATTATATACGTCTATAGCGTTATATATCCTAACATAAGGCAGGCTAACATCTCGGATGCAGTATTTTACGCCATTCCTGGCGTATCGGCCCCTACTTCACGGTGCGAACATTATACACGTCTATAACGTAACATAATCTAACCTAACCCATCTAGCCCCTCGCTGGTAATATTTCACAGAGTCCCGTTCGCGTCGTCCCGTACGTCTCGGTTGGGACATTATATACGTCTACAGCGATATACATACAAACGTAAGGCAGGCTAACATCTCGGATGTAGTACTTTACAACATTCCTGGCGTATCGGCCCCTACTTCTCGGTGGGAACATTAAACACGTCTATAACCTAACATAACCTAACCTAACCCATCTAGCCCCTCGCTGGTAATATTTCACAGAATCCCGTTCGCGTCGTCCCGTACGTCTCGGTTGGGACATTATATACGTCAACAGCGTTATATATCGTAACCTAAGGCAAGCTAACATCTCGGATGCAGTATTTTACGCCATTCCTGGCGTATCGGCCCCTACTTCACGGTGGGAACATTATACACGTCTATAGCGTAACATAACGTAACCTAACCCATCTAGCCCCTCGCTGGTAATATTTCACAGAATCCCGTTCGCGTCGTCCCGTACGTCTCGGTTGGAATATTATATACGTCTATAGCGTTATATATCCTAACCTAAGGGGGGCTAACATCTAGGATGCAGTATTTTACGCCATTCCTGGCGTATCGGCCCCTACTTCTCGGTGGGAACATTATACACGTCTATAACCTAACATAACCTAACCTAACCCATCTAGCCCCTCGCTGGTAATGTTTTACAGAATCCCGTTCCTCTCGTCCCGTAAGTCTCGGTTGGTACATTATATACGTCAACAGCGTTATATATCGTAACCTAAGGCAAGCTAACATGTCGGATGCAGTATTTTACGCCATTCCTGGCGTATCGGCCCCTACTTCTCGGTGGGAACATTATACACGTCTATAACGTAACATAACCTAACATAACCCATCTAGCCCCTCGCTGGTAATATTTTACAGAATCACGTTCGTGTCGTCCCGTACGTCTCGGTTGGGATATTATATACGTCTATAGCGTTATATATCGTAATCTAAAGCAGGCTATCATCTCGGATGCAGTATTTTACGCCATACCTGGTGTATCGGCCCCTACTTCACGGTGCGAACATTATACACGTCTATAACGTAACATAACCTAACCTAACCCATCTAGCCCCTCGCTGGTAATATTTCACAGAATCCCGTTCGCGTCGTCCCGTACGTCTCGGTTGGGACATTATATACGTCAACAGCGTTATATATCGTAACCTAAGGCCAGCTAACATGTCGGATGCAGTATTTTACGCCATTCCTGGCGTATCGGCCCCTACTACTCGGTGGGAACATTATACACGTCTATAACGTAACATAACCTAACCTAACCCATCTAGCCCCTCGCTAGTAATATTTGACAGAAGCCCGTTCGTGTCATCCCGTACGTCTCGGTTTTGATATTATATACGTCTATAGCGTTATATATCGTAACCTAAGGCAGGCTATCATCTCGGATGCAGTATTTTAAGCCATTCCTGGCGTATCGGCCTCTACTTCTCGGTGGGAACATTATATTCGTCTATAACGTAATATACCCTAACCTTACACATCTAGCACCTCGCTGGTATTGTTTTACAGAATCCCGTTCGTGACGTCCCGTACGTCTCGGTTGAGATATTATATACGTCTATAGCGTTATATATCCTAACATAAGGCAGGCTAACATCTCAGATGCAGTATTTTACGCCATTCCTGGCGTATCGGCCACTACTTCTCGGTGGGTACATTATACACGTCTATAACGTAACGCAACCTAACCTAGCCCATCTAGCCCCTCGCTGGTAATATTTTACAGAATCCGGTTCGTGTCGTCCCGGACGTCTCGGTTGGGATATTATATACGTCTATAGCGTTATATATCCTAACCTAAGGCAGGCTATCATCTAGGATGCAGTATTTTACAACATTCCTGGCATATCGGCCCCTACTTCTCGGTGGGAACATTATATACGTCTATTACGTATCAGAATCTAACCTAACCCATCTAGCCCCTCGCTGGTAATGTTTTACACAATCCCGTTCCTGTCGTCCCGTACGTCTCGGTTGGGGCATTATAAACGTCTACAGCGATATATATCCAAACGTAAGGCAGGCTAACATCTCGGATGTAGTACTTTACAACATTCCTGGCGTATCTGCCCCTACTTCTCGGTGGGAACATTATATAGGTCTATAACGTAACATAATCTAACCTAACCCATCTAGCCCCTCGCTGGTAATATTTCACAGAATCCCGTTCGCGTCGTCCCGTACGTCTCGGTTGGAATATTATATACGTCTATAGCGTTATATATCGTAACCTAAGGGAGGCTAACATCTCGGATGCAGTATTTTACGCCATTCCTGGCGTATCGGCCCCTACTTCACGGTGCGAACATTATACACGTCTATAACGTAACATAATCTAACCCAACCCATCTAGCCCCTCGCTGGTAATATTTCACAGAATCCCGTTCGCGTCGTCCCGTACGTCTCGGTTGGGACATTATATACGTCTACAGCGATATACATCCAAACGTAAGGCAGGCTAACATCTCGGATGTAGTACTTTACAACATTCCTGGCGTATCGGCCCCTACTTCTCGGTGGGAACATTATATAGGTCTATAACGTAACATAATCTAACCTAACCCATCTAGCCCCTCGCTGGTAATATTTCACAGAATCCTGTTCGCGTCGTCCCGTACGTCTCGGTTGGGATATTATATACGTCTATAGCGTTATATATCCTAACCTAAGGCAGGCTAACATCTCGGATGCAGTATTTTACGCCATTCCTGGCGCATCGGCCTCTACTTCTCGGTGGGAACATTATATTCGTCTATAACGTAATATACCCTAACCTTACACATCTAGCACCTCGCTGGTATTGTTTTACAGAATCCCGTTCGTGACGTCCCGTACGTCTCGGTTGAGATATTATATACGTCTATAGCGTTATATATCCTAACATAAGGCAGGCTAACATCTCAGATGCAGTATTTTACGCCATTCCTGGCGTATCGGCCCCTACGACTCGGTGGGAACATTATACACGTCTATAACGTAACATAACCTAACCTAACCCATCTAGCCCCTCGCTGGTAATATTTCACAGAATCCCGTTCGCGTCGTCCCGTACGTCTCGGTTGGGACATTATATACGTCAACAGCGTTATATATCGTAACCTAAGGCAAGCTAACATCTCGGATGCAGTATTTTACGCCATTCCTGGCGTATCGGCCCCTACTTCACGGTGGGAACATTATACACGTCTATAGCGTAACATAACGTAACCTAACCCATCTAGCCCCTCGCTGGTAATATTTCACAGAATCCCGTTCGCGTCGTCCCGTACGTCTCGGTTGGAATATTATATACGTCTATAGCGTTATATATCCTAACCTAAGGGGGGCTAACATCTAGGATGCAGTATTTTACGCCATTCCTGGCGTATCGGGCCCTACTTCTCGGTGGGAACATTATACACGTCTATAACCTAACATAACCTAACCTAACCCATCTAGCCCCTCGCTGGTAATGTTTTACAGAATCCCGTTCCTCTCGTCCCGTAAGTCTCGGTTGGTACATTATATACGTCAACAGCGTTATATATCGTAACCTAAGGCAAGCTAACATGTCGGATGCAGTATTTTACGCCATTCCTGGCGTATCGGCCCCTACTTCTCGGTGGGAACATTATACACGTCTATAACGTAACACAACCTAACATAACCCATCTAGCCCCTCGCTGGTAATATTTTACAGAATCACGTTCGTGTCGTCCCGTACGTCTCGGTTGGGATATTATATACGTCTATAGCGTTATATATCGTAATCTAAAGCAGGCTATCATCTCGGATGCAGTATTTTACGCCATACCTGGTGTATCGGCCCCTACTTCACGGTGCGAACATTATACACGTCTATAACGTAACATAACCTAACCTAACCCATCTAGCCCCTCGCTGGTAATATTTCACAGAATCCCGTTCGCGTCGTCCCGTACGTCTCGGTTGGGACATTATATACGTCAACAGCGTTATATATCGTAACCTAAGGCAGGCTATCATCTCGGATGCAGTATTTTAAGCCATTCCTGGCGTATCGGCCTCTACTTCTCGGTGGGAACATTATATTCGTCTATAACGTAATATACCCTAACCTTACACATCTAGCACCTCGCTGGTATTGTTTTACAGAATCCCGTTCGTGACGTCCCGTACGTCTCGGTTGAGATATTATATACGTCTATAGCGTTATATATCCTAACATAAGGCAGGCTAACATCTCAGATGCAGTATTTTACGCCATTCCTGGCGTATCGGCCACTACTTCTCGGTGGGTACATTATACACGTCTATAACGTAACGCAACCTAACCTAGCCCATCTAGCCCCTCGCTGGTAATATTTTACAGAATCCGGTTCGTGTCGTCCCGGACGTCTCGGTTGGGATATTATATACGTCTATAGCGTTATATATCCTAACCTAAGGCAGGCTATCATCTAGGATGCAGTATTTTACAACATTCCTGGCATATCGGCCCCTACTTCTCGGTGGGAACATTATATACGTCTATTACGTATCAGAATCTAACCTAACCCATCTAGCCCCTCGCTGGTAATGTTTTACACAATCCCGTTCCTGTCGTCCCGTACGTCTCGGTTGGGGCATTATAAACGTCTACAGCGATATATATCCAAACGTAAGGCAGGCTAACATCTCGGATGTAGTACTTTACAACATTCCTGGCGTATCTGCCCCTACTTCTCGGTGGGAACATTATATAGGTCTATAACGTAACATAATCTAACCTAACCCATCTAGCCCCTCGCTGGTAATATTTCACAGAATCCCGTTCGCGTCGTCCCGTACGTCTCGGTTGGAATATTATATACGTCTATAGCGTTATATATCGTAACCTAAGGGAGGCTAACATCTCGGATGCAGTATTTTACGCCATTCCTGGCGTATCGGCCCCTACTTCACGGTGCGAACATTATACACGTCTATAACGTAACATAATCTAACCCAACCCATCTAGCCCCTCGCTGGTAATATTTCACAGAATCCCGTTCGCGTCGTCCCGTACGTCTCGGTTGGGACATTATATACGTCTACAGCGATATACATCCAAACGTAAGGCAGTCTAACATCTCGGATGTAGTACTTTACAACATTCCTGGCGTATCGGCCCCTACTTCTCGGTGGGAACATTATATAGGTCTATAACGTAACATAATCTAACCTAACCCATCTAGCCCCTCGCTGGTAATATTTCACAGAATCCTGTTCGCGTCGTCCCGTACGTCTCGGTTGGGATATTATATACGTCTATAGCGTTATATATCCTAACCTAAGGCAGGCTAACATCTCGGATGCAGTATTTTACGCCATTCCTGGCGTATCGGCCCCTACTTCTCGGTGGGAACATTATACACGTCTATAACGTAACATAACCAAACCTAGCCCATCTAGCCCCTCGCTGGTAATATTTTACGGAATCCTGTTCGTGTCGTCCCGCACGTCTCGGTTGGGATATTATATACGTCTATAGCGTTATATATCGTAACTAAAGCAGGCTATCATCTCGGATGCAGTATTTTACAACATTCCTGGCGCATCGGCCTCTACTTCTCGGTGGGAACATTATATTCGTCTATAACGTAATATACCCTAACCTTACACATCTAGGACCTCGCTGGTATTGTTTTACAGTATCTCGTTCATGACGTCCCGTACGTCTCGGTTGAGATATTATATACGTCTATAGCGTTATATATCCTAACATAAGGCAGGCTAACATCTCGGATGCAGTATTTTACGCCATTCCTGGCGTATCGGCCCCTACTTCACGGTGGGAACATTATACACGTCTATAACGTAACATAATCTTACCTAACCCATCTAGCCCCTCGCTGGTAATATTTCACAGAATCCCGTTCGCGTCGTCCCGTACGTCTCGGTTGGAATATTATATACGTCTATAGCGTTATATATCGTAACCTAAGGGAGGCTAACATCTCGGATGCAGTATTTCACGCCATTCCTGGCGTATCGGCCCCTACTTCGCGGTGGGAACATTATACACGTCTATAACGTAACATAACCTAACCTAACCCATCTAGCCCCTCGCTGGTAATATTTCACAGAATCCCGTTCGCGTCGTCCCGTACGTCTCGGTTGGGACATTATATAAGTCAACAGCGTTATATATCGTAACCTAAGGCAAGCTAACATCTCGAATGCAGTATTTTACGCCATTCCTGGCGTATCGGCCCCTACTACTCGGTGGGAACATTATAGTCGTCTATAACGTAACATAACCTAACCTAAACCATCTAGCCCCTCGCTGGTAATATTTCACTGGATCCCGTTTGTGTCGTCCCGTACGTCTCGGATGGGACATTATAAACGTCTACTGTGATATATATCCAAACGTAAGGCAGGCTAACATCTCGGATGTAGTACTTTACAACATTCCTGGCGTATCTGCCCCTTCTTCTCGGTGGGAACATTATATAGGTCTATAACGTAACATAATCTAACCTAACCCATCTAGCCCCTCGCTGGTAATATTTCACAGAATCCCGTTCGCGTCGTCCCGTACGTCTCGGTTGGGACATTATATACGTCTACAGCGATATACATCCAAACGTAAGGCAGGCTAACATCTCGGATGTAGTACTTTACAACATTCCTGGCGTATCGGCCCCTACTTCTCGGTGGGAACATTATATAGGTCTATAACGTAACATAATCTAACCTAACCCATCTAGCCCCTCGCTGGTAATATTTCACAGAATCCCATTCGCGTCGTCCCGTACGTCTCGGTTGGGATATTATATACGTCTATAGCGTTATATATCCTAACCTAAGGCAGGCTATCATCTCGGATGTAGTATTTTACAACATGCCTGGCGTATCGGACCCTACTTCTCGGTGGGAACATTATACACGTCTATAACGTAACATAACCTAACCTAGCCCCTCTAGCCCCTCGCTGGTAATATTTTACAGAATCCTGTTCGTGTCGTCCCGCACGTCTCGGTTGGGATATTATATACGTCTATAGCGTTATATATCCTAACCTAAGGCAGGCTATCATCTCGGATGCAGTATTTTACGCCATTCCTGGCGTATCGGCCCCTACTTCTCGGTGGGAACATTATACACGTCTATAACGTAACATAACCAAACCTAGCCCATCTAGCCCCTCGCTGGTAATATTTTACGGAATCCTGTTCGTGTCGTCCCGCACGTCTCGGTTGGGATATTATATACGTCTATAGCGTTATATATCGTAACTAAAGCAGGCTATCATCTCGGATGCAGTATTTTACAACATTCCTGGCGCATCGGCCTCTACTTCTCGGTGGGAACATTATATTCGTCTATAACGTAATATACCCTAACCTTACACATCTAGGACCTCGCTGGTATTGTTTTACAGTATCTCGTTCATGACGTCCCGTACGTCTCGGTTGAGATATTATATACGTCTATAGCGTTATATATCCTAACATAAGGCAGGCTAACATCTCGGATGCAGTATTTTACGCCATTCCTGGCGTATCGGCCCCTACTTCACGGTGGGAACATTATACACGTCTATAACGTAACATAATCTTACCTAACCCATCTAGCCCCTCGCTGGTAATATTTCACAGAATCCCGTTCGCGTCGTCCCGTACGTCTCGGTTGGAATATTATATACGTCTATAGCGTTATATATCGTAACCTAAGGGAGGCTAACATCTCGGATGCAGTATTTCACGCCATTCCTGGCGTATCGGCCCCTACTTCGCGGTGGGAACATTATACACGTCTATAACGTAACATAACCTAACCTAACCCATCAAGCCCCTCGCTGGTAATATTTCACAGAATCCCGTTCGCGTCGTCCCGTACGTCTCGGTTGGGACATTATATAAGTCAACAGCGTTATATATCGTAACCTAAGGCAAGCTAACATCTCGAATGCAGTATTTTACGCCATTCCTGGCGTATCGGCCCCTACTACTCGGTGGGAACATTATAGTCGTCTATAACGTAACATAACCTAACCTAAACCATCTAGCCCCTCGCTGGTAATATTTCACTGGATCCCGTTTGTGTCGTCCCGTACGTCTCGGATGGGACATTATAAACGTCTACTGTGATATATATCCAAACGTAAGGCAGGCTAACATCTCGGATGTAGTACTTTACAACATTCCTGGCGTATCTGCCCCTTCTTCTCGGTGGGAACATTATATAGGTCTATAACGTAACATAATCTAACCTAACCCATCTAGCCCCTCGCTGGTAATATTTCACAGAATCCCGTTCGCGTCGTCCCGTACGTCTCGGTTGGGACATTATATACGTCTACAGCGATATACATCCAAACGTAAGGCAGGCTAACATCTCGGATGTAGTACTTTACAACATTCCTGGCGTATCGGCCCCTACTTCTCGGTGGGAACATTATATAGGTCTATAACGTAACATAATCTAACCTAACCCATCTAGCCCCTCGCTGGTAATATTTCACAGAATCCCATTCGCGTCGTCCCGTACGTCTCGGTTGGGATATTATATACGTCTATAGCGTTATATATCCTAACCTAAGGCAGGCTATCATCTCGGATGTAGTATTTTACAACATGCCTGGCGTATCGGACCCTACTTCTCGGTGGGAACATTATACACGTCTATAACGTAACATAACCTAACCTAGCCCCTCTAGCCCCTCGCTGGTAATATTTTACAGAATCCTGTTCGTGTCGTCCCGCACGTCTCGGTTGGGATATTATATACGTCTATAGCGTTATATATCCTAACCTAAGGCAGGCTATCATCTCGGATGCAGTATTTTACGCCATTCCTGGCGTATCGGCCCCTACTTCACGGTGCGAACATTATACACGTCTATAACGTAACATAATCTAACCTAACCCATCTAGCCCCTCGCTGGTAATATTTCACAGAGTCCCGTTCGCGTCGTCCCGTACGTCTCGGTTGGGACATTATAAACGTCTACAGCGATATATATCCAAACGTAAGGCAGGCTAACATCTCGGATGTAGTACTTTACAACATTCCTGGCGTATCTGCCCCTACTTCTCGGTGGTAACATTATATAGGTCTATAACGTAACATAACCTAACCTAACCCATCTAGCCCCTCGCTGGTAATATTTCACAGAATCCCGTTCGCGTCGTCCCGTACGTCTCGGTTGGGACATTATATACGTCTATAGCGTTATATATCCTAACATAAGGCAGGCTAACATCTCAGATGCAGTATTTTACGCCATTCCTGGCGTATCGGCCACTACTTCTCGGTGGGTACATTATACACGTCTATAACGTAACGCAACCTAACCTAGCCCATCTAGCCCCTCGCTGGTAATATTTTACAGAATCCGGTTCGTGTCGTCCCGGACGTCTCGGTTGGGATATTATATACATCTATAGCGTTATATATCCTAACCTAAGGCAGGCTATCATCTGGGATGCAGTATTTTACAACATTCCTGGCATATCGGCCCCTACTTCTCGGTGGGAACATTATATACGTCTATAACGTAACATAACCTAACCTAGCCCCTCTAGCCTCTCGCTGGTAATATTTTACAGAATCCTGTTCGTATTGTCCCGCACGTCTCGGTTGGGATATTATATACGTCTATAGCGTTATATATCGTAACCTAAGGCAGGCTATCATCTCGGATGCAGTATTTTACAACATTCCTGGCGCATCGGCCCCTACTTCTCGGTGGAAACTTTATATAGGTCTATAACGTAATATAACATAACCTAAGACATCTAGTACCTCGCTGGTAATGTTTTACAGAATCCCGTTCGTGACGTCCCGTACATCTCGGTTGGGATATTATATAGGTCTATAGCGTTATATATCCTAACCTAAGGCAGGCTATCATCTCGGATGCAGTATTTTATAACATTCCTGGCTCATCGGCCTCTACTTCTCGGTGGGAACATTATAGTCGTCTATAACGTAACATAACCTAACCTAAACCATCTAACCCCTCGCTGGTAATGTTTTACAGAATCCCGTTCCTGTCGTCCCGTACGTCTCGGCTGGGACATTGTATACGTCTACAGCGTTATATATCCTAACCTAAGGCAGGCTAACATCTCGGATGCAGTATTTTGCGCCATTCCTGGAGTATCGGCCCCTACTTCACGGTGGGAACATTATACACGTCTATAACGTAACATAACCTAACCTAACCCATCTAGCCCCTCGCTGGTAACATTTCACAGAATCCTGTTCGCGTCGTCCCGTACGTCTCGGTTGGGACATTATAAACGTGTACAGCGATATATATCCAAACGTAAGGCAGGCTAACATCTCGGATGTAGTACTTTACAACATTCCTGGCGTATCTGCCCCTACTTCTCGGTGGGAACATTATATAGGTCTATAACGTAACATAACCTAACCTAACCCATCTAGCCCCTCGCTAGTAATATTTCACAGAATCCCGTTCGCGTCGTCCCGTACGTCTCGGTTGGGACATTATATACGTCTAAAGCGATATATATCCAAACGTAAGGCAGGCTAACATCTGGGATGTAGTACTTTACAACATTCCTGGCGCATCGCCCACTACTTCTCGGTGGGAACATTATATTCGTCTATAACGTAATGTAACCTAACCTAACACATCTAGCCCCTCGCTGGTAATGTTTTACTGAATCCCGTTCGTGACGTCCCGTACATCTCGGTTGGGATATTATATACGTCTATAGCCTTATATATCCTGACCTAAGGCAGGCTATCATCTCGGATGCAGTATTTTACAACATTCCTGGCATATCGGATCCTACTTCTCAGTGGGAACATTATATATGTCTATAACGTAATATAACCTAACCTAACACATCTAGCTAATTCCTGGTAATGTTTTACAAAATCCCGTTCGTGTCGTCCCGCACGTCTCGGATGGGACATTATATACGTCTGCAGCGTTATATATCATAACCTAAGGCAGGCTAACATCTCGAATATAGTATTTTACAACATTCCTGGCGCATCGGCCTCTACTTCTCGGTGGGAACATCTTATTCTTCTATAACGTAATATAACCTAACCTAACACATCTAGCCCCTCGCTGGTAATGTTTTACAAAATCCCGTTCGTGTCGTCCCGTATGTCTCGGTTGGGACATTATATACGTCTACAGCGTTATATATCCTAACCTAAGGCAGGCTAACATTTCGGTTGCAGTATTTTACAACATTCCTGGCGTATCCGCCCCTACTTCTCGGTGGGAAAATTATACACGTCTATAACGTAACATAACCTGACCTAACGCATCTAGCCCCTCGATGGTAATATTTTACAGAATCCCGTTCGTGACGTCCCGTACCCCTCGGTTGGGATATTATATACGTCTATAGCCTTATATATCCTGACCTAAGGCAGGCTATCATCTCGGATGCAGTATTTTACAACATTCCTGGCATATCGGACCCTACTTCTCAGTGGGAACATTATATACGTCTATAACGTAATATAACCTAACCTAACACATCTAGCTAATTCCTGGTAATGTTTTACAAAATCCCGTTCGTGTCGTCCCGCACGTCTCGGATGGGTCATTATGTACGTCTACAACGTTATATATCCTAACCTAAGGCAGGCTAACATCTCGGATGTAGTATTTTACAACATTCCTGACGTATCGGCCCCTACTTCTCGGTGGGAACATTATATACGTCTATAACGTAATATAACCTAACCTAACACATCTAGCTAATTCCTGGTAATGTTTTACAAAATCCCGTTCGTGTCGTCCCGCACGTCTCGGATGGGACATTATATACGTCTGCAGCGTTATATATCATAACCTAAGGCAGGCTAACATCTCGAATATAGTATTTTACAACATTCCTGGCGCATCGGCCTCTACTTCTCGGTGGGAACATCTTATTAGTCTATAACGTAATATAACCTAACCTAACACATCTAGCCCCTCACTGGTAATGTTTTACAAAATCCCGTTCGTGTCGTCCCGTATGTCTCGGTTGGGACATTATATACGTCTACAGCGTTATATATCCTAACCTAAGGCAGGCTATCATCTCGGATGTAGTATTTTACAACATTCCTGACGTATCGGCCCCTACTTCACGTTGGGAACATCATACACGTCTATAACGTAACATAACCTAACCTAACCCATCTAGCACCTCGCTGGTAATATTTCACAGCATCCCGCTCGCGTCGTCCCGTCCGTCTCGGCTGGCATATTATATACGTCTATAGCGTTATATATCCTAACCTAAGGCAGGCTATCATCTCGGATGCAGTATTTTATAACATTCCTGGCGCATCGGCCTCTACTTCTCGGTGGGAACATTATAGTCGTCTATAACGTAACATAACCTAACCTAACCCATCTAGCCCCTCGCTGGTAATATTTCACAGAATCCTGTTCGCGTCGTCCCGTACGTCTCGGTTGGGACATTATAAACGTGTACAGCGATATATATCCAAACGTAAGGCAGGCTAACATCTCGGATGTAGTACTTTACAACATTCCTGGCGTATCTGCCCCTACTTCTCGGTGGGAACATTATATAGGTCTATAACGTAACATAATCTAACCTAACCCATCTAGCCCCTCGCTGGTAATATTTCACAGAATCCCGTTCGCGTCGTCCCGTACGTCTCGGTTGGGACATTATATACGTCTACAGCGATATACATCCAAACGTAAGGCAGGCTAACATCTCGGATGTAGTACTTTACAACATTCCTGGCGTATCGGCCCCTACTTCTCGGTGGGAACATTATACAGGTCTATAACGTAACATAATCTAACCTAACCCATCTAGCCCCTCGCTGGTAATATTTCACAGAATCCCATTCGCGTCGTCCCGTACGTCTCGGTTGGGATATTATATACGTCTATAGCGTTATATATCCTAACCTAAGGCAGGCTATCATCTCGGATGTAGTATTTTACAACATGCCTGGCGTATCGGACCCTACTTCTCGGTGGGAACATTATACACGTCTATAACGTAACATAACCTAACCTAGCCCCTCTAGCCCCTCGCTGGTAATATTTTACAGAATCCTGTTCGTGTCGTCCCGCACGTCTCGGTTGGGATATTATATACGTCTATAGCGTTATATATCCTAACCTAAGGCAGGCTATCATCTCGGATGCAGTATTTTACGCCATTCCTGGCGTATCGGCCCCTACTTCACGGTGCGAATATTATACACGTCTATAACGTAACATAATCTAACCTAACCCATCTAGCCCCTCGCTGGTAATATTTCACAGAGTCCCGTTCGCGTCGTCCCGTACGTCTCGGTTGGGACATTATAAACGTCTACAGCGATATATATCCAAACGTAAGGCAGGCTAACATCTCGGATGTAGTACTTTACAACATTCCTGGCGTATCGGCCACTACTTCTCGGTGGGTACATTATACACGTCTATAACGTAACGCAACCTAACCTAGCCCATCTAGCCCCTCGCTGGTAATATTTTACAGAATCCGGTTCGTGTCGTCCCGAACGTCTCGGTTGGGATATTATATACGTCTATAGCGTTATATATCCTAACCTAAGGCAGGCTATCATCTAGGATGCAGTATTTTACAACATTCCTGGCATATCGGCCCCTACTTCTCGGTGGGAACATTATATACGTCTATAACGTAACATAACCTAACCTAGCCCCTCTAGCCTCTCGCTGGTAATATTTTACAGAATCCTGTTCGTGTTGTCCCGCACGTCTCGGTTGGGATATTATATACGTCTATAGCGTTATATATCGTAATCTAAAGCAGGCTATCATCTCGGATGCAGTATTTTACGTCATTCCTGGCGTATCGGCCCCTACTTCACGGTGGGAACATTATACACGTCTATAACGTAACATAACCTAACCTAACCCATCTAGCCCCTCGCTAGTAATATTTTACAGAATCCCGTTCGTGTCATCCCGTACGTCTCGGTTTTGATATTATATACGTCTATAGCGTTATATATCCTAACCTAAGGCAGGCTATCATCTCGGATGCAGTATTTTACAACATTCCTAACGTATCGGCCCCTACTTTTCGGTGGGAACATTAGATACGTCTATAGCGTATCACAACCTAACCTAACCCATCTAGCCCCTTGCTGGTAATGTTTTACAGAATCCCGTTCCTGTCGTCCCGTACGTCTCGGATGGGACATTATAAACGTCTACAGCGATATATATCCTAACGTAAGGCAGGCTAACATCTCGGATGAAGTATTTTACGCCATTCCTGGCTTATCGGCCCCCACTTCGCGTTGGGAACATTACACATGTCTATAACGTAACATAACCTAACATAACCCATCTAGCTCCTCGCTGGTAATGTTTTACCAAATCCCGTCCGTGACGTGCCGTACATCTCGGTTGGGATATTATATACGTCTATAGCGTTATATATCGTAACCTAAGGCAGGCTATCATCTCGGATGCAGTATTTTACAACATTCCTGGCGCATCGGCCCCTACTTCTCGGTGGAAACATTATATAGGTCTATAACGTAATATAACATAACCTAAGACATCTAGTACCTCGCTGGTAATGTTTTACAGAATCCCGTTCGTGACGTCCCGTACATCTCGGTTGGGATATTATATAGGTCTATAGCGTTATATATCCTAACCTAAGGCAGGCTATCATCTCGGATGCAGTATTTTATAACATTCCTGGCTCATCGGCCTCTACTTCTCGGTGGGGACATTATAGTCGTCTATAACGTAACATAACCTAACCTAAACCATCTAACCCCTCGCTGGTAATGTTTTACAGAATCCCGTTCCTGTCGTCCCGTACGTCTCGGCTGGGACATTGTATACGTCTACAGCGTTATATATCCTAACCTAAGGCAGGCTAACATCTCGGATGCAGTATTTTACGCCATTCCTGGAGTATCGGCCCCTACTTCACGGTGGGAACATTATACACGTCTATAACGTAACATAACCTAACCTAACCCATCTAGCCCCTCGCTGGTAATGTTTTACAAAATCCCGTTCGTGTCGTCCCGTACGTCTCGGTTGGGACATTATATACGTCTACAGCGTTATATATCCTAGCCTAAGGCAGGCTAACATCTCGGTTGCAGTATTTTACAACATTCCTGGCGTATCCGCCCCTACTTCTCGGAGGGAAAATTATACACGTCTATAACGCAACATAACCTAACCTAACGCATCTAGCCCCTCGCTGGAAATATTTTACAGAATCCCGTTCGTGTCGTCCCGTACATCTCGGTTGGGACATTATGTACGTCTACAGCGTTATATATCCTAACCTAAGGCAGGCTAACATCTCGGATGTAGTATTTTACAACATTCCTGGCGCATCGGCCTCTACTTCTCGGTGGGAACATTATATTCATCTATAACGTAATATAACCTAACCTAACACATCTAGCGCCTCGCTGGTAATAATTCACAAAATCCCGTTCGTGTCGTCCCGTACGTCTCGGTTGCGACATTATATACGTCTACAGCGTTATATATCCTAACCTAAGGCAGGCTAACATCTCTGTTGCAGTATTTTACAACATTCCTGGCGTATCGGCCCATACTTCTCGGTGGGAACATTATATACGTCTATAACGTAACTTAACCTAACCTAACCCATTTAGCCCCTCGCTGGTAATATTTTACAGAATCCCGTTAGTGTCGTCCCGTACGTCTCGGTTGGGATATTATATACGTCTATAGCGTTATATATCCTAACCTAAGGCAGGCTAACATCTCGGATATAGTATTTTACAACATTCCTGGCGCATCGCCCACTACTTCTCGGTGGGAACATTATATTCGTCTATAACGTAAAATAACCTAACCTAACACATCTAGCCCCTCGCTGGTAATGTTTTACACAATCCCGTTCGTGACGTCCCGTACATCTCGGTTGGGATATTATATACGTCTATAGCCTTATATATCCTGACCTAAGGCAGGCTATCATCTCGGATGCAGCATTTTACAACATTCCTGGCGCATCGGCCTCTACTTCTCGGTGGGAACATTATAGTCGTCTATAACGTAACATAACCTAACCTAACCCATCTAGCCCCTCGCTGGTAATATTTCACAGAATCCTGTTCGCGTCGTCCCGTACGTCTCGGTTGGGACATTATATACGTCTAAAGCGATATATATCCAAACGTAAGGCAGGCTAACATCTCGGATGTAGTACTTTACATCATTCCTGGCGTATCGGTCCCTACTTCTCGGTGGGAACATTATATAGGTCTATAACGTAACATAATCTATCCTAACCCATCTAGCACCCCGCTGGTAATATTTCACAGAATCCCGTTCGCGTCGTCCCGTACATCTCGGTTGGGATATTATATACGTCTATAGCCTTATATATCCTGACCTAAGGCAGGCCATCATCTCGGATGCAGTATTTTACAACATTCCTGGCGTATCGGCCCATACTTCTCGGTGGGAACATTATATACGTCTATAACGTAATATAACCTAACCTAACACATCTAGCTAATTCCTGGTAATGTTTTACAAAATCCCGTTCGTGTCGTCCCGCACGTCTCGGATGGGACATTATATACGTCCGCAGCGTTATATATCATAACCTAAGGCAGGCTAACATCTCGAATATAGTATTTTACAACATTCCTGGCGCATCGGCCTCTACTTCTCGGTGGGAACATTATATACGTCTATAACGTAATATAACCTAACCTAACACATCTAGCTAATTCCTGGTAATGTTTTACAAAATCCCGTTCGTGTCGTCCCGCACGTCTCGGATGGGACATTATATACGTCCGCAGCGTTATATATCATAACCTAAGGCAGGCTAACATCTCGAATATAGTATTTTACAACATTCCTGGCGCATCGGCCTCTACTTCTCGGTGGGAACATCTTATTCGTCTATAACGTAATATAACCTAACCTAACACATCTAGCCCCTCGCTGGTAATGTTTTACAAAATCCCGTTCGTGTCGTCCCGTATGTCTCGGTTGGGACATTATATACGTCTACAGCGTTATATATCCTAACCTAAGGCAGGCTAACATTTCGGTTGCAGTATTTTACAACATTCCTGGCGTATCCGCCCCTACTTCTCGGTGGGAAAATTATACACGTCTATAACGTAACATAACCTAACCTAACCCATCTAGCCCCTCGCTGGTAATATTTCACAGAATCCCGCTCGCGTCGTCCCGTCCGTCTCGGCTGGCATATTATATACGTCTATAGCGTTATATATCCTAACCTAAGGCAGGCTATCATCTCGGATGCAGTATTTTATAACATTCCTGGCGCATCGGCCTCTACTTCTCGGTGGGAACATTATAGTCGTCTATAACGTAACATAACCTAACCTAAACCATCTAGCCCCTCGCTGGTATTGTTTTACAGAATCCCGTTCGTGTCGTCCCGTACGTCTCGTTTGGGACATTATATACGTCTACAGGGTTATATATCCTAACCTAAGGCAGGCTATCACCTCGGATGTAGTATTTTACAACATTCCTGGCGCATCGGCCCCTACTTCTCGGTGGAAACATTATATAGGTCTATAACGTAATATAACCTAAAATAACACATCCAGCCCCTCGCTGGTAATGTTTTACAGGATCCCGTTCGTGTCGTCCCATACGTCTCGGTTGGGATATTATATACGTCTATAGCGTTATATATCCTAACCTAAGGCAGGCTAACATCTCGGATGTAGTATTTTACAACATTCCTGGCGCATCGGCCTCTACTAAGCGGTGGGAACATTATATACATCTATAACGTAATATAACCTAACCTAACACATCTAGCCCCTCGCTGGCAATGTTTTACAGAATCCTGTTCGTGACGTCCCGTACATCTCGGTTGGGATATTATATACGTCTATAGCCTTATGTATCCTGACCTAAGGCAGGCTATCATCTCGGATGCAGTATTTTACAACATTCCTGGCATATCGGACCCTACTTCTCAGTGGGAACATTATATACGTCTATAACGTAATATAACCTAACCTAACACATCTAGCTAATTCCTGGTAATGTTTTACAAAATCCCGTTCGTGTCGTCCCGCACGTCTCGGATGGGACATTATATACGTCTGCAGCGTTATATATCATAACCTAAGGCAGGCTAACATCTCGAATATAGTATTTTACAACATTCCTGGCGCATCGGCCTCTACTTCTCGGTGGGAACATCTTATTCTTCTATAACGTAATATAACCTAACCTAATACATCTAGCCCCTCGCTGGTAATGTTTTACAAAATCCCTTTCGTGTCGTCCCGTATGTCTCGGTTGGGACATTATATACGTCTACAGCGTTATATATCCTAACCTAAGGCAGGCTAACATTTCGGTTGCAGTATTTTACAACATTCCTGGCGTATCCGCCCCTACTTCTCGGTGGGAAAATTATACACGTCTATAACGTAACATGACCTGACCTAACGCATCTAGCCCCTCGATGGTAATATTTTACAGAATCCCGTTCGTGACGTCCCGTACCCCTCGGTTGGGATATTATATACGTCTATAGCGTTATATATCCTAACCTAAGGCAGGCTATCATCTCGGATGCAGTATTTTATAACATTCCTGGCGCATCGGCCTCTACTTCTCGGTGGGAACATTATAGTCGTCTATAACGTAACATAACCTAACCTAAACCATCTAGCCCCTCGCTGGTATTGTTTTACAGAATCCCGTTCGTGTCGTCCCGTACGTCTCGTTTGGGACATTATATACGTCTACAGGGTTATATATCCTAACCTAAGGCAGGCTATCACCTCGGATGTAGTATTTTACAACATTCCTGGCGCATCGGCCCCTACTTCTCGGTGGAAACATTATATAGGTCTATAACGTAATATAACCTAAAATAACACATCCAGCCCCTCGCTGGTAATGTTTTACAGGATCCCGTTCGTGTCGTCCCATACGTCTCGGTTGGGATATTATATACGTCTATAGCGTTATATATCCTAACCTAAGGCAGGCTAACATCTCGGATGTAGTATTTTACAACATTCCTGGCGCATCGGCCTCTACTAAGCGGTGGGAACATTATATACATCTATAACGTAATATAACCTAACCTAACACATCTAGCCCCTCGCTGGCAATGTTTTACAGAATCCTGTTCGTGACGTCCCGTACATCTCGGTTGGGATATTATATACGTCTATAGCCTTATGTATCCTGACCTAAGGCAGGCTATCATCTCGGATGCAGTATTTTACAACATTCCTGGCATATCGGACCCTACTTCTCAGTGGGAACATTATATACGTCTATAACGTAATATAACCTAACCTAACACATCTAGCTAATTCCTGGTAATGTTTTACAAAATCCCGTTCGTGTCGTCCCGCACGTCTCGGATGGGACATTATATACGTCTGCAGCGTTATATATCATAACCTAAGGCAGGCTAACATCTCGAATATAGTATTTTACAACATTCCTGGCGCATCGGCCTCTACTTCTCGGTGGGAACATCTTATTCTTCTATAACGTAATATAACCTAACCTAATACATCTAGCCCCTCGCTGGTAATGTTTTACAAAATCCCTTTCGTGTCGTCCCGTATGTCTCGGTTGGGACATTATATACGTCTACAGCGTTATATATCCTAACCTAAGGCAGGCTAACATTTCGGTTGCAGTATTTTACAACATTCCTGGCGTATCCGCCCCTACTTCTCGGTGGGAAAATTATACACGTCTATAACGTAACATGACCTGACCTAACGCATCTAGCCCCTCGATGGTAATATTTTACAGAATCCCGTTCGTGACGTCCCGTACCCCTCGGTTGGGATATTATATACGTCTATAGCCTTATATATCCTGACCTAAGGCAGGCTATCATCTCGGATGCAGTATTTTACAACATTCCTGGCATATCGGACCCTACTTCTCAGTGGGAACATTATATTCATCTATAACGTAATATAACCTAACCTAACACATCTAGCCCCTCGCTGGTAATGTTTTACAAAATCCCGTTCGTGTCGTCCCGTACGTCTCGATTGGGACATTATATACGTCTATAGCGTTATATATCCTAACCTAAGGCAGGCTAACATCTCGGATATAGTATTTTACAACATTCCTGACGCATCGCCCACTACTTCTCGGTGGGAACATTATATTCGTCTATAACGTAATATAACCTAACCTAACACATCTAGCCCCTCGCTGGTAATGTTTTACACAATCCCGTTCGTGACGTCCCGTACATCTCGGTTGGGATATTATATACGTCTATAGCCTTATGTATCCTGACCTAAGGCAGGCTATCATCTCGGATGTAGTATTTTACAACATTCCTGGCGTATCGGCCTCTACTTCACGGTGGGAACATTATATATGTCTATAACGTAATATAACCTAAAATAACACATCTAGCCCCTCGCTGGTAATGTTTTACAGAATCCCGTTCGTGACGTCCCATACGTCTCGGTTGGGATATTATATACGTCTATAGCGTTATATATCCTAACCTAAGGCAGGCTAACATCTCGGATGTAGTATTTTACAACATTCCTGGCGCATCGGCCTCTACTAAGCGGTGGGAACATTATATACATCTATAACGTAATATAACCTAACCTAACACATCTAGCCCCTCGCTGGCAATGTTTTACAGAATCCTGTTCGTGACGTCCCGTACATCTCGGTTGGGATATTATATACGTCTATAGCCTTATGTATCCTGACCTAAGGCAGGCTATCATCTCGGATGCAGTATTTTACAACATTCCTGGCATATCGGACCCTACTTCTCAGTGGGAACATTATATACGTCTATAACGTAATATAACCTAACCTAACACATCTAGCTAATTCCTGGTAATGTTTTACAAAATCCCGTTCGTGTCGTCCCGCACGTCTCGGATGGGACATTATATACGTCTGCAGCGTTATATATCATAACCTAAGGCAGGCTAACATCTCGAATATAGTATTTTACAACATTCCTGGCGCATCGGCCTCTACTTCTCGGTGGGAACATCTTATTCTTCTATAACGTAATATAACCTAACCTAATACATCTAGCCCCTCGCTGGTAATGTTTTACAAAATCCCTTTCGTGTCGTCCCGTATGTCTCGGTTGGGACATTATATACGTCTACAGCGTTATATATCCTAACCTAAGGCAGGCTAACATTTCGGTTGCAGTATTTTACAACATTCCTGGCGTATCCGCCCCTACTTCTCGGTGGGAAAATTATACACGTCTATAACGTAACATGACCTGACCTAACGCATCTAGCCCCTCGATGGTAATATTTTACAGAATCCCGTTCGTGACGTCCCGTACCCCTCGGTTGGGATATTATATACGTCTATAGCGTTATATATCCTAACCTAAGGCAGGCTATCATCTCGGATGCAGTATTTTATAACATTCCTGGCGCATCGGCCTCTACTTCTCGGTGGGAACATTATAGTCGTCTATAACGTAACATAACCTAACCTAAACCATCTAGCCCCTCGCTGGTATTGTTTTACAGAATCCCGTTCGTGTCGTCCCGTACGTCTCGTTTGGGACATTATATACGTCTACAGGGTTATATATCCTAACCTAAGGCAGGCTATCACCTCGGATGTAGTATTTTACAACATTCCTGGCGCATCGGCCCCTACTTCTCGGTGGAAACATTATATAGGTCTATAACGTAATATAACCTAAAATAACACATCCAGCCCCTCGCTGGTAATGTTTTACAGGATCCCGTTCGTGTCGTCCCATACGTCTCGGTTGGGATATTATATACGTCTATAGCGTTATATATCCTAACCTAAGGCAGGCTAACATCTCGGATGTAGTATTTTACAACATTCCTGGCGCATCGGCCTCTACTAAGCGGTGGGAACATTATATACATCTATAACGTAATATAACCTAACCTAACACATCTAGCCCCTCGCTGGCAATGTTTTACAGAATCCTGTTCGTGACGTCCCGTACATCTCGGTTGGGATATTATATACGTCTATAGCCTTATGTATCCTGACCTAAGGCAGGCTATCATCTCGGATGCAGTATTTTACAACATTCCTGGCATATCGGACCCTACTTCTCAGTGGGAACATTATATACGTCTATAACGTAATATAACCTAACCTAACACATCTAGCTAATTCCTGGTAATGTTTTACAAAATCCCGTTCGTGTCGTCCCGCACGTCTCGGATGGGACATTATATACGTCTGCAGCGTTATATATCATAACCTAAGGCAGGCTAACATCTCGAATATAGTATTTTACAACATTCCTGGCGCATCGGCCTCTACTTCTCGGTGGGAACATCTTATTCTTCTATAACGTAATATAACCTAACCTAATACATCTAGCCCCTCGCTGGTAATGTTTTACAAAATCCCTTTCGTGTCGTCCCGTATGTCTCGGTTGGGACATTATATACGTCTACAGCGTTATATATCCTAACCTAAGGCAGGCTAACATTTCGGTTGCAGTATTTTACAACATTCCTGGCGTATCCGCCCCTACTTCTCGGTGGGAAAATTATACACGTCTATAACGTAACATGACCTGACCTAACGCATCTAGCCCCTCGATGGTAATATTTTACAGAATCCCGTTCGTGACGTCCCGTACCCCTCGGTTGGGATATTATATACGTCTATAGCCTTATATATCCTGACCTAAGGCAGGCTATCATCTCGGATGCAGTATTTTACAACATTCCTGGCATATCGGACCCTACTTCTCAGTGGGAACATTATATTCATCTATAACGTAATATAACCTAACCTAACACATCTAGCCCCTCGCTGGTAATGTTTTACAAAATCCCGTTCGTGTCGTCCCGTACGTCTCGATTGGGACATTATATACGTCTATAGCGTTATATATCCTAACCTAAGGCAGGCTAACATCTCGGATATAGTATTTTACAACATTCCTGACGCATCGCCCACTACTTCTCGGTGGGAACATTATATTCGTCTATAACGTAATATAACCTAACCTAACACATCTAGCCCCTCGCTGGTAATGTTTTACACAATCCCGTTCGTGACGTCCCGTACATCTCGGTTGGGATATTATATACGTCTATAGCCTTATGTATCCTGACCTAAGGCAGGCTATCATCTCGGATGTAGTATTTTACAACATTCCTGGCGTATCGGCCTCTACTTCACGGTGGGAACATTATATATGTCTATAACGTAATATAACCTAAAATAACACATCTAGCCCCTCGCTGGTAATGTTTTACAGAATCCCGTTCGTGACGTCCCGTACTCCTCGGTGGGGATATTATATACGTCTATAGCGTTATATATCCTAACCTAAGGCAGGCTATCATCTCGGATATAGTATTTTACAACATTCCTGGCGTATCGGCCCATACTTCTCGGTGGGAACATTATATACGTCTATAACGTAACTTAACCTAACCTAACCCATTTAGCCCCTCGCTGGTAATGTTTTACAAAATCCCGTTCGTGTCGTCCCGTACGTCTGGGTTGGGACATTATATACGTCTACAGCGTTATATATCCTAGCCTAAGGCAGGCTAACATCTCGGTTGCAGTATTTTACAACATTCCTGGCGTATCCGTCCCTACTTCTCGGAGGGAAAATTATACACGTCTATAACGCAACATAACCTAACCTAACGCATCTAGCCCCTCGCTGGAAATATTTTACAGAATCCCGTTCGTGTCGTCCCGTACATCTCGGTTGGGACATTATGTACGTCTACAGCGTTATATATCATAACCTAAGGCAGGCTAACATCTCGGATGTAGTATTTTACAACATTCCTGGCGCATCGGCCTCTACTTCTCGGTGGGAACATTATATTCATCTATAGCGTAATATAACCTAACCTAACACATCTAGCGCCTCGCTGGTAATGTTTTACAAAATCCCGGACGTGTCGTCCCGTACGTCTCGGTTGCGACATTATATACGTCTACAGCGTTATATATCCTAACCTAAGGCAGGCTAACATCTCTGTTGCAGTGTTTTACAACATTCCTGGCGTATCGGCCCATACTTCTCGGTGGGAAAATTATATACGTCTATAACGTAACTTAACCTAACCTAACCCATTTAGCCCCTCGCTGGTAATATTTTACAGAATCCCGTTAGTGTCGTCCCGTACGTCTCGGTTGGGATATTATATACGTCTATAGCGTTATATATCCTAACCTAAGGCAGGCTAACATCTCGGATATAGTATTTTACAACATTCCTGGCGCATCGCCCACTACTTCTCGGTGGGAACATTATATTCGTCTATAACGTAATATAACCTAACCTAACACATCTAGCCCCTCGCTGGTAATGTTTTACAGAATCCCGTTCGTGACGTCCCGTACATCTCGGTTGGGATATTATATACGTCTATAGCCTTATGTATCCTGACCTAAGGCAGGCTATCATCTCGGATGCAGTATTTTACAACATTCCTGGCATATCGGACCCTACTTCTCAGTGGGAACATTATATACGTCTATAACGTAATATAACCTAACCTAACACATCTAGCTAATTCCTGGTAATGTTTTACAAAATCCCGTTCGTGTCGTCCCGCACGTCTCGGATGGGACATTATATACGTCTGCAGCGTTATATATCATAACCTAAGGCAGGCTAACATCTCGAATATAGTATTTTACAACATTCCTGGCGCATCGGCCTCTACTTCTCGGTGGGAACATCTTATTCGTCTATAACGTAATATAACCTAACCTAACACATCTAGCCCCTCGCTGGTAATGTTTTACAAAATCCCGTTCGTGTCGTCCCGTATGTCTCGGTTGGGACATTATATACGTCTACAGCGTTATATATCCTAACCTAAGGCAGGCTAACATTTCGGTTGCAGTATTTTACAACATTCCTGGCGTATCCGCCCCTACTTCTCGGTGGGAAAATTATACACGTCTATAACGTAACATGACCTGACCTAACGCATCTAGCCCCTCGATGGTAATATTTTACAGAATCCGGTTCGTGACGTCCCGTACCCCTCGGTTGGGATATTATATACGTCCATAGCGTTATATATCCTAACCTAAGGCAGGCTATCATCTCGGATGTAGTATTTTACAACATTCCTGGCGTATCGGCCCCTACTTCACGGTGGGAACATTTACACGTCTACAACGTAACATAACCTGACCTAAACCATCTAGCCCCTCGATGGTAATATTTTACAGAATCCCGTTCGTGACGTCCCGTACCCCTCGGTTGGGATATTATATACGTCTATAGCGTTATATATCCTAACCTAAGGCAGGCTATCATCTCGGATATAGTATTTTACAACATTCCTGGCGTATCGGCCCCTACTTCTCGATGGGAACATTATATAGGTCTATAACGCTATATAACCTAACCTAACATATCTAGCCCCTCGCTGGTAATGTTTTACAGAATCCCGTTCGTGTCGTCTCGTACGTCTCGGTTGGGACATTATATACGTCTACAGCGTTATATATGCTAACCTAAGGCAGGCTAACATCGCGGTTGCAGTATTTTACATCATTCCTGGCGTATCCGCCCCTACTTCTCGGTGGGAAAATTATACACGTCTATAACGTAACATAACCCAACCTAACGCATCTAGCCCCTCGCTGGTAATGTTTTACAAAATCCCGTTCGTGTCGTCCCGTACGTCTCGATTGGGACATTATATACGTCTATAGCGTTATATATCCTAACCTAAGGCAGGCTAACATCTCGGATATAGTATTTTACAACATTCCTGACGCATCGCCCACTACTTCTCGGTGGCAACATTATATTCGTCTATAACGTAATATAACCTAACCTAACACATCTAGCCCCTCGCTGGTAATGTTTTACAGAATCCCGTTCGTGACGTCCCGTACATCTCGGTTGGGATATTATATACGTCTATAGCGTTATATATCCTAACCTAAGGCAGGCTATCATCTCGGATATAGTATTTTACAACATTCCTGGCGTATCGGCCCCTACTTCTCGATGGGAACATTATATAGGTCTATAACGCTATATAACCTAACCTAACATATCTAGCCCCTCGCTGGTAATGTTTTACAGAATCCCGTTCGTGTCGTCTCGTACGTCCCGGTTGGGACATTATATACGTCTACAGCGTTATATATGCTAACCTAAGGCAGGCTAACATCGCGGTTGCAGTATTTTACATCATTCCTGGCGTATCCGCCCCTACTTCTCGGTGGGAAAATTATACACGTCTATAACGTAACATAACCTAACCTAACGCATCTAGCCCCTCGCTGGTAATGTTTTACAAAATCCCGTTCGTGTCGTCCCGTACGTCTCGATTGGGACATTATATACGTCTATAGCGTTATATATCCTAACCTAAGGCAGGCTAACATCTCGGATATAGTATTTTACAACATTCCTGACGCATCGCCCACTACTTCTCGGTGGGAACATTATATTCGTCTATAACGTAATATAACCTAACCTAACACATCTAGCCCCTCGCTGGTAATGTTTTACAGAATCCCGTTCGTGACGTCCCGTACATCTCGGTTGGGATATTATATACGTCTATAGCCTTATGTATCCTGACCTAAGGCAGGCTATCATCTCGGATGCAGTATTTTACAACATTCCTGGCATATCGGACCCTACTTCTCAGTGGGAACATTATATACGTCTATAACGTAATATAACCTAACCTAACACATCTAGCTAATTCCTGGTAATGTTTTACAAAATCCCGTTCGTGTCGTCCCGCACGTCTCGGATGGGACATTATATACGTCTGCAGCGTTATATATCATAACCTAAGGCAGGCTAACATCTCGAATATAGTATTTTACAACATTCCTGGCGCATCGGCCTCTACTTCTCGGTGGGAACATCTTATTCGTCTATAACGTAATATAACCTAACCTAACACATCTAGCCCCCCGATGGTAATATTTTACAGAATCCCGTTCGTGACGTCCCGTACACCTCGGTTGGGATATTATATACGTCTATAGCGTTATATATCCTAACCTAAGGCAGGCTATCATCTCGTATGTAGTATTTTACATTCCTGACGTATCGGCCCCTACTTCTCGGTGGGAACATTATATAGGTCTATAACGTAATATAACCTAAAATAACACATCTAGCCCCTCGCTGGTAATGTTTTACAGAATCCCGTTCGTGACGTACCGTACTCCTCGGTGGGGATATTATATACGTCTATAGCGTTATATATCCTAACCTAAGGCAGGCTATCATCTCGGATGTAGTATTTTACAACATTCCTGGCGTATCGGCCCCTACTTCACGGTGGGAACATTATATATGTCTATAACGTAATATAACCTAAAATAACACATCTAGCCCCTCGCTGGTAATGTTTTACAGAATCCCGTTCGTGACGTCCCGTACTCCTCGGTGGGGATATTATATACGTCTATAGCGTTATATATCCTAACCTAAGGCAGGCTATCATCTCGGATATAGTATTTTACAACATTCCTGGCGTATCGGCCCATACTTCTCGGTGGGAACATTATATACGTCTATAACGTAACTTAACCTAACCTAACCCATTTAGCCCCTCGCTGGTAATGTTTTACAAAATCCCGTTCGTGTCGTCCCGTACGTCTCGGTTGGGACATTATATACGTCTACAGCGTTATATATCCTAGCCTAAGGCAGGCTAACATCTCGGTTGCAGTATTTTACAACATTCCTGGCGTATCCGCCCCTACTTCTCGGAGGGAAAATTATACACGTCTATAACGCAACATAACCTAACCTAACGCATCTAGCCCCTCGCTGGAAATATTTTACAGAATCCCGTTCGTGTCGTCCCGTACATCTCGGTTGGGACATTATGTACGTCTACAGCGTTATATATCCTAACCTAAGGCAGGCTAACATCTCGGATGTAGTATTTTACAACATTCCTGGCGCATCGGCCTCTACTTCTCGGTGGGAACATTATATTCATCTATAACGTAATATAACCTAACCTAACACATCTAGCGCCTCGCTGGTAATGTTTTACAAAATCCCGGCCGTGTTGTCCCGTACGTCTCGGTTGCGACATTATATACGTCTACAGCGTTATATATCCTAACCTAAGGCAGGCTAACATCTCTGTTGCAGTATTTTACAACATTCCTGGCGTATCGGCCCATACTTCTCGGTGGGAAAATTATATACGTCTATAACGTAACTTAACCTAACCTAACCCATTTAGCCCCTCGCTGGTAATATTTTACAGAATCCCGTTAGTGTCGTCCCGTACGTCTCGGTTGGGATATTATATACGTCTATAGCGTTATATATCCTAACCTAAGGCAGGCTAACATCTCGGATATAGTATTTTACAACATTCCTGGCGCATCGCCCACTACTTCTCGGTGGGAACATTATATTCGTCTATAACGTAATATAACCTAACCTAACACATCTAGCCCCTCGCTGGTAATGTTTTACACAATCCCGTTCGTGACGTCCCGTACATCTCGGTTGGGATATTATATACGTCTATAGCCTTATATATCCTGACCTAAGGCAGGCTATCATCTCGGATGCAGTATTTTACAACATTCCTGGCATATCGGACCCTACTTCTCAGTGGGAACATTATATACGTCTATAACGTAATATAACCTAACCTAACACATCTAGCTAATTCCTGGTAATGTTTTACAAAATCCCGTTCGTGTCGTCCCGCACGTCTCGGATGGGACATTATATACGTCTGCAGCGTTATATATCATAACCTAAGGCAGGCTAACATCTCGAATATAGTATTTTACAACATTCCTGGCGCATCGGCCTCTACTTCTCGGTGGGAACATCTTATTCGTCTATAACGTAATATAACCTAACCTAACACATCTAGCCCCTCGCTGGTAATGTTTTAAAAAATCCGGTTCGTGTCGTCCCGTATGTCTCGGTTGGGACATTATATACGTCTACAGCGTTATATATCCTAACCTAAGGCAGGCTAACATTTCGGTTGCAGTAGTTTACAACATTCCTGGCGTATCCGCCCCTACTTCTCGGTGGGAAAATTATACACGTCTATAACGTAATATAACCTAAAATAACACATCTAGCCCCTCGCTGGTAATGTTTTACAGAATCCCGTTCTTGACGTACCGTACTCCTCGGTGGGGATATTATATACGTCTATAGCGTTATATATCCTAACCTAAGGCAGGCTATCATCTCGGATGTAGTATTTTACAACATTCCTGGCGTATCGGCCCCTACTTCACGGTGGGAACATTATATATGTCTATAACGTAATATAACCTAAAATAACACATCTAGCCCCTCGCTGGTAATGTTTTACAGAATCCCGTTCGTGACGTCCCGTACTCCTCGGTGGGGATATTATATACGTCTATAGCGTTATATATCCTAACCTAAGGCAGGCTATCATCTCGGATATAGTATTTTACAACATTCCTGGCGTATCGGCCCATACTTCTCGGTGGGAACATTATATACGTCTATAACGTAACTTAACCTAACCTAACCCATTTAGCCCCTCGCTGGTAATGTTTTACAAAATCCCGTTCGTGTCGTCCCGTACGTCTCGGTTGGGACATTATATACGTCTACAGCGTTATATATCCTAGCCTAAGGCAGGCTAACATCTCGGTTGCAGTATTTTACAACATTCCTGGCGTATCCGCCCCTACTTCTCGGAGGGAAAATTATACACGTCTATAACGCAACATAACCTAACCTAACGCATCTAGCCCCTCGCTGGAAATATTTTACAGAATCCCGTTCGTGTCGTCCCGTACATCTCGGTTGGGACATTATGTACGTCTACAGCGTTATATATCCTAACCTAAGGCAGGCTAACATCTCGGATGTAGTATTTTACAACATTCCTGGCGCATCGGCCTCTACTTCTCGGTGGGAACATTATATTCATCTATAACGTAATATAACCTAACCTAACACATCTAGCGCCTCGCTGGTAATGTTTTACAAAATCCCGGCCGTGTTGTCCCGTACGTCTCGGTTGCGACATTATATACGTCTACAGCGTTATATATCCTAACCTAAGGCAGGCTAACATCTCTGTTGCAGTATTTTACAACATTCCTGGCGTATCGGCCCATACTTCTCGGTGGGAAAATTATATACGTCTATAACGTAACTTAACCTAACCTAACCCATTTAGCCCCTCGCTGGTAATATTTTACAGAATCCCGTTAGTGTCGTCCCGTACGTCTCGGTTGGGATATTATATACGTCTATAGCGTTATATATCCTAACCTAAGGCAGGCTAACATCTCGGATATAGTATTTTACAACATTCCTGGCGCATCGCCCACTACTTCTCGGTGGGAACATTATATTCGTCTATAACGTAATATAACCTAACCTAACACATCTAGCCCCTCGCTGGTAATGTTTTACACAATCCCGTTCGTGACGTCCCGTACATCTCGGTTGGGATATTATATACGTCTATAGCCTTATATATCCTGACCTAAGGCAGGCTATCATCTCGGATGCAGTATTTTACAACATTCCTGGCATATCGGACCCTACTTCTCAGTGGGAACATTATATACGTCTATAACGTAATATAACCTAACCTAACACATCTAGCTAATTCCTGGTAATGTTTTACAAAATCCCGTTCGTGTCGTCCCGCACGTCTCGGATGGGACATTATATACGTCTGCAGCGTTATATATCATAACCTAAGGCAGGCTAACATCTCGAATATAGTATTTTACAACATTCCTGGCGCATCGGCCTCTACTTCTCGGTGGGAACATCTTATTCGTCTATAACGTAATATAACCTAACCTAACACATCTAGCCCCTCGCTGGTAATGTTTTAAAAAATCCGGTTCGTGTCGTCCCGTATGTCTCGGTTGGGACATTATATACGTCTACAGCGTTATATATCCTAACCTAAGGCAGGCTAACATTTCGGTTGCAGTAGTTTACAACATTCCTGGCGTATCCGCCCCTACTTCTCGGTGGGAAAATTATACACGTCTATAACGTAATATAACCTAAAATAACACATCTAGCCCCTCGCTGGTAATGTTTTACAGAATCCCGTTCTTGACGTACCGTACTCCTCGGTGGGGATATTATATACGTCTATAGCGTTATATATCCTAACCTAAGGCAGGCTATCATCTCGGATGTAGTATTTTACAACATTCCTGGCGTATCGGCCCCTACTTCACGGTGGGAACATTATATATGTCTATGACGTAATATAACCTAAAATAACACATCTAGCCCCTCGCTGGTAATGTTTTACAGAATCCCGTTCGTGACGTCCCGTACTCCTCGGTGGGGATATTATATACGTCTATAGCGTTATATATCCTAACCTAAGGCAGGCTATCATCTCGGATATAGTATTTTACAACATTCCTGGCGTATCGGCCCATACTTCTCGGTGGGAACATTATATACGTCTATAACGTAACTTAACCTAACCTAACCCATTTAGCCCCTCGCTGGTAATGTTTTACAAAATCCCGTTCGTGTCGTCCCGTACGTCTCGGTTGGGACATTATATACGTCTACAGCGTTATATATCCTAGCCTAAGGCAGGCTAACATCTCGGTTGCAGTATTTTACAACATTCCTGGCGTATCCGCCCCTACTTCTCGGAGGGAAAATTATACACGTCTATAACGCAACATAACCTAACCTAACGCATCTAGCCCCTCGCTGGAAATATTTTACAGAATCCCGTTCGTGTCGTCCCGTACATCTCGGTTGGGACATTATGTACGTCTACAGCGTTATATATCCTAACCTAAGGCAGGCTAACATCTCGGATGTAGTATTTTACAACATTCCTGGCGCATCGGCCTCTACTTCTCGGTGGGAACATTATATTCATCTATAACGTAATATAACCTAACCTAACACATCTAGCGCCTCGCTGGTAATGTTTTACAAAATCCCGGCCGTGTCGTCCCGTACGTCTCGGTTGCGACATTATATACGTCTACAGCGTTATATATCCTAACCTAAGGCAGGCTAACATCTCTGTTGCAGTATTTTACAACATTCCTGGCGTATCGGCCCATACTTCTCGGTGGGAAAATTATATACGTCTATAACGTAACTTAACCTAACCTAACCCATTTAGCCCCTCGCTGGTAATATTTTACAGAATCCCGTTAGTGTCGTCCCGTACGTCTCGGTTGGGATATTATATACGTCTATAGCGTTATATATCCTAACCTAAGGCAGGCTAACTTCTCGGATGTAGTATTTTACAACATTCCTGGCGCATCGGCCTCTACTTCTCGGTGGGAACATTATATTCATCTATAACGTAATATAACCTAACCTAACACATCTAGTCCCTCGCTGGTAATATTTTACAAAATCCCGTTCGTGTCGTCCCGTACGTCTCGGTTGGGACATTATATACGTCTACAGCGTTATATATCCTAACCTAAGGCAGGCTATCATCTCGGATGCAGTATTTTACAACATTCCTGGCATATCGGACCCTACTTCTCAGCGGGAACATTATATACGTCTATAACGTAATATAACCTAACCTAACACATCTAGCTAATTCCTGGTAATGTTTTACAAAATCCTGTTCGTGTCGTCCCGCACGTATCGGATGGGACATTATATACGTCTGCAGCGTTATATATCATAACCTAAGGCAGGCTAACATCTCGAATATAGTATTTTACAACATTCCTGGCGCATCGGCCTCTACTTCTCGGTGGGAACATCTTATTCGTCTATAACGTAATATAACCTAACCTAACACATCTAGCCCCTCGCTGGTAATGTTTTACAAAATCCCGTTCGTGTCGTCCCGTATGTCTCGGTTGGGACATTATATACGTCTACAGCGTTATATATCCTAACCTAAGGCAGGCTAACATTTCGGTTGCAGTATTTTACAACATTCCTGGCGTATCCGCCCCTACTTCTCGGTGGGAAAATTATACACGTCTATAACGTAACATAACCTGACCTAACACATCTAGCCCCTCGCTGGTAATGTTTTACAGAATCCCGTTCGTGTCGTCCCGTGCATCTCGGTGGGAATATTATATACGTCTATAGCGTTATATATCCTAACAGAAGGCAGGCTATCATCTCGGATGTAGTATTTTACATCATTCCTGACGTATCGGCCCCTACTTCTCGGTGGGAACATTATATTCGTCTATAACGTAATATAACCTAACACATCTAGCCCCTCGCTGGTAATGTTTTACAGATTACCGTTCGTGACGACCCGTACATCTCGGTTGGGATATTATATACGTGTGTAGCGTTATATATCCTGACCTAAGGCAGGCTATCATCTCGGATGCAGTATTTTACAACATTCCTGGCGTATCGGCCCCTACTTCAGCGTGGGACTAGGTTTTACAACATTCCTGGCGTATCGGCCCATACTTCTCTGTGGGAACATTATAAACGTCTATAACGTAACATAACCTAACCTAACCCATCTAGCCCCTCGCTGGTATAATTTTACAGAATCCCGTTCGTGTCGTCCCGTACGTCTCGGTTGGGATATTATATACGTCTATAGCATTATATATCCTGACCTAAGGCAGGCTAACATCTCGGTTGCAGTATTTTACAACATTCCTGGCGTATCGGCCCATACATCTCGTTGGGAACATTATATACGTCTATAACGTAACATAACCTAACCTAACCCATTTAGCCCCTCGCTGGTAATATTTTACAGAATCCCGTTAGTGTCGTCCCGTACGTCTCGGTTGGGATATTATATACGTCTATAGCGTTATATATCCTAACCTATGGCAGGCTAACATCTCGGATATAGTATTTTACAACATTCCTGGCGCATCGCCCACTACTTCTCGGTGGGAACATTATATTCGTCTATAACGTAATATAACCTAACACATCTAGCCCCTCGCTGGTAATGTTTTACAGAATCCCGTTCGTGACGACCCGTACATCTCGGTTGGGATATTATATACGTGTATAGCGTTATATATCCTGACCTAAGGCAGGCTATCATCTCGGATGCAGTATTTTACAACATTCCTGGCGTATCGGCCCCTAATTCAGCGTGCGAACATTATACAGTTCAATAACGTAACATAACCTGACCTAACCCATCTAGCCCCTCGATGGTAATATTTTACAGAATCCCGTTCGTGACGTCCCGTAACCCTCGGTTGGGATATTATATACGTCCATAGCATTATATATCCTAACCTAAGGCAGGCTATCATCTCGGATGTAGTATTTTACAACATTCCTGGCGTATCGGCCCCTACTTCTCGATGGGCACATTATATACGTCTATAACGTAATATAACCTAACCTAACACATCTAGCCCCTCGCTGGTAATGTTTTACAAAATCCCGTTCGTGTCGTCCCGTACATCTCGGTTGGGATATTATATACGTCTATAGCGTTATATATCCTGACCTAAGGCAGGCTAACATCTCGGTTGCAGTATTTTACAACATTCCTGGCGTATCGGCCCATACTTCTCTGTGGGAACATTATAAACGTCTATAACGTAACATAACCTAACCTAACCCATCTAGCCCCTCGCTGGTAATATTTTACAGAATCCCGTTCGTGACGTCCCGTACGTCGCGGTTGGGACATTATGTACGTCTACAGCGTTATATATCATAACCTAAGGCAGGCTAACATCTCGGATGCAGTATTTTACGCCATTCCTGACGTATCGGCCCCTACTTCTCGGTGGGAACATTATACACGTCTATAACGTAACATAACCTAACCTAACCCATCTAGCCCCTCGCTGGTAATATGTTACAGAATCCCGTTCGTGACGTCCCGTATGTCGCGGTTGGGACATTATATACGTCTATAGCGTTATATATCCTGACCTATGGCAGGCTCTCATCTCGGATGCAGTATTTTACAACATTCCTGGCATATCGGACCCTACTTCTCAGTGGGAACATTATATACGCCTATAACGTAATATAACCTAACCTAACACATCTTGCTAATCCCTGGTAATGTTTTACAAAATCCCGTTCGTGTCGCCCCGTACGTCTCGGATGGGACATTATATACGTCTGCAGCGTTATATATCATAACCTAAGGCAGGATAACATCTCGGTTGCAGTATTTTACAACATTCCTGGCGTATCGGCCCATACTTCTCTGTGGGAACACTATAAACGTCTATAACGTAACATAACCTAACCTAACCCCGTCTAGCCCCTCGCTGGTAATATTTTACAGAATCCCGTTCGTGACGTCCCGTACGTCTCGGTTGGGATATTATATACGTCTATAGCGTTATATATCCTGACCTAAGGCAGGCTAACATCACGGTTGCAGTATTTTACAACATTCCTGGCGTATCGGCCCATACTTCTCGGTGGGAACATTATAAACGTCTATAACGTAACATAACCTAACCTAACACATCTAGACCCTCGCTGGTAATGTTTTACAGAATCCTGTGCGTGTCGTCCCGTGTGTCTCGGTTGGGATATTATATACGTCTATAGCGTTATATATCCTAACCTAAGGCAGGCTAACATCTCGGATATAGTATTTTACAACATTCGTGGCGTATCGGCCCCTACTTCACGGTGGGAATATTATACACTTCTATAACGTAACATAACCTAACCTAACCCATCTAGCCCCTCGCTGGTAATATTTTACAGAATCCCGTTCGTGACGTCCCGTACGTCGCGGTTGGGACATTATGTACGTCTACAGCGTTATATATCATAACCTAAGGCAGGCTAACATCTCGGATGCAGTATTTTACGCCATTCCTGGCGTATCGGCCCCTACTTCTCGGTGGGAACATTATACACGTCTATAACGTAACATAACCTAACCTAACCCATCTAGCCCCTCGCTGGTAATATTTTACAGAATCCCGTTCGTGTCGTCCCGTACGTCTCGGTTGGGATATTATATACGTCTATAGCGTTATATATCCTGACCTATGGCAGGCTATCATCTCGGATGCAGTATTTTACAACATTCCTGGCATATCGGACCCTACTTCTCAGTGGGAACATTATATACGCCTATAACGTAATATAACCTAACCTAACACATCTAGCTAATCCCTGGTAATGTTTTACAAAATCCCGTTCGTGTCGCCCCGTACGTCTCGGATGGGACATTATATACGTCTGCAGCGTTATATATCATAACCTAAGGCAGGATAACATCTCGAATATTGTATTTTACAACATTCCTCTCGCATCGGCCTCTACTTCTCGGTGGGAACATTATATTCGTCTATAACGTAATATAACCTAACCTAACACATCTAGCCCCTCGCTGGTAATGTTTTACAAAATCCCGTTTGTGTCGTCCCGTCCGTCTCGGTTGGGATATTATATACGTCTATAGCGTTATATATCCTAACCTAAGGCAGGTTAACATCTCGGATATTGTATTTTACAACATTCCTGGCGCATCGGCCCCTACTTCTCGGTGGGAACCTTATATTCATCTACAACGTAATATAACGTAACCTAACACATCTAGCCCCTCGCTGGTAATGTTTCACAGAATCCCGTACATCTCGGTTGGGATATTATATACGTCTATAGCGTTATATATCCTAACCTAAGGCAGGCTATCATCCCGGATGTAGTATTTTACAGCATTCCTGGCGTATCGGCCCCTACTTCACGGTGGGAACATTATACACGTCTATAACGTAACATAACCTAACCTAACCCATCTAGCCCCTCGCTGGTATAATTTTACAGAATCCCGTTCGTGTCGTCCCGTACGTCTCGGTTGGGATATTATATACGTCTATAGCATTATATATCCTGACCTAAGGCAGGCTAACATCTCGGTTGCAGTATTTTACAACATTCCTGGCGTATCGGCCCACACATCTCGTTGGGAACATTATATACGTCTATAACGTAACATAACCTAACCTAATCCATTTAGCCCCTCGATGGTAATATTTTACAGAATCCCGTTCGTGACGTCCCGTAACCCTCGGTTGGGATATTATATACGTCCATAGCATTATATATCCTAACCTAAGGCAGGCTATCATCTCGGATGTAGTATTTTACAACATTCCTGGCGTATCGGCCCCTACTTCTCGATGGGCACATTATATACGTCTATAACGTAATATAACCTAACCTAACACATCTAGCCCCTCGCTGGTAATATTTTACAGAATCCCGTTCGTGTCGTCCCGTACGTCTCGGTTGGGATATTATATACGTCTATAGCATTATATATCCTGACCTAAGGCAGGCTAACATCTCGGTTGCAGTATTTTACAACATTCCTGGCGTATCGGCCCATACATCTCGTTGGGAACATTATATACGTCTATAACGTAACATAACCTAAACTAATCCATTTATCCCCTCGCTGGTAATATTTTACAGAATCCCGTTCGCGACGTCCCGTACGTCGCAGTTGGGACATTATATACGTCTACAGCGTTATATATCATAACCTAAGGCAGGCTAACATCTCGGATGCAGTATTTTACGCCATTCCTGGCGTATCGGCCCATACTTCTCGGTGGGAACATTATAAACGTCTATAACGTAACATAACCTAACCTAACACATCTAGACCCTCGCTGGTAATGTTTTACAGAATCCCGTTCGTGTCGTCCCGTGTGTCTCGGTTGGGATATTATATACGTCTATAGCGTTATATATCCTAACCTAAGGCAGGCTAACATCTCGGATATAGTATTTTACAACATTCCTGGCGTATCGGCCCCTACTTCACGGTGGGAATATTATACACTTCTATAACGTAACATAACCTATCCTAACCCATCTAGCCCCTCGCTGGTAATATTTTACAGAATCCCGTTCGTGACGTCCCGTACGTCGCGGTTGGGACATTATGTACGTCTACAGCGTTATATATCATAACCTAAGGCAGGCTAACATCTCGTATGCAGTATTTTACGCCATTCCTGGCGTATCGGCCCCTACTTCTCGGTGGGAACGTTATACACGTCTATAACGTAACATAACCTAACCTAACCCATCTAGCCCCTCGCTGGTAATATTTTACAGAATCCCGTTCGTGTCGTCCCGTACGTCTCGGTTGGGATATTATATACGTCTATAGCGTTATATATCCTGACCTATGGCAGGCTATCATCTCGGATGCAGTATTTTACAACATTCCTGGCATATCGGACCCTACTTCTCAGTGGGAACATTATATACGCCTATAACGTAATATAACCTAACCTAACACATCTAGCTAATCCCTGGTAATGTTTTACAAAATCCCGTTCGTGTCGCCCCGTACGTCTCGGATGGGACATTATATACGTCTGCAGCGTTATATATCATAACCTAAGGCAGGATAACATCTCAAATATTGTATTTTACAACATTCCTGGCGCATCGGCCTCTACTTCTCGGTGGGAACATTATATTCGTCTATAACGTAATATAACCTAACCTAACACATCTAGCCCCTCGCTGGTAATGTTTTACAAAATCCCGTTTGTGTCGTCCCGTACGTATCGGTTGGGACATTATATACGTCTACAGCGTTATATATCCTAACCTCAGGCAGGCTAACACCTCCGTTGCAGTATTTTACAACATTTCTGACGTATCGGCCCCTACTTCTCGGTGGGAACATTATATTCGTCTATAACGTAACATAACCTAACCTAACCCATCTAGCCCCTCGCTGGTTATGTCTTACAGAATCCCGTTCGTGTCGTCCCGTGCACCTCGGTGGGAATATTATATACGTCTATAGCGTTATATATCCTAACCCAAGGCAGGCTATCATCTCGGATGTAGTATTTTACATCATTCCTGACGTATCGGCCGCGACTTCACGGTGGGAACATTATACACGTCTATAACGTAACATAACCTAACCTAACCCATTTAGCCCGTTGCTGGTAATATTTTACAGAATCCCGTTCGTGTCGTCCCGTGTGTCTCGGTTGGGATATTATATACGTCTATAGCGTTATATATCCTGACCTAAGGCAGGCTAACATCTCGGTTGCAGTATTTTACAACATTCCTGGCGTATCGGCCCATACATCTCGTTGGGAACATTATATACGTCTATAACGTAACATAACCTAACCTAATCCATTTAGCCCCTCGATGGTAATATTTTACAGAATCCCGTTCGTGTCGTCCCGTGTGTCTCGGTTGGGATATTATATACGTCCATAGCATTATATATCCTAACCTAAGGCAGGCTATCATCTCGGATGTAGTATTTTACAACATTCCTGGCGTATCGGCCCCTACTTCTCGATGGGCACATTATATACGTCTATAACGTAATATAACCTAACCTAACACATCTAGCCCCTCGCTGGTAATATTTTACAGAATCCCGTTCGTGTCGTCCCGTAAGTCTCGGTTGGGATATTATATACGTCTATAGCATTATATATCCTGACCTAAGGCAGGCTAACATCTCGGTTGCAGTATTTTACAACATTCCTGGCGTATCGGCCCATACATCTCGTTGGGAACATTATATACGTCTATAACGTAACATAACCTAACCTAATCCATTTAGCCCCTCGCTGGTAATATTTTACAGAATCCCGTTCGCGACGTCCCGTACGTCGCAGTTGGGACATTATATACGTCTACAGCGTTATATATCATAACCTAAGGCAGGCTAACATCTCGGATGCAGTATTTTACGCCATTCCTGGCGTATCGGCCCCTACTTCTCGGTGGGAACATTATACACGTCTATAACGTAACATAACCTAACCTAACCCATCTAGCCCCTCGCTGGTAATATGTTACAGAATCCCGTTCGTGACGTACCGTATGTCGCGGTTGGGACATTATATACGTCTATAGCGTTATATATCCTGACATATGGCAGGCTATCATCTCGGATGCAGTATTTTACAACATTCCTGGCATATCGGACCCTACTTCTCAGTGGGAACATTATATACGCCTATAACGTAATATAACCTAACCTAACACATCTAGCTAATCCCTGGTAATGTTTTACAAAATCCCGTTCGTGTCGCCCCGTACGTCTCGGATGGGACATTATATACGTCTGCAGCGTTATATATCATAACCTAAGGCAGGATAACATCTCGGTTGCAGTATTTTACAACATTCCTGGCGTATCGGCCCATACTTCTCTGTGGGAACACTATAAACGTCTATAACGTAACATAACCTAACCTAACCCCGTCTAGCCCCTCGCTGGTAATATTTTACAGAATACCCGTTCGTGACGTCCCGTACGTCTCGGTTGGGATATTATATACGTCTATAGCGTTATATATCCTGACCTAAGGCAGGCTAACATCACGGTTGCAGTATTTTACAACATTCCTGGCGTATCGGCCCATACTTCTCGGTGGGAACATTATAAACGTCTATAACGTAACATAACCTAACCTAACACATCTAGACCCTCGCTGGTAATGTTTTACAGAATCCCGTTCGTGTCGTCCCGTGTGCCTCGGTTGGGATATTATATATGTCTATAGCGTTATATATCCTAACCTAAGGCAGGCTAACATCTCGGATATAGTATTTTACAACATTCCTGGCGTATCGGCCCCTACTTCACGGTGGGAATATTATACACTTCTATAACGTAACATAACCTAACCTAACCCATCTAGCCCCTCGCTGGTAATATTTTACAGAATCCCGTTCGTGACGTCCCGTACGTCGCGGTTGGGACATTATGTACGTCTACAGCGTTATATATCATAACCTAAGGCAGGCTAACATCTCGGATGCAGTATTTTACGCCATTCCTGGCGTATCGGCCCCTACTTCTCGGTGGGAACATTATACACGTCTATAACGTAACATAACCTAACCTAACCCATCTAGCCCCTCGCTGGTAATATTTTACAGAATCCTGTTCGTGTCGTCCCGCACGTCTCGGTTGGGATATTATATACGTCTATAGCGTTATATATCGTAACTAAAGCAGGCTATCATCTCGGATGCAGTATTTTACAACATTCCTGGCGCATCGGCCTCTACTTCTCGGTGGGAACATTATATTCGTCTATAACGTAATATAACCTAACCTAACACATCTAGCCCCTCGCTGGTAATGTTTTACAAAATCCCGTTTGTGTCGTCCTGTACGTATCGGTTGGGACATTATATACGTCTACAGCGTTATATATCCTAACCTCAGGCAGGCTAACATCTCGGTTGCAGTATTTTACAACATTTCTGACGTATCGGCCCCTACTTCTCGGTGGGAACATTATATTCGTCTATAACGTAACATAACCTAACCTAACCCATCTAGCCCCTCGCTGGTTATGTCTTACAGAATCCCGTTCGTGTCGTCCCGTGCACGTCGGTGGGAATATTGTATACGTCTATAGCGTTATATATCCTAACCCAAGGCAGGCTATCATCTCGGATGTAGTATTTTACATCATTCCTGACGTATCGGCCGCGACTTCATGGTGGGAACATTATACACGTCTATAACGTAACATAACCTAACCTAACCCATTTAGCCCTTTGCTGGTAATATTTTACAGAATCCCGTTCGTGTCGTCCCGTGTGTCTCGGTTGGGATATTATATACGTCTATAGCGTTATATATCCTAACCTAAGGCAGGCTAACATCTCGGATATAGTATTTTACAACATTCCTGGCGTATCGGCCCCTACTTCACGGTGGGAATATTATACACTTCTATAACGTAACATAACCTAACCTAACCCATCTAGCCCCTCGCTGGTAATATTTTACAGAATCCCGTTCGTGTCGTCCCGTCCGTCTCGGTTGGGATATTATATACGTCTATAGCGTTATATATCCTAACCTAAGGCAGGCTAACATCTCGGATATTGTATTTTACAACATTCCTGGCGCATCGGCCCCTACTTCTCGGTGGGAACATTATATTCATCTATAACGTAATATAACGTAACCTAACCCATCTAGCCCCTCGCTGGTTATGTCTTACAGAATCCCGTTCGTGTCGTCCCGTGCACCTCGGTGGGAATATTATATACGTTTATAGCGTTATATATCCTAACCCAAGGCAGGCTATCATCTCGGATGTAGTATTTTACATCATTCCTGACGTATCGGCCGCGACTTCACGGTGGGAACATTATACACGTCTATAACGTAACATAACCTAACCTAACCCATTTAGCCCGTTGCTGGTAATATTTTACAGAATCCCGTTCGTGTCGTCCCGTGTGTCTCGGTTGGGATATTATATACGTCTATAGCGTTATATATCCTGACCTAAGGCAGGCTAACATCTCGGTTGCAGTATTTTACAACATTCCTGGCGTATCGGCCCATACATCTCGTTGGGAACATTATATACGTCTATAACGTAACATAACCTAACCTAATCCATTTAGCCCCTCGATGGTAATATTTTACAGAATCCCGTTCGTGACGTCCCGTAACCCTCGGTTGGGATATTATATACGTCCATAGCATTATATATCCTAACCTAAGGCAGGCTATCATCTCGGATGTAGTATTTTACAACATTCCTGGCGTATCGGCCCCTACTTCTCGATGGGCACATTATATACGTCTATAACGTAATATAACCTAACCTAACACATCTAGCCCCTCGCTGGTAATATTTTACAGAATCCCGTTCGTGTCGTCCCGTAAGTCTCGGTTGGGATATTATATACGTCTATAGCATTATATATCCTGACCTAAGGCAGGCTAACATCTCGGTTGCAGTATTTTACAACATTCCTGGCGTATCGGCCCCTACTTCACGGTGGGAATATTATACACTTCTATAACGTAACATAACCTAACCTAACCCATCTAGCCCCTCGCTGGTAATATTTTACAGAATCCCGTTCGTGACGTCCCGTACGTCGCGGTTGGGACATTATGTACGTCTACAGCGTTATATATCATAACCTAAGGCAGGCTAACATCTCGGATGCAGTATTTTACGCCATTCCTGGCGTATCGGCCCCTACTTCTCGGTGGGAACATTATACACGTCTATAACGTAACATAACCTAACCTAACCCATCTAGCCCCTCGCTGGTAATATTTTACAGAATCCTGTTCGTGTCGTCCCGCACGTCTCGGTTGGGATATTATATACGTCTATAGCGTTATATATCGTAACTAAAGCAGGCTATCATCTCGGATGCAGTATTTTACAACATTCCTGGCGCATCGGCCTCTACTTCTCGGTGGGAACATTATATTCGTCTATAACGTAATATAACCTAACCTAACACATCTAGCCCCTCGCTGGTAATGTTTTACAAAATCCCGTTTGTGTCGTCCTGTACGTATCGGTTGGGACATTATATACGTCTACAGCGTTATATATCCTAACCTCAGGCAGGCTAACATCTCGGTTGCAGTATTTTACAACATTTCTGACGTATCGGCCCCTACTTCTCGGTGGGAACATTATATTCGTCTATAACGTAACATAACCTAACCTAACCCATCTAGCCCCTCGCTGGTTATGTCTTACAGAATCCCGTTCGTGTCGTCCCGTGCACGTCGGTGGGAATATTATATACGTCTATAGCGTTATATATCCTAACCCAAGGCAGGCTATCATCTCGGATGTAGTATTTTACATCATTCCTGACGTATCGGCCGCGACTTCATGGTGGGAACATTATACACGTCTATAACGTAACATAACCTAACCTAACCCATTTAGCCCTTTGCTGGTAATATTTTACAGAATCCCGTTCGTGTCGTCCCGTGTGTCTCGGTTGGGATATTATATACGTCTATAGCGTTATATATCCTAACCTAAGGCAGGCTAACATCTCGGATATAGTATTTTACAACATTCCTGGCGTATCGGCCCCTACTTCACGGTGGGAATATTATACACTTCTATAACGTAACATAACCTAACCTAACCCATCTAGCCCCTCGCTGGTAATATTTTACAGAATCCCGTTCGTGTCGTCCCGTCCGTCTCGGTTGGGATATTATATACGTCTATAGCGTTATATATCCTAACCTAAGGCAGGCTAACATCTCGGATATTGTATTTTACAACATTCCTGGCGCATCGGCCCCTACTTCTCGGTGGGAACATTATATTCATCTATAACGTAATATAACGTAACCTAACACATCTAGCCCCTCGCTGGTAATGTTTTACAGAATCCCGTACATCTCGGTTGGGATATTATATACGTCTATAGCGTTATATATCCTAACCTAAGGCAGGCTATCATCCCGGATGTAGTATTTTACAGCATTCCTGGCGTATCGGCCCCTACTTCACGGTGGGAACATTATACACGTCTATAACGTAACATAACCTCACCTAACCCATCTAGCCCCTCGCTGGTATAATTTTACAGAATCCCGTTCGTGTCGTCCCGTACGTCTCGGTTGGGATATTATATACGTCTATAGCATTATATATCCTGACCTAAGGCAGGCTAACATCTCGGTTGCAGTATTTTACAACATTCCTGGCGTATCGGCCCATACATCTCGTTGGGAACATTATATACGTCTATAACGTAACATAACCTAACCTAACCCATTTAGCCCCTCGCTGGTAATATTTTACAGAATCCCGTTAGTGTCGTCCCGTACGTCTCGGTTGGGATATTATATACGTCTATAGCGTTATATATCCTAACCTATGGCAGGCTAACATCTCGGATATAGTATTTTACAACATTCCTGGCGCATCGGCCACTACTTCTCGGTGGGAACATTATATTCGTCTATAACGTAATATAACCTAACACATCTAGCCCCTCGCTGGTAATGTTTTACAGAATCCCGTTCGTGACGACCCGTACATCTCGGTTGGGATATTATATACGTGTATAGCGTTATATATCCTGACCTAAGGCAGGCTATCATCTCGGATGCAGTATTTTACAACATTCCTGGCGTATCGGCCCCTAATTCAGCGTGGGAACATTATACACTTCAATAACGTAACATAACCTGACCTAACCCATCTAGCCCCTCGATGGTAATATTTTACAGAATCCCGTTCGTGTCGTCCCGTACATCTCGGTTGGGATATTATATACGTCTATAGCGTTATATATCCTGACCTAAGGCAGGCTAACATCTCGGTTGCAGTATTTTACAACATTCCTGGCGTATCGGCCCATACTTCTCTGTGGGAACATTATAAACGTCTATAACGTAACATAACCTAACCTAACCCATCTAGCCCCTCGCTGGTAATATTTTACAGAATCCCGTTCGTGACGTCCCGTACGTCGCAGTTGGGACATTATATACGTCTACAGCGTTATATATCATAACCTAAGGCAGGCTAACATCTCGGATGCAGTATTTTACGCCATTCCTGGCGTATCGGCCCCTACTTCTCGGTGGGAACATTATACACGTCTATAACGTAACATAACCTAACCTAACCCATCTAGCCCCTCGCTGGTAATATGTTACAGAATCCCGTTCGTGACGTCCCGTATGTCGCGGTTGGGACATTATATACGTCTATAGCGTTATATATCCTGACCTATGGCAGGCTATCATCTCGGATGCAGTATTTTACAACATTCCTGGCATATCGGACCCTACTTCTCAGTGGGAACATTATATACGCCTATAACGTAATATAACCTAACCTAACACATCTAGCTAATCCCTGGTAATGTTTTACAAAATCCCGTTCGTGTCGCCCCGTACGTCTCGGATGGGACATTATATACGTCTGCAGCGTTATATATCATAACCTAAGGCAGGATAACATCTCGGTTGCAGTATTTTACAACATTCCTGGCGTATCGGCCCATACTTCTCTGTGGGAACACTATAAACGTCTATAACGTAACATAACCTAACCTAACCCCGTCTAGCCCCTCGCTGGTAATATTTTACAGAATCCCGTTCGTGACGTCCCGTACGTCTCGGTTGGGATATTATATACGTCTATAGCGTTATATATCCTGACCTAAGGCAGGCTAACATCTCGGTTGCAGTATTTTACAACATTCCTGGCGTATCGGCCCCTACTTCAGCGTGGGAACATTATACACTTCAATAACGTAACATAACCTGACCCAACCCATCTAGCCCCTCGATGGTAATATTTTACAGAATCCCGTTCGTGACGTCCCGTAACCCTCGGTTGGGATATTATATACGTCTATAGCATTATATATCCTAACCTAAGGCAGGCTATCATCTCGGATGTAGTATTTTACAACATTCCTGGCGTATCGGCCCCTACTTCTCGATGGGAACATTATATACGTCTATAACGTAATATAACCTAACCTAACCCATCTAGCCCCTCGCTGGTTATGTCTTACAGAATCCCGTTCGTGACGTCCCGTACGTCGCGGTTGGGACATTATGTACGTCTACAGCGTTATATATCATAACCTAAGGCAGGCTAACATCTCGGATATAGTATTTTACAACATTCCTGGCGTATCGGCCCCTACTTCACGGTGGGAATATTATACACTTCTATAACGTAACATAACCTAACCTATCCCATCTAGCCCCTCGCTGGTAATATTTTACAGAATCCCGTTCGTGTCGTCCCGTACGTCTCGGTTGGGATATTATATACGTCTATAGCGTTATATATCCTGACCTAAGGCAGGCTAACATCACGGTTGCAGTATTTTACAACATTCCTGGTGTATCGGCCCATACTTCTCGGTGGGAACATTATAAACGTCTATAACGTAACATAACCTAACCTAACACATCTAGCCCCTCGCTGGTAATGTTTTACAGAATCCCGTTCGTGTCGTCCCGTGCATCTCGGTGGGAATATTATATACGTCTATAGCGTTATATATCCTAACCGAAGGCAGGCTATCATCTCGGATGTAGTATTTTACATCATTCCTGACGTATCGGCCCCTACTTCACGGTGGGAACATTATACACGTCTATAACGTAACATAACCTAACCTAACCCATCTAGCCCCTCGCTGGTATAATTTTACAGAATCCCGTTCGTGTCGTCCCGTACGTCTCGGTTGGGATATTATATAAATCTATAGCGTTATATATCCTGACCTAAGGCAGGCTAACATCTCGGTTGCAGTATTTTACAACATTCCTGGCGTATCGGCCCATACTTCTCGGTGGGAACATTATATACGTCTATAACGTAACATAACCTAACCTAACCCATTTAGCCCCTCGATGGTAATATTTTACAGAATCCCGTTAGTGTCGTCCCGTACGTCTCGGTTGGGATATTATATACGTCTATAGCGTTATATATCCTAACCTAAGGCAGGCTAACATCTCGGATATAGTATTTTACAACATTCCTGGCGCATCGCCCACTACTTCTCGGTGGGAACATTATATTCGTCTATAACGTAATATAACCTAACACATCTAGCCCCTCGCTGGTAATGTTTTACAGATTACCGTTCGTGACGACCCGTACATCTCGGTTGGGATATTATATACGTGTATAGCGTTATATATCCTGACCTAAGGCGGGCTATCATCTCGGATGCAGTATTTTACAACATTCCTGGCGTATCGGCCCCTACTTCAGCGTGGGACTAGGTTTTACAACATTCCTGGCGTATCGGCCCATACTTCTCTGTGGGAACATTATAAACGTCTATAACGTAACATAACCTAACCTAACCCATCTAGCCCCTCGCTGGTAATATTTTACAGAATCCCGTTCGTGACGTCCCGTACGTCTCGGTTGGGATATTATATACGTCTATAGCGTTATATATCCTGACCTAAGGCAGGCTAACATCACGGTTGCAGTATTTTACAACATTCCTGGCGTATCGGCCCATACTTCTCGGTGGGAACATTATAAACGTCTATAACGTAACATAACCTAACCTAACACATCTAGACCCTCGCTGGTAATGTTTTACAGAATCCCGTTCGTGTCGTCCCGTGCATCTCGGTGGGAATATTATATACGTCTATAGCGTTATATATCCTAACCCAAGGCATGCTATCATCTCGGATGTAGTATTTTACATCATTCCTGACGTATCGGCCCCTACTTCACGGTGGGAACATTATACACGTCTATAACGTAACATAACCTAACCTAACCCATCTAGCCCCTCGCTGGTTATGTCTTACAGAATCCCGTTCGTGACGTCCCGTACGTCGCGGTTGGGACATTATGTACGTCTACAGCGTTATATATCCTAACCTATGGCAGGCTAACATCTCGGATATAGTATTGTACAACATTCCTGGCGCATCGCCCACTACTTCTCGGTGGGAACATTATATTCGTCTATAACGTAATATAACCTAACCTAACACATCTAGCTAATCCCTGGTAATGTTTTACAAAATCCCGTTCGTGTCGCCCCGTACGTCTCGGATGGGACATTATATACGTCTGCAGCGTTATATATCATAACCTAAGGCAGGATAACATCTCGGTTGCAGTATTTTACAACATTCCTGGCGTATCGGCCCATACTTCTCTGTGGGAACACTATAAACGTCTATAACGTAACATAACCTAACCTAACCCCGTCTAGCCCCTCGCTGGTAATATTTTACAGAATACCCGTTCGTGACGTCCCGTACGTCTCGGTTGGGATATTATATACGTCTATAGCGTTATATATCCTGACCTAAGGCAGGCTAACATCACGGTTGCAGTATTTTACAACATTCCTGGCGTATCGGCCCATACTTCTCGGTGGGAACATTATAAACGTCTATAACGTAACATAACCTAACCTAACACATCTAGACCCTCGCTGGTAATGTTTTACAGAATCCCGTTCGTGTCGTCCCGTGTGCCTCGGTTGGGATATTATATATGTCTATAGCGTTATATATCCTAACCTAAGGCAGGCTAACATCTCGGATATAGTATTTTACAACATTCCTGGCGTATCGGCCCCTACTTCACGGTGGGAATATTATACACTTCTATAACGTAACATAACCTAACCTAACCCATCTAGCCCCTCGCTGGTAATATTTTACAGAATCCCGTTCGTGACGTCCCGTACGTCGCGGTTGGGACATTATGTACGTCTACAGCGTTATATATCATAACCTAAGGCAGGCTAACATCTCGGATGCAGTATTTTACGCCATTCCTGGCGTATCGGCCCCTACTTCTCGGTGGGAACATTATACACGTCTATAACGTAACATAACCTAACCTAACCCATCTAGCCCCTCGCTGGTAATATTTTACAGAATCCTGTTCGTGTCGTCCCGCACGTCTCGGTTGGGATATTATATACGTCTATAGCGTTATATATCGTAACTAAAGCAGGCTATCATCTCGGATGCAGTATTTTACAACATTCCTGGCGCATCGGCCTCTACTTCTCGGTGGGAACATTATATTCGTCTATAACGTAATATAACCTAACCTAACACATCTAGCCCCTCGCTGGTAATGTTTTACAAAATCCCGTTTGTGTCGTCCTGTACGTATCGGTTGGGACATTATATACGTCTACAGCGTTATATATCCTAACCTCAGGCAGGCTAACATCTCGGTTGCAGTATTTTACAACATTTCTGACGTATCGGCCCCTACTTCTCGGTGGGAACATTATATTCGTCTATAACGTAACATAACCTAACCTAACCCATCTAGCCCCTCGCTGGTTATGTCTTACAGAATCCCGTTCGTGTCGTCCCGTGCACGTCGGTGGGAATATTGTATACGTCTATAGCGTTATATATCCTAACCCAAGGCAGGCTATCATCTCGGATGTAGTATTTTACATCATTCCTGACGTATCGGCCGCGACTTCATGGTGGGAACATTATACACGTCTATAACGTAACATAACCTAACCTAACCCATTTAGCCCTTTGCTGGTAATATTTTACAGAATCCCGTTCGTGTCGTCCCGTGTGTCTCGGTTGGGATATTATATACGTCTATAGCGTTATATATCCTAACCTAAGGCAGGCTAACATCTCGGATATAGTATTTTACAACATTCCTGGCGTATCGGCCCCTACTTCACGGTGGGAATATTATACACTTCTATAACGTAACATAACCTAACCTAACCCATCTAGCCCCTCGCTGGTAATATTTTACAGAATCCCGTTCGTGTCGTCCCGTCCGTCTCGGTTGGGATATTATATACGTCTATAGCGTTATATATCCTAACCTAAGGCAGGCTAACATCTCGGATATTGTATTTTACAACATTCCTGGCGCATCGGCCCCTACTTCTCGGTGGGAACATTATATTCATCTATAACGTAATATAACGTAACCTAACCCATCTAGCCCCTCGCTGGTTATGTCTTACAGAATCCCGTTCGTGTCGTCCCGTGCACCTCGGTGGGAATATTATATACGTTTATAGCGTTATATATCCTAACCCAAGGCAGGCTATCATCTCGGATGTAGTATTTTACATCATTCCTGACGTATCGGCCGCGACTTCACGGTGGGAACATTATACACGTCTATAACGTAACATAACCTAACCTAACCCATTTAGCCCGTTGCTGGTAATATTTTACAGAATCCCGTTCGTGTCGTCCCGTGTGTCTCGGTTGGGATATTATATACGTCTATAGCGTTATATATCCTGACCTAAGGCAGGCTAACATCTCGGTTGCAGTATTTTACAACATTCCTGGCGTATCGGCCCATACATCTCGTTGGGAACATTATATACGTCTATAACGTAACATAACCTAACCTAATCCATTTAGCCCCTCGATGGTAATATTTTACAGAATCCCGTTCGTGACGTCCCGTAACCCTCGGTTGGGATATTATATACGTCCATAGCATTATATATCCTAACCTAAGGCAGGCTATCATCTCGGATGTAGTATTTTACAACATTCCTGGCGTATCGGCCCCTACTTCTCGATGGGCACATTATATACGTCTATAACGTAATATAACCTAACCTAACACATCTAGCCCCTCGCTGGTAATATTTTACAGAATCCCGTTCGTGTCGTCCCGTAAGTCTCGGTTGGGATATTATATACGTCTATAGCATTATATATCCTGACCTAAGGCAGGCTAACATCTCGGTTGCAGTATTTTACAACATTCCTGGCGTATCGGCCCCTACTTCACGGTGGGAATATTATACACTTCTATAACGTAACATAACCTAACCTAACCCATCTAGCCCCTCGCTGGTAATATTTTACAGAATCCCGTTCGTGACGTCCCGTACGTCGCGGTTGGGACATTATGTACGTCTACAGCGTTATATATCATAACCTAAGGCAGGCTAACATCTCGGATGCAGTATTTTACGCCATTCCTGGCGTATCGGCCCCTACTTCTCGGTGGGAACATTATACACGTCTATAACGTAACATAACCTAACCTAACCCATCTAGCCCCTCGCTGGTAATATTTTACAGAATCCTGTTCGTGTCGTCCCGCACGTCTCGGTTGGGATATTATATACGTCTATAGCGTTATATATCGTAACTAAAGCAGGCTATCATCTCGGATGCAGTATTTTACAACATTCCTGGCGCATCGGCCTCTACTTCTCGGTGGGAACATTATATTCGTCTATAACGTAATATAACCTAACCTAACACATCTAGCCCCTCGCTGGTAATGTTTTACAAAATCCCGTTTGTGTCGTCCTGTACGTATCGGTTGGGACATTATATACGTCTACAGCGTTATATATCCTAACCTCAGGCAGGCTAACATCTCGGTTGCAGTATTTTACAACATTTCTGACGTATCGGCCCCTACTTCTCGGTGGGAACATTATATTCGTCTATAACGTAACATAACCTAACCTAACCCATCTAGCCCCTCGCTGGTTATGTCTTACAGAATCCCGTTCGTGTCGTCCCGTGCACGTCGGTGGGAATATTATATACGTCTATAGCGTTATATATCCTAACCCAAGGCAGGCTATCATCTCGGATGTAGTATTTTACATCATTCCTGACGTATCGGCCGCGACTTCATGGTGGGAACATTATACACGTCTATAACGTAACATAACCTAACCTAACCCATTTAGCCCTTTGCTGGTAATATTTTACAGAATCCCGTTCGTGTCGTCCCGTGTGTCTCGGTTGGGATATTATATACGTCTATAGCGTTATATATCCTAACCTAAGGCAGGCTAACATCTCGGATATAGTATTTTACAACATTCCTGGCGTATCGGCCCCTACTTCACGGTGGGAATATTATACACTTCTATAACGTAACATAACCTAACCTAACCCATCTAGCCCCTCGCTGGTAATATTTTACAGAATCCCGTTCGTGTCGTCCCGTCCGTCTCGGTTGGGATATTATATACGTCTATAGCGTTATATATCCTAACCTAAGGCAGGCTAACATCTCGGATATTGTATTTTACAACATTCCTGGCGCATCGGCCCCTACTTCTCGGTGGGAACATTATATTCATCTATAACGTAATATAACGTAACCTAACACATCTAGCCCCTCGCTGGTAATGTTTTACAGAATCCCGTACATCTCGGTTGGGATATTATATACGTCTATAGCGTTATATATCCTAACCTAAGGCAGGCTATCATCCCGGATGTAGTATTTTACAGCATTCCTGGCGTATCGGCCCCTACTTCACGGTGGGAACATTATACACGTCTATAACGTAACATAACCTAACCTAACCCATCTAGCCCCTCGCTGGTATAATTTTACAGAATCCCGTTCGTGTCGTCCCGTACGTCTCGGTTGGGATATTATATACGTCTATAGCATTATATATCCTGACCTAAGGCAGGCTAACATCTCGGTTGCAGTATTTTACAACATTCCTGGCGTATCGGCCCATACATCTCGTTGGGAACATTATATACGTCTATAACGTAACATAACCTAACCTAACCCATTTAGCCCCTCGCTGGTAATATTTTACAGAATCCCGTTAGTGTCGTCCCGTACGTCTCGGTTGGGATATTATATACGTCTATAGCGTTATATATCCTAACCTATGGCAGGCTAACATCTCGGATATAGTATTTTACAACATTCCTGGCGCATCGGCCACTACTTCTCGGTGGGAACATTATATTCGTCTATAACGTAATATAACCTAACACATCTAGCCCCTCGCTGGTAATGTTTTACAGAATCCCGTTCGTGACGACCCGTACATCTCGGTTGGGATATTATATACGTGTATAGCGTTATATATCCTGACCTAAGGCAGGCTATCATCTCGGATGCAGTATTTTACAACATTCCTGGCGTATCGGCCCCTAATTCAGCGTGGGAACATTATACACTTCAATAACGTAACATAACCTGACCTAACCCATCTAGCCCCTCGATGGTAATATTTTACAGAATCCCGTTCGTGTCGTCCCGTACATCTCGGTTGGGATATTATATACGTCTATAGCGTTATATATCCTGACCTAAGGCAGGCTAACATCTCGGTTGCAGTATTTTACAACATTCCTGGCGTATCGGCCCATACTTCTCTGTGGGAACATTATAAACGTCTATAACGTAACATAACCTAACGTAACCCATCTAGCCCCTCGCTGGTAATATTTTACAGAATCCCGTTCGTGACGTCCCGTACGTCGCAGTTGGGACATTATATACGTCTACAGCGTTATATATCATAACCTAAGGCAGGCTAACATCTCGGATGCAGTATTTTACGCCATTCCTGGCGTATCGGCCCCTACTTCTCGGTGGGAACATTATACACGTCTATAACGTAACATAACCTAACCTAACCCATCTAGCCCCTCGCTGGTAATATGTTACAGAATCCCGTTCGTGACGTCCCGTATGTCGCGGTTGGGACATTATATACGTCTATAGCGTTATATATCCTGACCTATGGCAGGCTATCATCTCGGATGCAGTATTTTACAACATTCCTGGCATATCGGACCCTACTTCTCAGTGGGAACATTATATACGCCTATAACGTAATATAACCTAACCTAACACATCTAGCTAATCCCTGGTAATGTTTTACAAAATCCCGTTCGTGTCGCCCCGTACGTCTCGGATGGGACATTATATACGTCTGCAGCGTTATATATCATAACCTAAGGCAGGATAACATCTCGGTTGCAGTATTTTACAACATTCCTGGCGTATCGGCCCATACTTCTCTGTGGGAACACTATAAACGTCTATAACGTAACATAACCTAACCTAACCCCGTCTAGCCCCTCGCTGGTAATATTTTACAGAATCCCGTTCGTGACGTCCCGTACGTCTCGGTTGGGATATTATATACGTCTATAGCGTTATATATCCTGACCTAAGGCAGGCTAACATCTCGGTTGCAGTATTTTACAACATTCCTGGCGTATCGGCCCCTACTTCAGCGTGGGAACATTATACACTTCAATAACGTAACATAACCTGACCCAACCCATCTAGCCCCTCGATGGTAATATTTTACAGAATCCCGTTCGTGACGTCCCGTAACCCTCGGTTGGGATATTATATACGTCTATAGCATTATATATCCTAACCTAAGGCAGGCTATCATCTCGGATGTAGTATTTTACAACATTCCTGGCGTATCGGCCCCTACTTCTCGATGGGAACATTATATACGTCTATAACGTAATATAACCTAACCTAACCCATCTAGCCCCTCGCTGGTTATGTCTTACAGAATCCCGTTCGTGACGTCCCGTACGTCGCGGTTGGGACATTATGTACGTCTACAGCGTTATATATCATAACCTAAGGCAGGCTAACATCTCGGATATAGTACTTTACAACATTCCTGGCGTATCGGCCCCTACTTCACGGTGGGAATATTATACACTTCTATAACGTAACATAACCTAACCTATCCCATCTAGCCCCTCGCTGGTAATATTTTACAGAATCCCGTTCGTGTCGTCCCGTACGTCTCGGTTGGGATATTATATACGTCTATAGCGTTATATATCCTGACCTAAGGCAGGCTAACATCACGGTTGCAGTATTTTACAACATTCCTGGCGTATCGGCCCATACTTCTCGGTGGGAACATTATAAACGTCTATAACGTAACATAACCTAACCTAACACATCTAGCCCCTCGCTGGTAATGTTTTACAGAATCCCGTTCGTGTCGTCCCGTGCATCTCGGTGGGAATATTATATACGTCTATAGCGTTATATATCCTAACCGAAGGCAGGCTATCATCTCGGATGTAGTATTTTACATCATTCCTGACGTATCGGCCCCTACTTCACGGTGGGAACATTATACACGTCTATAACGTAACATAACCTAACCTAACCCATCTAGCCCCTCGCTGGTATAATTTTACAGAATCCCGTTCGTGTCGTCCCGTACGTCTCGGTTGGGATATTATATAAATCTATAGCGTTATATATCCTGACCTAAGGCAGGCTAACATCTCGGTTGCAGTATTTTACAACATTCCTGGCGTATCGGCCCATACTTCTCGGTGGGAACATTATATACGTCTATAACGTAACATAACCTAACCTAACCCATTTAGCCCCTCGATGGTAATATTTTACAGAATCCCGTTAGTGTCGTCCCGTACGTCTCGGTTGGGATATTATATACGTCTATAGCGTTATATATCCTAACCTAAGGCAGGCTAACATCTCGGATATAGTATTTTACAACATTCCTGGCGCATCGCCCACTACTTCTCGGTGGGAACATTATATTCGTCTATAACGTAATATAACCTAACACATCTAGCCCCTCGCTGGTAATGTTTTACAGATTACCGTTCGTGACGACCCGTACATCTCGGTTGGGATATTATATACGTGTATAGCGTTATATATCCTGACCTAAGGCGGGCTATCATCTCGGATGCAGTATTTTACAACATTCCTGGCGTATCGGCCCCTACTTCAGCGTGGGACTAGGTTTTACAACATTCCTGGCGTATCGGCCCATACTTCTCTGTGGGAACATTATAAACGTCTATAACGTAACATAACCTAACCTAACCCATCTAGCCCCTCGCTGGTAATATTTTACAGAATCCCGTTCGTGACGTCCCGTACGTCTCGGTTGGGATATTATATACGTCTATAGCGTTATATATCCTGACCTAAGGCAGGCTAACATCACGGTTGCAGTATTTTACAACATTCCTGGCGTATCGGCCCATACTTCTCGGTGGGAACATTATAAACGTCTATAACGTAACATAACCTAACCTAACACATCTAGACCCTCGCTGGTAATGTTTTACAGAATCCCGTTCGTGTCGTCCCGTGCATCTCGGTGGGAATATTATATACGTCTATAGCGTTATATATCCTAACCCAAGGCATGCTATCATCTCGGATGTAGTATTTTACATCATTCCTGACGTATCGGCCCCTACTTCACGGTGGGAACATTATACACGTCTATAACGTAACATAACCTAACCTAACCCATCTAGCCCCTCGCTGGTTATGTCTTACAGAATCCCGTTCGTGACGTCCCGTACGTCGCGGTTGGGACATTATGTACGTCTACAGCGTTATATATCCTAACCTATGGCAGGCTAACATCTCGGATATAGTATTGTACAACATTCCTGGCGCATCGCCCACTACTTCTCGGTGGGAACATTATATTCGTCTATAACGTAATATAACCTAACACATCTAGCCCCTCGCTGGTAATGTTTTACAGAATCCCGTTCGTGACGACCCGTACATCTCGGTTGGGATATTATATACGTGTATAGCGTTATATATCCTGACCTAAGGCAGGCTATCATCTCGGATGCAGTATTTTACAACATTCCTGGCGTATCGGACCCTAATTCAGCGTGGGAACATTATACACTTCAATAACGTAACATAACCTGACCTAACCCATCTAGCCCCTCGATGGTAATATTTTACAGAATCCCGTTCGTGACGTCCCGTAACCCTCGGTTGGGATATTATATACGTCCATAGCATTATATATCCTAACCTAAGGCAGGCTATCATCTCGGATGTAGTATTTTACAACATTCCTGGCGTATCGGCCCCTACTTCTCGATGGGCACATTATATACGTCTATAACGTAATATAACCTAACCTAACACATCTAGCCCCTCGCTGGTAATGTTTTACAAAATCCCGTTCGTGTCGTCCCGTACATCTCGGTTGGGATATTATATACGTCTATAGCGTTATATATCCTGACCTAAGACAGGCTAACATCTCGGTTGCAGTATTTTACAACATTCCTGGCGTATCGGCCCATACTTCTCTGTGGGAACATTATAAACGTCTATAACGTAACATAACCTAACCTAACCCATCTAGCCCCTCGCTGGTAATATTTTACAGAATCCCGTTCGTGACGTCCCGTATGTCGCGGTTGGGACATTATATACGTCTATAGCGTTATATATCCTGACCTATGGCAGGCTATCATCTCGGATGCAGTATTTTACAACATTCCTGGCATATCGGACCCTACTTCTCAGTGGGAACATTATATACGCCTATAACGTAATATAACCTAACCTCACACATCTAGCCCCTCGCTGGTAATGTTTTACAAAATCCCGTTTGTGTCGTCCCGTACGTATCGGTTGGGACATTATATACGTCTACAGCGTTATATATCCTAACCTCAGGCAGGCTAACATCTCGGTTGCAGTATTTTACAACATTTCTGACGTATCGGCCCCTACTTCTCGGGGGGAACATTATATTCGTCTATAACGTAACATAACCTAACCTAACCCATCTAGCCCCTCGCTGGTTATGTCTTACAGAATCCCGTTCGTGTCGTCCCGTGCACCTCGGTGGGAATATTATATACGTCTATAGCGTTATATATCCTAACCCAAGGCAGGCTAACATCTCGGATATAGTATTTTACAACATTCCTGGCGTATCGGCGCCTACTTCACGGTGGGAATATTATACACTTCTATAACGTAACATAACCTAACCTAACCCATCTAGCCCCTCGCTGGTAATATTTTACAGAATCCCGTTCGTGTCGTCCCGTCCGTCTCGGTTGGGATATTATATACGTCTATAGCGTTATATATCCTAACCTAAGGCAGGCTAACATCTCGGATATTGTATTTTACAACATTCCTGGCGCATCGGCCCCTACTTCTCGGTGGGAACATTATATTCATCTATAACGTAATATAACGTAACCTAACACATCTAGCCCCTCGCTGGTAATGTTTTACAGAATCCCGTACATCTCGGTTGGGATATTATATACGTCTATAGCGTTATATATCCTAACTTAAGGCAGGCTATCATCCCGGATGTAGTATTTTACAGCATTCCTGGCGTATCGGCCCCTACTTCTCGATGGGAACATTATATAGGTCTATAACGTTATATAACCTAACCTAACATATCTAGCCCCTGGCTGGTAATGTTTTGCAAAATCCCTTTCGTGTCGTCCCATACGTCTCGGTTGGGTCATTATATACGTCTACAGCGTTATATATCCTAACCTAAGGCAGGCTAACATCACGGTTGCAGTATTCTACAACATTCCTGGCGTATCCGCCCCTACTTCTCGGTGGGAAAATTATACACGTCTATAACGTAACATAACCTAACCTAACGCATCTAGCCCCTCGCTGGAAATATTTTACAGAATCCCGTTCGTGTCGTCCCGGACATCTCGGTTGGGACATTATATACGTCTACAGCGTTATATATCCTAACCTAAGGCAGGCTAACATCTCGGATGTAGTATTTTACAACATTCCTGGCGCATCGGCCTCTACTTCTCGGTGGGCACATTATATTCATCTATAACGTAATATAACCTAACCTAACACATCTAGACCCTCGCTGGTAATGTTTTACAAAATCCCGTTCGTGTCGTCCCGTACGTCTCGGTTGGGACATTGTATACGTCTACAGCGTTATATATCCTAACCTAAGGCAGGCTAACATCTCGGTTGCAGTATTTTACAACATTCCTGGCGTATCCGACCCTACTTCTCGGTGGGAAAATTATACACGTCTATAACGTAACATGACAAACCTAACGCATCTAGCCCCTCGCTGGAAATATTTTACAGAATCCCGTTCGTGTCGTCCCGTACGTCTCGGTTGCGACATTATATACGTCTACAGCGTTATATGTCCTGACCTAAGGCAGGCTAACATCTCGGTTGCAGTATTTTACAACATTCCTGGCGTATCGGCCCATACATCTCGTTGGGAACATTATATACGTCTATAACGTAACATAACCTAACCTAACCCATTTAGCCCCTCGCTGGTAATATTTTACAGAATCCCGTTAGTGTCGTCCCGTACGTCTCGGTTGGGATATTATATACGTCTATAGCGTTATATATCCTAACCTATGGCAGGCTAACATCTCGGATATAGTATTTTACAACATTCCTGGCGCATCGCCCACTACTTCTCGGTGGGAACATTATATTCGTCTATAACGTAATATTACCTAACACATCTAGCCCCTCGCTGGTAATGTTTTACAAAATCCCGTTCGTGTCGTCCCGTACATCTCGGTTGGGATATTATATACGTCTATAGCGTTATATATCCTAACCTCAGGCAGGCTAACATCTCGGTTGCAGTATTTTACAACATTTCTGACGTATCGGCCCCTACTTCTCGGTGGGAACATTATATTCGTCTATAACGTAACATAACCTAACCTAACCCATCTAGCCCCTCGCTGGTTATGTCTTACAGAATCCCGTTCGTGTCGTCCCGTGCACCTCGGTGGGAATATTATATACGTCTATAGCGTTATATATCCTAACCCAAGGCAGGCTATCATCTCGGATGTAGTATTTTACATCATTCCTGACGTATCGGCCGCTACTTCACGGTGGGAACATTATACACGTCTATAACGTAACATAACCTAATCTAACCCATTTAGCCCGTTGCTGGTAATATTTTACAGAATCCCGTTCGTGTCGTCCCGTGTGTCTCGGTTGGGATATTATATACGTCTATAGCGTTATATATCCTAACCTAAGGCAGGCTAACACCTCGGATATAGTATTTTACAACATTCCTGGCGTATCGGCCCCTACTTCACGGTGGGAATATTATACACTTCTATAACGTAACATAACCTAACCTAACCCATCTAGCCCCTCGCTGGTAATATTTTACAGAATCCCGTTCGTGTCGTCCCGTACGTCTCGGTTGGGATATTATGTACGTCTATAGCGTTATATATCCTGACCTAAGGCAGGCTAACATCTCGGTTACAGTATTTTACAACATTCCTGGCGTATCGGCCCATACTTCTCGGTGGGAACATTATATACGTCTATAACGTAACATAACCTAACCTAACCCATCTAGCCCCTCGCTGGTAATGTTTTACAGAATCCCGTTCGTGTCGTCCCGTGCATCTCGGTGGGAATATTATATACGTCTATAGCGTTATATATCATAACCTAAGGCAGGCTAACATCTCGGATGCAGTATTTTACGCCATTCCTGGCGTATCGGCCCCTACTTCTCGGTGGGAACATTATACACGTCTATAACGTAACATAACCTAACCTAACCCCTCTAGCCCCTCGCTGGTAATATTTTACAGAATCCCGTTCGTGTCGTCCCGTGCATCTCGGTGGGAATATTATATACGTCTATAGCGTTATATATCATAACCTAAGGCAGGCTAACATCTCGGATGCAGTATTTTACGCCATTCCTGGCGTATCGGCCCCTACTTCTCGGTGGGAACATTATACACGTCTATAACGTAACATAACCTAACCTAACCCCTCTAGCCCCTCGCTGGTAATATTTTACAGAATCCCGTTCGTGTCGTCCCGTGCATCTCGGTGGGAATATTATATACGTCTATAGCGTTATATATCATAACCTAAGGCAGGCTAACATCTCGGATGCAGTATTTTACGCCATTCCTGGCGTATCGGCCCCTACTTCTCGGTGGGAACATTATACACGTCTATAACGTAACATAACCTAACCTAACCCATCTAGCCCCTCGCTGGTAATATTTTACAGAATCCCGTTCGTGACGTCCCGTATGTCGCGGTTGGGACATTATATACGTCTATAGCGTTATATATCCTGACCTATGGCAGGCTATCATCTCGGATGCAGTATTTTACGCCATTCCTGGCGTATCGGCCCCTACTTCTCGGTGGGAACATTATACACGTCTATAACGTAACATAACCTAACCTAACCCATCTAGCCCCTCGCTGGTAATATTTTACAGAATCCCGTTCGTGACGTCCCGTATGTCGCGGTTGGGACATTATATACGTCTATAGCGTTATATATCCTGACCTATGGCAGGCTATCATCTCGGATGCAGTATTTTACAACATTCCTGGCATATCGGACCCTACTTCTCAGTGGGAACATTATATACGCCTATAACGTAATATAACCTAACCTAACACATCTAGCCCCTCGCTGGTAATGTTTTACAAAATCCCGTTTGTGTCGTCCCGTACGTATCGGTTGGGACATTATATACGTCTACAGCGTTATATATCCTAACCTCAGGCAGGCTAACATCTCGGTTGCAGTATTTTACAACATTTCTGACGTATCGGCCCCTACTTCTCGGTGGGAACATTATATTCGTCTATAACGTAACATAACCTAACCTAACCCATCTAGCCCCTCGCTGGTTATGTCTTACAGAATCCCGTTTGTGTCGTCCCGTGCACCTCGGTGGGAATATTATATACGTCTATAGCGTTATATATCCTAACCCAAGGCAGGCTATCATCTCGGATGTAGTATTTTACATCATTCCTGACGTATCGGCCGCTACTTCACGGTGGGAACATTATACACGTCTATAACGTAACATAACCTAACCTAACCCATTTAGCCCGTTGCTGGTAATATTTTACAGAATCCCGTTCGTGTCGTCCCGTGTGTCTCGGTTGGGATATTATATACGTCTATAGCGTTATATATCCTAACCTAAGGCAGGCTAACACCTCGGATATAGTATTTTACAACATTCCTGGCGTATCGGCCCCTACTTCACGGTGGGAATATTATACACTTCTATAACGTAACATAACCTAACCTAACCCATCTAGCCCCTCGCTGGTAATATTTTACAGAATCCCGTTCGTGTCGTCCCGTACGTCTCGGTTGGGATATTATATACGTCTATAGCGTTATATATCCTAACCTCAGGCAGGCTAACATCTCGGTTGCAGTATTTTACAACAATTCTGACGTATCGGCCCCTACTTCTCGGTGGGAACATTATATTCGTCTATAACGTAACATAACCTAACCTAACCCATCTAGCCCCTCGCTGGTTATGTTTTACAGAATCCCGTTCGTGTCGTCCCGTGCATCTCGGTGGGAATATTATATACGTCTATAGCGTTATATATCCTAACCCAAGGCAGGCTATCATCTCGGATGTAGTATTTTACAACATTCCTGGCGTTTCGGCCCATACTTCTCGGTGGGAACATTATATACGTCTATAACGTAACATAACCTAACCTAACCCATTTAGCCCCTCGCTGGTAATATTTTACAGAATCCCGTTAGTGTCGTCCCGTACGTCGCGGTTGGGATATTATATACGTCTATAGCGTTATATATCCTAACCTAAGGCAGGCTAACATCTCGGATATAGTGTTTTACAACATTCCTGGCGCATCGCCCACTACTTCTCGGTGGGTACATTATATTCGTCTATAACGTAACATAACCTAACACATCTAGCCCCTCGCTGGTAATGTTTTACAGAATCCCGTTCGTGACGACCCGTACATCTCGGTTGGGATATTATATACGTGTATAGCGTTATATATCCTGACCTAAGGCAGGCTATCATCTCGGATGCAGTATTTTACAACATTCCTGGCGTATCGGCCCCTACTTCAGCGTGGGAACATTATACACTTCAATAACGTAACATAACCTGACCTAACCCATCTAGCCCCTCGATGGTAATATTTTACAGAATCCCGTTCGTGACGTCCCGTAACCCTCGGTTGGGATATTATATACGTCTATAGCATTATATATCCTAACCTAAGGCAGGCTATCATCTCGGATGTAGTATTTTACAACATTCCTGGCGTATCGGCCCCTACTTCTCGGTGGGAACATTATAAACGTCTATAACGTAACATAACCTAACCTAATCCATCTAGCCCCTCGCTGGTAATGTTTTACAGAATCCCGTTCGTGTCGTCCCGTACGTCTCGGTTATGATATTATATACGTCTATAGCGTTATATATCCTAACCTAAGGCAGGCTAACATGTCGGTTGCAGTCTTTTACAACATTCCTGGCGTATCGGCCCATACTTCTCGGTGGGAACATTATATACGTCTATAACGTAACATAACCTAACCTAACCCATTTAGCCCGTTGCTGGTAATATTTTACAGAATCCCGTTCGTGTCGTCCCGTGTGTCTCGGTTGGGATATTATATACGTCTATAGCGTTATATATCCTAACCTAAGGCAGGCTAACATCACGGTTGCAGTATTTTACAACATTCCTGGCGTATCGGCCCATACTTCTCGGTGGGAACATTATAAACGTCTATAACGTAACATAACCTAACCTAACCCATCTAGCCCCTCGCTGGTAATGTTTTACAGAATCCCGTTCGTGTCGTCCCGTACGTCTCGGTTGGGATATTATATACGTCTATAGCGTTATATATCCTAACCAAAGGCAGGCTAACATCTCGGATATTGTATTTTACAACATTCCTGGCGCATCGGCCTCTACTTCTCGGTGGGAACATTGTATTCATCTATAACGTAATATAACGTAACCTAACACATCTAGCCCCTCGCTGGTAATGTTTTACAGAATCCCGTTCGTGATATTCCGTACATCTCGGTTGGGATATTATATACGTCTATAGCGTTATATATCCTAACCTAAGGCAGGCTATCATCCCGGATGTAGTATTTTACAACATTCCTGGCGTATCGGCCCCTACTTCACGGTGGGAACATTATACACGTCTATAACGTAACATAACCTGACCTAACCCATCTAGCCCCTCGATAGTAATATTTTACAGAATCACGTTCGTGACGTCCCGTACCCCTTGGTTGGGATATTATATACGTCTATAGCGTTATATATCCTAACCTAAGGCAGGCTAACATCTCGGATGTAGTATTTTACAACATTCCTGGCGCATCGGCCTCTACTTCTCGGTGGGAACATTATATTCATCTATAACGTAATATAACCTAACCTAACACATCTAGCCCCTCGCTGGTAATGTTTTACAAAATCCCGTTCGTGTCGTCCCGTACGTCTCGGTTGGGACATTATATACGTCTACAGCGTTATATATCCTAACCTAAGGCAGGCTAACATCTCGGTTGCAGTATTTTACAACATTCCTGGCGTATCCGACCCTACTTCTCGGTGGGAAAATTATACACGTCTATAACGTAACATAACGTAACCTAACGCATCTAGCCCCTCGCTGGAAATATTTTACAGAATCCCGTTCGTGTCGTCCCGTGCATCTCGGTGGGAATATTATATACGTCTATAGCGTTATATATCCTAACCCAAGGCAGGCTATCATCTCGGTTGCAGTATTTTACAACATTCCTGGCGTATCGGACCATACTTCTCTGTGGGAACATTATAAACGTCTATAACGTAACATAACCTAACCTAACCCATCTAGCACCTCGCTGGTAATATTTGACAGAATCCCGTTCGTGACGTCCTGTACGTCGCGGTTGGGACATTATATACGTCTACAGCGTTATATATCATAACCTAAGGCAGGCTAACATCTCGGATGCAGTATTTTACGCCATTCCTGGCGTATCGGCCCCTACTTCTCGGTGGGAACATTATACACGTCTATAACGTAACATAACCTAACCTAAGCCATCTAGCCCCTCGCTGGTAATATTTTACAGAATCCCGTTCGTGACGTCCCGTATGTCGCGGTTGGGACATTATATACGTCTATAGCGTTATATATCCTGACCTATGGCAGGCTATCATCTCGGATGCAGTATTTTACAACATTCCTGGCATATCGGACCCTACTTCTCAGTGGGAACATTATACACGTCTATAACGTAACATAACCTAACCTAACCCATTTAGCCCGTTGCTGGTAATATTTTACAGAATCCCGTTCGTGTCGTCCCGTGTGTCTCGGTTGGGATATTATATACGTCTATAGCGTTATATATCCTAACCTAAGGCAGGCTAACATCACGGTTGCAGTATTTTACAACATTCCTGGCGTATCGGCCCATACTTCTCGGTGGGAACATTATAAACGTCTATAACGTAACATAACCTAACCTAACCCATCTAGCCCCTCGCTGGTAATGTTTTACAGAATCCCGTTCGTGTCGTCCCGTACGTCTCGGTTGGGATATTATATACGTCTATAGCGTTATATATCCTAACCAAAGGCAGGCTAACATCTCGGATATAGTATTTTACAACATTCCTGGCGCATCGCCCACTACTTCTCGGTGGGAACATTATATTCGTCTATAACGTAATATAACCTAACCTAACACATGTAGCCCCTCGCTGGTAATGTTTTACAGAAGCCCGTTCGTGTTGTCCCATACGTCTCGGTTGGGGCATTATATACGTCTACAGCGTTATATATCCTAACCTAAGGCAGGCTATCATCTCGGATGTAGTATTTTACATCATTCCTGACGTATCGGCCCCTACTTCACGGTGGGAATATTATACACGTCTATAATGTAACATAACCTAACCTAACCCATTTAGCCCGTTGCTGGTAATATTTTACAGAATCCCGTTCGTGTCGTCCCGTCCGTCTCGGTTGGGTTATTATGTACGTCTATAGCGTTATATATCCTAACCTAAGGCAGGCTAACATCTCGGATATTGTATTTTACAACATTCCTGGCGCATCGGCCTCTACATCTCGGTGGGAACATTGTATTCATCTATAACGTAATATAACGTAACCTAACCCATCTAGCCCCTCGCTGGTAATGTTTTACAGAATCCCGTTCTTGTCGTCCCGTGCATCTCTGTGGGAATATTATATACGTCTATAGCGTTATATATCCTAACCCAAGGCAGGCTATCATCTCGGATGTAGTATTTTACAACATTCCTGACGTATCGGCCCCTACTTCACGGTGGGAACATTATACACGTCTATAACGTAACATAACCTAACCTAACGCATTTAGCCCCTCGCTGGTAATATTTTACAGAATCCCGTTAGTGTCGTCCCGTACGTCTCGGTTGGGATATTATATACGTCTATAGCGTTATATATCCTAACCTAAGGCAGGCTAACATCTCAGATGCAGTATTTTACAACATTCCTGGCATATCGGACCCTACTTCTCAGTGGGATCATTATATACGTCTATAACGTAATATAACCTAACCTAACACATCCAGCTAATTCCTGGTAATGTTTTACAAAATCACGTTCGTGTCGTCCCGTACGTCTCGGATGGGACATTATATACGTCTGCAGCGTTATATATCATAACCTAAGGCAGGCTAACATCTCGAATATAGTATTTTACAACATTCCTGGCGCATCGGCCTCTACTTCTCTGTGGGAACATTATATTTATCTAGAACGTAATATAACCTAACCTAACACATCTAGCCCCTCGCTGGTAATGTTTTACAGAATCCCGTTCCTGACGTCCCGTACATCTCGGTTGGGATATTATATACGTCTATAGCGTTATATATCCTAACCTAAGGCAGGCTATCATCCGGATGTAGTATTTTACAACATTCCTGGCGTATCGGCCCCTACTTCACGGTGGGAACATTATACACGTCTATAACGTAACATAACCTGACCTAACCCATCTAGCCCCTCGATGGTAATATTTTACAGAATCCCGTTCGTGACGTCCCGTACCCCTCGGTTGGGATATTGTATACGTCTATAGCATTATATATCCTAATCTAAGGCAGGCTATCATCTCGGATGTAGTATTTTGCAACATTCCTGGCGTATCGGCCCCTACTTCTCGATGGCAACATTATATAGGTCTATAACGTTATATAACCTAACCTACCATATCTAGCCCCTCGCTGGTAATGTTTTACAGAATCCCGTTCGTGTCGTCTCGTACGTCTCGGTTGGGACATTATATACGTCTACAGCGTTATATATCCTAACCTAAGGCAGGCTAACATCTCGGTTGCAGTCTTTTACAACATTCCTGGCGTATCGGCCCATACTTCTCGGTGGGAACATTATATACGTCTATAACGTAACATAACCTAACCTAACCCATCTAGCCCCTCGCTGGTAATATTTTACAGAATCCCGTTAGTGTCGTCCCGTACGTCTCGGTTGGGATATTATATACGTATATAGCGTTATATATCCTAACCTAAGGCAGGCTAACATCTCGGATATAGTATTTTACAACATTCCTGGCGCATCGCCCACTACTTCTCGGTGGGAACATTATATTCGTCTATAACGTAATATAACCTAACCTAACACATCTAACCCCTCGATGGTAATATTTTACAGAATCCCGTTCATGACGTCCCGTACATCTCGGTTGGGATATTATATACGTCTATAGCGCTATATATCCTGACCTAAGGCAGGCTATCATCTCGGATGTAGTATTTTACAACATTCCTGGCATATCGGACCCTACTTCTCAGTGGGAACATTATATACGTATACAACGTAATATAACCTAACCTAACACATCTAGCTAATCCCTGGTAATGTTTTACAAAATCTCGTTCGTGTCGACCCTTACGTCTCGGATGGGACATTATATACGTCTGCAGCGTTATATATCATAACCTAAGGCAGGCTAACATCTCGAATATAGTATTTTACGACATTCCTGGCGAATCGGCCTCTACTTCTCGGTGGGAACATTATATTCGTCTATAACGTAATATAACCTAACCTAACACATCTAGCCCCTCGCTGGAAATATTTTACAGAATCCCGTTCGTGTCGTCCCGTGCCTCTCGGTGGGAATATTATATACGTCTATAGCGTTATATATCCTAACCCAAGGCAGGCTATCATCTCGGATGTAGTATTTTACATCATTCCTGACGTATCGGCCCCTACTTCACGGTGGGAACATTACACACGTCTATAACGTAACATAATCTAACCTAACCAATTTAGCCCCTTGCTGGTAATATTTTACAGAATCCCGTTCTTGTCGTCCCATACGTCTTGGTTGGGACATTATATACGTCTACAACGTTATATATCCTAACCTAAGGCAGGCTAACATCTTGGATGCAGTATTTTACGCCATTCCTGGCGTATCGGCCCCTACTTCTCGGTGGGAACATTATACACGTCTATAACGTAACATAACCTAACCTAACCCATCTAGCCCCTCGCTGGTATAATTTTACAGAATCCCGTTCGTGTCGTCCCGTACGTCTCGGTTGGGATATTATATACGTCTATAGCGTTATATATCCTCACCTAAGGCAGGCTAACATCTCGGTTGCAGTATTTTACAACATTTCTGGCGTATCGGCCCATACTTCTCGGTGGGAACATTATATACGTCTATAACGTAACATAACCTAACCCAACCCATCTAGCCCCTCGCTGGAAATATTTTACAGAATCCCGTTCGTGTCGTCCCGTGCCTCTCGGTGGGAATATTATATACGTCTATAGCGTTATATATCCTAACCCAAGGCAGGCTATCATCTCGGATGTAGTATTTTACATCATTCCTGACGTATCGGCCCCTACTTCACGGTGGGAACATTACACACGTCTATAACGTAACATAATCTAACCTAACCAATTTAGCCCCTTGCTGGTAATATTTTACAGAATCCCGTTCTTGTCGTCCCATATGTCTTGGTTGGGACATTATATACGTCTACAACGTTATATATCCTAACCTAAGGCAGGCTAACATCTTGGATGCAGTATTTTACGCCATTCCTGGCGTATCGGCCCCTACTTCACGGTGGGAACATTATACACGTCTATAACGTAACATATCCTAACCTAACCCATCTAGCCCCTCGCTGGTATAATTTTACAGAATCCCGTTCCTGTCGTCCCGTGCATCTCGGTGGGAATATTATATACGTCTATAGCGTTATATATCCTAACCCAAGGCAGGCTATCATCTCGGATGCAGTATTTTACGCCATTCCTGGCGTATCGGCCCCTACTTCACGGTGGGAACATTATACACGTCTATAACGTAACATAACCTAACCTAACCCATCTAGCCCCTAGCTGGTATAATTTTACAGAATCCCGTTCGTGTCGTCCCGTACGTCTCGGTTGGGATATTATATACGTATATAGCGTTATATATCCTAACCTAAGGCAGGCTAACATCTCGGATATAGTATTTTACAACATTCCTGGCGCATCGCCCACTACTTCTCGGTGGGAACATTATATTCGTCTATAACGTAATATAACCTAACCTAACACATCTAGCCCCTCGATGGTAATATTTTACAGAATCCCGTTCATGACGTCCCGTACATCTCGGTTGGGATATTATATACGTCTATAGCGCTATATATCCTGACCTAAGGCAGGCTATCATCTCGGATGTAGTATTTTACAACATTCCTGGCATATCGGACCCTACTTCTCAGTGGGAACATTATATACGTATACAACGTAATATAACCTAACCTAACACATCTAGCTAATCCCTGGTAATGTTTTACAATTTCTCGTTCGTGTCGACCCTTACGTCTCGGATGGGACATTATATACGTCTGCAGCGTTATATATCATAACCTAAGGCAGGCTAACATCTCGAATATAGTATTTTACGACATTCCTGGCGAATCGGCCTCTACTTCTCGGTGGGAACATTATATTCGTCTATAACGTAATATAACCTAACCTAACACATCTAGCCCCTCGCTGGAAATAATTTACAGAATCCCGTTCGTGTCGTCCCGTGCCTCTCGGTGGGAATATTATATACGTCTATAGCGTTATATATCCTAACCCAAGGCAGGCTATCATCTCGGATGTAGTATTTTACATCATTCCTGACGTATCGGCCCCTACTTCACGGTGGGAACATTACACACGTCTATAACGTAACATAATCTAACCTAACCAATTTAGCCCCTTGCTGGTAATATTTTACAGAATCCCGTTAGTGTCGTCCCGTACGTCTCGGTTGGGATATTATATACGTCTATAGCGTTATATATCCTAACCTAAGGCAGGCTAACATCTCAGATGCAGTATTTTACAACATTCCTGGCATATCGGACCCTACTTCTCAGTGGGATCATTATATACGTCTATAACGTAATATAACCTAACCTAACACATCCAGCTAATTCCTGGTAATGTTTTACAAAATCACGTTCGTGTCGTCCCGTACGTCTCGGATGGGACATTATATACGTCTGCAGCGTTATATATCATAACCTAAGGCAGGCTAACATCTCGAATATAGTATTTTACAACATTCCTGGCGCATCGGCCTCTACTTCTCGGTGGGAACATTATATTTATCTAGAACGTAATATAACCTAACCTAACACATCTAGCCCCTCGCTGGTAATGTTTTACAGAATCCCGTTCCTGACGTCCCGTACATCTCGGTTGGGATATTATATACGTCTACAGCGTTATATATCCTAACCTAAGGCAGGCTATCATCTCGGATGTAGTATTTTACATCATTCCTGACGTATCGGCCCCTACTTCACGGTGGGAATATTATACACGTCTATAACGAAACATAACCTAACCTAACCCATTTAGCCCGTTGCTGGTAATATTTTACAGAATCCCGTTCGTGTCGTCCCGTCCGTCTCGGTTGGGATATTATGTACGTCTATAGCGTTATATATCCTAACCTAAGGCAGGCTAACATCTCGGATATTGTATTTTACAACATTCCTGGCGCATCGGCCTCTACATCTCGGTGGGAACATTGTATTCATCTATAACGTAATATAACGTAACCTAACCCATCTAGCCCCTCGCTGGTAATATTTTACAGAATCCCGTTCGTGACGTCCCGTATGTCGCGGTTGGGACATTATATACGTCTATAGCGTTATATATCCTGACCTATGGCAGGCTATCATCTCGGATGCAGTATTTTACAACATTCCTGGCATATCGGACCCTACTTCTCAGTGGGAACATTATATACGCCTATAACGTAATATAACCTAACCTAACACATCTAGCTAATCCCTGGTAATGTTTTACAAAATCCCGTTCGTGTCGCTCCGTACGTCTCGGATGGGACATTATATACGTCTGCAGCGTTATATATCATAACCTAAGGCAGGCTAACATCTCGAATATTGTATTTTACAACATTCCTGGCGCATCGGCCTCTACTTCTCGGTGGGAACATTATATTCGTCTATAACGTAATATAACCTAACCTAACACATCTAGCCCCTCGCTGGTAATGTTTTACAAAATCCCGTTTGTGTCGTCCCGTACGTCTCGGTTGGGACATTATATATGTCTACAGCGTTATATATCCTAACCTCAGGCAGGCTAACATGTCGGTTGCAGTCTTTTACAACATTCCTGGCGTATCGGCCCATACTTCTCGGTGGGAACATTATATACGTCTATAACGTAACATAACCTAACCTAACCCATTTAGCCCGTTGCTGGTAATATTTTACAGAATCCCGTTCGTGTCGTCCCGTGTGTCTCGGTTGGGATATTATATACGTCTATAGCGTTATATATCCTAACCTAAGGCAGGCTAACATCACGGTTGCAGTATTTTACAACATTCCTGGCGTATCGGCCCATACTTCTCGGTGGGAACATTATAAACGTCTATAACGTAACATAACCTAACCTAACCCATCTAGCCCCTCGCTGGTAATGTTTTACAGAATCCCGTTCGTGTCGTCCCGTACGTCTCGGTTGGGATATTATATACGTCTATAGCGTTATATATCCTAACCAAAGGCAGGCTAACATCTCGGATATTGTATTTTACAACATTCCTGGCGCATCGGCCTCTACTTCTCGGTGGGAACATTGTATTCATCTATAACGTAATATAACGTAACCTAACACATCTAGCCCCTCGCTGGTAATGTTTTACAGAATCCCGTTCGTGATATTCCGTACATCTCGGTTGGGATATTATATACGTCTATAGCGTTATATATCCTAACCTAAGGCAGGCTATCATCCCGGATGTAGTATTTTACAACATTCCTGGCGTATCGGCCCCTACTTCTCAGTGGGAACATTATACACGTCTATAACGTAACATAACCTAACCTAACCCATTTAGCCCGTTGCTGGTAATATTTTACAGAATCCCGTTCGTGTCGTCCCGTGTGTCTCGGTTGGGATATTATATACGTCTATAGCGTTATATATCCTAACCTAAGGCAGGCTAACATCACGGTTGCAGTATTTTACAACATTCCTGGCGTATCGGCCCATACTTCTCGGTGGGAACATTATAAACGTCTATAACGTAACATAACCTAACCTAACCCATCTAGCCCCTCGCTGGTAATGTTTTACAGAATCCCGTTCGTGTCGTCCCGTACGTCTCGGTTGGGATATTATGTACGTCTATAGCGTTATATATCCTAACCTAAGGCAGGCTAACATCTCGGATATTGTATTTTACAACATTCCTGGCGCATCGGCCTCTACATCTCGGTGGGAACATTGTATTCATCTATAACGTAATATAACGTAACCTAACCCATCTAGCCCCTCGCTGGTAATGTTTTACAGAATCCCGTTCTTGTCGTCCCGTGCATCTCTGTGGGAATATTATATACGTCTATAGCGTTATATATCCTAACCCAAGGCAGGCTATCATCTCGGATGTAGTATTTTACAACATTCCTGACGTATCGGCCCCTACTTCACGGTGGGAACATTATACACGTCTATAACGTAACATAACCTAACCTAACGCATTTAGCCCCTCGCTGGTAATATTTTACAGAATCCCGTTAGTGTCGTCCCGTACGTCTCGGTTGGGATATTATATACGTCTATAGCGTTATATATCCTAACCTAAGGCAGGCTAACATCTCAGATGCAGTATTTTACAACATTCCTGGCATATCGGACCCTACTTCTCAGTGGGATCATTATATACGTCTATAACGTAATATAACCTAACCTAACACATCCAGCTAATTCCTGGTAATGTTTTACAAAATCACGTTCGTGTCGTCCCGTACGTCTCGGATGGGACATTATATACGTCTGCAGCGTTATATATCATAACCTAAGGCAGGCTAACATCTCGAATATAGTATTTTACAACATTCCTGGCGCATCGGCCTCTACTTCTCGGTGGGAACATTATATTTATCTAGAACGTAATATAACCTAACCTAACACATCTAGCCCCTCGCTGGTAATGTTTTACAGAATCCCGTTCCTGACGTCCCGTACATCTCGGTTGGGATATTATATACGTCTATAACGTTATATATCCTAACCTAAGGCAGGCTATCATCCGGATGTAGTATTTTACAACATTCCTGGCGTATCGGCCCCTACTTCACGGTGGGAACATTATACACGTCTATAACGTAACATAACCTGACCTAACCCATCTAGCCCCTCGATGGTAATATTTTACAGAATCCCGTTCGTGACGTCCCGTACCCCTCGGTTGGGATATTGTATACGTCTATAGCATTATATATCCTAATCTAAGGCAGGCTATCATCTCGGATGTAGTATTTTGCAACATTCCTGGCGTATCGGCCCCTACTTCTCGATGGCAACATTATATAGGTCTATAACGTTATATAACCTAACCTACCATATCTAGCCCCTCGCTGGTAATGTTTTACAGAATCCCGTTCGTGTCGTCTCGTACGTCTCGGTTGGGACATTATATACGTCTACAGCGTTATATATCCTAACCTAAGGCAGGCTAACATCTCGGTTGCAGTCTTTTACAACATTCCTGGCGTATCGGCCCATACTTCTCGGTGGGAACATTATATACGTCTATAACGTAACATAACCTAACCTAACCCATCTAGCCCCTCGCTGGTAATATTTTACAGAATCCCGTTAGTGTCGTCCTGTACGTCTCGGTTGGGATATTATATACGTATATAGCGTTATATATCCTAACCTAAGGCAGGCTAACATCTCGGATATAGTATTTTACAACATTCCTGGCGCATCGCCCACTACTTCTCGGTGGGAACATTATATTCGTCTATAACGTAATATAACCTAACCTAACACATCTAGCCCCTCGATGGTAATATTTTACAGAATCCCGTTCATGACGTCCCGTACATCTCGGTTGGGATATTATATACGTCTATAGCGCTATATATCCTGACCTAAGGCAGGCTATCATCTCGGATGTAGTATTTTACAACATTCCTGGCATATCGGACCCTACTTCTCAGTGGGAACATTATATACGTATACAACGTAATATAACCTAACCTAACACATCTAGCTAATCCCTGGTAATGTTTTACAAAATCTCGTTCGTGTCGACCCTTACGTCTCGGATGGGACATTATATACGTCTGCAGCGTTATATATCATAACCTAAGGCAGGCTAACATCTCGAATATAGTATTTTACGACATTCCTGGCGAATCGGCCTCTACTTCTCGGTGGGAACATTATATTCGTCTATAACGTAATATAACCTAACCTAACACATCTAGCCCCTCGCTGGAAATATTTTACAGAATCCCGTTCGTGTCGTCCCGTGCCTCTCGTTGGGTATATTATATACGTCTATAGCGTTATATATCCTAACCCAAGGCAGGCTATCATCTCGGATGTAGTATTTTACATCATTCCTGACGTATCGGCCCCTACTTCACGGTGGGAACATTACACTCGTCTATAACGTAACATAATCTAACCTAACCAATTTAGCCCCTTGCTGGTAATATTTTACAGAATCCCGTTAGTGTCGTCCCGTACGTCTCGGTTGGGATATTATATACGTCTATAGCGTTATATATCCTAACCTAAGGCAGGCTAACATCTCAGATGCAGTATTTTACAACATTCCTGGCATATCGGACCCTACTTCTCAGTGGGATCATTATATACGTCTATAACGTAATATAACCTAACCTAACACATCCAGCTAATTCCTGGTAATGTTTTACAAAATCACGTTCGTGTCGTCCCGTACGTCTCGGATGGGACATTATATACGTCTGCAGCGTTATATATCATAACCTAAGGCAGGCTAACATCTCGAATATAGTATTTTACAACATTCCTGGCGCATCGGCCTCTACTTCTCGGTGGGAACATTATATTTATCTAGAACGTAATATAACCTAACCTAACACATCTAGCCCCTCGCTGGTAATGTTTTACAGAATCCCGTTCCTGACGTCCCGTACATCTCGGTTGGGATATTATATACGTCTATAGCGTTATATATCCTAACCTAAGGCAGGCTATCATCCGGATGTAGTATTTTACAACATTCCTGGCGTATCGGCCCCTACTTCACGGTGGGAACATTATACACGTCTATAACGTAACATAACCTGACCTAACCCATCTAGCCCCTCGATGGTAATATTTTACAGAATCCCGTTCGTGACGTCCCGTACCCCTCGGTTGGGATATTGTATACGTCTATAGCATTATATATCCTAATCTAAGGCAGGCTATCATCTCGGATGTAGTATTTTGCAACATTCCTAGCGTATCGGCCCCTACTTCTCGATGGCAACATTATATAGGTCTATAACGTTATATAACCTAACCTACCATATCTAGCCCCTCGCTGGTAATGTTTTACAGAATCCCGTTCGTGTCGTCCCGTACGTCTCGGTTGGGACATTATATACGTCTACAGCGTTATATATCCTAACCTAAGGCAGGCTAACATCTCGGTTGCAGTCTTTTACAACATTCCTGGCGTATCGGCCCATACTTCTCGGTGGGAACATTATATACGTCTATAACGTAACATAACCTAACCTAACCCATCTAGCCCCTCGCTGGTAATATTTTACAGAATCCCGTTAGTGTCGTCCCGTACGTCTCGGTTGGGATATTATATACGTATATAGCGTTATATATCCTAACCTAAGGCAGGCTAACATCTCGGATATAGTATTTTACAACATTCCTGGCGCATCGCCCACTACTTCTCGGTGGGAACATTATATTCGTCTATAACGTAATATAACCTAACCTAACACATCTAGCCCCTCGATGGTAATATTTTACAGAATCCCGTTCATGACGTCCCGTACATCTCGGTTGGGATATTATATACGTCTATAGCGCTATATATCCTGACCTAAGGCAGGCTATCATCTCGGATGTAGTATTTTACAACATTCCTGGCATATCGGACCCTACTTCTCAGTGGGAACATTATATACGTATACAACGTAATATAACCTAACCTAACACATCTAGCTAATCCCTGGTAATGTTTTACAAAATCTCGTTCGTGTCGACCCTTACGTCTCGGATGGGACATTATATACGTCTGCAGCGTTATATATCATAACCTAAGGCAGGCTAACATCTCGAATATAGTATTTTACGACATTCCTGGCGAATCGGCCTCTACTTCTCGGTGGGAACATTATATTCGTCTATAACGTAATATAACCTAACCTAACACATCTAGCCCCTCGCTGGAAATATTTTACAGAATCCCGTTCGTGTCGTCCCGTGCCTCTCGTTGGGTATATTATATACGTCTATAGCGTTATATATCCTAACCCAAGGCAGGCTATCATCTCGGATGTAGTATTTTACATCATTCCTGACGTATCGGCCCCTACTTCACGGTGGGAACATTACACTCGTCTATAACGTAACATAATCTAACCTAACCAATTTAGCCCCTTGCTGGTAATATTTTACAGAATCCCGTTAGTGTCGTCCCGTACGTCTCGGTTGGGATATTATATACGTCTATAGCGTTATATATCCTAACCTAAGGCAGGCTAACATCTCAGATGCAGTATTTTACAACATTCCTGGCATATCGGACCCTACTTCTCAGTGGGATCATTATATACGTCTATAACGTAATATAACCTAACCTAACACATCCAGCTAATTCCTGGTAATGTTTTACAAAATCACGTTCGTGTCGTCCCGTACGTCTCGGATGGGACATTATATACGTCTGCAGCGTTATATATCATAACCTAAGGCAGGCTAACATCTCGAATATAGTATTTTACAACATTCCTGGCGCATCGGCCTCTACTTCTCGGTGGGAACATTATATTTATCTAGAACGTAATATAACCTAACCTAACACATCTAGCCCCTCGCTGGTAATGTTTTACAGAATCCCGTTCCTGACGTCCCGTACATCTCGGTTGGGATATTATATACGTCTATAGCGTTATATATCCTAACCTAAGGCAGGCTATCATCCGGATGTAGTATTTTACAACATTCCTGGCGTATCGGCCCCTACTTCACGGTGGGAACATTATACACGTCTATAACGTAACATAACCTGACCTAACCCATCTAGCCCCTCGATGGTAATATTTTACAGAATCCCGTTCGTGACGTCCCGTACCCCTCGGTTGGGATATTGTATACGTCTATAGCATTATATATCCTAATCTAAGGCAGGCTATCATCTCGGATGTAGTATTTTGCAACATTCCTAGCGTATCGGCCCCTACTTCTCGATGGCAACATTATATAGGTCTATAACGTTATATAACCTAACCTACCATATCTAGCCCCTCGCTGGTAATGTTTTACAGAATCCCGTTCGTGTCGTCCCGTACGTCTCGGTTGGGACATTATATACGTCTACAGCGTTATATATCCTAACCTAAGGCAGGCTAACATCTCGGTTGCAGTCTTTTACAACATTCCTGGCGTATCGGCCCATACTTCTCGGTGGGAACATTATATACGTCTATAACGTAACATAACCTAACCTAACCCATCTAGCCCCTCGCTGGTAATATTTTACAGAATCCCGTTAGTGTCGTCCCGTACGTCTCGGTTGGGATATTATATACGTATATAGCGTTATATATCCTAACCTAAGGCAGGCTAACATCTCGGATATAGTATTTTACAACATTCCTGGCGCATCGCCCACTACTTCTCGGTGGGAACATTATATTCGTCTATAACGTAATATAACCTAACCTAACACATCTAGCCCCTCGATGGTAATATTTTACAGAATCCCGTTCATGACGTCCCGTACATCTCGGTTGGGATATTATATACGTCTATAGCGCTATATATCCTGACCTAAGGCAGGCTATCATCTCGGATGTAGTATTTTACAACATTCCTGGCATATCGGACCCTACTTCTCAGTGGGAACATTATATACGTATACAACGTAATATAACCTAACCTAACACATCTAGCTAATCCCTGGTAATGTTTTACAAAATCTCGTTCGTGTCGACCCTTACGTCTCGGATGGGACATTATATACGTCTGCAGCGTTATATATCATAACCTAAGGCAGGCTAACATCTCGAATATAGTATTTTACGACATTCCTGGCGAATCGGCCTCTACTTCTCGGTGGGAACATTATATTCGTCTATAACGTAATATAACCTAACCTAACACATCTAGCCCCTCGCTGGAAATATTTTACAGAATCCCGTTCGTGTCGTCCCGTGCCTCTCGGTGGGAATATTATATACGTCTATAGCGTTATATATCCTAACCCAAGGCAGGCTATCATCTCGGATGTAGTATTTTACATCATTCCTGACGTATCGGCCCCTACTTCACGGTGGGAACATTACACACGTCTATAACGTAACATAATCTAACCTAACCAATTTAGCCCCTTGCTGGTAATATTTTACAGAATCCCGTTCTTGTCGTCCCATACGTCTTGGTTGGGACATTATATACGTCTACAACGTTATATATCCTAACCTAAGGCAGGCTAACATCTTGGATGCAGTATTTTACGCCATTCCTGGCGTATCGGCCCCTACTTCTCGGTGGGAACATTATACACGTCTATAACGTAACATAACCTAACCTAACCCATCTAGCCCCTCGCTGGTATAATTTTACAGAATCCCGTTCGTGTCGTCCCGTACGTCTCGGTTGGGATAGTATATACGTCTATAGCGTTATATATCCTCACCTAAGGCAGGCTAACATCTCGGTTGCAGTATTTTAAAACATTTCTGGCGTATCGGCCCATACTTCTCGGTGGGAACATTATATACGTCTATAACGTAACATAACCTAACCCAACCCATCTAGCCCCTCGCTGGAAATATTTTACAGAATCCCGTTCGTGTCGTCCCGTGCCTCTCGGTGGGAATATTATATACGTCTATAGCGTTATATATCCTAACCCAAGGCAGGCTATCATCTCGGATGTAGTATTTTACATCATTCCTGACGTATCGGCCCCTACTTCACGGTGGGAACATTACACACGTCTATAACGTAACATAATCTAACCTAACCAATTTAGCCCCTTGCTGGTAATATTTTACAGAATCCCGTTCTTGTCGTCCCATACGTCTTGGTTGGGACATTATATACGTCTACAACGTTATATATCCTAACCTAAGGCAGGCTAACATCTTGGATGCAGTATTTTACGCCATTCCTGGCGTATCGGCCCCTACTTCACGGTGGGAACATTATACACGTCTATAACGTAACATAACCTAACCTAACCCATCTAGCCCCTCGCTGGTATAATTTTACAGAATCCCGTTCCTGTCGTACCGTGCATCTCGGTGGGAATATTATATACGTCTATAGCGTTATATATCCTCACCTAAGGCAGGCTAACATCTCGGTTGCAGTATTTTACAACATTTCTGGCGTATCGGCCCATACTTCTCGGTGGGAACATTATATACGTCTATAACGTAACATAACCTAACCCAACCCATCTAGCCCCTCGCTGGTAATGTTTCACAGAATCCCGTTCGTGTCGTCTCGTGCATTTCGGTGGGAATATTATATACGTCTATAGCGTTATATATCCTAACCCAAGGCAGGCTATCATCTCGGATGTAGTATTTTACAACATTCCTGACGTATCGGCCCCTACTTCTCGGTGGGAACATTATATAGGTCTATAACGTAATATAACCTAAAATAACACATCTAGCCCCTCACGGGTAATCTTTTACAGAATCCCGTTCGTGTCGTCCCATACGTCTCGGTTGGGACATTATATACGTCTACAGCGTTATATATCCTAACCTAAGGCAGGCTATCATCTCGGATGTAGTATCTTACATCATTCCTGACGTATCGGCCCCTACTTCACGGTGGGAACATTATACACGTCTATAACGTAACATAACCTAACCTAACCCATTTAGCCCCTCACTGGTTATATTTTACAGAATCCCGTTCGTGTCGTCCCGTGCATCTCGGTGGGAATATTATATACGTCTATAGCGTTATATATCCTAACCCAAGGCAGGCTATCATCTCGGATGCAGTATTTTACGCCATTCCTGGCGTATCGGCCCCTACTTCACGGTGGGAACATTATACACGTCTATAACGTAACATAACCTAACCTAACCCATCTAGCCCCTAGCTGGTATAATTAACAGAATCCCGTTCGTGTCGTCCCGTACGTCTCGGTTGGGATATTATATACGTCTATAGCGTTATATATCCTCACCTAAGGCAGGCTAACATCTCGGTTGCAGTATTTTACAACATTCCTGGCGTATCGGCCCATACTTCTCAGTGGGAGCATTATATAGGTCTATAACGTAACATAACCTAACCTAACCCATCTAGCCCCTCGCTGGTAATGTTTCACAGAATCCCGTTCGTGTCGTCCCGTGCATTTCGGTGGGAATATTATATACGTCTATAGCGTTATATATCCTAACCCAAGGCAGGCTATCATCTCGGATGTAGTATTTTACATCATTCCTGACGTATCGGCCCCTACTTCGCGGTGGGAACATTATACACGTCTATAACGTAACATAACCTAACCTAACGCATCTAGCCCCTCGCTGGAAATATTTTACAGAATCCCGTTCGTGTCGTTCCGTACATCTCGGTTGGGACATTATATACGTCTACAGCGTTATATATCCTAACCTAAGGCAGGCTAACATCTCGGATGTAGTATTTTACAACATTCCTGACGTATCGGCCCCTACTTCTCGGTGGGAACATTATATAGGGCTATAACGTAATATAACCTAACCTAACACATCTAGCCCCTCGCTGGTAATGTTTTACAAAATCCCGTTAGTGTCGTCCCGTACGTCTCGGTTGGGATATTATATACGTCTATAGCGTTATATATCCTAACCTAAGGCAGGCTAACATCTCGGTTATAGTATTTTACAACATTCCTGGCGCATCGCCCAATACTTCTCGGTGGGAACATTATATTCGTCTATAACGTAATATAACCTAACCTAACACATCTAGCCCCTCGCTGGTAATGTTTTACAGAATCCCGTTCGAGACGTCCCGTACATCTCGGTTGGGATATTATATACGTCTATAGCGTTATATATCCTGACCTAAGGCAGGCTATCATCTCAGATGCAGTATTTTACAACATTCCTGGCATATCGGACCCTACTTCTCAGTGGGAACATTATATACGTCTATAACGTAATATAACCTAACCTAACACATCCAGCTAATTCCTGGTAATGTTTTACAAAATCCCGTTCGTGTCGTCCCGTACGTCTCGGATGGGGCATTATATACGTCTGCAGCGTTATATATCATAACCTAAGGCAGGCTAACATCTCGAATATAGTATTTTACAACATTCCTGGCGCATCGGCCTCTACTTCTCGGTGGGAACATTATATTCATCTATAACGTAATATAACCTTACCTAACACATCTAGCCCGTCGCTGGTAATGTTTTACATAATCCTGTTCGTGACGTCCCGTACATCTCGGTTGGGATATTATATACGTCTATAGCGTTATATATCCTAACCTAAGGCAGGCTATCATCCGGATGTAGTATTTTACAACATTCCTGGCGTATCGGCCCCTACTTCACGGTGGGAACATTATACACGTCTATAACGTAACATAACCTGACCTAACCCATCTAGCCCCTCGCTGGTAATGTTTCACAGAATCCCGTTCGTGTCGTCCCGTGCATTTCGGTGGGAATATTATATACGTCTATAGCGTTATATATCCTAACCCAAGGCAGGCTATCATCTCGGATGTAGTATTTTACATCATTCCTGACGTATCGGCCCCTACTTCGCGGTGGGAACATTATACACGTCTATAACGTAACATAACCTAACCTAACGCATCTAGCCCCTCGCTGGAAATATTTTACAGAATCCCGTTCGTGTCGTTCCGTACATCTCGGTTGGGACATTATATACGTCTACAGCGTTATATATCCTAACCTAAGGCAGGCTAACATCTCGGATGTAGTATTTTACAACATTCCTGACGTATCGGCCCCTACTTCTCGGTGGGAACATTATATAGGGCTATAACGTAATATAACCTAACCTAACACATCTAGCCCCTCGCTGGTAATGTTTTACAAAATCCCGTTAGTGTCGTCCCGTACGTCTCGGTTGGGATATTATATACGTCTATAGCGTTATATATCCTAACCTAAGGCAGGCTAACATCTCGGTTATAGTATTTTACAACATTCCTGGCGCATCGCCCACTACTTCTCGGTGGGAACATTATATTCGTCTATAACGTAATATAACCTAACCTAACACATCTAGCCCCTCGCTGGTAATGTTTTACAGAATCCCGTTCGAGACGTCCCGTACATCTCGGTTGGGATATTATATACGTCTATAGCGTTATATATCCTGACCTAAGGCAGGCTATCATCTCAGATGCAGTATTTTACAACATTCCTGGCATATCGGACCCTACTTCTCAGTGGGAACATTATATACGTCTATAACGTAATATAACCTAACCTAACACATCCAGCTAATTCCTGGTAATGTTTTACAAAATCCCGTTCGTGTCGTCCCGTACGTCTCGGATGGGGCATTATATACGTCTGCAGCGTTATATATCATAACCTAAGGCAGGCTAACATCTCGAATATAGTATTTTACAACATTCCTGGCGCATCGGCCTCTACTTCTCGGTGGGAACATTATATTCATCTATAACGTAATATAACCTTACCTAACACATCTAGCCCCTCGCTGGTAATGTTTTACATAATCCTGTTCGTGACGTCCCGTACATCTCGGTTGGGATATTATATACGTCTATAGCGTTATATATCCTAACCTAAGGCAGGCTATCATCCGGATGTAGTATTTTACAACATTCCTGGCGTATCGGCCCCTACTTCACGGTGGGAACATTATACACGTCTATAACGTAACATAACCTGACCTAACCCATCTAGCCCCTCGATGGTAATATTTTACAGAATCCCGTTCGTGACGTCCCGTACCCCTCGGTTGGGATATTGTATACGTCTATAGCATTATATATCCTAATCTAAGGCAGGCTATCATCTCGGATGTAGTATTTTGCAACATTCCTGGCGTATCGGCCCCTACTTCTCGATGGCAACATTATATAGGCCTATAACGTTATATAACCTAACCTACCATATCTAGCACCTCGCTGGTAATGTTTTACAGAATCCCGTTCGTGTCGTCTCGTACGTCTCGGTTGGGACATTATATACGTCTATAGCGTTATATATGCTAACCTAAGGCAGGCTAACATCTCGGTTGCAGTATTTCACAACATTCCTGGCGTATCGGCCCATACTTCTCGGTGGGAACATTATATACGTCTATAACGTAACATAACCTAACCTAACCCATCTAGCCCCTCGCTGGTAATATTTTACAGAATCCCGTTAGTGTCGTCCCGTACGTCTCGGTTGGGATATTATATACGTATATAGCGTTATATATCCTAACCTAAGGCAGGCTAACATCTCGGATATAGTATTTTACAACATTCCTGGCGCATCGCCCACTACTTCTCGGTGGGAACATTATATTCGTCTATAACGTAATATAACCTAACCTAACACATCTAGCCCCTCGATGGTAATATTTTACAGAATCCCGTTCATGACGTCCCGTACATCTCGGTTGGGATATTATATACGTCTATAGCGCTATATATCCTGACCTAAGGCAGGCTATCATCTCGGATGTTGTATTTTACAACATTCCTGGCATATCGGGCCCTACTTCTCAGTGGGAACATTATATACGTATACAACGTAATATAACCTAACCTAACACATCTAGCTAATCCCTGGTAATGTTTTACAAAATCCCGTTCGTGTCGACCCGTACGTCTCGGATGGGACATTATATACGTCTGCAGCGTTATATATCCTAACCTAAGGCAGGCTAACATCTTGGATGCAGTATTTTACGCCATTCCTGGCGTATCGGCCCCTACTTCACGGTGGGAACATTATACACGTCTATAACGTAACATAACCTAACCTAACCCATCTAGCCCCTCGCTGGTATAATTTTACAGAATACCGTTCGTGTCGTCCCGTACGTCTCGGTTGGGATATTATATACGTCTATAGCGTTATATATCCTCACCTAAGGCAGGCTAACATCTCGGTTGCAGTATTTTACAACATTCCTGGCGTATCGGCCCATACTTCTCAGTGGGAACATTATATACGTCTATAACGTAACATAACCTAACCTAACCCATCTAGCCCCTCGCTGGTAATGTTTCACAGAATCCCGTTCGTGTCGTCCCGTGCATTTCGGTGGGAATATTATATACGTCTATAGCGTTATATATCCTAACCCAAGTCAGGCTAACATCTCGAATATAGTATTTTACAACATTCCTGACGTATCGGCCCCTACTTCTCGGTGGGAACATTATATAGGTCTATAACGTAATATAACCTAAAATAACACATCTAGCCCCTCGCTGGTAATGTTTTACAGAATCCCGTTCGTGTCGTCCCATACGTCTCGGTTGGGATATTATATACGTCTATAGCGTTATATATCCTGACCTAAGGCAGGCTAAGATCTCGGTTGCAGTATTTTACAACATTCCTGGCGTATCGGCCCATACTTCTCGGTGGGAACATTATATACGTCTATAACGTAACATAAAGTAACCTAACCCATCTAGCCCTTCGCTGGTAATGTTTTACAGAATCCCGTTCGTGTCGTCCCGTGAATCTCGGTGGGAATATTATATACGTCTATAGCGTTATATATCCTAACCCAAGGCAGGCTATCATCTCGGATGTAGTATTTTACGCCATTCCTGGCGTATCGGCCCCTACTTCACGGTGGGAACATTATACACGTCTATAACGTAACATAACCTAACCTAACCCATCTAGCCCCTCGCTGGTATAATTTTACAGAATCCCGTTCTTGTTGTCCCATACGTCTCGGTTGGGATATCATATACGTCTATAGCGTTATATATCCTAACCTAAGGCAGGCTAACTTCTCGGATATAGTATTTTACAACATTCCTGGAGCATCGCCCACTACTTCTCGGTGGGGACATTATATTCGTCTATAACGTAATATAACCTAACCTAACACATCTAGCCCCTCGCTGGTAATGTTTTACAGAATCCCGTTCGTGATGTCCCGTACATCTCGGTTGGGATATTATATACGTCTATAGCGTTATATATCCTGACCTAAGGCAGGCTATCATCTCGGATGTAGTATTTTACAACATTCTTGACGTATCGGCCCCTACTTCTCGGTGGGAACATTATATAGGTCTATGACGTAATATAACCTAAAATAACACATCTAGCCCCTCGCTGGTAATATTTTACAGAATCCCGTTAGTGTCGTTCCGTACGTGTCGGTTGGGATATTATATACGTCTATAGCATTATATATCCTAACCTAAGGCAGGCTAACATCTCGGATATAGTATTTTACAACATTCCTGGCGCATCGCCCACTACTTCTCGGTGGGAACATTATATTCGTCTATAACGTAATATAACCTAACCTAACACATCTAGCCCCTCGCTGGTAATATTTTACAAAATCCCGTTCGTTTCGTCCCGTACCCCTGGCATGGGATATTATATACGTCTATAGCATTATATATCCTAACCTAAGGCAGGCTATCATCTCGGATGTAGTATTTTACAACATTCTTGACGTATCGGCCCCTACTTCTCGGTGGGAACATTATATAGGTCTATAACGTAATATAACCTAAAATAACACACCTAGCCCCTCGCTGGTAATATTTTACAGAATCCCGTTAGTGTCGTCCCGTATGTGTCGGTTGGGATATTATATACGTCTATAGCATTATATATCCTAACCTAAGGCAGGCTAACATCTCGGATATAGTATTTTACAACATTCCTGGCGCATCGCCCACTACTTCTCGGTGGGAACATTATATTCGTCTATAACGTAATATAACCTAACCTAACACATCTAGCCCCTCGCTGGTAATATTTTACAAAATCCCGTTCGTTTCGTCCCGTACCCCTGGGATGGGATATTATATACGTCTATAGCATTATATATCCTAACCTAAGGCAGGCTATCATCTCGGATGTAGTATTTTACAACATTCCTGGCGTATCGGCCCATATTTCTCGGTGGGAACATTATATTCGTCTATAACGTAATATAACCTAACCTAACCCATCTAGCCCCTCGCTGGTAATATTTTACAGAATGCCGTTCGTGACGTCCCGTACGTCGCGGTTGGGACATTATATACGTCTATAGCGTTATATATCCTGACCTAAGGCAGGCTATCATCTCGGATGCAGTATTTTACAACATTCCTGGCATATCGGACCCTACTTCTCAGTGGGAACATTATATACGTCTATAACGTAATATAACCTAACCTAACACATCTAGCGCCTCGCTGGTAATGTTTTACAAAATCCCGTTCGTGTCGTCCCGTACGTCTCGGATGGGACATTATATACGTCTGCAGCGTTATATATCATAACCTAAGTCAGGCTAACATCTCGAATATAGTATTTTACAACATTCCTGATGTATCGGCCCCTACTTCTCGGTGGGAACATTATATAGGTCTATAACGTAATATAACCTAAAATAACACATCTAGCCCCTCGCTGGTAATGTTTTACAGAATCCCGTTCGTGTCGTCCCATACGTCTCGGTTGGGATATTATATACGTCTATAGCGTTATATATCCTGACCTAAGGCAGGCTAAGATCTCGGTTGCAGTATTTTACAACATTCCTGGCGTATCGGCCCATACTTCTCGGTGGGAACATTATATACGTCTATAACGTAACATAAAGTAACCTAACCCATCTAGCCCCTCGCTGGTAATGTTTTACAGAATCCCGTTCGTGTCGTCCCGTGAATCTCGGTGGGAATATTATATACGTCTATAGCGTTATATATCCTAACCCAAGGCAGGCTATCATCTCGGATGTAGTATTTTACGCCATTCCTGGCGTATCGGCCCCTACTTCACGGTGGGAACATTATACACGTCTATAACGTAACATAACCTAACCTAACCCATCTAGCCCCTCGCTGGTATAATTTTACAGAATCCCGTTCTTGTCGTCCCATACGTCTCGGTTGGGATATCATATACGTCTATAGCGTTATATATCATAACCTAAGGCAGGCTAACATCTCGAATATAGTATTTTACAACATTCCTGGCGCATCGGCCTCTACTTCCCGGTGGGAACATTATATTCGTCTATAACGTAATATAACCTAACCTAACACATCTAGCCCCTCGCTGGAAATATTTTACAGAATCCCGTTCGTGTCGTCCCGTGCCTCTCGGTGGGAATATTATATACGTCTATAGGGTTATATATCCTAACCCAAGGCAGGCTATGATCTCGGATGTAGTATTTTACATCATTCCTGACGTATCGGCCCCTACTTCGCGGTGGGAACATTATACACGTCTATAACGTAACATAACCTAACCTAACCCATTTAACCCCTCCCTGGTAATATTTTACAGAATCCCGTTAGTGTCGTCCCGTACGTCTCGGTTGGGATATTATATACGTCTATAGCGTTATATATACTGACCTAAGGCAGGCTATCATCTCGGTTGCAGTATTTTACAACATTCCTGGCGTATCGGCCCATATTTCTCGGTGGGAACATTATATACGTCTATAACGTAACATAACCTAACCTAACCCATCTAGTCCCTCGCTGGTAATGTTTTACAGAATCCCGTTCGTGACGTCCCGTACGTCGCGGTTGGGACATTATATACGTCAATAGCGTTATATATCCTGACCTAAGGCAGGCTATCATCTCGGATGCAGTATTTTACAACATTCCTAGCATATCGGACCCTACTTCTCAGTGGGAACATTATATACGTCTATAACGTAATATAACCTAACCTAACACATCTAGCCCCTCGCTGGTAATGTTTTACAAAATCCCGTTCGTGTCGTCCCGTACGTCTCGGATGGGACATTATATACGTCTGCAGCGTTATATATCATAACCTAATTCAGGCTAACATCTCGAATATAGTATTTTACAACATTCCTGACGTATCGGCCCCTACTCCTCGGTGGGAACATTATATAGGTCTATAACGTAACATAACCTAACCTAACCCATCTAGCCCCTCGCTGGTAATATTTTACAGAATCCCGTTCGTGTTGTCCCGTACGTCTCGGTTGGGATATTATATACGTCTATAGCGTTATATATCCTGACCTAAGGCAGGCTAAGATCTCGGTTGCAGTATTTTACAACATTCCTGGCGTATCGGCCCATACTTCTCGGTGGGAACATTATATACGTCTATAACGTAACATAAAGTAACCTAACCCATCTAGCCCCTCGCTGGTAATGTTTTACAGAATGCCGTTCGTGTCGTCATGTGAATCTCGGTGGGAATATTATATACGTCTATAGCGTTATATATCCTAACCCAAGGCAGGCTATCATCTCGGATGTAGTATTTTGCGCCATTCCTGGCGTATCGGCCCCAATTCACGGTGGGAACATTATACACGTCTATAACGTAACATAACCTAACCTAACCTATCTAGCCCCTCGCTGGTATAATTTTACAGAATCCCGTTCTTGTCGTCCCATACGTCTCGGTTGGGATATCATATACGTCTATAGCGTTATATATCCTAACCTAAGGCAGGCTAACATCTCGGATATAGTATTTTACAACATTCCTGGAGCATCGCCCACTACTTCTCGGTGGGGACATTATATTCGTCTATAACGTAATATAACCTAACCTAACACATCTAGCCCCTCGCTGGTAATGTTTTACAGAATCCCGTTCGTGACGTCCCGTACATCTCGGTTGGGACATTATATACGTCTATAGCATTATATATCCTGACCTAAGGCAGGCTATCATCTCGGATGCAGTATTTTACAACATTCCTGGCATATCGGACCCTACTTCTCAGTGGGAACATTATATACGTCTATAACGTAATATAACCTAACCTAACACATCTAGCTAATCCTTGGCAATGTTTTACAAAATCCCGTTCGTGTCGTCCGGTACGTCTCGGATGGGACATTATATACGTCTGCAGCGTTATATATCATAACCTAAGTCAGGCTAACATCTCGAATATAGTATTTTACAACATTCCTGGCGCATCGGCCTCTACTTCTCGGTGGGAACATTATATTCGTCTATAACGTAATATAACCTAACCTAACACATCTAGCCACTCGCTGGTAATGTTTTACAAAATCCCGTTCGTGTCGACCCGTACGTCTCGGTTGGGACATTATATACGTCTACAGCGTTATATATCCTAACCTAAGGAAGGCTAACATCTCGGTTGCAGTATTTTACGCCATTCCTGGCGTATCGGCCCCTACTTCACGGTGGGAACATTATACACGTCTATAACGTAACATAACCTAACCTAACCCATTTAACCCCTCCCTGGTAATATTTTACAGAATCCCGTTCGTGTCGTCCCGTACGTCTCGGATGGGACATTATATACGTCTGCAGCGTTATATATCATAACCTAAGGCAGGCTAACATCTCGAATATAGTATTTTACAACATTCCTGGCGCATCGCCCACTACTTCTCGGTGGGGACATTATATTCGTCTATAACGTAATATAACCCAACCTAACACATCTAGCCCCTCGCTGGTAATGTTTTACAGAATCCCGTTCGTGACGTCCCGTACATCTCGGTTGGGATATTATATACGTCTATAGCGTTATATATCCTGACCTAAGGCAGGCTATCATCTCGGATGTAGTATTTTACAACATTCCTGACGTATCGGCCCCTACTTCTCGGTGGGAACATTATATAGGTCTATAACGTAATATAACATAAAATAACACATCTAGCCCCTCGCTGGTAATGTTTTACAGAATCCCGTTCGTGACGTCCCGTACATCTCGGTTGGGACATTATATACGTCTATAGCATTATATATCCTGACCTAAGGCAGGCTATCATCTCGGATGCAGTATTTTACAACATTCCTGGCATATCGGACCCTACTTCTCAGTGGGAACATTATATACGTCTATAACGTAATATAACCTAACCTAACACATCTAGCTAATCCCTGGCAATGTTTTACAAAATCCCGTTCGTGTCGTCCGGTACGTCTCGGATGGGACATTATATACGTCTGCAGCGTTATATATCATAACCTAAGTCAGGCTAACATCTCGAATATAGTATTTTACAACATTCCTGGCGCATCGGCCTCTACTTCTCGGTGGGAACATTATATTCGTCTATAACGTAATATAACCTAACCTAACACATCTAGCCACTCGCTGGTAATGTTTTACAAAATCCCGTTCGTGTCGACCCGTACGTCTCGGTTGGGACATTATATACGTCTACAGCGTTATATATCCTAACCTAAGGAAGGCTAACATCTCGGTTGCAGTATTTTACGCCATTCCTGGCGTATCGGCCCCTACTTCACGGTGGGAACATTATACACGTCTATAACGTAATATAACCTAACCTAACACATCTAGCACCTCGCTGGAAACATTTTACAGAATCCCGTTCGTGTCGTCCCGTGCCTCTCGGTGGGAATATTATATACGTCTATAGCGTTATATATCCTACCCCAAGGCAGGCTATCATCTCGGATGTAGTATTTTACATCATTCCTGATGTATCGGCCCCTACTTCACGGTGGGAACATTACACACGTCTATAACGAAACATAACCTAACCTAACCCACTTAACCCCTCCCTGGTAATATTTTACAGAATCCCGTTAGTGTCGTCCCGTACGTCTCGGTTGGGATATTATATACGTCTATAGCGTTATATATCCTAACCTAAGGCAGGCTATCATCTCGGATGTAGTATTTTACAACATTCCTGGCGTATCGCCCACTACTTCTCGGTGGGAACATTATATTCGTCTATAACGTAATATAACCTAACCTAACACATCTAGCACCTCGCTGGAAATATTTTACAGAATCCCGTTCGTGTCGTCCCGTGCCTCTCGGTGGGAATATTATATACGTCTATAGCGTTATATATCCTAACCCAAGGCAAGCTATCATCTCGGATGTAGTATTTTACATCATTCCTGACGTATCGACCCCTACTTCGCGGTGGGAACATTATACACGCCTATAACGTAACATAACCTAACCTAACCCATTTAGACCGTTGCTGGTAATATTTTACAGAATCCCGTTCGTGTTGTCCCGCACGTTTCGGTTGGGATATTATATACGTCTATAGCGTTATATATCCTAACCTAAGGCAGGCTAACATCTCGGATATAGTATTTTACGCCATTCCTGGCGTATCGGCCCCTACTTCACGGTGGGAACATTATACACGTCTATAACGTAACAGAACCTAACCTAACCCATTTAACCCCTCCCTGGTAATATCTTACAGAATCCCGTTAGTGTTGTCCCGTACGTCTCGGTTGGGATATTATATACGTCTATAGCGTTATATATCCTAACCTAAGGCAGGCTAACATCTCGGATACAGTATTTTACAACATTCCTGGCGCATCGCCCACTACTTCTCAGTGGGAACATTATATTCGTCTATAACGTAATATAACCTAACCTACCACATCTAGCCCCTCGCTGGTAATGTTTTACAGAATCCCGTTCGTGACGTCCCGTACATCTCGGTTGGGACATTATATACGTCTACAGCGTTATATATCCTAACCTAAGGAAGGCTAACATCTCGGTTGCAGTATTTTACGCCATTCCTGGCGTATCGGCCCCTACTTCACGGTGGGAACATTATACACGTCTATAACGTAACATAACCTAACCTGACCCATTTAACCCCTCCCTGGTAATATTGTACAGAATCCCGTTAGTGTCGTTCCGTACGTCTCGGTTGGGATATTATATACGTCTATAGCGTTATATATCCTAACTTAAGGCAGGCTAACATCTCGGATATAATATTTTACAACATTCCTGGCATATCGGACCCTACGTCTCAGTGGGAACATTATATACGTCTATAACGTAATATAACCTAACCTAACACATCTAGCTAATCCCTGGCAATGTTTTACAAAATCCCGTTCGTGTCGTCCCGTACGTCTCGGATGGGACATTATATACGTCTGCAGCGTTATATATCACAACCTAAGGCAGGCTAACATCTCGAATATAGTATTTTACAACATTCCTGGCGCATCGGCCTCTACTTCTCGGTGGGAACATTATATTCGTCTATAACGTAACATAAAGAAACCTAACCCATATAGCCCCTCGCTGGTAATGTTTTACAGAATCCCGTTCGTGTCGTCACGTGAATCTCGGTGGGAATATTATATACGTCTATAGCGTTATATATCCTAACCCAAGGCAGGCTATCATCTCGGATGTAGTATTTTACGCCATTCCTGGCGTATCGGCCCCTACTTCACGGTGGGAACATTATACACGTCTATAACGTAACACAACCTAACCTAACCCATCTAGCCCCTCGCTGGTATAATTTTACAGAATCCGGTTCTTGTCGTCCCATACGTCTCGGTTGGGATATCATATACGTCTATAGCGTTATATATCCTGACCTAAGGCAGGCTAACATCTCGAATATAGTATTTTACAACATTCCTGGCGCATCGGCCTCTACTTCTCCGTGGGAACATTATATTCGTCTATAACGTAATATAACCTAACCTAACACATCTAGCCCCTCGCTGGAAATATTTTACAGAATCCCGTTCGTGTCGTCCCGTGCCTCTCGGTGGGAATATTATATACGTCTATAGCGTTATATATCCTAACCCAAGGCAGGCTATCATCTCGGATGTAGTATTTTACATCATTCCTGACGTATCGGCCCCTACTTCGCGGTGGGAACATTATACACGTCTATAACGTAACATAACCTAACCTAACCCATTTAGCCCGTTGCTGGTAATATTTTACAGAATCCCGTTCGTGTTGTCCCGCACGTCTCGGTTGGAATATTATAGACGTCTATAGCGTTATATATCCTAACCTAAGGCAGGCTAACATCTCGGATATAGTATTTTACGCCATTCCTGGCGTATCGGCCCCTACTTCACGGTGGGAACATTATACACGTCTATAACGTAACATAACCTAACCTAACCCATTTAACCCCTCCCTGGTAATATTTTACAGAATCCCGTTAGTGTCGTCCCGTACGTCTCGATTGGGATATTATATACGTCTATAGCGTTATATATCCTAACCTAAGGCAGGCTAACATCTCGGATATAGTATTTTACAACATTCCTGGCGCATCGCCCACTACTTCTCGGTGGAACATTATATTCGTCTATAACGTAATATAACCTAACCTACCACATCTAGCCCCTCGCTGGTAATGTTTTACAGAATCCCGTTCGTGACGTCCCGTACATCTCGGTTGGGACATTATATACGTCTATAGCATTATATATCCTGACCTAAGGCAGGCTATCATCTCGGAAGCAGTATTTTACAACATTCCTGGCATATCGGACCCTACTTCTCAGTGGGAACATTATATACGTCTATAACGTAATATAACCTAACCTAACACATCTAGCTAATCCCTGGTAAAGTTTTACAAAATCCCGTTCGTGTCGTCCCGTACGTCTCGGATGGGACATTATATACGTCTGCAGCGTTATATATCATAACCTAAGGCAGGCTAACATCTCGAATATAGTATTTTACAACATTCCTGGCGCATGGGCCTCTACTTCTCGGTGGGAACATTATATTCGTCTATAACGTAATATAACCTAACCTAACACATCTAGCCCCTCGCTGGAAATATTTTACAGAATCCCGTTCGTGACGTCCCGTGCCTCTCGGTGGGAATAGTATATACGTCTATAGCGTTATATATCCTAACCCAAGGCAGGCTATCATCTCGGATGTAGTATTTTACATCATTCCTGACGTATCGGCCCCTACTTCACGGTGGGAACATTACACACCTCTATAACGTAACATAACCTAACCTAACCCATTTAGCCCGTTGCTGGTAATATTTTACAGAATCCCGTTCTTGTCGTCCCATACATCTCGGTTGGGACATTATATACGTCTACAGTGTTATATATCCTAACCTAAGGTAGGCTAACATCTCGGATGTTGTGTTTTACAACATTCCTGACGTATCGGCCCCTACTTCACGGTGGGAACATTATACACGTCTATAACGAAACATAACCTAACCTAACCCATCTAGCCCCTCGCTGGTAATATTTTACAGAATCTCGTTCGTTTCGTCCCGTACCTCTGGGTTGGGATATAATATACGTCTATAGCATTATATATCCTAACCTAAGGCAGGCTATCATCTCGGATGTAGTATTTTACAACATTCCTGGCGTATCGCCCACTACTTCTCGGTGGGAACATTATACACGTCTATAACGTAACATAACCTAACTTAATACATCTAGCCCCTCGCTGGTAATATTTTAAAGAATCCCGTTCGTGTCGTCCCGTACGTATCGGTTGGAACCTTACATACGTCTACAGCGTTATATATCCTAACCTAAGGCAGGCTAACATCTCGGATGCAGTACTTTACGCCATTCCTGGCGTATCGGCCCCGACTTCACGGTGGGAACATTATACGCGTCTGTAACGTAATATAACCTAACCTAACGCATCTAGCCCCTCGCTGGTAATGTTTTACAGAATCCCGTTCGTTTCGTCTCGCACGTCTCGGTTGGGACATTATATACGTCTACAGCGTTATATATCATAACGTAAGGCAGGCTAACATCTCGGATGTAGTATTTTACAACATTCCTGGCGTATCTGCCTCTACTTCTCCGTGGGAACATTATATTCGTCTATAACGTAATATAACCTAACATAACACATGTAGCTAATCCCTGGTAATGTTTCACTAAATCCCGTTCGTGTCGTCCCGTACGTCTCGGTTGGGACATTATATACGACTATAGCGTTATATATCCTAACCTAAGGCAGGCTAACATCTCGGAGGCAGTACTTTACGCCATTCCTGGCGTATCGGCCCCTACTTCACGGTGGGAACATTATACACGTCTGTAACGTAATATAACCTAACCTAACGCATCTAGCCCCTCGCTGGTAATGTTTTACAGAATCCCGTTCGTTTCGTCTCGCACGTCTCGATTGGGACATTATATACGTCTACAGCGTTATATATCCTAACGTAAGGCAGGCTAACATCTCGGATGTAGTATTTTACAACAGTCCTAGCGTATCTGCCTCTACTTCTCGGTGGGAACATTATACACGTATAGAATGTAATATAACCTAACCTAACCCATCTAGCCCCTCGCTGGTAATGTTTTACAGAATCCCGTTGGTGTCGTCCCGTACGTGTCGGTTGGAACATTATATACGTCTACAGAGTTATATATCCTAACCTAAGGCAGGCTAACATCTCGGATGCAGTATTTTACAACATTCCTGGCGTATCGGCTCTCCTTCTCGGTGGGAACATTATACACGTCTATAACGTAACATAACCTAACCTAATACATCTAGCCCCTCGCTGGTAATATTTTACAGAATCCCGTTCGTGTCGTCCCGTACGTGTCGGTTGGAACATTATATACGTCTACAGCGTTATATATCCTAACCTAAGGCAGGCTAACATCTCGGATGCAGTACTTTACGCCATTCCTGGCGTATCGGCCCCGACTTCACGGTGGGAACATTATACACGTCAGTAACGTAATATAACCTAACCTAACGCATCTAGCCCCTCGCTGGTAATGTTTTACAGAATCCCGTTCGTTTCGTCTCGCACGTCTCGGTTGGGACATTATATACGTCTACAGCGTTATATATCCTAACCTAAGGCAGGCTAACATCTCGGATGCAGTATTTTACCCCATTCATGGCGTATCGGCTCTCCTTCTCGGTGGGAACATTATACACGTCTATAACGTAACATAACCTAACCTAATACATCTAGCCCCTCGCTGGTAATATTTTAAAGAATCCCGTTCGTGTCGTCCCGAACGTGTCGGTTGGAACCTTACATACGTCTACAGCGTTATATATCCTAACCTAAGGCAGGCTAACATCTCGGATGCAGTACTTTACGCCATTCCTGGCGTATCGGCCCCGACTTCACGGTGGGAACATTATACACGTCTGTAACGTAATATAACCTAACCTAACGCATCTAGCCCCTCGCTGGTAATGTTTTACAGAATCCCGTTCGTTTCGTCCCGTACATCTCGGTTGGGATACTACATACGTCTATAGCGTTATATATCCTAACCTAAGGCAGGATAACATCTCGGATGCAGTACTTTACGCCATTCCTGGCGTATCGGCCCCTACTTCACGGTGGGAACATTATACACGTCTGTAACGTAATATAACCTAACCTAACGCATCTAGCCCCTCGCTGATAATGTTTTACAGAATCGCGTTCGTTTCGTCTCGCACGTCTCGGTTGGGACATTATATACGACTATAGCGTTATATATCCTAACCTAAGGCAGGCTAACATCTCGGAGGCAGTACTTTACGCCATTCCTGGCGTATCGGCCCCTACTTCACGGTGGGAACATTATACACGTCTGTAACGTAATATAACCTAACCTAACGCATCTAGCCCCTCGCTGGTAATGTTTTACAGAATCCCGTTCGTTTCGTCTCGCACGTCTCGATTGGGACATTATATACGTCTACAGCGTTATATATCCTAACGTAAGGCAGGCTAACATCTCGGATGCAGTATTTTACAACATTCCTGGCGTATCGGCCCCTCCTTCTCGGTGGGAACATTATATAGGTCTATAACGTAATATAAGCTAACCAAACACATCTAGACCCTCCCTGGTAATGTTTTACAGAATCCCGTTCGTGTCGTCCCGTACGTGTCGGTTGGAACCTTATATACGTCTACAGCGTTATATATCCTAACCTAAGGCAGGCTAACATCTCGGATGCAGTACTTTACGCCATCCCTGGCGTATCGGCCCCGACTTCACGGTGGGAACATTATACACGTCTGTAACGTAATATAACCTAACCTAACGCATCTAGCCCCTCGCTGGTAATGTTTTACAGAATCCCGTTCGTGTCGTCCCGTACGTGTCGGTTGGAACCTTACATACGTCTACAGCGTTATATATCCTAACCTAAGGCAGGCTAACATCTCGGATGCAGTACTTTACGCCATTCCTGGCGTATCGGCCCCGACTTCACGGTGGGAACATTATACACATATAGAACGTAATATAACCTAACCTAACCCATCTAGCGCCTCGCTGGTAATGTTTTACAGAATCCCGTTCGTGTCGTCCCGTACGTGTCGCTTGGAACCTTACATACGTCTACAGCGTTATATATCCTAACCTAAGGCAGGCTAACATCTCGGATGCAGTACTTTACGCCATTCCTGGCGTATCGGCCCCGACTTCACGGTGGGAACATTATACACATATAGAACGTAATATAACCTAACCTAACCCATCTAGCGCCTCGCTGGTAATGTTTTACAGAATCCCGTTCGTGTCGTCCCGTACGTGTCGGTTGGAACATTATATACGTCTACAGAGTTATATATCCTAACCTAAGGCAGGCTAACTTCTCGGATGCAGTATTTTACAACATTCCTGGCGTATCGGCCCCGACTTCACGGTGGGAACATTATACACGTCTGTAACGTAATATAACCTAACCTAACGCATCTAGCCCCTCGCTGGTAATGTTTTACAGAATCCCGTTCGTGTCGTCCCGTACGTGTCGGTTGGAACCTTACATACGTCTACAGCGTTATATATCCTAACCTAAGGCAGGCTAACATCTCGGATGCAGTACTTTACGCCATTCCTGGCGTATCGGCCCCGACTTCACGGTGGGAACATTATACACGTCTGTAACGTAATATAACCTAACCTAACGCATCTAGCCCCTCGCTGGTAATGTTTTACAGAATCCCGTTCGTTTCGTCCCGTACATCTCGGTTGGGATACTACATACGTCTATAGCGTTATATATCCTAACCTAAGGCAGGATAACATCTCGGATGCAGTACTTTACGCCATTCCTGGCGTATCGGCCCCTACTTCACGGTGGGAACATTATACACGTCTGTAACGTAATATAACCTAACCTAACCCACCTACCCCTCGCTGGTAATGTTTTACAGAATCCCGTTCGTGTCGTCCCGTACATCTCGGTTGGGATATTATATACGTCTATAGCGTTATATATCCTAACCTAAGGCAGGCTATCATCTCGGATGTAGAATTTTACAACATTCCTGGCGTATCGGCCCCTCCTTCTCGGTGGGATCATTATACACGTCTATAACGTAATATAAGCTAACCAAACACATCTAGCCCCTCGCTGGTAATGTTTTACAGAATCCCGTTCGTGTCGTCCCGTACGTGTCGGTTGGAACATTATATACGTCTACACAGTTATATATCCTAACCTAAGGCAGGCTAACATCTCGGATGCAGTATTTTACAACATTCCTGGCCTATCGGCCCCTCCTTCTCGGTGGGAACATTATATAGGTCTATAACGTAATATAAGCTAACCAAACACATCTAGACCCTCGCTGGTAATGTTTTACAGAATCCCGTTCGTGTCGTCCCGTACGTGTCGTTTGGAACCTTATATACGTCTACAGCGTTATATATCCTAACGTAAGGCAGGCTAACATCTCGGATGTAGTATTTTACAACATTCCTGGCGGGTCGGACCCTAGTTCTCGGTGGGAAAATTATATACGTCTGTAACGTTATATATCCTAATCTAAGGCAACCTAGCATCTCGGATGTAGTATTTTACAACATTCCTGGCGGTTCGACCCCTACTTCTCGGTGGGAATATTATATACGTCTATAACGTAATATAACCTAACCTAGCCCATCTAGCCCCTCGCGGGTAGTGTTTTACAGAATCCCGGGCTCGAAGGCCGGTACTTCTCGCTGGGTACATTATATACGTCTGTAACGTAACATAACCTAACCTAACCCATCTAGCCCCTCGCTGGTAATGTTTTACAGAATCCCGGGCGTGCCGGCGCGTACTTCTCGGTGCGGACATTATAATAGTCTATAACGCAGTAGATCCTAACCTATGTCAACCTAACATCTCGGATGCAGTATTTTACAACATTCCTGACGGGTCAGCCCCTAGTTCCCGGTGGAAACATTATATACGTCTATAACGTTACATATCTTAACCTAAGGCAACCTAACATCTCGGATGTAGTATTTTACAACATTCCTGGAGGGTCGGCCCCTAGTTCTCGGTGGGAAAATTATATACGTCTACAACATTATATATCCTAATCTAAGGCAATCTAGCATCTCGGATGTATTTTTTTACTACATTCCTGGCGGGTCGGCCTCTACTTCTCGGTGGAAATATTATATACGTCTATAACGTAATATAACCTAACCTAGCCCATCTAGCACCTCGCGGGTAATGTTTTGCAGAATCCCGGGCGTTTCGGCCCTTACTTCGCGGTGGGAACATTATATACGTCTATAACGTAATATAACCTAACCTAACCCATCTTGCCCCTCGGTGTTAATGGTTTACAGAATCCCGTTCGTGTCGTCCCGTACGTGTCGGTTGGAACATTATATACGTCTACAGAGTTATATATCCTAACCTAAGGCAGGCTAACTTCTCGGATGCAGTATTTTACAACATTCCTGGCGTATCGGCCCCGACTTCACGGTGGGAACATTATACACGTCTGTAACGTAATATAACCTAACCTAACGCATCTAGCCCCTCGCTGGTAATGTTTTACAGAATCCCGTTCGTGTCGTCCCGTACGTGTCGGTTGGAACCTTACATACGTCTACAGCGTTATATATCCTAACCTAAGGCAGGCTAACATCTCGGATGCAGTACTTTACGCCATTCCTGGCGTATCGGCCCCGACTTCACGGTGGGAACATTATACACGTCTGTAACGTAATATAACCTAACCTAACGCATCTAGCCCCTCGCTGGTAATGTTTTACAGAATCCCGTTCGTTTCGTCCCGTACATCTCGGTTGGGATACTACATACGTCTATAGCGTTATATATCCTAACCTAAGGCAGGATAACATCTCGGATGCAGTACTTTACGCCATTCCTGGCGTATCGGCCCCTACTTCACGGTGGGAACATTATACACGTCTGTAACGTAATATAACCTAACCTAACCCACCTACCCCTCGCTGGTAATGTTTTACAGAATCCCGTTCGTGTCGTCCCGTACATCTCGGTTGGGATATTATATACGTCTATAGCGTTATATATCCTAACCTAAGGCAGGCTATCATCTCGGATGTAGAATTTTACAACATTCCTGGCGTATCGGCCCCTCCTTCTCGGTGGGATCATTATACACGTCTATAACGTAATATAAGCTAACCAAACACATCTAGCCCCTCGCTGGTAATGTTTTACAGAATCCCGTTCGTGTCGTCCCGTACGTGTCGGTTGGAACATTATATACGTCTACACAGTTATATATCCTAACCTAAGGCAGGCTAACATCTCGGATGCAGTATTTTACAACATTCCTGGCCTATCGGCCCCTCCTTCTCGGTGGGAACATTATATAGGTCTATAACGTAATATAAGCTAACCAAACACATCTAGACCCTCGCTGGTAATGTTTTACAGAATCCCGTTCGTGTCGTCCCGTACGTGTCGTTTGGAACCTTATATACGTCTACAGCGTTATATATCCTAACGTAAGGCAGGCTAACATCTCGGATGTAGTATTTTACAACATTCCTGGCGGGTCGGACCCTAGTTCTCGGTGGGAAAATTATATACGTCTGTAACGTTATATATCCTAATCTAAGGCAACCTAGCATCTCGGATGTAGTATTTTACAACATTCCTGGCGGTTCGACCCCTACTTCTCGGTGGGAATATTATATACGTCTATAACGTAATATAACCTAACCTAGCCCATCTAGCCCCTCGCGGGTAGTGTTTTACAGAATCCCGGGCTCGAAGGCCGGTACTTCTCGCTGGGTACATTATATACGTCTGTAACGTAACATAACCTAACCTAACCCATCTAGCCCCTCGCTGGTAATGTTTTACAGAATCCCGGGCGTGCCGGCGCGTACTTCTCGGTGCGGACATTATAATAGTCTATAACGCAGTAGATCCTAACCTATGTCAACCTAACATCTCGGATGCAGTATTTTACAACATTCCTGACGGGTCAGCCCCTAGTTCCCGGTGGAAACATTATATACGTCTATAACGTTACATATCTTAACCTAAGGCAACCTAACATCTCGGATGTAGTATTTTACAACATTCCTGGAGGGTCGGCCCCTAGTTCTCGGTGGGAAAATTATATACGTCTACAACATTATATATCCTAATCTAAGGCAATCTAGCATCTCGGATGTATTTTTTTACTACATTCCTGGCGGGTCGGCCTCTACTTCTCGGTGGAAATATTATATACGTCTATAACGTAATATAACCTAACCTAGCCCATCTAGCACCTCGCGGGTAATGTTTTGCAGAATCCCGGGCGTTTCGGCCCTTACTTCGCGGTGGGAACATTATATACGTCTATAACGTAATATAACCTAACCTAACCCATCTTGCCCCTCGGTGTTAATGGTTTACAGAATCCCGGTCGTGTAGGCCCGTACTTCTCGGTGGGGACATTATATACGTCTATAACGTTATATGTCCTAACCTAAGGCAACCTATTGTAGGATATTTATTATTTTAAAATTAGATACAAGGAGATTAAGAACGTCTTTATAACTATATGTTTACTCAATATCGCACGATGAACAACTGACCCGATTTGTTTGAAAACATTCACTTGAAAGACTCATTCACATGCACATTCGCTCTCGCTCACATTCTAGAATATTCCGTAACATAAAAATTGAAACTCTTAAATTATTGATTAATATAAATTATTGATTAACAAACAAGGATATCTAAGATTATTATCCTTCATTCGGCCGTCCTGCATGGACATTCGTCTCGAATGTCTTCATTAACGTCATCTTCAGATAAATCATCATCGGCTTCGTCAATCCATAGTTTCATAAATTCGGCTGATGTAGATGTTTGTTGAGGTCCTTCTCCTTCGCCCACCTTCTGAACTAAATATCGTTGGTTACGAAGAACTCGAATTATTTCATATGGTCCAAGATATTTGTGAGCTACTTTTAAACCAGGACCCTGTTGCATACGTTTAATGGCTACTAGGTCTCCTTCTCGATAAATTTTAGCTTTCCGTCTACTTTTGTCAAAAGTTCGTCTATTTTCTTGTTGTATCTTGAATATATTTTTGTTTGCTTGAAATCGTAATTCGTCTCGTTCATCTTGAAAAGATGCGACTCTTTCTTTTTCAAGTAAATCATCTGCGAGACGTTTATCACCGTCACATAAAGAAATTGTTAATGCGGACCTCAACAAACATCTACATCAGCCGAATTTATGAAACTATGGATTGACGAAGCCGATGATGATTTATCTGAAGATGACGTTATAATTGCATTGTTAACAAAGTTAGCTGCACCCAAACCCTGCGAATGGTATAAATGAAGGATAATAATCTTAGATATCCTTGTTTGTTAATCAATAATTTATATTAATCAATAATTTAAGAGTTTCAATTTTTATGTTATGGAATATTCTAGAATGTGAGCGAGAGCGAATGTGCATGTGAATGAGTCTTTCAAGTGAATGTTTTCAAACAAATCGAGTCAGTTGTTCATCGTGCGTTATTGAGTAAACATATAGTTATAAAGACGTTCTTAATCTCCTTGTATCTAATTTTAAAATAATAAATATCCTACAATTTTGGGGGCTCGTCCGGGATAGAGCGAACAAGGAGAACAAGTTGTGTGATAATAAAAGTGAATTGTGTAGACTGTTTAAATTGTGAAGACCATTAAATCGTAATATCGTGTATATCGTGTAGAAGACGTGTAATGAATACAAATAGGAATCCGTGTGAATTCACAGTAGCGCAGTTAAAAGACATTTTAAAAGCTAAAGGTTTAAGTGCAGTTGGAGTAAAACACGATTTGATTAATAGACTTATGATGACTGTCCCAACTGGTACCTGGATGGATGAACTAGCGAGCAATAGTGCAGGAGTGGTTGCAAGCGAAGATTCAGGCGTAAATGTAGTACCTAGCATCAATTCGCTAAGACCACCAACTCCACCAATTGAGGGGCTTGATACCAGAAGCATAGATATATTACGTAAGGAACGGGAACTTGCAGAGCGCGAAATTCAACTTTTAAGACGAGAAGTAGAGATAATGCGTGAAATGCAGCGAAAATCGACGCGTAATCTTGAAGGCGAGCAATTGGATGTTGGCAGCGACGGTGACAATTTCTTGACATCAAACAATGGAGTCGGGTGCAACCTTTCATCTCAATTGAAACAAACACGAACAAATATTTCAGCAGTTGCAGATTTACTTAGTAATTTTGACGGCAAATCTGATGACTACGAAATTTGGGAGAAGCAAATTAAGTTACTGAAGACAACGTATAAATTGGAAGATGATGTTGCACGAATACTTATCGGTATGCGACTTAAAGGAAAGGCACTTCAATGGTTTCATTCTAAACCAAACTATATTACCATGCCATTTAATCAATTATTGAATGAATTAAGAACCATGATTTATCATCGCCAAAGCAAGATTGAGATGAGAAAGAAGTTTGAAGAACGACTATGGAAGAAGAATGAAACATTCCACGAATATTTGCACGAGAAGATCATTTTAGGAAATCGAGTACCGATCAACGATGACGAAATGCTTGAATATGTAATTGACGGCATCCCTGATGAAATACTTCAAAACCAGGCGCGTATTCAACGATTTACAACAATTGATCAACTTTCGGAGGCGTTCGAGAAGGTAACCTTTCGAGATCGAGGTGTACAGAGTTTAATGAAATTTGAGAAGCGTGGAAATAGTTTCGTTAAGAGTGAACGAAAAGAGATGGCCAGTGTTGGTAAGAAAAAAGAATCTACAACTAATGTTATTCGATGTTATAATTGTGGTGGGCGCGATCATATTAGCATAAATTGTCCAACGAAAGATCGTGGTGTGAAATGCTTTATTTGTCAGGAACGTGGTCATATTGCGTCGAAATGTTCTAGGAAGTATGAAGCGAGTAAAGAAAGTTGCGCAACATTTAAAGTATCATCAAGTCGAAAATATCTTAAAAATGTTTTGCTTAATGGACATGAGATCGAAGCATTGATAGATTCAGGAAGCGATATTAGTTTGATTCGCGCAGATGAATATATTAAACTTGGTTCTCCGCAATTACGACGCAGTGAATTACATTTTCATAGTATAGGTTCAAAGAATAACGCGACATTAGGAGAATTTCAAGCAGAAATTACTGTAGATGGATACTCATATCCGATTTGCGTACAGGTAGTCTCTGATACTATGCTTCAATATAAATTCTTAATAGGAACACATTTCTTGAGTGTAACAGATGTTAGTCTTAAAGGTAGCAAAGTGAGCATTCGTCCATTATCAGAAAAAATGAGCAAAACTGCGGAAGACGAAAATATTGTACCGGAAATATTTAAAATAGATATAATAGATGATAAAGTGTTAGACGCAAATCATATTGACCTGTCTCATGTATTAGATCCTAATCAGCGGGAGACGATTAAAAACCTTGTTAGTAATTATAAGCCGAACAAAACCTATGAATCTGAAATTACAATGAAATTAGTATTAAAAGACGAAGAGCCAGTTTATCAATCTGCGAGACGTTTATCACCGTCACATAAAGAAATTGTTAATGCACAAATCGAACAATGGATTGCGGATGGAGTCGCTCAAGTATCAACTTCTGATTATGCGAGTCCAGTTGTTCTTGACCGAAAGAAAGATGATTCATTTAGATTATGTGTAGATTATCGTCAAATAAATAAGAAAATTATCAAAGATAGGTATCCGTTACCATTAATCGAAGATCAATTAGATTCGTTACAAAGCGCGCGTATTTTTAGTACTCTCGATTTGAAAAATGGTTTCTTTCATGTACGAATGGATGAATCAAGTCGAAAGTATACAGCATTTATTGTACCAGATGGTCATTACGAATTCTTACGAGTTCCTTTTGGTCTTTGTAACTCACCGCCAGTCTTTCAAAGATTTATAAATACTGTATTTAGAGAGCTTATTCGAAAGAGAATAGTTTTAACTTACATGGATGATTTAATTATTCCATCGGATGATATTGAGAGTGGAATCAAAAATCTTGAAAAGGTTTTAATAACAGCAAGCGAAGCTAATTTAATAATTAATTGGAAAAAATGTTGTTTTCTGCAAACTACAGTTGAATTTCTCGGGCATGTAATCAATAATGGTCGTGTTCGTCCTTCGGATCGTAAAACTGATGCAGTCCGACGATTTCCAGAACCGACAAATGTTAAACAAGTACAAAGTTTTCTTGGATTGACTGGGTACTTTCGTAAATTTATTCATAGATACTCTGTAATTGCGCGACCGTTGTCAAATCTTTTGCGAGCGAATGTTAAATTCTGTTTTGGACCGATTGAAAAAGAAGCGTTTATGCAATTAAAAGTTATACTAAGTGAAAAACCAATATTAAACCTGTATCGAGTCGGAGCGGAAACAGAGTTGCATACAGATGCTTCTGCTTTAGGTTATGGAGCAATTTTATTTCAAAGAAATAACGAAGATCGATATTTTCATCCCATATATTATTCTAGCGGTAAGACAACTCCTGCTGAAGCAAAATATAGTAGTTACGAGTTAGAAGTTTTAGCAGTAGTTAAAGCGTTATAGAAATTTCGTGTTTATTTGTTAGGAATTTCGTTTGTTATTGTCACTGATTGTCGCGCTTTCACTCTTACAATGAATAAGAAAGATCTTTGTGTGCGAGTTGCGCGATGGGCATTATTGTTAGAAGAATTCGACTATCGGATAGAGCATCGACCAGGAAAGAATATGTTACATGTTGACGCGTTAAGTCGAAATCCCCTACCTATGAATTTCTTAATCGACGAATCTGTTACAAGTCTTACAGCGCGTTTGCGGAAGGCACAGGAAGAAGATGAAAGTATAAAGAAACTTCAAGATTTAGTACTTCAAAACAAGACGAAAGATTATATCATTCGAGGAAATCTTTTGTACAAAGAGTCTGAAGGAGACATTCGACTTGTGGTGCCGCGTCAAATGCAAATGCAAATAATAAAGCGAGCTCATGAACGAGGACATTTTTCTGTGGTCAAGACTGAAGCTATTGTACGTAAAGATTATTGGATCCCCAATCTTCGACAACGAGTTGAAAAAGTAGTAAGAAATTGCGTTGCGTGCATCTTGGCCGAAAAGAAGCAAGGGAAACCAGAGTGCCATTTGAATCCAATCGAGAAGGGAAGTGTTCCTTTTGATACATTTCATATTGATCATCTTGGACCACTACCTTCAACGAAGAAAACGTATAAGTATATATTTGCAGTAATAGATGCTTTTACAAAATTTACATGGCTTTACGCTACGAAATCTACGACAACAGCTGAAGTTTTATCACGTCTGAAAAAACAGTCAACTATTTTCTGTAATCCGCGTCGAATAATTTCTGATAGAGGGACGGCTTTCACTGCAAACGATTTTAAACAGTATTGTCAAGAAGAAAATATAGAGCATATTTTAATTACAACAGGAATTCCTAGAGCTAATGGTCAAGTCGAGCGTCTTAATAGAACGTTAATTGCATTGTTAACAAAGTTAGCTGCACCCAAACCCTGCGAATGGTATAAATATTTAGAAGTAGCTCAACAATGTTTAAATACAACGATACATCGAAGCATTGGCACATCACCATTTCATCTTCTATTCGGGACGCATACACGACTCAAAGATTATCCAGACATTCGAGATTTACTTGAAAAAGAAAGAGTCGCATCTTTTCAAGATGAACGAGACGAATTACGATTTCAAGCAAACAAAAATATATTCAAGATACAACAAGAAAATAGACGAACTTTTGACAAAAGTAGACGGAAAGCTAAAATTTATCGAGAAGGAGACCTAGTAGCCATTAAACGTATGCAACAGGGTCCTGGTTTAAAAGTAGCTCACAAATATCTTGGACCATATGAAATAATTCGAGTTCTTCGTAACCAACGATATTTAGTTCAGAAGGTGGGCGAAGGAGAAGGACCTCAACAAACATCTACATCAGCCGAATTTATGAAACTATGGATTGACGAAGCCGATGATGATTTATCTGAAGATGACGTTAATGAAGACATTCGAGACGAATGTCCATGCAGGACGGCCGAATGAAGGATAATAATCTTAGATATCCTTGTTTGTTAATCAATAATTTATATTAATCAATAATTTAAGAGTTTCAATTTTTATGTTACGGAATATTCTAGAATGTGAGCGAGAGCGAATGTGCATGTGAATGAGTCTTTCAAGTGAATGTTTTCAAACAAATCGAGTCAGTTGTTCATCGTGCGTTATTGAGTAAACATATAGTTATAAAGACGTTCTTAATCTCCTTGTATCTAATTTTAAAATAATATATATCCTACAATTTTGATGTGTTAGACGCAAATCATATTGACCTGTCTCATGTATTAGATCCTAATCAGCGGGAGACGATTAAAAACCTTGTTAGTAATTATAAGCCGAACAAAACCTATGAATCTGAAATTACAATGAAATTAGTATTAAAAGACGAAGAGCAAGTTTATCAATCTGCGAGACGTTTATCACCGTCACATAAAGAAATTGTTAATGCACAAATCGAACAATGGTCCCGGAGGGGCCCCCAAAATTGTAGGATATTTATTATTTTAAAATTAGATACAAGGAGATTAAGATCGCTTGCTGTTATTAAAACCTTTTCAAGATTTTTGATTCCACTCTCAATATCATCCGATGGAATAATTAAATCATCCATATAAGTTAAAACTATTCTCTTTCGAATAAATTGTAGGATATTTATTATTTTAAAATTAGATACAAGGAGATTAAGAACGTCTTTATAACTATATGTTTACTCAATAACGCACGATGAACAACTGACTCGATTTGTTTTAGTACTTCAAAACAAGACGAAAGATTATATCATTCGAGGAAATCTTTTTCCTCGAATGATATAATCTTTCGTCTTGTTTTGAAGTACTAAATCTTGAAGTTTCTTTATACTTTCATCTTCTTCCTGTGCCTTCCGCAAACGCGCTGTAAGACTTGTAACAGATTCGTCGATTAAGAAATTCATAGGTAATGACGTTAATGAAGACATTCGAGACGAATGTCCATGCAGGACGGCCCTAACATCTCGGATGTAGTATTTTACAACATTCCTGGCGGGTCGGCCCCTAGTTCTCGGTGGGAAAATTATATACGTCTATAACATTATATATCCTTATCTAAGGCAACCTAGCATCTCGGATGTAGTATTTTACAACATTCCTGGCGGGTCGGCCCCTACTTCTCGGTGGGAATATTATATACGTCTATAACATAATATAACCTAACCTAGCCCATCTAGCCCCTCGCGGGTAGTGCTTTACAGAATCCCGGGCTCGAAGGCCCGTACTTCTCGGTGGGTACATTATATACGTCTGTAACGTAATATAACCTAACCTAACCCATCTAGCCCCTCGCTGGTAATGTTTTACAGAATCCCGGGCGTGTCGGCCCGTACTTCTCGGTGGGGACATTATAATAGTCTATAACGCAGTAGATCCTAACCTAAGTCAACCTTACATCTCGAATGTAGTATTTTATAACATTCCTGGCGGGTCAGCCCCTAGTTCTCGGTGGAAACATTATATGCGTCTATAACGTTACATATCCTAACCTAAGGCAACATAACATATCGGATGTAGTATTTTACAACATTCCTGGCGGGTCGGCCCCTACTTCTCGGTGGGAAAATTATATACGTCTATAACGTAATATAACCTAACCTAACCCATCTTGCCCCTCGGTGTTAATAGTTTACAGAATCCCGGACGTGTAGGCCCGTACTTCTCAGTGGGGACATTATATACGTCTATAACGTTATATATCCTAACCTAAGGCAACCTAACATCTCGGATGTAGTATTTTACAACATTCCTGGCGGGTCGGCCCCTAGTTCTCGGTGGGAAAATTATATACGTCTATAACATTATATATCCTTATCTAAGGCAACCTAGCATCTCGGATGTAGTATTTTACAACATTCCTGGCGGGTCGGCCCCTACTTCTCGGTGGGAAAATTATATACGTCTATAACGTAATATAACCTAACCTAACCCATCTTGCCCCTCGGTGTTAATAGTTTACAGAATCCCGGACGTGTAGGCCCGTACTTCTCAGTGGGGACATTATATACGTCTATAACGTTATATATCCTAACCTAAGGCAACCTAACATCTCGGATGTAGTATTTTACAACATTCCTGGCGGGTCGGCCCCTAGTTCTCGGTGGGAAAATTATATACGTCTATAACATTATATATCCTTATCTAAGGCAACCTAGCATCTCGGATGTAATATTTTACTACATTCCTGGCGGGACGGCCTCTACTTCTCGGTGGGAATATTATATACGTCTATAACGTAATATAACCTAACCTAGCCCATCTAGCCCCTCGAGGGTAGTGTTTTACAGAATCCCGGGCTCGAAGGCCCGTACTTCTCGGTGGGTACATTATATACGTCTGTAACGTAATATAACCTAACCTAACCCATCTTGCCCCTCGGTGTTAATGGTTTACAGAATCTCGGTCGTGTAGGCCCTACTTCTAGGTGGGAACATTATATACGTCTATAACATTATATGTCCTTAGCCAAGGCAAACTAGCATCTCGGATGTATTATTTTACAACATTCCTGGCGGGTCGGCCTCTACTTCTCGGTGGAAATATTATATACATCTATAACGTAATATAACCTAATGTAGCCCGTCTAGCACCTCGCGGGTAATGTTTTGCAGAATCCCGGGCGTTTCGGCCGCTACTTCTCGGTGGCAACGTTATGTACGTCTATAACGTAATATAACCTAACGTAACCCACCTTGCCCATCGGTGTTAATGTTTTACAGAATCCCGGGCGTGTAGGCCCGTACTTCTCATTGGGGACATTATATACGTCTATAACATTTTATATCCTAACCTATGTCAACCTAACATCTCGGATGTAGTATTTTACAACATTCCTGGCTGGTCAGCCCCTAGTTCTCGGTGGAAACATTATATACGTCTATAACGTTACATATCTTAACCTAAGGCAACCTAACATCTCGGATGTAGTATTTTACAACATTCCTGGCGGGTCGGCCCCTAGTTCTCGGTGGGAAAATTATATACGTCTATAACATTATATATCCTAATCTAAGGCAATCTAGCATCTCGGATGTATTATTTTACTACATTCCTGGCGGGTCGGCCTCTACTTCTCGGTGGAAATATTATATACGTCTATAACGTAATATAACCTAACCTAGCCCATCTAGCACCTCGCGGGTAATGTTTTGCAGAATCCCGGGCGTTTCGGCCCTTACTTCGCGGTGGGAACATTATATACGTCTAAAACGTAATATAACCTAACCTAACCCATCTTGCCCCTCGGTGTTAATGGTTTACAGAATCCCGGGCGTTTCGGCCCTTACTTCGCGGTGGGAACATTATATACGTCTATAACGTAATATAACCTAACCTAACCCATCTTGCCCCTCGGTGTTAATGGTTTACAGAATCCCGGTCGTGTAGGCTCGTACTTCTCGGTGGGGACATTATATACGTCTATAACGTTATATGTCCTAAGCTAAGGCCATGTAACATCTCGGATGTAGTATTTTACAACATTCCTGGCGGGTCGGCCTCTACTTCTCAGTGGGAATATTATATACGTCTATAACGTAATATAACCTAACCTAGCCCATCTAGCCCCTCGCGGGTAGTGTTTTACAGAATCCCGGGCTCGAAGGCCCGTACTTCTCAGTGGGTACATTATATACGTCTGTAACGTAATATAACCTAACCTATCCCATGTAGCCCCTCGCTGGTAATGTTTTACAGAATCCCGGGCGTGTCGGCCCGTACTTCTCGGTGGGGACATTATAATAGTCTATAACGCAGTAGATCCTAACCAAAGGCAACCTAACATCTCGGATGTAGTATTTTACAACATTCCTGGCGGGTCGGCCCCTAGTTCTCGGTGGGAAAATTATATACGTCTATAACATTATATATCCTAATCTAAGGCAACCTAACATCTCGGATGTATTATTTTACAACATTCCTGGCGGGTCGGCCCATACTTCTGGGTGGGAATATTATATACGTCTATAACGTAATATAACTTAACCTAGCCCATCTAGCCCCTCGTGGGCAGTGTTTTACAGAATCCCGGGCTCGAAGGCACGTACTTCTCGGTGGGAACATTATATACGTCTATTACGTAATATAACCTAACCTAACCCATCTTGCCCCTCGGTGTTAATGGTTTACAGAATCTCGGTCGTGTAGGCCCTACTTCTCGGTGGGGACATTATATACGTCTATAACATTATATATCCTAATCTAAGGCAACCTAGCATCTCGGATGTATTATTTTCCAACATTCCTGGCGGGTCGGCCCCCACTTCTCGGTGGGAACATTATATACGTCTATACCGCTATGTATCCTAACCTAAGGCAGCTTAACATTTCGGATGTAGTATTTTCAAACATTAATGCCGGGTCGGACCCTACTTCTCGGTGGGAACACTATATACGTCTATAACGTAACATAACCTAACCTAATCCATCTAGCCCCTCCCTGGTAATGTTTTACAGAATCCCGTTCGTGTCGTCCCGTACGTCTCGGTTGGGTCATTATATACGTCTACAGCGACATATATCCTAACCTAAGGCAACCTAACACTTCGGATGTAGTATTTTAGAACATTCCTGGCGGGTCGGACCCTACTTCTCGGTGGGAATATTATATACGTCTATACCGTAACATAACATAACCTAACACATCTAGCCCCTCGCTTGTAATGTTTTTCAGAATCCCGTTATTGTCGTCCCGTACATCTCGGTGGGGACACTATATACTTCTATAGCGTTATATATCCTAACCTAAGGCAGCCTAACATCTCGAATGTAGTATTTTACAACATTCCTGGCGGGTCGGCACCTACTTCTTTGTGGGAACATTATACACGTCTATAACGTAATATAACCCAATCTAACACATCTAGCCCCTCGCTGGTAATGTTTTACAGAATCCCGTTCGTGTCGTCCCGTACTTCTCGGTTGGGTCATTATATACGTCCACAGCGTTATATATCCTAACCTAAGGCAGGCTAACATCTCGGATGCAGTAGTTTACAACATTACTGGTGGGTCGGCCCCCGCTTCTCGGTCGGAGGATCATATGCGTCTATAACGTAATATAACATAACCTAACCTATCTAGCCCCTCGCTGGTAATGTTTTACAGAATCCCGGTCGTGTCAGCCCGTACGTCGCGGTGGGGACATTATATACGTCTATAACAGTAGATATCCTAAGCTAAGGCAACCTAACACTTCGGATGTAGTATTTTAGAACATTACTGCAGGGTCGGCCCCTACTTCTCGGTGGGAACATTATGTACGTCTACAGCGTTATATATCCTAACCTAAGGCAGGCTAACATCTCGGATGCAGTATTTTCCAACCTTCCTGGCGGGTCGGACCCTACTTCTCGGTCGGAACATTATATACATCTATAACGTAACATAATCTAACCTAATGCTTCTAGCCCCTCGCTGGTAATGTTTTACAGAATCCCGTTCGTGTCGGCCCGTACTTCTCGGTAGGGACATTATATACGTCTATAGCGTTATATATCCTAACCTAAGGCAACCTAACATCTCGGATGTAGTATTTTACAATATTCCTGGCGGGTCGGCACCTACTTCATTGTGGGAACATTATACACGTCTATAACGTAACATAACCTAACCTAACACATCTAGCCCGTCGCTGGTAATGTTTTACAAAATCCCGTTCGTGCCGTCCCGTACTTCTCCGTTGGAACACTATGTACGTCTACAGCGTTATATATCCTAACCTAAGGCAGGCTAACATCTCGGATGCAGTATTTTCCAACATTCCTGGCGGGTCGGACCCTACTTCTCGGTGGGAACATTATATACGTCTATAACGCAACAAAATCTAACCTAATGCATCTAGCCCCTCGCTAGTAATGTTTTACAGAATCCCGTTCGTGTCGTCCCGCACATCTCGACTCGGACATTATATACGTCTATAGCGTTATATATCCTGACCTAAGGCAGCCTAACGTCTCGGATGTAGTATTTTACAACATTCCTAGTGGGTCGCCCCTACTTCTTTGTGGGAACATTATACACGTCTATAACGTAATGTAACCTAACCTAACCCATCTAGCCCCTCGCTCGTAATGTTTTACAGAATCCCGTTCGTGTCGGCCCGTACTTCTCGGTTGGGACATTATATAAGTCTATAGCGTTATTTATCCTGACCTAAGGCAGCCTAACTTCACGGATGTAGTATTTTCCAACATTCATTGCGGGTCGGCCCGCACTTCTCGGTGGGAACATTATATACGTCTATAACGTAACATTACCTAACCTAATGGATCTAGCCCCGCGCTGGCAATGTATTACAGAATCCTGTTCGTTTCGGCCCGTACTTCTAGGTAGGGACATTATATATATTTCTATAGCGTTATATATCCTGACATAATGCATCCTAGCATTACGGATGTAGTATTTTCCAACATTCCTGCCGGGTCGGCCCCTACTTCTCGGTGGGAAAATTATATACGTCTATAACGTAACATAACCTAACCTAACCCATTTAGCTCCTCGCTCGTAATGTTTTACAGAATCCCGTTCGTGTCGGCCCGTACTTCTCGGTGGGAACATTACATACGTCTATAGCGTTATATATCCTAACCTAAGGTAACCTAACATCTCGGATGCATAATTTTACAACATTCCTGTTGTTTCGGCCCCTACTTCTCGGTGGGAACATTATATATGTCTATAACGTAACATAACCTAACCTAAACCATCTAGCCCCTCGCTGGTAATGTTTGTCAGAATCCCGGTCGTGTCGGCCCGTACGTCTCGGTGGGGACATTATATACGTCTCTAACGTTATATATCCTAACCTAAGGCAACCTAACATCTCGGATGTAGTATTTTCCCACATTCCTTGCGGGTCGGCCCCTACTTCTCGGTGGGAACATTATATACGTCTATAACGTAACATAACCTAACCTAATGCATCTAGCTCCTCGCTCGTAATGTTTTACAGAATCCCGTTCGTGTCGGCCCGTACTTCTCGGTGGGAACATTACATACGTCTATAGCGTTATATATCCTAACCTAAGGTAACCTAACATCTCGGATGCATAATTTTACAACATTCCTGTTGTTTCGGCCCCTACTTCTCGGTGGGAACATTATATATGTCTATAACGTAACATAACCTAACCTAAACCATCTAGCCCCTCGCTGGTAATGTTTGTCAGAATCCCGGTCGTGTCGGCCCGTACGTCTCGGTGGGGACATTATATACGTCTCCAACGTTATATATCCTAACCTAAGGCAACCTAACATCTCGGATGTAGTATTTTCCCACATTCCTTGCGGGTCGGCCCCTACTTCTCGGTGGGAACATTATATACGTCTATAACGTAACATAACCTAACCTAATGCATCTAGCCCCTCGCCGGTAATGTTTTGCAGACTCCCGTTCGTGTCGGCCCGTACTTCTCGGTAGGGACATTATATACGTCTATAGCGTTATATATCCTGACATAATGCAGCCTAACATTTCGGATGTAGTATATCCAACATTCCTGGCTGGTCGGCCCCTACTTCTCGGTGGGAACATTATATACGTCTATAACGTAACATAACCTAACCTAATGCATCTAGCCCATCGCTGGTAATGCTTTACAGAATCCCGTTCGTGTCGTCCCGTACATCTCGGCTCGGACATTCTATACGCCTATAACGTTATATATCCTAACGTAAGGCAACCTAACATTTCGGATGTAGTATTTTACAACATTCTTGGCGGTTCGGCTCCTACTTCTCGGTGGGAACATTATATACGTCCATAACGTAACATATCCAAACCTAACCCATCTAGCCCATCGCTGGTAATGTCTTACAGAATCCCGTTCGTGTCGGCCCGTACTTCTCGGTAGGGACATTATATACGTCTATAGCGTTATATATCCTGACCTAAGGCAGCCTAACGTCTCGGATGTAGTATTTTACAACATTCCTGGCGGGTCGGCCCCTACTTCTTTGTGGGAGCATTATACACGTCTATAACGTAATATAACCTAACCTAACACATCTAGCACCTCGCTGGTAATGTTTTACAGAATCCCGTTCGTGTCGGCCCGTACTTGTCGGTGGAGACATTGTATACGTCTACAGCGTTATATATCCTCACCTAAGGCAGGCTAACATCTCGGATGCAGTATTTTCCAACCTTCCTGGCGGGTCGGACCCTACTTCTCGGTCGGAACATTATATACATCTATAACGTAACATAATCTAACCTAATGCATCTAGCCCCTCGCTGGTAATGTTTTACAGAATCCCGTTCGTGTCGGCCCGTACTTCTCGGTAGGGACATTATATACGTCTATAGCGTTATATATCCTAACCTAAGGCAACATAACATCTCGGATGTAGTATTTTACAACATTCCTGGCGGTCGGCCCCTACTTCTCGGTGGGAACATTATATACGTCCATAACGTAACATAACCTAACCTAACCCATCTAGCCCCTCGCTCGTAATGTTTTACAGAATCCCGTTCGTGTCGGCCCGTACTTCTCGGTGGGGACGTTATATACGTCTATAGCGTTATATATCCTAACCTAAGGCAGCCTAACGTCTCGGATGCAGTATTTTACAATATTCCTGTTGTATCGGCCCCTACTTCTCGGTGGGAACATTATATACGTCTATAACGTAACATAACCTAACCTAACCCATTTAGCCCCTCGCTCGTAATGTTTTACAGAATCCCGTTCGTGTCGGCCCGTACTTCTCGGTGGGGACATTACATACGTCTATAGCGTTATATATCCTAACCTAAGGCAACCTAACATCTCGGATGCATAATTTTACAACATTCCTGTTGTTTCGGCCCCTACTTCTCGGTGGGAACATTATATATGTCTATAACGTAACATAACCTAACCTAAACCATCTAGCCCCTCGCTGGTAATGTTTGTCAGAATCCCGGTCGTTTCGGCCCGTACGTCTCGGTGGGGACATTATATACGTCTATAACCTTATATATCCTAACCTAAGTCAACCTAACATCTCGGATGTAGTATTTTACAATATTCCTGGCGGGTCGGCCCCTACTTCTTTGTGGGAACATTATGCACGTCTATAACGTAATGTAACATAACCTAACACATCTAGCCCCCCGCTGGTAATGTTTTACAGAATCCCGTTCGTGCCGTCCCGTATTTCTCGGTTGGAACGTTATGTACGTCTACAGCGTTATATATCCTAACCTAAGGCAGGCTAACATCTCGGATGCAGTATTTTCCAACCTTCCTGGCGGGTCGGACCCTACTTCTCGGTCGGAACATTATATACATCTATAACGTAACATAATCTAACCTAATGCATCTAGCCCCTCGCTGGTAATGTTTTACAGAATCCCGTTCGTGTCGGCCCGTACTTCTCGGTAGGGACATTATATACGTCTATAGCGTTATATATCCTAACCTAAGGCAACCTAACATCTCGTATGTAGTATTTTACAATATTCCTGGCGGGTCGGCACCTACTTCATTGTGGGAACATTATACACGTCTATAACGTAACATAACCTAACCTAACACATCTAGCCCGTCGCTGGTAATGTTTTACAAAATCCCGTTCGTGCCGTCCCGTACTTCTCCGTTGGAACACTATGTACGTCTACAGCGTTATATATCCTAACCTAAGGCAGGCTAACATCTCGGATGCAGTATTTTCCAACATTCCTGGCGGGTCGGACCCTACTTCTCGGTGGGAACATTATATACGTCTATAACGCAACAAAATCTAACCTAATGCATCTAGCCCCTCGCTAGTAATGTTTTACAGAATCCCGTTCGTGTCGTCCCGCACATCTCGACTCGGACATTATATACGTCTATAGCGTTATATATCCTGACCTAAGGCAGCCTAACGTCTCGGATGTAGTATTTTACAACATTCCTAGTGGGTCGCCCCTACTTCTTTGTGGGAACATTATACACGTCTATAACGTAATGTAACCTAACCTAACCCATCTAGCCCCTCGCTCGTAATGTTTTACAGAATCCCGTTCGTGTCGGCCCGTACTTCTCGGTGGGGACATTATATACGTCTATAGCGTTATATATCCTAACCTAAGGCAGCCTAACGTCTCGGATGCAGTATTTTACAATATTCCTGTTGTATCGGCCCCTACTTCCCGGTGGGAACATTATATACGTCTATAACGTAACATAACCTAACCTAACCCATCTAGCCCCTCGCTGGTAATGTTTGTCAGAATCCCGGTCGTTTCGGCCCGTACGTCTCGGTGGGGACATTATATACGTCTATAACGTTATATATCCTAACCTAAGGCAGCCTAACATCTCGGATGTAGTATTTTCCAACATTCATTGCGGGTCGGCCCCCACTTCTTGGTGGGAACATTATATACGTCTATAACGTAACATAACCTAACCTAATGCATCTATCCCATCGCTGGTAATACTATACAGAATCCCGTTCGTGTCGTCCCGTACATCTCGGCTCGGACATTCTATACGCCTATAACGTTATATATCCTAACCTAAGGCAACCTAACATTTCGGATGTAGTATTTTACAACATTCTTGGCGGTTCGGCTCCTACTTCTCGGTGGGAACATTATATACGTCCATAACGTAACATATCCAAGCCTAACCCATCTAGCCCATCGCTGGTAATGTCTTACAGAATCCCGTTCGTGTCGGCCCGTACTTCTCGGTAGGGACATTATATACGTCTATAGCGTTATATATCCTGACCTAAGGCAGCCTAACGTCTCGGATGTAGTATTTTACAACATTCCTGGCGGGTCGGCCCCTACTTCTTTGTGGGAGCATTATACACGTCTATAACGTAATATAACCTAACCTAACACATCTAGCACCTCGCTGGTAATGTTTTACAGAATCCCGTTCGTGTCGGCCCGTACTTGTCGGTGGAGACATTGTATACGTCTACAGCGTTATATATCCTCACCTAAGGCAGGCTAACATCTCGGATGCAGTATTTTCCAACCTTCCTGGCGGGTCGGACCCTACTTCTCGGTCGGAACATTATATACATCTATAACGTAACATAATCTAACCTAATGCATCTAGCCCCTCGCTGGTAATGTTTTACAGAATCCCGTTCGTGTCGGCCCGTACTTCTCGGTAGGGACATTATATACGTCTATAGCGTTATATATCCTAACCTAAGGCAACATAACATCTCGGATGTAGTATTTTACAACATTCCTGGCGGTCGGCCCCTACTTCTCGGTGGGAACATTATATACGTCCATAACGTAACATAACCTAACCTAACCCATCTAGCCCCTCGCTCGTAATGTTTTACAGAATCCCGTTCGTGTCGGCCCGTACTTCTCGGTGGGGACGTTATATACGTCTATAGCGTTATATATCCTAACCTAAGGCAGCCTAACGTCTCGGATGCAGTATTTTACAATATTCCTGTTGTATCGGCCCCTACTTCTCGGTGGGAACATTATATACGTCTATAACGTAACATAACCTAACCTAACCCATTTAGCCCCTCGCTCGTAATGTTTTACAGAATCCCGTTCGTGTCGGCCCGTACTTCTCGGTGGGGACATTACATACGTCTATAGCGTTATATATCCTAACCTAAGGCAACCTAATATCTCGGATGCATAATTTTACAACATTCCTGTTGTTTCGGCCCCTACTTCTCGGTGGGAACATTATATATGTCTATAACGTAACATAACCTAACCTAAACCATATAGCCCCTCGCTGGTAATGTTTGTCAGAATCCCGGTCGTTTCGGCCCGTACGTCTCGGTGGGGACATTATATACGTCTATAACCTTATATATCCTAACCTAAGTCAACCTAACATCTCGGATGTAGTATTTTACAATATTCCTGGCGGGTCGGCCCCTACTTCTTTGTGGGAACATTATGCACGTCTATAACGTAATGTAACCTAACCTAACACATCTAGCCCCCCGCTGGTAATGTTTTACAGAATCCCGTTCGTGCCGTCCCGTACTTCTCGGTTGGAACATTATGTACGTCTACAGCGTTATATATCCTAACCTAAGGCAGGCTAACATCTCGGATGCAGTATTTTCCAACCTTCCTGGCGGGTCGGACCCTACTTCTCGGTCGGAACATTATATACATCTATAACGTAACATAATCTAACCTAATGCATCTAGCCCCTCGCTGGTAATGTTTTACAGAATCCCGTTCGTGTCGGCCCGTACTTCTCGGTAGGGACATTATATACGTCTATAGCGTTATATATCCTAACCTAAGGCAGGCTAACATCTCGGATGCAGTATTTTCCAACATTCCTGGCGGGTCGGACCCTACTTCTCGGTGGGAACATTATATACGTCTATAACGCAACAAAATCTAACCTAATGCATCTAGCCCCTCGCTAGTAATGTTTTACAGAATCCCGTTCGTGTCGTCCCGCACATCTCGACTCGGACATTATATACGTCTATAGCGTTATATATCCTGACCTAAGGCAGCCTAACGTCTCGGATGTAGTATTTTACAACATTCCTGATGGGTCGCCCCTACTTCTTTGTGGGAACATTATACACGTCTATAACGTAATGTAACCTAACCTAACCCATCTAGCCCCTCGCTCGTAATGTTTTACAGAATCCCGTTCGTGTCGGCCCGTACTTCTCGGTGGGGACGTTATATACGTCTATAGCGTTATATATCCTAACCTAAGGCAGCCTAACGTCTCGGATGCAGTATTTTACAATATTCCTGTTGTATCGGCCCCTACTTCTCGGTGGGAACATTATATACGTCTATAACGTAACATAACCTAACCTAACCCATTTAGCCCCTCGCTCGTAATGTTTTACAGAATCCCGTTCGTGTCGGCCCGTACGTCTCGGTGGGGACATTATATACGTCTATAACGTTATATATCCTAACCTAAGGCAGCCTAACATCTCGGATGTAGTATTTTCCAACATTCATTGCGGGTCGGCCCCTACTTCTCGGTGGGAACATTATATATGTCTATAACGTAACATAACCTAACCTAAACCATATAGCCCCTCGCTGGTAATGTTTGTCAGAATCCCGGTCGTTTCGGCCCGTACGTCTCGGTGGGGACATTATATACGTCTATAACCTTATATATCCTAACCTAAGTCAACCTAACATCTCGGATGTAGTATTTTACAATATTCCTGGCGGGTCGGCCCCTACTTCTTTGTGGGAACATTATGCACGTCTATAACGTAATGTAACCTAACCTAACACATCTAGCCCCCCGCTGGTAATGTTTTACAGAATCCCGTTCGTGCCGTCCCGTACTTCTCGGTTGGAACATTATGTACGTCTACAGCGTTATATATCCTAACCTAAGGCAGGCTAACATCTCGGATGCAGTATTTTCCAACCTTCCTGGCGGGTCGGACCCTACTTCTCGGTCGGAACATTATATACATCTATAACGTAACATAATCTAACCTAATGCATCTAGCCCCTCGCTGGTAATGTTTTACAGAATCCCGTTCGTGTCGGCCCGTACTTCTCGGTAGGGACATTATATACGTCTATAGCGTTATATATCCTAACCTAAGGCAACCTAACATCTCGTATGTAGTATTTTACAATATTCCTGGCGGGTCGGCACCTACTTCATTGTGGGAACATTATACACGTCTATAACGTAACATAACCTAACCTAACACATCTAGCCCGTCGCTGGTAATGTTTTACAAAATCCCGTTCGTGCCGTCCCGTACTTCTCCGTTGGAACACTATGTACGTCTACAGCGTTATATATCCTAACCTAAGGCAGGCTAACATCTCGGATGCAGTATTTTCCAACATTCCTGGCGGGTCGGACCCTACTTCTCGGTGGGAACATTATATACGTCTATAACGCAACAAAATCTAACCTAATGCATCTAGCCCCTCGCTAGTAATGTTTTACAGAATCCCGTTCGTGTCGTCCCGCACATCTCGACTCGGACATTATATACGTCTATAGCGTTATATATCCTGACCTAAGGCAGCCTAACGTCTCGGATGTAGTATTTTACAACATTCCTGATGGGTCGCCCCTACTTCTTTGTGGGAACATTATACACGTCTATAACGTAATGTAACCTAACCTAACCCATCTAGCCCCTCGCTCGTAATGTTTTACAGAATCCCGTTCGTGTCGGCCCGTACTTCTCGGTGGGGACATTATATACGTCTATAGCGTTATATATCCTAACCTAAGGCAGCCTAACGTCTCGGATGCAGTATTTTACAATATTCCTGTTGTATCGGCCCCTACTTCCCGGTGGGAACATTATATACGTCTATAACGTAACATAACCTAACCTAACCCATCTAGCCCCTCGCTGGTAATGTTTGTCAGAATCCCGGTCGTTTCGGCCCGTACGTCTCGGTGGGGACATTATATACGTCTATAACGTTATATATCCTAACCTAAGGCAGCCTAACATCTCGGATGTAGTATTTTCCAACATTCATTGCGGGTCGGCCCCCACTTCTTGGTGGGAACATTATATACGTCTATAACGTAACATAACCTAACCTAATGCATCTATCCCATCGCTGGTAATACTATACAGAATCCCGTTCGTGTCGTCCCGTACGTCTCGGTTGGGACATTATATACGTCTATAGCGTTATTTATCCTGACCTAAGGCAGCCTAACTTCACGGATGTAGTACTTTACAACATTCCTGGCGCGTCGGACACTACTTCTTTGTGGGAACATTATACACGTCTATAACGTAATATAACCTAACCTGACACATCTAGCCCCTCGCTGGTAATGTTTTACAGAATGCCGTTCGTGCCGTCCCGTACTTCACGGTTGGAACATTATGTACATCTACAGCGTTATATATCCTAACCTAAGGCAGGCTAACATCTCGGATGCAGTATTTTCCAACATTCCTGGCGGGTCGGCCCTACACCTCGGTGGGAACATTATATACGTCTATAACGTAACATAACCTAACCAAATGCATCTAGCACCTCGCTGGTAATGTTTTACAGAATCCCGTTCGTGTCGGCCCGTACTTGTCGGTGGAGACATTGTATACGTCTACAGCGTTATATATCCTAACCTAAGGCAGGCTAACATCTCGGATGCAGTATTTTCCAACCTTCCTGGCGGGTCGGACCCTACTTCTCGGTCGGAACATTATATACATCTATAACGTAACATAATCTAACCTAATGCATCTAGCCCCTCGCTGGTAATGTTTTACAGAATCCCGTTGGTGTCGGCCCGTACTTCTCGGTAGGGACATTATATACGTCTATAGCGTTATATATCCTAACCTAAGGCAACATAACATCTCGGATGTAGTATTTTACAACATTCCTGGCGGTCGGCCCCTACTTCTCGGTGGGAACATTATATACGTCCATAACGTAACATAACCTAACCTAACCCATCTAGCCCCTCGCTCGTAATGTTTTACAGAATCCCGTTCGTGTCGGCCCGTACTTCTCGGTGGGGACGTTATATACGTCTATAGCGTTATATATCCTAACCTAAGGCAGCCTAACGTCTCGGATGCAGTATTTTACAATATTCCTGTTGTATCGGCCCCTACTTCTCGGTAGGAACATTATATACGTCTATAACGTAACATAACCTAACCTAACCCATCTAGCCCCTCGCTGGTAATGTTTATCAGAATCCCGGTCGTTTCGGCCCGTACGTCTCGGTGGGGACATTATATACGTCTATAACGTTATATATCCTAACCTAAGGCAGCCTAACATCTCGGATGTAGTATTTTCCAACATTCATTGCGGGTCGGCCCGCACTTCTCGGTGGGAACATTATATACGTCTATAACGTAACATTACCTAACCTAATGGATCTAGCCCCGCGCTGGCAATGTATTACAGAATCCTGTTCGTTTCGGCCCGTACTTCTAGGTAGGGACATTATATATGTCTATAGCGTTATATATCCTGACATAATGCATCCTAGCATTACGGATGTAGTATTTTCCAACATTCCTGCCGGGTCGGCCCCTACTTCTCGGTGGGAAAATTATATACGTCTATAACGTAACATAACCTAACCTAACCCATTTAGCTCCTCGCTCGTAATGTTTTACAGAATCCCGTTCGTGTCGGCCCGTACTTCTCGGTGGGAACATTACATACGTCTATAGCGTTATATATCCTAACCTAAGGCAACCTAACATCTCGGATGCATAATTTTACAACATTCCTGTTGTTTCGGCCCCTACTTCTCGGTGGGAACATTATATATGTCTATAACGTAACATAACCTAACCTAACCCATCTAGCCCCTAGTTGGTAATGTTTGTCAGAATCCCGGTCGTGTCGGCCCGTACGTCTCGGTGGGGACATTATATACGTCTCTAACGTTATATATCCTAACCTAAGGCAACCTAACATCTCGGATGTAGTATTTTCCAACATTTCTTGCGGGTCGGCCCCTACTTCTCGGTTGGAACATTATATACGTCTATAACGTAACATAACCTAATTTAATGCATCTAGGCCCTCGCTGGCAATGTTTTACAGAATCCCGTTCGTGTCGGCCCGTACTTCTCGGTGGGGACATTATATACGTCTATAGCGTTATATATCCTAACCTAAGGCAGCCTAACATCTCGGATGTAGTATTTTCCAACATTCTTGCCGGGTCGGCCCCTACTTCTCGGTGGGAACATTATATACGTCTATAACGTAACATAACCTAACCTAATGCATCTAGCCCCGCGCTGGTAATGTTTTACAGAATCCCGTTCGTGTCGGCCCGTACTTCTCGGTAGGGACATTATATACGTCTATAGCGTTATATATCCTGACCTAAGGCAGCCTAACGTCTCGGATGTAGTATTTTACAACATTCCTGGCGGGTCGGCCCCTACTTCTTTGTGGGAGCATTATACACGTCTATAACGTAATATAACCTAACCTAACACATCTAGCCCCTCGCTGGTAATGTTTTACAGAATCCCGTTCGTGTCGGCCCGTACTTCTCGGTGGGGACATTATATACGTCTATAGCGTTATATATCCTAACCTAAGGCAGCCTAACGTCTCGGATGCATAATTTTACAACATTCCTGTTGTATCGGCCCCTACTTCTCGGTGGGGACATTATATACGTCTATAACGTAACATAACCTAACCTAAATCATCTAGCCCCTCGCTGGTAATGTTTGTCAGAATCCCGGTCGCTTCGGCCCGTACGTCTCGGTGGGGACATTATATACGTCTATAGCGTTATATATCCTAACCTAAGGCAACCTAACATCTCGGATGTAGTATTTTACAACATTCCTGGGGGGTCGGCCCCTACTTCTTTGTGGGAACATTATGCACGTCTATCACGTAATGTAACCTAACCTAACACATCTAGCCCCCCGCTGGTAATGTTTTACAGAATCCCGTTCGTGCCGTCCCGTACTTCTCGGTTGGAACATTATGTACGTCTACAGCGTTATATATCCTAACCTAAGGCAGGCTAACATCTCGGATGCAGTATTTTCCAACCTTCCTGGCGGGTCGGACCCTACTTCTCGGAGGGAACATTATATACATCTATAACGTAACATAATCTAACCTAATGCATCTAGCCCCTCGCTGGTAATGTTTTACAGAATCCCGTTCGTGTCGGCCCGTACTTCTCGGTAGGGACATCATATATGTCTATAGCGTTATATATCCTGACCTAAGGCAGCCTAACGTCTCGGATGTAGTATTTTACAACAATCCTGATGGGTCGCCCCTACTTCTTTGTGGGAACATTATACACGTCTATAACGTAATGTAACCTAACCTAACACATCTAGCCCCCCGCTGGGAATGTTTTACAGAATCCCGTTCGTGCCGTCCCGTAATTCTCGGTTGGAACATTATGTACGTCTGCAGCGTTACATATCCTAACCTAAGGCAGGCTAACATCTCGGATGCAGTATTTTCCAACCTTCCTGGCGGGTCGGACCCTACTTCTCGGTGGGAACATTATATACGTCTATAACGTAACATAACCTAACCTAACCCATCTAGCCCCTCGCTCGTAATGTTTTACAGAATCCCGTTCGTGTCGGCCCGTACTTCTCGGTGGGGACATTGTATACGTCTATAGCGTTATATATCCTAACCTAAGGCAGCCTAACGTCTCGGATGTAGTATTCTCCAACATTCCTGGCGGGTCGGCCCCTACTTCTTTGTGGGAGCATTATACACGTCTATAACGTAATATAACCTAACCTAAGGCAACATAACATCTCGGATGTAGTATTTTACAACATTCCTGGCGGTCGGCCCCTACTTCTCGGTGGGAACATTATATACGTCCATAACGTAACATAACCTAACCTAACCCATCTAGCCCCTCGCTCGTAATGTTTTACAGAATCCCGTTCGTGTCGGCCCGTACTTCTCGGTGGGGACGTTATATACGTCTATAGCGTTATATATCCTAACCTAAGGCAGCCTAACGTCTCGGATGCAGTATTTTACAATATTCCTGTTGTATCGGCCCCTACTTCTCGGTGGGAACATTATATACGTCTATAACGTAACATAACCTAACCTAACCCATTTAGCCCCTCGCTCGTAATGTTTTACAGAATCTCGTTCGTGTCGGCCCGTACTTCTCGGTGGGGACATTACATACGTCTATAGCGTTATATATCCTAACCTAAGGCAACCTAACATCTCGGATGCATAATTTTACAACATTCCTGTTGTTTCGGCCCCTACTTCTCGGTGGGAACATTATATATGTCTATAACGTAACATAACCTAACCTAAACCATATAGCCCCTCGCTGGTAATGTTTGTCAGAATCCCGGTCGTTTCGGCCCGTACGTCTCGGTGGGGACATTATATACGTCTATAACCTTATATATCCTAACCTAAGTCAACCTAACATCTCGGATGTAGTATTTTACAATATTCCTGGCGGGTCGGCCCCTACTTCTTTGTGGGAACATTATGCACGTCTATAACGTAATGTAACCTAACCTAACACATCTAGCCCCCCGCTGGTAATGTTTTACAGAATCCCGTTCGTGCCGTCCCGTACTTCTCGGTTGGAACATTATGTACGTCTACAGCGTTATATATCCTAACCTAAGGCAGGCTAACATCTCGGATGCAGTATTTTCCAACCTTCCTGGCGGGTCGGACCCTACTTCTCGGTCGGAACATTATATACATCTATAACGTAACATAATCTAACCTAATGCATCTAGCCCCTCGCTGGTAATGTTTTACAGAATCCCGTTCGTGTCGGCCCGTACTTCTCGGTAGGGACATTATATACGTCTATAGCGTTATATATCCTAACCTAAGGCAGGCTAACATCTCGGATGCAGTATTTTCCAACATTCCTGGCGGGTCGGACCCTACTTCTCGGTGGGAACATTATATACGTCTATAACGCAACAAAATCTAACCTAATGCATCTAGCCCCTCGCTAGTAATGTTTTACAGAATCCCGTTCGTGTCGTCCCGCACATCTCGACTCGGACATTATATACGTCTATAGCGTTATATATCCTGACCTAAGGCAGCCTAACGTCTCGGATGTAGTATTTTACAACATTCCTGATGGGTCGCCCCTACTTCTTTGTGGGAACATTATACACGTCTATAACGTAATGTAACCTAACCTAACCCATCTAGCCCCTCGCTCGTAATGTTTTACAGAATCCCGTTCGTGTCGGCCCGTACTTCTCGGTGGGGACGTTATATACGTCTATAGCGTTATATATCCTGACCTAAGGCAGCCTAACGTCTCGGATGTAGTATTTTACAACATTCCTGATGGGTCGCCCCTACTTCTTTGTGGGAACATTATACACGTCTATAACGTAATGTAACCTAACCTAACCCATCTAGCCCCTCGCTCGTAATGTTTTACAGAATCCCGTTCGTGTCGGCCCGTACTTCTCGGTGGGGACATTATATACGTCTATAGCGTTATATATCCTAACCTAAGGCAGCCTAACGTCTCGGATGCAGTATTTTACAATATTCCTGTTGTATCGGCCCCTACTTCCCGGTGGGAACATTATATACGTCTATAACGTAACATAACCTAACCTAACCCATCTAGCCCCTCGCTGGTAATGTTTGTCAGAATCCCGGTCGTTTCGGCCCGTACGTCTCGGTGGGGACATTATATACGTCTATAACGTTATATATCCTAACCTAAGGCAGCCTAACATCTCGGATGTAGTATTTTCCAACATTCATTGCGGGTCGGCCCCCACTTCTTGGTGGGAACATTATATACGTCTATAACGTAACATAACCTAACCTAATGCATCTATCCCATCGCTGGTAATACTATACAGAATCCCGTTCGTGTCGTCCCGTACGTCTCGGTTGGGACATTATATACGTCTATAGCGTTATTTATCCTGACCTAAGGCAGCCTAACTTCACGGATGTAGTACTTTACAACATTCCTGGCGCGTCGGACACTACTTCTTTGTGGGAACATTATACACGTCTATAACGTAATATAACCTAACCTGACACATCTAGCCCCTCGCTGGTAATGTTTTACAGAATCCCGTTCGTGTCGGCCCGTACTTCTCGGTAGGGACATTATATACGTCTATAGTGTTATATATCCTAACCTAAGGCAACCTAACATCTCGTATGTAGTATTTTACAATATTCCTGGCGGGTCGGCACCTACTTCATTGTGGGAACATTATACACGTCTATAACGTAACATAACCTAACCTAACACATCTAGCCCGTCGCTGGTAATGTTTTACAAAATCCCGTTCGTGCCGTCCCGTACTTCTCCGTTGGAACACTATGTACGTCTACAGCGTTATATATCCTAACCTAAGGCAGGCTAACATCTCGGATGCAGTATTTTCCAACATTCCTGGCGGGTCGGACCCTACTTCTCGGTGGGAACATTATATACGTCTATAACGCAACAAAATCTAACCTAATGCATCTAGCCCCTCGCTAGTAATGTTTTACAGAATCCCGTTCGTGTCGTCCCGCACATCTCGACTCGGACATTATATACGTCTATAGCGTTATATATCCTGACCTAAGGCAGCCTAACGTCTCGGATGTAGTATTTTACAACATTCCTGATGGGTCGCCCCTACTTCTTTGTGGGAACATTATACACGTCTATAACGTAATGTAACCTAACCTAACCCATCTAGCCCCTCGCTCGTAATGTTTTACAGAATCCCGTTCGTGTCGGCCCGTACTTCTCGGTGGGGACATTATATACGTCTATAGCGTTATATATCCTAACCTAAGGCAGCCTAACGTCTCGGATGCAGTATTTTACAATATTCCTGTTGTATCGGCCCCTACTTCCCGGTGGGAACATTATATACGTCTATAACGTAACATAACCTAACCTAACCCATCTAGCCCCTCGCTGGTAATGTTTGTCAGAATCCCGGTCGTTTCGGCCCGTACGTCTCGGTGGGGACATTATATACGTCTATAACGTTATATATCCTAACCTAAGGCAGCCTAACATCTCGGATGTAGTATTTTCCAACATTCATTGCGGGTCGGCCCCCACTTCTTGGTGGGAACATTATATACGTCTATAACGTAACATAACCTAACCTAATGCATCTATCCCATCGCTGGTAATACTATACAGAATCCCGTTCGTGTCGTCCCGTACGTCTCGGTTGGGACATTATATACGTCTATAGCGTTATTTATCCTGACCTAAGGCAGCCTAACTTCACGGATGTAGTACTTTACAACATTCCTGGCGCGTCGGACACTACTTCTTTGTGGGAACATTATACACGTCTATAACGTAATATAACCTAACCTGACACATCTAGCCCCTCGCTGGTAATGTTTTACAGAATGCCGTTCGTGCCGTCCCGTACTTCACGGTTGGAACATTATGTACATCTACAGCGTTATATATCCTAACCTAAGGCAGGCTAACATCTCGGATGCAGTATTTTCCAACATTCCTGGCGGGTCGGCCCTACACCTCGGTGGGAACATTATATACGTCTATAACGTAACATAACCTAACCAAATGCATCTAGCACCTCGCTGGTAATGTTTTACAGAATCCCGTTCGTGTCGGCCCGTACTTGTCGGTGGAGACATTGTATACGTCTACAGCGTTATATATCCTAACCTAAGGCAGGCTAACATCTCGGATGCAGTATTTTCCAACCTTCCTGGCGGGTCGGACCCTACTTCTCGGTCGGAACATTATATACATCTATAACGTAACATAATCTAACCTAATGCATCTAGCCCCTCGCTGGTAATGTTTGACAGAATCCCGTTGGTGTCGGCCCGTACTTCTCGGTAGGGACATTATATACGTCTATAGCGTTATATATCCTAACCTAAGGCAACATAACATCTCGGATGTAGTATTTTACAACATTCCTGGCGGTCGGCCCCTACTTCTCGGTGGGAACATTATATACGTCCATAACGTAACATAACCTAACCTAACCCATCTAGCCCCTCGCTCGTAATGTTTTACAGAATCCCGTTCGTGTCGGCCCGTACTTCTCGGTGGGGACGTTATATACGTCTATAGCGTTATATATCCTAACCTAAGGCAGCCTAACGTCTCGGATGCAGTATTTTACAATATTCCTGTTGTATCGGCCCCTACTTCTCGGTAGGAACATTATATACGTCTATAACGTAACATAACCTAACCTAACCCATCTAGCCCCTCGCTGGTAATGTTTATCAGAATCCCGGTCGTTTCGGCCCGTACGTCTCGGTGGGGACATTATATACGTCTATAACGTTATATATCCTAACCTAAGGCAGCCTAACATCTCGGATGTAGTATTTTCCAACATTCATTGCGGGTCGGCCCGCACTTCTCGGTGGGAACATTATATACGTCTATAACGTAACATTACCTAACCTAATGGATCTAGCCCCGCGCTGGCAATGTATTACAGAATCCTGTTCGTTTCGGCCCGTACTTCTAGGTAGGGACATTATATATGTCTATAGCGTTATATATCCTGACATAATGCATCCTAGCATTACGGATGTAGTATTTTCCAACATTCCTGCCGGGTCGGCCCCTACTTCTCGGTGGGAAAATTATATATGTCTATAACGTAACATAACCTAACCTAACCCATCTAGCCCCTAGTTGGTAATGTTTGTCAGAATCCCGGTCGTGTCGGCCCGTACGTCTCGGTGGGGACATTATATACGTCTCTAACGTTATATATCCTAACCTAAGGCAACCTAACATCTCGGATGTAGTATTTTCCAACATTTCTTGCGGGTCGGCCCCTACTTCTCGGTTGGAACATTATATACGTCTATAACGTAACATAACCTAATTTAATGCATCTAGGCCCTCGCTGGCAATGTTTTACAGAATCCCGTTCGTGTCGGCCCGTACTTCTCGGTGGGGACATTATATACGTCTATAGCGTTATATATCCTAACCTAAGGCAGCCTAACATCTCGGATGTAGTATTTTCCAACATTCTTGCCGGGTCGGCCCCTACTTCTCGGTGGGAACATTATATACGTCTATAACGTAACATAACCTAACCTAATGCATCTAGCCCCGCGCTGGTAATGTTTTACAGAATCCCGTTCGTGTCGGCCCGTACTTATCGGTACGGACATTATATACGTCTATAACGTTATATATCCTGACCTAAGGCAGCCTAACGTCTCGGATGTAGTATTTTACAACATTCCTGATGGGTCGCCCCTACTTCTTTGTGGGAACATTATACACGTCCATAACGTAATGTAACCTAACCTAACACATCTAGCCCCTCTGTGGTAATGTTTTACAGAATCCCGTTCGTGCCGTCCCGTACTTCTCGGTTGGAACATTATGTACGTCTACAGCGTTATATACCCTAACCTAAGGCAGCCTAACATCTCGGATGTAGTATTTGCCAACATTCATTGCGGGTCGGCCCCCACTTCTCGGTGGGAACATTATATACGTCTATAACGTAACATTAGGTAACCTAACCCATCTAGCCCCTCGCTGGTAATGTTTTACAGAATCCCGTTCGTGTCGGCCCGTACTTCTCGGTAGGGACATTATATACGTCTATAGCGTTATATATCCTGACCTAAGGCAGCCTAACGTCTCGGATGTAGTATTTTACAACATTCCTGGCGGGTCGGCCCCTACTTCTTTGTGGGAGCATTATACACGTCTATAACGTAATATAACCTAACCTAACACATCTAGCCCCTCGCTGGTAATGTTTTACAGAATCCCGTTCGTGTCGGCCCGTACTTCTCGGTGGGGACATTATATACGTCTATAGCGTTATATATCCTAACCTAAGGCAGCCTAACGTCTCGGATGCATAATTTTACAACATTCCTGTTGTATCGGCCCCTACTTCTCGGTGGGGACATTATATACGTCTATAACGTAACATAACCTAACCTAAATCATCTAGCCCCTCGCTGGTAATGTTTGTCAGAATCCCGGTCGCTTCGGCCCGTACGTCTCGGTGGGGACATTATATACGTCTATAGCGTTATATATCCTAACCTAAGGCAACCTAACATCTCGGATGTAGTATTTTACAACATTCCTGGGGGGTCGGCCCCTACTTCTTTGTGGGAACATTATGCACGTCTATCACGTAATGTAACCTAACCTAACACATCTAGCCCCCCGCTGGTAATGTTTTACAGAATCCCGTTCGTGCCGTCCCGTACTTCTCGGTTGGAACATTATGTACGTCTACAGCGTTATATATCCTAACCTAAGGCAGGCTAACATCTCGGATGCAGTATTTTCCAACCTTCCTGGCGGGTCGGACCCTACTTCTCGGAGGGAACATTATATACATCTATAACGTAACATAATCTAACCTAATGCATCTAGCCCCTCGCTGGTAATGTTTTACAGAATCCCGTTCGTGTCGGCCCGTACTTCTCGGTAGGGACATCATATATGTCTATAGCGTTATATATCCTGACCTAAGGCAGCCTAACGTCTCGGATGTAGTATTTTACAACATTCCTGATGGGTCGCCCCTACTTCTTTGTGGGAACATTATACACGTCTATAACGTAATGTAACCTAACCTAACACATCTAGCCCCCCGCTGGGAATGTTTTACAGAATCCCGTTCGTGCCGTCCCGTAATTCTCGGTTGGAACATTATGTACGTCTGCAGCGTTACATATCCTAACCTAAGGCAGGCTAACATCTCGGATGCAGTATTTTCCAACCTTCCTGGCGGGTCGGACCCTACTTCTCGGTGGGAACATTATATACGTCTATAACGTAACATAACCTAACCTAACCCATCTAGCCCCTCGCTCGTAATGTTTTACAGAATCCCGTTCGTGTCGGCCCGTACTTCTCGGTGGGGACATTGTATACGTCTATAGCGTTATATATCCTAACCTAAGGCAGCCTAACGTCTCGGATGTAGTATTCTCCAACATTCCTGGCGGGTCGGCCCCTACTTCTTTGTGGGAGCATTATACACGTCTATAACGTAATATAACCTAACCTAACACATCTAGCCCCTCGCTGGTAATGTTTTATAGAATCCCGTTCGTGTCGGCCCGTACTTCTCGGTAGGGACATTATATACGTCTATAGCGTTATATATCCTGACCTAAGGCAGCCTAACGTCTCGGATGTAGTATTTTACAACATTCCTGGCGGGTCGGCCATACACCTCGGTGGGGACATTACATACGTCTATAACGTAACATAACCTAACCTAACCCATCTAGCCCCTCGCTCGTAATGTTTTACAGAATCCCGTTCGTTTCGGCCCGTACATCTCGGCTCGTACATTATATACGCCTATAACGTTATATATCCTAACCTAAGGCAGCCTAACGTCTCGGATGTAGTATTTTACAACATTCCTGATGGGTCGCCCCTACTTCTTTGTGGGAACATTATACACGTCTATAACGTAATGTAACCTAACCTAACCCATCTAGCCCCTCGCTCGTAATGTTTTACAGAATCCCGTTCGTGTCGGCCCGTACTTCTCGGTGGGGACATTATATACGTCTATAGCGTTATATATCCTAACCTAAGGCAGCCTAACGTCTCGGATGCAGTATTTTACAATATTCCTGTTGTATCGGCCCCTACTTCCCGGTGGGAACATTATATACGTCTATAACGTAACATAACCTAACCTAACCCATCTAGCCCCTCGCTGGTAATGTTTGTCAGAATCCCGGTCGTTTCGGCCCGTACGTCTCGGTGGGGACATTATATACGTCTATAACGTTATATATCCTAACCTAAGGCAGCCTAACATCTCGGATGTAGCATTTTCCAACATTCATTGCGGGTCGGCCCCCACTTCTTGGTGGGAACATTATATACGTCTATAACGTAACATAACCTAACCTAATGCATCTATCCCATCGCTGGTAATACTATACAGAATCCCGTTCGTGTCGTCCCGTACGTCTCGGTTGGGACATTATATACGTCTATAGCGTTATTTATCCTGACCTAAGGCAGCCTAACTTCACGGATGTAGTACTTTACAACATTCCTGGCGCGTCGGACACTACTTCTTTGTGGGAACATTATACACGTCTATAACGTAATATAACCTAACCTGACACATCTAGCCCCTCGCTGGTAATGTTTTACAGAATGCCGTTCGTGCCGTCCCGTACTTCACGGTTGGAACATTATGTACATCTACAGCGTTATATATCCTAACCTAAGGCAGGCTAACATCTCGGATGCAGTATTTTCCAACATTCCTGGCGGGTCGGCCCTACACCTCGGTGGGAACATTATATACGTCTATAACGTAACATAACCTAACCAAATGCATCTAGCACCTCGCTGGTAATGTTTTACAGAATCCCGTTCGTGTCGGCCCGTACTTGTCGGTGGAGACATTGTATACGTCTACAGCGTTATATATCCTAACCTAAGGCAGGCTAACATCTCGGATGCAGTATTTTCCAACCTTCCTGGCGGGTCGGACCCTACTTCTCGGTCGGAACATTATATACATCTATAACGTAACATAATCTAACCTAATGCATCTAGCCCCTCGCTGGTAATGTTTGACAGAATCCCGTTGGTGTCGGCCCGTACTTCTCGGTAGGGACATTATATACGTCTATAGCGTTATATATCCTAACCTAAGGCAACATAACATCTCGGATGTAGTATTTTACAACATTCCTGGCGGTCGGCCCCTACTTCTCGGTGGGAACATTATATACGTCCATAACGTAACATAACCTAACCTAACCCATCTAGCCCCTCGCTCGTAATGTTTTACAGAATCCCGTTCGTGTCGGCCCGTACATCTCGGTGGGGACGTTATATACGTCTATAGCGTTATATATCCTAACCTAAGGCAGCCTAACGTCTCGGATGCAGTATTTTACAATATTCCTGTTGTATCGGCCCCTACTTCTCGGTAGGAACATTATATACGTCTATAACGTAACATAACCTAACCTAACCCATCTAGCCCCTCGCTGGTAATGTTTATCAGAATCCCGGTCGTTTCGGCCCGTACGTCTCGGTGGGGACATTATATACGTCTATAACGTTATATATCCTAACCTAAGGCAGCCTAACATCTCGGATGTAGTATTTTCCAACATTCATTGCGGGTCGGCCCGCACTTCTCGGTGGGAACATTATATACGTCTATAACGTAACATTACCTAACCTAATGGATCTAGCCCCGCGCTGGCAATGTATTACAGAATCCTGTTCGTTTCGGCCCGTACTTCTAGGTAGGGACATTATATATGTCTATAGCGTTATATATCCTGACATAATGCATCCTAGCATTACGGATGTAGTATTTTCCAACATTCCTGCCGGGTCGGCCCCTACTTCTCGGTGGGAAAATTATATACGTCTATAACGTAACATAACCTAACCTAACCCATTTAGCTCCTCGCTCGTAATGTTTTACAGAATCCCGTTCGTGTCGGCCCGTACTTCTCGGTGGGAACATTACATACGTCTATAGCGTTATATATCCTAACCTAAGGCAACCTAACATCTCGGATGCATAATTTTACAACATTCCTGTTGTTTCGGCCCCTACTTCTCGGTGGGAACATTATATATGTCTATAACGTAACATAACCTAACCTAACCCATCTAGCCCCTAGTTGGTAATGTTTGTCAGAATCCCGGTCGTGTCGGCCCGTACGTCTCGGTGGGGACATTATATACGTCTCTAACGTTATATATCCTAACCTAAGGCAACCTAACATCTCGGATGTAGTATTTTCCAACATTTCTTGCGGGTCGGCCCCTACTTCTCGGTTGGAACATTATATACGTCTATAACGTAACATAACCTAATTTAATGCATCTAGGCCCTCGCTGGCAATGTTTTACAGAATCCCGTTCGTGTCGGCCCGTACTTCTCGGTGGGGACATTATATACGTCTATAGCGTTATATATCCTAACCTAAGGCAGCCTAACATCTCGGATGTAGTATTTTCCAACATTCTTGCCGGGTCGGCCCCTACTTCTCGGTGGGAACATTATATACGTCTATAACGTAACATAACCTAACCTAATGCATCTAGCCCCGCGCTGGTAATGTTTTACAGAATCCCGTTCGTGTCGGCCCGTACTTATCGGTACGGACATTATATACGTCTATAACGTTATATATCCTGACCTAAGGCAGCCTAACGTCTCGGATGTAGTATTTTACAACATTCCTGATGGGTCGCCCCTACTTCTTTGTGGGAACATTATACACGTCCATAACGTAATGTAACCTAACCTAACACATCTAGCCCCTCTGTGGTAATGTTTTACAGAATCCCGTTCGTGCCGTCCCGTACTTCTCGGTTGGAACATTATGTACGTCTACAGCGTTATATACCCTAACCTAAGGCAGCCTAACATCTCGGATGTAGTATTTGCCAACATTCATTGCGGGTCGGCCCCCACTTCTCGGTGGGAACATTATATACGTCTATAACGTAACATTAGGTAACCTAACCCATCTAGCCCCTCGCTGGTAATGTTTTACAGAATCCCGTTCGTGTCGGCCCGTACTTCTCGGTAGGGACATTATATACGTCTATAGCGTTATATATCCTGACCTAAGGCAGCCTAACGTCTCGGATGTAGTATTTTACAACATTCCTGGCGGGTCGGCCCCTACTTCTTTGTGGGAGCATTATACACGTCTATAACGTAATATAACCTAACCTAACACATCTAGCCCCTCGCTGGTAATGTTTTACAGAATCCCGTTCGTGTCGGCCCGTACTTCTCGGTGGGGACATTATATACGTCTATAGCGTTATATATCCTAACCTAAGGCAGCCTAACGTCTCGGATGCATAATTTTACAACATTCCTGTTGTATCGGCCCCTACTTCTCGGTGGGGACATTATATACGTCTATAACGTAACATAACCTAACCTAAATCATCTAGCCCCTCGCTGGTAATGTTTGTCAGAATCCCGGTCGCTTCGGCCCGTACGTCTCGGTGGGGACATTATATACGTCTATAGCGTTATATATCCTAACCTAAGGCAACCTAACATCTCGGATGTAGTATTTTACAACATTCCTGGGGGGTCGGCCCCTACTTCTTTGTGGGAACATTATGCACGTCTATCACGTAATGTAACCTAACCTAACACATCTAGCCCCCCGCTGGTAATGTTTTACAGAATCCCGTTCGTGCCGTCCCGTACTTCTCGGTTGGAACATTATGTACGTCTACAGCGTTATATATCCTAACCTAAGGCAGGCTAACATCTCGGATGCAGTATTTTCCAACCTTCCTGGCGGGTCGGACCCTACTTCTCGGAGGGAACATTATATACATCTATAACGTAACATAATCTAACCTAATGCATCTAGCCCCTCGCTGGTAATGTTTTACAGAATCCCGTTCGTGTTGGCCCGTACTTCTCGGTAGGGACATCATATATGTCTATAGCGTTATATATCCTGACCTAAGGCAGCCTAACGTCTCGGATGTAGTATTTTACAACATTCCTGATGGGTCGCCCCTACTTCTTTGTGGGAACATTATACACGTCTATAACGTAATGTAACCTAACCTAACACATCTAGCCCCCCGCTGGGAATGTTTTACAGAATCCCGTTCGTGCCGTCCCGTAATTCTCGGTTGGAACATTATGTACGTCTGCAGCGTTACATATCCTAACCTAAGGCAGGCTAACATCTCGGATGCAGTATTTTCCAACCTTCCTGGCGGGTCGGACCCTACTTCTCGGTGGGAACATTATATACGTCTATAACGTAACATAACCTAACCTAACCCATCTAGCCCCTCGCTCGTAATGTTTTACAGAATCCCGTTCGTGTCGGCCCGTACTTCTCGGTGGGGACATTGTATACGTCTATAGCGTTATATATCCTAACCTAAGGCAGCCTAACGTCTCGGATGTAGTATTCTCCAACATTCCTGGCGGGTCGGCCCCTACTTCTTTGTGGGAGCATTATACACGTCTATAACGTAATATAACCTAACCTAACACATCTAGCCCCTCGCTGGTAATGTTTTATAGAATCCCGTTCGTGTCGGCCCGTACTTCTCGGTAGGGACATTATATACGTCTATAGCGTTATATATCCTGACCTAAGGCAGCCTAACGTCTCGGATGTAGTATTTTACAACATTCCTGGCGGGTCGGCCATACACCTCGGTGGGGACATTACATACGTCTATAACGTAACATAACCTAACCTAACCCATCTAGCCCCTCGCTCGTAATGTTTTACAGAATCCCGTTCGTTTCGGCCCGTACATCTCGGCTCGTACATTATATACGCCTATAACGTTATATATCCTAACCTAAGGCAGCCTAACATCTCGGATGCATAATTTTACAACGTTCCTGTTGTATCGGCCCCTACTTCTCGGTGGGGACATTATATACGTCTATAACGTAACATAACCTAACCTAAATCATCTAGCCCCTCGCTGGTAATGTTTGTCAGAATCCCGGTCGTTTCGGCCCGTACGTCTCGGTGGGGACATTATATACGTCTATAGCGTTATATATCCTAACCTAAGGCAACCTAACATCTCGGATGTAGTATTTTACAACATTCCTGGGGGGTCGGCCCCTACTTCTTTGTGGGAACATTATGCACGTCTATAACGTAATGTAACCTAACCTAACACATCTAGCCCCCCGCTGGTAATGTTTTACAGAATCCCGATCGTGCCGTCACGTACTTCTCGGTTGGAACATTATGTACGTCTACAGCGTTATATATCCTAACCTAAGGCAGGCTAACATCTCGGATGCAGTATTTTCCAACCTTCCTGGCGGGTCGGACCCTACTTCTCGGTCGGAACATTATATACATCTATAACGTAACATAATCTAACCTAATGCATCTAGCCCCTCGCTGGTAATGTTTTACAGAATCCCGTTCGTGTCGGCCCCTACTTCTCGGTGGGAACATTATATACGTCCATAACGTAACATAACCTAACCTAACCCATCTAGCCCCTCGCTCGTAATGTTTTACAGAATCCCGTTCGTGTCGGCCCGTACTTCTCGGTGGGGACGTTATATACGTCTATAGCGTTATATATCCTAACCTAAGCCAGCCTAACGTCTCGGATGCAGTATTTTACAATATTCCTGTTGTATCGGCCCCTACTTCTCGGTAGGAACATTATATACGTCTATAACGTAACATAACCTAACCTAACCCATCTAGCCCCTCGCTGGTAATGTTTATCAGAATCCCGGTCGTTTCGGCCCGTACGTCTCGGTGGGGACATTATATACGTCTATAACGTTATATATCCTAACCTAAGGCAGCCTAACATCTCGGATGTAGTATTTTCCAACATTCATTGCGGGTCGGCCCGCACTTCTCGGTGGGAACATTATATACGTCTATAACGTAACATTACCTAACCTAATGGATCTAGCCCCGCGCTGGCAATGTATTACAGAATCCTGTTCGTTTCGGCCCGTACTTCTAGGTAGGGACATTATATATGTCTATAGCGTTATATATCCTGACATAATGCATCCTAGCATTACGGATGTAGTATTTTCCAACATTCCTGCCGGGTCGGCCCCTACTTCTCGGTGGGAAAATTATATACGTCTATAACGTAACATAACCTAACCTAACCCATTTAGCTCCTCGCTCGTAATGTTTTACAGAATCCCGTTCGTGTCGGCCCGTACTTCTCGGTGGGAACATTACATACGTCTATAGCGTTATATATCCTAACCTAAGGCAACCTAACATCCAGGATGCATAATTTTACAACATTCCTGTTGTTTCGGCCCCTACTTCTCGGTGGGAACATTATATATGTCTATAACGTAACATAACCTAACCTAACCCATCTAGCCCCTAGTTGGTAATGTTTGTCAGAATCCCGGTCGTGTCGGCCCGTACGTCTCGGTGGGGACATTATATACGTCTCTAACGTTATATATCCTAACCTAAGGCAACCTAACATCTCGGATGTAGTATTTTCCAACATTTCTTGCGGGTCGGCCCCTACTTCTCGGTTGGAACATTATATACGTCTATAACGTAACATAACCTAATTTAATGCATCTAGGCCCTCGCTGGCAATGTTTTACAGAATCCCGTTCGTGTCGGCCCGTACTTCTCGGTGGGGACATTATATACGTCTATAGCGTTATATATCCTAACCTAAGGCAGCCTAACATCTCGGATGTAGTATTTTCCAACATTCTTGCCGGGTCGGCCCCTACTTCTCGGTGGGAACATTATATACGTCTATAACGTAACATAACCTAACCTAATGCATCTAGCCCCGCGCTGGTAATGTTTTACAGAATCCCGTTCGTGTCGGCCCGTACTTATCGGTACGGACATTATATACGTCTATAGCGTTATATATCCTGACCTAAGTCAGCCTAACGTCTCGGATGTAGTATTTTACAACATTCCTGATGGGTCGCCCCTACTTCTTTGTGGGAACATTATACACGTCCATAACGTAATGTAACCTAACCTAACACATCTAGCCCCTCTGTGGTAATGTTTTACAGAATCCCGTTCGTGCCGTCCCGTACTTCTCGGTTGGAACATTATGTACGTCTACAGCGTTATATACCCTAACCTAAGGCAGCCTAACATCTCGGATGTAGTATTTGCCAACATTCATTGCGGGTCGGCCCCCACTTCTCGGTGGGAACATTATATACGTCTATAACGTAACATTAGGTAACCTAACCCATCTAGCCCCTCGCTGGTAATGTTTTACAGAATCCCGTTCGTGTCGGCCCGTACTTCTCGGTAGGGACATTATATACGTCTATAGCGTTATATATCCTGACCTAAGGCAGCCTAACGTCTCGGATGTAGTATTTTACAACATTCCTGGCGGGTCGGCCCCTACTTCTTTGTGGGAGCATTATACACGTCTATAACGTAATATAACCTAACCTAACACATCTAGCCCCTCGCTGGTAATGTTTTACAGAATCCCGTTCGTGTCGGCCCGTACTTCTCGGTGGGGACATTATATACGTCTATAGCGTTATATATCCTAACCTAAGGCAGCCTAACGTCTCGGATGCATAATTTTACAACATTCCTGTTGTATCGGCCCCTACTTCTCGGTGGGGACATTATATACGTCTATAACGTAACATAACCTAACCTAAATCATCTAGCCCCTCGCTGGTAATGTTTGTCAGAATCCCGGTCGCTTCGGCCCGTACGTCTCGGTGGGGACATTATATACGTCTATAGCGTTATATATCCTAACCTAAGGCAGGCTAACATCTCGGATGTAGTATTTTACAACAGTCCTGGCGTATCGGCCCCTACTTCTCGGTGGGAACATTATATATGTCTATAACGTAACATAACGTAACCTAACCCATCTAGCCCCTCGCTGGTAATGTATTACAGAATCCCGTTCCTGTTGTGCCGTACGTCTCGGTTGGGATATTATATACGTCTATAGCGTTATACATCCTAACCTAAGGCAGGCTAACATCTCGGATGTAGTATTTTACAACATTCCTGGCGTATCGGCCCCTACTTCTCGGTGGGAACATTATATACGTCTATGACGTATCATAACCTAACCTAACCCATCTAGCCCTTCGCTGGTAATGCTTTACAGAATCCCGTTCCTGTCGTCCCGTAAGTCTCGGTTTGGACGTTATGAACGTCTACAGCGATATATATCCTAACCTAAGGCAGGCTAACATCTCAGATGTAGTATTTTACAACAGTCCTGGCGTATCGGCCCCAACTTCTCGGTGGGAACATTATATACGTCTATAACGTAACATAACGTAACCTAACCCATCTAGCCCCTCGCTGGTAATGTATTACAGAATCCCGTTCCTGTTGTGCCGTACGTCTCGGTTGGGATATTATATACGTCTATAGCGTTATATATCCTAACCTAAGGCAGGCTAACATCTCGGATGTAGTATTTTACATCATTCCTGGCGTATCGGCCTCTATTTCTCGGTGGGAACATTATATACGTCAATAACGTAATATAACCTAACCTAACACATCTAGCCCCTCGCTGGTAATGTTTTACAGAATCCCGTTCGTGTCGTCCCGTACGTCTCGGTTGGGATATTATATACGTCTATAGCGTTATATATCCTAACCTAAGGCAGGCTAACAGCTCGGATGTAGTATTTTACAACATTCCTGGCGTATCGGCCCCTACTTCTCGGTGGGAACATTCTATACGTCTATAACGTATCATAACCTAACCTAACCCATCTAGCCCCTCGCTGGTAATGTTTTACAGAATCCCGTTCCTGTCGTCCCGTACGTCTCGGTTTGGACGTTATGAACGTCTACAGCGATATATATCCTAACCTAAGGCAGGCTAACATCTCAGATGTAGTATATTACATCATTCCTGGGGTATCGGCCTCTACTTCTCGGTGGGAACATTATATACGTCTATAACGTAATATAACCTAACCTAACACATCTAGCCCCTCGCTGGTCATGTTTTACAGAATCCCGTTCGTGTCGTCCCGTACGTCTCGGTTGGGATATTATATACGTCTATAGCGTTATATATCCTAACCTAAGGCAGGCTATCTTCTCGGATGCAGTATTTTACAACATTCCTGGCGTATCGGCCCATACTTCTCGGTGGGAACATTATATTCGTCTATAACGTAATATAACCTATCCTAACACATCTAGCCCCTCGCTGGTAATGTTTTACAGAATCCCGTTCGTGTCGTCCCGTACGTCTCGGTTGGGATATTATATACGTCTATAGCGTTATATATCCTAACCTAAGGCAGGCTAACATCTCGGATGTAGTATTTTACATCATTCCTGGCGTATCGGCCTCTACTTCTCGGTGGGAACATTATATACGTCTATAACGTAATATAACCTAACCTAACACATCTAGCCCCTCGCTGGTAATGTTTTACAGAATCCCGTTCGTGTCGTCCCGTACGTCTCGGTTGGGATATTATATACGTCTATAGCGTTATATATCCTAACCTAAGGCAGGCTAACATCTCGGATGTAGTATTTTACATCATTCCTGGCGTATCGGCCTCTACTTCTCGGTGGGAACATTATATACGTCTATAACGTAATATAACCTAACCTAACACATCTAGCCCCTCGCTGGTAATGTTTTACAGAATCCCGTTCGTGTCGTCCCGTACGTCTCGGTTGGGATATTATATACGTCTATAGCGTTATATATCCTAACCTAAGGCAGGCTAACATCTCGGATGTAGTATTTTACAACATTCCTGGCGTATCGGCCCCTACTTCTCGGTGGGAACATTATATACGTCTATAACGTATCATAACCTAACCTAACCCATCTAGCCCCTCGCTGGTAATGTTTTACAGAATCCCGTTCCTGTCGTCCCGTACGTCTCGGTTTGGACGTTATGAACGTCTACAGCGATATATATCCTAACCTAAGGCAGGCTAACATCTCAGATGTAGTATATTACATCATTCCTGGGGTATCGGCCTCTACTTCTCGGTGGGAACATTATATATGTCTATAACGTAATATAACCTAACCTAACACATCTAGCCCCTCGCTGGTCATGTTTTACAGAATCCCGTTCGTGTCGTCCCGTACGTCTCGGTTGGGATATTATATACGTCTATAGCGTTATATATCCTAACCTAAGGCAGGCTAACATCTCAGATGCAGTATTTTACAACATTCCTGGCGTATCGGCCCCTACTTCTCGGTGGGAACATTATATACGTCTATAACGTATCATAACCTAACCTAACCCATCTACCCCCTCGCTGGTAATGTTTTACAGAATCCCGTTCCTGTCGTACCGTACGTCTCGGTTGGGACGTTATGAACGTCTACAGCGATATATATCCTAACCTAAGGCAGGCTAACATCTCAGATGTAGTATATTACATCATTCCTGGCGTATCAGCCTCTACTTCTCGGTGGGAACATTACATACGTCTATAACGTATCATAACCTAACCTAACCCATCTAGCCCCTCGCTGGTAATGTTTTACAGAATCCCGTTCCTGTCGTCCCGTACGTCGCGGTTGGGACGTTATGAACGTCTACAGCGATATATATCCTAACGTAAGGCAGGCTAACATTTCGGATGTAGTATTTTACAACATTCCTGGCGTATCGGCCCATACTTCTCGGTGGGAACATTATATTCGTCTATAACGTAATATAACCTATCCTAACACATCTAGCCCCTCGCTGGTAATGTTTTACAGAATCCCGTTCGTGTCGTCCCGTACGTCTCGGTTGGGATATTATATACGTCTATAGCGTTATATATCCTAACCTAAGGCAGGCTAACATTTCGGATGTAGTATTTTACAACATTCCTGGCGTATCGGCCCCTACTTCTCGGTGGGAACATTATATACGCCTATAACGTAATATAACCTAACCTAACTCATCTAGCCCCTCGCTGGTAATGTTTTACAGAATCCCGTTCCTGTTGTGCCGTACGTCTCGGTTGGGATATTATATACGTCTATAGCGTTATACATCCTAACCTAAGGCAGGCTAACATCTCGGATGTAGTATTTTACAACATTCCTGGCGTATCGGCCCCTACTTCTCGGTGGGAACATTATATACGTCTATGACGTATCATAACCTAACCTAACCCATCTAGCCCCTCGCTGGTAATGTTTTACAGAATCCCGTTCCTGTCGTCCCGTAAGTCTCGGTTTGGACGTTATGAACGTCTACAGCGATATATATCCTAACCTAAGGCAGGCTAACATCTCAGATGTAGTATTTTACAACAGTCCTGGCGTATCGGCCCCAACTTCTCGGTGGGAACATTATATACGTCTATAACGTAACATAACGTAACCTAACCCATCTAACCCCTCGCTGGTAATGTATTACAGAATCCCGTTCCTGTTGTGCCGTACGTCTCGGTTGGGATATTATATACGTCTATAGCGTTATATATCCTAACCTAAGGCAGGCTATCTTCTCGGATGCAGTATTTTACAACATTCCTGGCGTATCGGCCCATAATTCTCGGTGGGAACATTATATTCGCCTATAACGTAATATAACCTATCCTAACACATCTAGCCCCTCGCTGGTAATGTTTTACAGAATCCCGTTCCTGTCGTCCCGTAAGTCTCGGTTTGGACGTTATGAACGTCTACAGCGATATATATCCTAACCTAAGGCAGGCTAACATCTCAGATGTAGTATTTTACAACAGTCCTGGCGTATCGGCCCCAACTTCTCGGTGGGAACATTATATACGTCTATAACGTAACATATCGTAACCTAACCCATCTAGCCCCTCGCTGGTAATGTATTACAGAATCCCGTTCCTGTTGTGCCGTATGTCTCGGTTGGGATATTATATACGTCTATAGCGTTATATATCCTAACCTAAGGCAGGCTATCTTCTCGGATGCAGTATTTTACAACATTCCTGGCGTATCGGCCCATACTTCTCGGTGGGAACATTATATTCGTCTATAACGTAATATAACCTATCCTAACATATCTAGCCCCGCGCTGGTAATGTTTTACAGAATCCCGTTCGTGTCGTCCCGTACGTCTCGGTTGGGATATTATATACGTCTATAGCGTTATATATCCTAACCTAAGGCAGGCTAACATCTCGGATGTAGTATTTTACATCATTCCTGGCGTATCGGCCTCTATTTCTCGGTGGGAACATTATATACGTGTATAACGTAATATAACCTAACCTAACACATCTAGCCCCTCGCTGGTAATGTTTTACAGAATCCCGTTCGTGTCGTCCCGTACGTCTCGGTTGGGATATTATATACGTCTATAGCGTTATATATCCTAACCTAAGGCAGGCTAACAGCTCGGATGTAGTATTTTACAACATTCCTGGCGTATCGGCCCCTACTTCTCGGTGGGAACATTATATACGTCTATAACGTATCATAACCTAACCTAACCCATCTAGCCCCTCGCTGGTAATGTTTTACAGAATCCCGTTCCTGTCGTCCCGTACGTCTCGGTTTGGACGTTATGAACGTCTACAGCGATATATATCCTAACCTAAGGCAGGCTAACATCTCAGATGTAGTATATTACATCATTCCTGGGGTATCGGCCTCTACTTCTCGGTGGGAACATTATATACGTCTATAACGTAATATAACCTAACCTAACACATCTAGCCCCTCGCTGGTCATGTTTTACAGAATGCCGTTCGTGTCGTCCCGTACGTCTCGGTTGGGATATTATATACGTCTATAGCGTTATATATCCTAACCTAAGGCAGGCTATCTTCTCGGATGCAGTATTTTACAACATTCCTGGCGTATCGGCCCATACTTCTCGGTGGGAACATTATATTCGTCTATAACGTAATATAACCTATCCTAACACATCTAGCCCCTCGCTGGTAATGTTTTACAGAATCCCGTTCGTGTCGTCCCGTACGTCTCGGTTGGGATATTATATACGTCTATAGCGTTATATATCCTAACCTAAGGCAGGCTAACATCTCGGATGTAGTATTTTACATCATTCCTGGCGTATCGGCCTCTACTTCTCGGTGGGATCATTATATACGTCTATAACGTAATATAACCTAACCTAACACATCTAGCCCCTCGCTGGTAATGTTTTACAGAATCCCGTTCGTGTCGTCCCGTACGTCTCGGTTGGGATATTATATACGTCTATAGCGTTATATATCCTAACCTAAGGCAGGCTAACATCTCGGATGTAGTATTTTACAACATTCCTGGCGTATCGGCCCCTACTTCTCGGTGGGAACATTATGTACGTCTATAACGTATCATAACCTAACCTAACCCATCTAGCCCCTCGCTGGTAATGTTTTACAGAATCCCGTTCCTGTCGTCCCGTACGTCTCGGTTTGGACGTTATGAACGTCTACAGCGATATATATCCTAACCTAAGGCAGGCTAACATCTCAGATGTAGTATATTACATCATTCCTGGGGTATCGGCCTCTACTTCTCGGTGGGAACATTATATACGTCTATAACGTAATATAACCTAACCTAACACATCTAGCCCCTCGCTGGTCATGTTTTACAGAATCCCGTTCGTGTCGTCCCGTACGTCTCGGTTGGGATATTATATACGTCTATAGCGTTATATATCCTAACCTAAGGCAGGCTAACATCTCAGATGCAGTATTTTACAACATTCCTGGCGTATCGGCCCCTACTTCTCGGTGGGAACATTATATACGTCTATAACGTATCATAACCTAACCTAACCCATCTACCCCCTCGCTGGTAATGTTTTACAGAATCCCGTTCCTGTCGTACCGTACGTCGCGGTTGGGACGTTATGAACGTCTACAGCGATATATATCCTAACGTAAGGCAGGCTAACATTTCGGATGTAGTATTTTACAACAGTCCTGTCGTATCGGCCCCTACTTCTCGGTGGGAACATTATATACGTCTATAACGTAACATAACGTAACCTAACCCATCTAGCCCCTCGCTGGTAATGTATTACAGAATCCCGTTCCTGTTGTGCCGTACGTCTCGGTTGGGATATTATATACGTCTATAGCGTTATATATCCTAACCTAAGGCAGGCTAACATCTCGGATGTAGTGTTTTACATCATTCCTGGCGTATCGGCCTCTACTTCTCGGTGGGAACATTATATTCGTCTATAACGTAATATAACCTAACCTAACCCATCTAGCCCCTCGCTGGTAATGTTTTACAGAATCCCGTTCCTGTCGTCCCGTACGTCTCGGTTGGGATATTATATACGTTTATAGCATTATATATCCTAACCTAAGGCAGGCTAACATCTCGGATGTAGTATATTACATGATTCCTGGCGTATTGACCACTACTTCTCGGTGGAAACATTATATACGTCTATAACGTAATATAACCTAACCTAACACATCTAGCCAGTCGCTTTAATGTTTCACAGAATCCCGTTCGTGTCGTCCCGTTCGTCTCGGTTGGGACGTTATAAACGTCTACAGCGATATATATCCTAACGTAAGGCAGGCTAACATCTCGGATGTAGTATTTTACAACAGTCCTGGCGTATCGGCCTCTACTTCTCGGTGGGAACATTATATACGTCTATAACGTATTATGACCTAACCTAACACATCTAGCTAATCCCTGGTAATGTTTTACAGAATCCCGTTCGTGTCGTCCCGTACGTCTCGGTTGGGACATTATATACGTCTACAGCGTTATATATCCTAACCTAAGGCAGGCTAACATCTCGGATGCAGTATTTTACAACATTCCTGGCGTATCGGCCCATACTTCTCGGTGGGAACATTATATACGTCTATAACGTAACATAACCTAACCTAACCCATCTTTCGCCTCGCTGGTAATGTATTACAGATTCCCGTTCCTGTCGTCCCGTACGTCTCGGTTGGGACATTATAAACGTCTACAGCTATATATATCCTAACGTAAGGCAGGCTAACATCTCGGATGTAGTATATTACATCATTCCTGGCGTATCAGCCTCTACTTCTCGGTGGGAACATTACATACGTCTATAACGTATCATAACCTAACCTAACCCATCTAGCCCCTCGCTGGTAATGTTTTACAGAATCCCGTTCCTGTCGTCCCGTACGTCGCGGTTGGGACGTTATGAACGTCTACAGCGATATATATCCTAACGTAAGGCAGGCTAACATTTCGGATGTAGTATTTTACAACATTCCTGGCGTATCGGCCCATACTTCTCGGTGGGAACATTATATTCGTCTATAACGTAATATAACCTATCCTAACACATCTAGCCCCTCGCTGGTAATGTTTTACAGAATCCCGTTCCTGTCGTACCGTACGTCTCGGTTGGGACGTTATGAACGTCTACAGCGATATATATCCTAACCTAAGGCAGGCTAACATCTCAGATGTAGTATATTACATCATTCCTGGCGTATCAGCCTCTACTTCTCGGTGGGAACATTACATACGTCTATAACGTATCATAACCTAACCTAACCCATCTAGCCCGTCGCTGGTAATGTTTTGCAGAATCCCGTTCCTGTCGTCCCGTACGTCGCGGTTGGGACGTTATAAACGTCTACAGCGATATATATCCTAACGTAAGGCAGGCTAACATCTCGGATGTAGTATTTTACAACAGTCCTGGCGTATCGGCCTCTACTTCTCGGTGGGAACATTATATACGTCTATAACGTATTATGACCTAACCTAACACATCTAGCTAATCCCTGGTAATGTTTTACAGAATCCCGTTCGTGTCGTCCCGTACGTCTCGGTTGGGACATTATATACGTCTACAGCGTTATATATCCTAACCTAAGGCAGGCTAACATCTCGGATGCAGTATTTTACAACATTCCTGGCGTATCGGCCCCTACTTCCCGGTGGGAATATTATATACGTCTATAACGTATCATAACCTAACCTAACCCATCTACCCCCTCGCTGGTAATGTTTTACAGAATCCCGTTCCTGTCGTACCGTACGTCTCGGTTGGGACGTTATGAACGTCTACAGCGATATATATCCTAACGTAAG